>CM030899.1:9580206-10780206 GCA_018136845.1 Heterotis niloticus | reverse complement strand
TGTCTTGTTCACCTTGGGGATTCTTCTCAGAACTGGTGAAGTATGCACTTTATGGCAGTATTCATTCATGGTATGGGAATCCATGTTTTAATGAACCCAGTGGTTTGAATTTCATACATGTGGCTTTCTTTTAGGAATGCTGAAGAATTTTGGAAATTATTCTTGACATATTTATCACCCTTCCAAGGCTGTGGCAGAGTATTAATTTACCAAAATACATCTTTTCATTTACGTAGAAAGCTTTGATGTTGCTGTATTATATGTGTCTTTCAAATTGTATATTGGCACTCTTAGTTTTAACACATTATAGACAATTATTTTGAAAATATCCAACATTTTCATTAAGATTTACTGTGCGAACCAAAAGCCAGTGAGCAGACAGAAACCGCTCACTTGTTTAAATTGACATTTATTAATTTAGCAGATTCTTCTGTTAGTCCTGATGATGCAGGTCTTAAGAACACTGAAGAAAACCATGTCAAGGGAAAGAGGACTTAGCATCTTAGTCTGAGAATTGCTGGAGAAGTAAATAAAACTCTGCAGGTGTCCTCTACTATGTACCAAAAAGATTTAGTTATTTAGGAAAACTAAATATTAAAGCCTTACGTCTACACAGTACATAGCAACAATACAAACTGTTTCTGTGTTATTGCATGAACTGAAAAAATTTGCAACATTTTCATTACAGTTAGGAAATATACTGAAATCTAGGTTAACTCCAAACTCCATTTGTTATTCTCTGAACATTAAATTGTTGCATATTTATGCAATCAGTATCATAATTTTAACTTTCACGCATTTGGGTCCCTTCTAGTTTGGGGTTATGATGAAAATGGTAAGACCGTGTCCTTGGTCAAGGATGGCATTTGCCAGAGTTGCAGGTAGATTGGTAAGGAGAGCAGGGTTAAGGACCTCTGCACATTTGTGGCAAGTGGGGAAAGTATACGAGACAAGGGGATGATTGAATGCTCATCTGAAATGAATAACCAGTGAAGGGTGATGTTGGATGTGTATAAAGACAGATTTATGGACTGCAGCGACATCAGTTACTGAAAACAGCAGGCAACCTATTATACAAAGCAAAAGCACCAGGGGGTACTTTTGCTCTTTTTTTAAATAAAATAAAAAAAAAAGAAGAAGAAGAAAAAGCTATGCTGTCCATTAATCCTGGTAATTTGTAAAGACTAGGATGTATAGTTGTGGGGGTTAGGGGCCCTGCGATGCGGAAAAACCGCGTAAAATCTCCCCCCCCCCAGACCAAAGCAAGCCTGTGAATGTAGCTAAGGGACCCCCCCAGGAAATTTTTGAGATTTGACAACTTTTTTGAATTTTAAAATTTGTGTTTACGTATTTATGGTATTAAATGATAAAATGCATTAATATTATATATATATATATATATATATATATATATATATATATATTTTTTTTAAGCATTTATGACTTTTTTACGTTTACTTTTTGTCTGTTATGCATCGTCTGCAGCGCTATGCGGTTTCCCACGCAAGGTCCCAAAGCTCCCAAAAAATTCCCCTTTAATAGCTTGTTGCCGACCCGCAAAAAATCAAAGCCGTGACTTGCGATGGATCAACAGTTTTTTTTTTTTTTTTTTTTTTGTATTTGTTCTCAGTTAGAGCAACAATGATATTCCCTGAAAGAAACTGATGGATGGACATCAAAAACAGTTTGAGGGATTCTGCAGACAGATACAGGTGTGCAGTATAGAGAAGAGAGGTCATAGTTCAGTTTTCTAAGGTGAAACTAAGCCCTGCAGTGAGGGAAGCATTTGCTGCATCACCAGGGTGGCACGTAGACAGGATAATGTGTATATAGCAGGTAGAGAGAGATAGAAGAATGGAAATACTGGATGAAAAAGGAGAGAGAGCCGCACAGGCTTCTTGGTTTCAATTCAAAATTTTGACGGAAAACGATCTTAGTTGGCAGTAGGAAATGGAGGACTTGGTATTATCCCGGATCAGGGGAACTCTGGGATTTCTGCTTTTTGTCTCTGCCAGAAGCATCCTTGCTGTTTGCCCAAAGGCAGCAGAGCCCTTTGGATTCATGCTGGTGGGGATGCAGAGTAAGGAGTTCTAGTTATTTAAAGTCAGGGATTAAAAATATAAGAAGTGACACAAGATTAACTGCATTTTACCTCTAGTGTTTACCTTGTTTATATCAACCATGCAGCCAGTCCTTCGAGTTATGTTCAACCCGCACATGATGTAAGTAGAAATTTGCAGAAGTTTAAATTGACTCCACCCAACACCCATTAATCACACCACAAAGGCTAGGCATAGGGTATATGTATACAGTACTACAGTATATTGATATGTCAGTGTACATGTTTAAGATGGTCAGTTTGGTCAGTTTCATATGAAGCACTGGTAGAAAATTAAATTTAATAATTGTCACTGCAATGTACTATTGTGACTTTGAAAGCTAAGGAGTCCGTGGATACTTGCAGGACCTTGAAGATAACACCAGATAATTCTGGGACCTGCAATGAACCTGTTTACCCTTTATTTTAGCATCATGTTGTTCAGTGTTTTAGTACAGTTCCACCAGTCCATCAGATAGGAGGTAGACACTGGTTTTTAATTTCTTTTATCTGCAGTTATTTACTCAGTTCTTTCAGAAGGTTGGCAAAGATTTCCTTGGGGGTTGCCCAAGCGATGGGTTTTGTCTCAGTGTTGCTTAACATCACCCTTTCCAGGCAGTGGGTTCCACAGTTTACAGTCACTAATACATCTGGATCCCTTTGTGCGGTCAGCTGGTTTTCCTCATCAGGGTGAGCATAAACTGAGCCAGGGTGATGAGTTTGATGATTTGGTGACTTTTTGGTCCGGGGTGCTAGCCAGCTGGTGCAGGAATTGCACAGAGGTTGGGCGAAAACAAAGGATTTATCACCATCCTAATAGCAGAGGCTTCTCGGCTTCTTATGCTGCCCGGGGGGACAAGTGTCTCTTTCTAAAACTGTAGCCCATATACTGATATATTTTTTTCTACCTTCATTTTTCTTGATCGATTTCATTTTCTTCTGTAAATCAATATTCGTGCATTTGTGTTTGGATTGTGCACTCTTAGCATGTTTTTTGCTCTTTTAGACATAATTACAATATTACTGAACTCACCAACATAATATGAATGTAACCAGTGCAAAGCCAGACTGAAGGCTGGGGGGGGACCAAGGGTGTCGCAAGGAGGAAGCAGTGCAAATGCAGATGAGTAACACAAATTGTTCACAACTTGTGTTTTAAACAACTGACCTTTTAGAAAAGTTTCCTTAAGTAACATACTGTATGTCACATGACTGACCGGTTTCCCTCATACCTGAAACTGCATTTTAATTTGTTGCATAAATTATATTTATTATACTATTAGAACATGGACCAGCTTCTGTTGATAGCTTTTTGAGGAGTGTAATTATAAATTTAACTTTTTATTCTGTAACAGTTTGCGGT
Organism: Heterotis niloticus; assembly: GCA_018136845.1. Classification (NCBI taxonomy): domain Eukaryota; kingdom Metazoa; phylum Chordata; class Actinopteri; order Osteoglossiformes; family Osteoglossidae; genus Heterotis; species Heterotis niloticus. Next base: position 10,776,745 of record CM030899.1, on the reverse strand, counting down.
AGTGCTTAATATCTAGTAGAATTTAAGTAGATGAAAAACTGATTCTAATGAATGTGTGTTTCACCTTTATAGGCCTCAGTCCTACCTGACCACTAAAACTCATTTGTGCAGAAAATGCCCTTCTCAATGGCCCAGTTTTTTCACTTTTTGTGTAATAAATTAATACAGAACAAATCTATCACGAAAAGGCTTTAAAGCAATTTGTCAAGTATAAGAAGGACAGGGCACCAATAAAATGTCAAAAGTAAGCTAATGAACTAGTTTTTAGCTGGCCATTGTTACTGTGGTGCTTGATGCTGCTGACAGATGACTCCATTAAGTAGTGTGGTGTACAACATTATGGTCTTTTTTTGGGAGGACCATCGTGGTTCTTGGCAGGGGGCTGTTAAGAGGGCAAGTAAAGGAAAAGATGTGTGTATAATGAGTCTTCCTTTTTATTTTAACTGATCCATTGCTTTCAGTGTAGGTAATTGTGATCAGCTCACGGGTGGGATTATCACCTAAACCTGTCAGCCTCAGAAATGCCTTTATTGAACACATTTATTGAAGTGTTCCCGTACAGGTCTTTAGCATGCAGTAAGCATCATGTTATAGTACAGAGGTTAAGACCCTAAACTTGAGGTTTTGAGATTTGAAATCAAGTAATACACCCAGAATTCTAGTTACAAGCCTGAATTTCAAGTGCATAATAGATGTTACTGCCCATTGAAAGTGCATGATTTCCTTTCATAATGATAACATTTGAACAGCTTTTTATATCAGAATGCTACTCAACTATCTTTGTTACGCAGTTTGCACAAAATATATATATAATGTCATTAAACAATGTATAGCTGGTATAAAATTATTAACCTGTTGGTGGGAACAAAATTATTCCTGAAAATAGTATTTAATATATTATCAAATTGACCTTAAATGCTGTTAAGCATGAAATACCAATTTTTTTATTGCTCATTTTATGAAAGAAATTATGTTTTACAGAGGATCAGTAACCTGCGGTAGCTTTAAGAGTAATGTGATGGTTTGAAAAATATTTTGAGTGCCTGGTGATCCGAATGCAATGCCCACATCTGTAGTAGAGTGTCTCGGTGGTCATGCAGTTTCAGGTATTTTCATGAAGTTCGCATAGCTTTTGTGCTTTCGTGCAGTCATTGCTCACATGATGTGTATGGGATTAAGGAAGATCCAAGTAATGTGGGAGGGGTGTAATCAAGAATGGTCAGTGCTCCATTTTGTAATTTAAAAAATAGCATAAGACAGCAGTTTGTGGGTATGAACAGCAGATATGGAAGCAATCCAAGGCAAGGAGACCCCACCAGTAAGAGGACCGCACAGGTTAAGGTCATGAATACTGCAAGAGCAGCTCTTTCCAGCTGGAATGTTCTTCAGTCCAAAGCTATTTGTATCTTGAAGTTGCATGTAGTCATCTAAGTGCTTCATGACAGTTTTATGTAGTATTTCCTGAGCAGGATTTTTAAAACAAATTTTACAGTGGTACCTTTAACATTGACTCTGAAGTGGAAAAGCAAGATTTGTGTTCATTGTCTTTTAAAATTGTCACACACAGCATTTCTGCCTTATTTCTACAATTTTAAAATTACTCTGTACATTTGTACTCAGTGTGTGGTCAATTGTGAAATTGATCGAAATATTTGCATTAGCTTTTTAGATTTTTTTTTGGTTGCGCTTGCAATTGTCACCATTTCGTTAAGAGAGTTATTGGATCTCACAGGGGGTTACAGATGAGTCCAATGGAAAAATGATAGTAAAAATCTTACCGGTTCACTAAAGTTGTTTCTGTAGTGGTGGACCATATAGAAAGACGAGTGTAGGGTCCCTGAAAAAAGCCCTGTGCGAGACCGTACTTGACAAATTGAAAAATAATATACAACGTAGAGTCATAAAGCTCAATTATAAAGATAATTCAGAGTCATTACGGAGTTTTTTTAACATCCTCATTAGGAAGGTCACTCTCATAGGGTCGTTCGTGCAAGCATGCATCTTTTCATGAAATATTCACTACAGTTAGGATAAAATGCAGTTCTCATGAGCATGTCTTTTTTTGCATATCTATTGCTGTTTTCCTGACATCCAAACTGAGAAACTGCAATTTGTCTAGCCATTTTTATCTTGGTTTTCACTATTACTGGCTTACAGGATAAGCCTCCCCTGTACTGTACTTTATTTTTTCATTTAAGGGTGCCACACAGTCTAGTGTGTAAGGCACTGCTTTGTTGAGAACATCTAACATCATCCACCAAGGAGTGAATGTTGAACTCTTTCATCCCTAGGCACAGCTTCCAGTAGTTCATTCAAAAGATCGAGAGCAGTGGGGAAGCAGATGCAACAGCTGAGCGATACCAAGGCTGTTGGTTTAAGAGGTGTGCACTTTGAATTTCAGAAATGGTCATTGGTCAGATAGCAGGATTTTTATTGTCAGACAGTTACAGTGTAAGAGAGGTTTAAAATTACATTAACTTGGAAGTAGCAAACCAAATGGATGAAAGCTTAGAGCAAACAGCATGTGTATGTATTTTAGCCATGCGTTTATACTACACACAGTGTTTGGCAAACTTCTGAGATTTTCAGTCCAAATATAAATTTTAGCCCAAGAGGTTTGTAAACAAAAATGATTGAGTATTGCAAATTCTCATCATCTCATTGGCAAATTTAAAATTAATTCATATTTCAATGCTAAGAAAAGTTTTGTCTTGCCTCTCAGAGTCCCAACAGCCTAATAAGCAACGTGACTCATGGAAAATCCATTAAAGGAAGCTTCATAAAGTGTCGTGTTTTCCTGCTGTCTGAGGCATGTTTCTATTACTCTGAAGATTATCTACCTTGTACTGTGTGATTGGTTTCATCACAAAGCCAGTCTCCGAGCCATAAGAACCTCTTAATAATAATGGCTTTAATACATATAGCGTTGCTACTGTGCGATACATTACTTGTCAAGGTTATCTTCCTTTAAATCCGTACGATTTAGAAACAGTCATTCGGGTAACTGGCCAGTCTTTGTGGCCGTCACATTTATGTTACATTTATTCACTTAACACATGCTTTTCTGTACATTCACATTCCGCTCAGGGTAAACTAGAGTGCGTTCCACAACAATGGGTGTAAAGACAAATGCCTCATTGTCGGAACACAATTGTTTTTGTGTATACACATTTAAAGCTGCCTACGAACTCCAATTCGAATAGGGGATGTGATTATGAAAACAACGTCCGAGAGAGACGTGTTTTTAGAACACCTTTTGGATTCCTGCAAAGGATTTAGCAGTTCTGAGGGAAAGGGGAGTTCATTCCACTGCATTAGAGTTGTAAACTGAGAAACTATGCACGTTTGAATGAAAGAAGTAGAAGAGTGCAGCTCTCTTGTTAGGGTGTAGGGAGTAACCAGGTAAGGGTTGTGGCTTTTTGTTGTTTTCAGATAAGTGAAAGTGAATCTCAGTATAAGATTGTGTCAGTAATCTGAGGCACCCCAGTATGGGTTCCGGTGGTCTGTGAAGCTTGTTTGATGTTATACAGCATCTCACCCAACCATTCTTTCTTTGTCACCTGTGAATACTTGGATTTAGCCAAAGAGAGTTACAGCATCATCACCTTTTGCTGAAACAGTTAAAATTACTTTTTCATGTGTGCAGCAATATCAGTAATGCCAGCATGAATCAGTGATACCTTTAGCTCAGTTTTTGAGTTAGTTTTCATGCAAATTTGAAAATGGTCTCAGAACATCTGTTCCTTCCATGTGTCAACACGAGCACCTTGTTTGTGGTCTAAGCCCTAAGTGGGCGGTCTGCTCTGCTAAGAGGCTGTCTGTGTTGTACTGCAGAATCCAATTACCAGTTGTAGTGACCAACAAGACTTTGAGGAATACTTTGCTGACGTGCAATCTGTACATTTTTACTGACTTCACAGTGCTTTTGGATGAACTTTTTGGGCGAATGTACCTTGGTTGAAAAACCTTGCTTAGCAGCAAAACATAAAAATCGTAGGTAAGCATTGGTTAACTGGCTCAAACTTTTCTCGGTTCTTCTTACTGTTTCGTATCACTGAGAGCTACTACACTTCTGAGGTCTTTTGTCTTTCTTTGTTGTCAGCTGAGGGCAACAGAGCACCAGGGGTTTGTTGGTTACAAAGGCAATTAAACCTTGTTTTACAGCTTTCTTGCTTTCTCTTGGAGCTCCTGTATTCTTAGTGTATTTACCGCTGCAGCTTGACTTCTTTATAATTAAAACAGAATGGGTTGTTAGCATTGGACATTTTTGAGAATGTAGGGTTCAATGGGAAGGCAGTTTGGTGAATGAGCTTATTGAAGAAAGATTTGCTTGGTGGAACTCAAAATTTGTATTTTTTTTTTTTTTTAAAGTAAAAAAAGCCTTACGGATAAAAGCCTGCGTTTGTGTTTCATGTGCGATAACTATCATAAATATCGGTGTGAATATATTGTTTGAGATTATAAATTTAGTGCCCATTATATCCATATATTTAATAGATATGAGCAACGGTGCTGCACACTATTTATGATGATAAAGTATAGAAAGATGACCTTTTTTCACCCATTTATATGTACTTTTAATTTCTTGAAACTGAGATCATAAAGCTTGGACTGTCTCAGGAATTCATGAAGACAGTTTGAATCATAGCTAGATTTCATTAGTTTATTTAATCAAATATTCAAAAGTTGATAAAATTAAAACATCCATTACATAGACGTGATCTTTACAAAAAAAAAACCTGAATAAAATAATTAGCACATCACTCCCTTAATTTACAAGGGTGGTTTGTGCTTTCAAAATTGTATGGTAAAATCTGGTAAATCAGTCATGTTATTGGATTTAATTTAAATTTGATGGTTTTATTACATTTTGTTCCTAGGCACAAAAACTCACTTTGTCGTCATCCCCCCCCCCCCCCAAAAAAAAAAAAAAAAAAAAGATGCTACAATTTGAAATAATTCAGAGTTCAGAACAACATTCCTAAAACAGTTTGTGTTATCAGTCAGTTAGAACCATATATAGTTATGTCCATAAGTATTTGGACAGGCTCGATTACTTTTGAGCCTCTGAAAATGGGGGTCAGTGTATATGAATGGCTGTCATTCCTAAATGGTTATTGCAATACTTTTGTTAAACCCCTTAAATTAAAGCTGAAAGCCTACACTTCAATCACATCTTGGTTGCTTTGTTTCAAATTCATTGTGGTTGTGCACAGTGGCAAAATACTGAAAATTGTGTCATTGTCCACATACTTACAGGACCTGACTGTATAACCAAGATAATTTGCCTTCCATATTGTTAAATCGCCAGCCTACGTTGTTAAATCGTGCATTAATAGTGATCTTTATTCATTTTACATCGGTGCTTATTTATTCAATTTGGTACTTTAATATTTGAAAAATGTTTCACTTATTTCCTAAAAAATTGATATATGAGGAATGCATATTACAGGCCTCAGTTAACTGACTTGTGCACCTCTGAGCTTGAAGACTAATAATTTCCAAGTTATTAAAGGAGTCGGTTATTGCTTTTATCTTCAGCCTGTCGAATTGACATTGAAATGGCAGTCGGAGGGTTTTGAGCTGTGCCAGCCACGCTAAATTCTGCTCTGATTTAGACAATACGCTTTCTTTTACTCTTTTCTGTCCAGGTAGATTAATTATTTTTCATTATGTTCCTGCTGAGAAAACTGATACGCACATCCACAGACATGTATAGACGTGTCCGTATTCGGTCGCTCTGTGCTTGTTTGACTTTCCGATGACCCCCCGCTGGACTTTTTTGACAACCGACAGATCATGACCCAAGTCAGAAGCCTACAAGTTATGTGTGTAGGGAAACCTGTGACTGCTTGATAATTGCTTCTGTGACCTCTGTCTTCTTTGGACATCCAGACAAATTTCTGCCATTTTAGAACATTTCTGTCCTCAGTGACTATGAGAAGGTGTGCGATGTGCCTTGAGCGTATTTTTCTGTTTATTTTATTATAAGCCACTATTAGCAGTAAATGGAATGGCATGGGAAAGGCTTGCAGTTTGAGTATCGACAGTAGCTGCAATGTTCAATATTTTTACTTCATATGTTTGCGCGGTGCTAATAAGTCGTTGAGTGCATATTTATTCCTTTCCCAGTCTTTCCGAGTCCCCTGTTTGTATAACTTTGCCCACTCACTGTGCTTCCAGCTAAATATTATTGCTGTCTTCATTGATGGAAGTGCTCAGAGAAGGAGTTAGTAGTGCTTTCAGGTTTCCTCAGGCAATCATCAGAGTTCATCAGGCACCAGGGAGAACACTTCATCTTTCATTCCATGCACAAAAAGCATCATTTTAAGACATCTGTAATATGCAAATATTACCAATTCCTTGCAGAATATGCTTTTGGTTCTTGATCCCTTGCTGTGCTTGTGAGTTACTGGAGTGTGGTTATCTAGTTAAATTATGTGGATTTATTTATATATATATATATATATATATATATATATATATATATATATATATTATATATATATATTATATATATGTATATGTATATATATATGTATATATATATGTATATGTATATGTATATATGTATATGTATATATATATGTATATATATATGAGATTACTGAGTTCTGAAACTTCCCAGAACCTCTAAAATTAATTTCTAAAAATATAATTATTTGCTTACAAGCTGCAGATGATTCACAATAGTTAGCCTGCCTCTGCTATTTTTCCCCCCTTACATGATAACACCGATTCATTCGGTTTTCCTTAGTTCACTTACTGCCGTAGACCAACAGTAAAGAACAAGTTTTGGGTACTGCAGTCCACAGAAGCACTGAATAGAACCAGTGTTGTTTATTTTTTGTTTGTTTGTTTGTTTACCCAGTGTCCTTGGTGAAGGTGACTAGTTGAAATAACTTCATACAAGGAAAAAAATTAGTCCAACAGAACTAGGCACTTTATTTGTCAGTTCATTGCCTTGTGACCGTACTTTGTACTGTAAACATTGCATTGCATTACATCTAAAAGATGACATTTGATGACACGCCATGTATCTGAGGCATGAGTGTGCAAGAATTAAGAAAGCACAGCCCAGATAAATCCTCAATGACAGTACCAGACTCCTGGAAATACCACAATGCACTTGAAATACACTTTTTCCTTATCTTGTCCTTTATCCCACTTTTTTGTTGGGGGGGTATAGCAACTATATTGAAGCTGGCTTGTGAGAGGAATAACTTTTAATTCTACGCTGATAACAGCAGTTGTCTAAGTAGGAGTATCTTTCTCACAAGGGCAAAATATCTTGCTTGGAGAATTGACACTGTTCAGGGTTCAGTTTTTGCTTTTTTTTTTTCTGGCTTTAGTTGCCAGCAAATTTCATCTCTGGACAGTTTTTTGCTTCATGCATTTAAGAGGTGATGATGGTTTATCATTTTTGTTCTGTTGGATTCCGACTTGGGCTTTGATTATTCGTTTCATGTTTATTGTGCTTTTGGGCTTACCCAGAAAAAATAAAAATTGCACTCTATTTAGATTATGAAGCGCTGTTAGCATTTTGTGCATAGATAACAAAAAAAAAAAAAGTTCATATCCTTCAACTAGGTTTCATTATGAGATACAACTTTATCAGTGAATATAGCAGAAAAACAAACAGTCAGGAATATCCCAGTGTGAAATTTAGATTCTTCTGCTTAGGCAGTTAGCAGGTTGAAGCTCATTTCTGACAGCACCGTTAGAAGTTTAGAGAACGTACAGCATAGCACCTTCACTACAGTCTTAATTACCGTGAGGATGAAAGCCGTGGACCTGGCGTCTTGCTGCCTGCTCAGTCTAGTCAGAGAGGAAGGACTCGTCTATTTAAATAAGGCTCCTGTGAGGGTAAAGTGCCAGGCGGTTGGGAAATCCACCCCTTTTCCTCCTGCCCTGACACCAGAAGACAATGGATTTACTTGGTATATCTTAACTTTTCTCTGAGCTGCTTCTGCTGTATCGTAGACCCCAAATTCTGCTTCTGCAGGGACACCTTCCAAACATGAGCTTAGAGTCCAATATTTGTCCAGTGTTTCATAATGGCCATCGTAAGGCTGCGTTTCCTTCACCAAATACTGCAAGCGGCACATGGAAAGACGAGTCCCCAGAACACCCTTATTCAACTCAGCCTTACAGTGTCCGGAGGTATCATGAAATTGAGCTACAGAACATTGACAGTAAGAAACAAAGGGTTTCAGAGCAGACTGTTCCGTCTGGTTGCTTTTGTGCTCTGTCCTCTCGAATTCAGTGGCTGTCTACATTTCTGCAGAGAGATTGTGTGCTCCTGCAGTGTAATGGCAGCATCTTCTCGCTCATCTGATCCTTCTTGGCAGACCATGCAATTTATGAGCTCATGGTGGAGGAGCTGGAGCCATTAGTGTAATGCCGGTAGCTAGAGCCAGCTCTGGGGGATCAATATCGGTAATTGAGCGGGAGATTATTAGCCAACCCCGGTTACCCACGACAAGGAATAAATATACTCCTAACTAGGCCTCTACACAAACTACGTTTTAAATTCTATGGTGGTTGTGCTCATCCACAAATGCGTGTTTTGCTTCTCGTTTCTCCTTTCTGGGCTACCGCTTGTTTGCAAGAAAGAAAGCGGTGGGAACTGTTGGTTTTAGTGAATTGCACATTTTTTTTATTTATGGTAACATTGTTGTAAATGTAAAAATGTTTATTGTTTATTAGATAAGACTGTAAGATTGAAGTGTGTTTCGCTTTACTTCTAGAAAGATGGCTCAGTGTCTTAAGCATAACATTACTTCCGCATTCTTATTCTTGTCATGTTTGGAATTTATTATAATGGAACAATTAGTTGTATTTGACTTGGAAATTTATTTTTAATCTACTCATACATTTATAAGCCAGCTTGAAATAATAGAAATACTGTGATTCAGCTGTTTTAACAAGTTTAGGTACTTTGTTGTACGTTGTCTCTCCTTTGATCGCTGCTCTTGGAGCTTTAATAAAATAAGAAGCCCTACTTAAGAGACTTCCTGTGACACTAATGCATAATTCAGGTTCATTGTCTGTTTACAAACAGCAAAAAATTGAGACATTAAGCAAAGATCCTACAGACATAAAAAATCACTGCATTTTGAATTATTACAAATTTAATCAGTGTTACAATAAAGTATAAAATATGTATGCTACATGCTCATTGGTCTCAGGAAAAATCTCTCCATTTGAGTATAATAAAGCTTTTGTCTTCCCATTTTCTGCAAAATGCCAAAATTGTTTCCAAAATATTTATTCTCAGAATATAATGTAGTAAATAATGTACATCACACATTGCTGATTTGTGAAAATGGCATAGAATTGAAAAAACACGCATACCTCATGACAGTGTCAGTTTGTTCAGTGAAATCACTTCTAGGTAATTTCTTATTGTGAGGACATTGAATTACCATCACTTCTTATGTAAATAAAGCAATCAGTTCTCAGATGGAAAAATATGATTTCTAACTTGATTTTTGTGTTTCCTTTTCAAATTTGTCTTTCTGTGCCTTTTGCACCTTCTTTTTAAAATATTTAGGAGATGTTCTTATCATTTGGCTCACAGATGTTCATGATGAAAACCAATAAGTTCTTGAGTTCATTGCCTGTATGAAAAAGCTGCTACCTATGGGATGTGAGATGTACACAATTTTTGCCATAGAGTAGCTTTTTATTCAGTATGATGCCAAGGAAATATCAGACATTTTGTATGAGCATTAGCTCTCTCTCTATATATATATATTTTTTTAGTTAAACTGCCTGCATTGATCAGAGGCTTAATGTGTGTAGCTAAACTAATCTGGGGATGGGTAGTCGGTATCGACTAAAAATAAAGGAACATTTTTTTCAAGTAATAGAATGTTATTTTACAAAGTGCAGTTCTGTAACTGAACAGACAAACAGTTTCATTTAACCTGGCTAAATTAGCAGTCTGACATTTTTGTAGACCGCTTGATGCTCATACTCTTTACAGCTTTGCAGTTTGATTGTCATTGTTCATTTATATGTTCATAAGTAGGTCTTTATTTGAGGCACTTGATACTGTTGTAAGCTGTATTCAAACCTTTTTCGGGTTTATGTGTTTAATCCTATTTTTTCTAAGTAGAGCAAACCCTCGATATCAAAACTATATAAGAATTTTTGCTATAACGGTTCTTAAAAACAAAAACCTAATTATTGGTATGCAAACAGAAATTTTTGCTGTAACAAATTTTATCCAAAGCTCATCTGTGATGGAAAAAAAAATTTAATGCAAATAAAAATCAACAATTAAATACCATACCGTGTACTGCAGTAAAAAAATAATACTGTATGTATTGTAATAAATTGCATTGTACACTGTTGCATATTTATTTGAATCGAAAGTGTGTGCAAATGGATGCCCCCATGCCGCTGTCTTATCAATTGTTTCTGCTGGTTTTGCTTTACATTTACTGTGATTTTTGCTCTATAATTCAGCAGGATGCCCATTGGTCCTCGGAGGAGGAGAATGAATTCTTGTGCAGTTGACAATCTTTCCAATGCTGGACGAGAGTTTTGCAAATGGAAGTTTAAAGTATGCAAGTGCAATGATCTCACAAATAATGAAACATGAAAGTAGTGTCAAACAAAGAGGTGGACGCAGTTGGCTACTTTGAAGTGTCTTAATGCAGCATCTCATAACACTGAACAATGAACTCAAATTACTACTCTATCATTAATCTGTAATGCCTCTTATTCTACTGCTACAGTAGCCACAATAAAATTTTTCATTTCTGATGCCTTAGTTAATAAACCCATCTTTTAAGCATCTCTTGGTAAATTTCTACACTACATATGTGCTCATGGTGATCCCTCATTCCCCAGTGGTACTGAACTCTGGGGACATTTCAGGCTGACAGTCTAAAAAAAACTGATAACGCTAATCTTTGATGTTAGTAATCCTTGAACTTTAATGAGTTACTGGAGGAGGCAGGTATCACCGTGGTTAGCACCGCTGCCTTTGGACTCAAAGGTTTGAACTCCACCTCTGGCTATAACACCCATGGGGAGAGTAGTTATCCTAAATTGCTCTAGTAAAAAGTATGTAAATCTTATAAATTGGTCAATAATTATTTGCAGTTTAACATTGTAAGCTGTTTGGGAGAAGTGTCCGCCTAAAGAATAAATGTAATTTTCATTTACTGACTGTTGTTCCATGTATCAGATTTTGTGACATGCTATTCCAAAAATTGTTTTGATATACAAATTGAGATGCTGGATATAATAAAAAATAAATTCTCCTTTTGTCCTTTGAGGATTGGGATGGCCTGTCCCCAATCAAAGCTTTACAGAGGGAACGCACTGAATTTAAAAGCGACAGATCATAATCAGAGTGTATGGGGCTAAGAAAACTTCACTTCAGGCAGGGATTTAATGGTTTGTCATTTGAAAGAAATGTTATCAAACTATTACATTTACATTTAGTCACATTTGCAGTAGATAAATCTGTGCCCACTTGTTTTATTTTCTCTTTGTCCTCTTCCTGAAAAAGCTTTCCTTGAAGTATTTCTGACTTGAAATTTAGCACAAAGAATTACAGCTCTGTCTTTCCCCCCGTAGTTTGGTCGGTTCATCTCACCGCCGAGATTTAGAATGACGTTGTAATTAACGTCTTGGAAGTTGAATGCTGCCCCCCCCCCCCCCTTTTGTCTAAAAGGTTTTAAGGAAAATTGTGCACTGTTGGACAAAGCCAACGGGCAAGATTTACTGACTTGCTTAGTCTCTGGTGGGAATGTGCTGCAATGTATTTTCGGTAATATACATGGAGGTACAGAGGGCAGTTGTCCTACAAGCCCAGGTCTCTTCAGCACCGCTGATTTATACTTTCTGCAGCACAAGCCTTAAGATCCCTCTTTCCCGGGTTCGCATTTTTGTTCCGTGGGGTTCCCTCCAAGTTTTTCCCGATCCTTTCCTCACACACTGTAAGGTCAGAGGTTCATCATGTTTTTCTGTCACTGCAAAAGGGAGGAACAACTTCTGAAAAGCATATAGTAATTTTTAAACAATGGTTTCATATACAATAGTATCAGCTGCATTTTTGGTACTGGATACTGCCAAAAGAAAGAAAAAAAAATGTCATGCTTTGCAAGGAAGGGATGTCGGAGCATTAATAAATCATCCCAAAATCTTCAAAAGGTTTTGGAAGAAATCAATCGTTGCAGAAAGTCTTTCGATGCTGGTACTCATTTATCATTGGGAATAGACAAGGCCTTTCAACTTGATTTAAGTGGTGGGATGTTTGATGGCAAGGCCAGCCATCACACTTCTACACTGTTAGCATGGGATTAAGTGAAGCTCAGTAGATTGGTGCTCCACTTTTCACATCACCAAGTTTGCTAGTGACACTTAATCGCCAATGATCCAGCCTGGGGTGGTAGTGTGACGTATGAGGACCCAAGTTAGTGACTCAGACCTACAGAGGAGGAAGTGGCAGACAGTGTTGGTTAAGTCACTGCTACTGAATTATGAGTTAGAGGTTATGACAATCACCTGGTTTAAAAATATATAAATAAACTCTCCAAAGGGTAGAGAGATTCATCATGTGTGTCAAATTCCTTTTCATGCATTCCCTCCCTTGTCCCTTCTATTTTCTGTCCTGAGCTGTGGAAAAATTGCTGCTCATCTCCATTAGAACCCATCGATCAGTGTGGCCAAGGATTTTGCCGTAATTTCTGGCCGGGAGAAAAGTGCGCGAGCAAACGAGTGCAAAGATAAATAAAGATGGAGGTAAAATAAATGTGCATCTGAGAGTTGGCCCTGAAAACAGCAACAGTCCTATGGGAAAATACTGATGTTTCGAGGATTGGCTATGGCTAAACTGCAGAGCAGCCTCTGGATCTCCTGATCTGCAATACCATCAGAGCTTTTCATGCTTGTTTCTTACTTGATGGCTGACAGTGACTTCCACTAAAGTGGTTGAACCTGAAGCCAGCTTGAAGCCAGCTTGAAACCAGGGTGGCTGTGGCTGCCGCTGCAGCTGATGAGGCTTGACTTGCTGTCAGACTTTCCCTTCCTGTATTTTCAGACTTCCAGTGCTTGCTTTCCTTTTTATTCACATTCTGCTGTTTCACAGCTCCGGCAGCCTTCGGAAACGAGATATTAACTGGTCTGTTTTAAAGGACAATCACGATGCTTATGTTTTTCTAATTTGTTTTGTTCTTTGTTCTCAGGGTTTATGGATAATAGTCATTTTGTAGATGGAGTTTTTTTTTTTTTTGGGGGGGGGGGGCGGCTAACTGATGGCCTGCACTGCTTATGACCATCTTAATAACAGAAGATCTGAAGACGTTCACAACAAATGCCACTGCTCCAGCTAATGACTCGCTCCATGCTGCTCCTCCTCTGTCTTCTCTCTCCCTCAGGGAGTTGAATATGATTGATTTTATGGGTTTCTGAGGCAGGGCTGGGATTATTCGTTTCCAAGCCAGTAAACGCAGCAGATTTATTTATCTAGGTATTTTAAGCAAAAGACTTAAAAAATTAGCAATACTTTGGTTGCTTTACTTTGAAACTTTTCTTAAAGACTGCCCCCTTCAGATGCATATAGCAATATCGGTGTTATGGGGTACCAATAAATGGTGATATATATAAGTGTATATGTCTAACCTTGTAAACTGTTATTTTTATGACAACAGAAAGATGCAATAACTTTGGCAATTATTGGCTGTGTCCCAGGCGTCCCACTGTTTGATTTAATGCTAAAGAATCGTCTCAAATAAGCATTATTGTGCCCGTGGCAGCACCTACAGTAGCCGAACACATTTGGAAAAGTGTTTCTGAAGTTAAATACTGAAAGGTATTATTCATTATCTTGAGCTACAACTAATTTTTGCTGCTGAATTCAGCCCTCCGGCATGTGATGTGTTAGCATCGCACATTCATATGAAGTGGGAATCGGCTCAAACGCTCAGTGGCTAAATGATTGGTGATACTGTCTTGTCATGGGATGATTCCTCGTGTACCTGCAGTGGAATTTAGTTCACAGTTTGAAGCTTAGCTCAGTAGACTGCAGATTTTGATCATTAATCTTTTGAAGTACCCGGTTTATGGATGTACGGGAAATCCTCAAGCCCTCGCCGTAATATCGGCCAGATGGACAGTTAACTTTGATGATGTTGTTGTTTACCGACAGTAAACGGCAAGCGCAGGTGCATGTTCAATATACGTCACAGAACATTAAATTATTAAGATTAATTGCTACAAATTTTAGGCACCTTGAAAAATTCAAAGAACTGTGTAGGTTGGATTGCGATGTGCAGCAATAATCCTAATTTTGGCATTTTTTAAAAATTTTTTTAAGCTTGTTTAAAAATGGTTTTTGAAGCTGTAAGAATTGGGATTTCTAACACCAGCAACACCCCATCCTGATGTCACCACCGTCCTGCTTTTTCAGGCCCAGTCACCAACGCCTTCATCATCCCAGCCCCAGCAAACATGTTCGTGCCAGACAGCCGCCCTGCAGTGGCTCTACCACGGTTCGGCCGCCACCTGAACCCATCGGAGCAGGGTGAGGGTGCCGAGAGCGGGGGAGTGTGCCTGCGTCTGGGACCCAGTTCACAGGTAGGGCATGGCAAGCAGCCGTCAGCATAGCTCCCTCATCCTGCTTCTTGTTACATCATGGCATCATCTGTTGGTCTTTGGCTTATCACCACAGCACGAAGCCCTTGATGCTGTGTACAGATAGGTGTAAAGCACTGTGAAAACTATAAATACAATGTAAGCACATGTAGGGAAATGTACAGGTCTGAGTTACAGCATGCAACATTAAATATTCCTTTCAGTTCTTAATTTCAGGAGATTTGCATTTTCCCGATCCCAGACTGCTTTTACTTTCATTTGCCATTCTGAATGCCAGAAGTCATGCTTATTACCCATGTTATATCAGCTCTGGATCCTACTGATGCGTTTCTGCCTGGTGCTTGCATTTGGCCTTAAAAATAAAAATACATGTTGCACATCATTGCAAAACATCTGTGTGGAACCTGCTGGTGTTTCCCCTCAATCAATTACAAGGCTTTAAATGAAATGGTAATGCCGGATCTTTCAATTACACACCACCTGCTTACAGTTTTACCTGCCTTTACAACTCGGCTGGTGCAATTTCCTTGCCTATCGCTCCCTTCGTCCTCCTTGCCCTCAGAGGCTTCTTATTTACATAAGGCTAATCTCAGCCACTGGGAATACATTGTCAGAGCTCAGAATTTATCCATGCTGAGGGAAAATGACAATTTTTATTCACCCTCAATGTTCTCGACTTCATAAATTTTACTTGTGTGACAGTTTTTTTTTTTTTAAAGCAGAAAGAGGAGGAGGGTAATGATGATGATGATTATTATTATTATTATTATTATTATTATTATTGTTGTTGTTGTTGTTGTTGTTGTTGCTGCTATGCCATCCAAGGAAGTGCTCCTGATGGAAATGTGATGGAAACCCAAGGGTTGTTCCCAACAGACATGTCTCACCCTTCATCTGTATCGTAACAAAAGAGATGCTAATAA
The DNA here is from genome assembly GCA_018136845.1 of Heterotis niloticus. NCBI lineage: Eukaryota > Metazoa > Chordata > Actinopteri > Osteoglossiformes > Osteoglossidae > Heterotis > Heterotis niloticus. The sequence continues at coordinate 10,761,206 of CM030899.1, read as the reverse complement.
TATGGCACCTTTGTCCTGTCGGAGGTCAGGAGGGAAGTGGCCTCTTTGTCCTGAAGGAGCTGCTTGTCTTTGCAGACATCCCACTAATTGAACCAGCACAGGGCTGTGGTTCGGGACATAATTGGAACAAGAAGATAATATTAAGACACGGGATAAGTTTTTCTTTGTAGGGCTTTGGAAGTGCGGTATGGTCGAAAGGAAAAGCATCTTAACTTTTTTACCTCAAGGGGTTCAAAAGCCTGAACAAGGTGGCTTTCTTCACTGCATCGTACACTTTAAATGATGTACATAGTGGGTACTGTTTACTGAAAACAAGCGTGGTTCTAAAATTTAACATGTTTATGCATTTTCAATTCCCAGACTAAGAATTTATTTACATGAATAAAAACAGTACTACGTTGAGAAGTAAATAAAAATAAGTATCGGAGGTTCTTGGGGTTCTGGCAGGTTCAGAGGTTTTACTGTAGGTGCCACACGGTGGCTACTGTCAGTGTTCTGCCACCTCATGAGGTCAATGGTTTTATTTGGCCTCCACCTTGTAGCAGAGAGCCCACCTCATAGCTTTATCGCGCCCCGAGCCGAATGAGCAAGAGGTGCTACACAGCAACCGTGAGCTGAAAAAGCAGTACACTTACAGGCTTCTCTGTGAACATGCAGTAAATCGGGAAAACATGGTTTTTTCCTTCTTTACAGGACAAGGGTTTTTGAAAGTTGACGTCATGATGATAAGCCCATACTGTTGTTGGCTGTCTCGTGATCCGCTCAAGCTGTATGATCTCGTGGAAGAAAAGCGCAAGTTGTGATGCAATATTTCAGTCATCTGCATGTTAGGTTCCCTTGATACGGTCGTGACTGATGTCATCGCCCCTGCTTTCGTCACCCCGCATTCACACCACGCACAGCTGTATCAGAAACACACACATTCTCAGACCCACCCAAGGGAACCTGAAAAATAATTCTATAATTACCTGACTGAATAATTCCTTTTTTCTCCGATAGGCTTCAGAGGAGACCTACTTGGAGAAGGCTGAGAAGCTTTATTCCCTCATGTGTGCTGTTACAGACAAGGTGAGTGGGAGGGTAGATACCAGGGCCCGAACTGTGAACTGAATTAGATTCCTGTCTCTGTAAAGGTCTAAGGAGGCTTTGGACACATCAGAATACTTTATATCAGTAGAACTTCTGGAACCATTATCGTTGACTGGGTCAAAGTTTTAATAACCTCCTGGCTGAACTAAATACAGTTTATCATGACGAGTACGCCAACCCAGGTCTTTTCATTTCTTCTTAGCCTTGCTTTTCCAAATTCCGAGGAGGACACTTGAGGGCAATGAACAGTGTGGCCTGTTTTTCGATACTGGGCGCATTTCATGGTGATGGAATGCAGGCAACAGTTAATATGCTGTCCCAGTGTTTCTGAGTGAGAAGAGGTAATGAGAATAACGGATGACATGAGTAGGAGCTATAAAGCAGTGGCTGTTAGAGTGACGCATTGCCATTAGGGGCTTATTTGAAATGGCGGCTTTTTTTGCTACTTGTGAAAATGTCCCTTCAGTGTTATTCCTTAGGAAATCTGCTTTCCCTGCGTCTGCCCAATAGAGCTTGAAAATTACTCAAGTTCCTGTACTCTTTGTTTTTGTGCTATATTACTGGTATATAACCACTGAAGCAGTGAGACATGTGATTCATCGTTTGATTTTGAAATAAAACTTCCTGAGCCACAGCAATACATTTTCCCCTCCAGTTTAACAGGCAGCATAACTGTTTAAGTATATGTTGAATGGGAGCAAACCCTAGTGATGTCTAGAGGAATTCCAGATTTTTTAATCCCTCATGGGGCGAGACTGAGGAAAGCTTGCCGGTGCTTAGCGCCTCATTGCCCCACCAGTCCCCCAGAGTTAAGCTCTGCTGACCTTCTAACCTCAGCCTTGGGGTCCTTCAGTAGCCCCAGAGAAAGTGCCATGGCAGCTCCTTCTGCCGTCTCATGTTTGTGTGTTAGGGAGAGAGAAGGGATTAGTTTGAAAGCCGGACCAGGTCATCAGAGGCGCCTTATCTGCCTCCTGATGGAAGGGCTTGCAGATCCAAAGCACTGGCCAAAGTTTGGATACGCTGTTAAATGGATTAGACTCGGTCTGTCAAATAAGGGTTCCTCCCCTCCAGTAAGCCGGAAGCCCGGCGTTCGCTTGGAATAAGTAGGAAAATAAATAAATTAACGCAAGCAGAAGAATTTTTCCTCCTTAATCTGTGGGGAATGTGCACCGCTGTCATCCTCTTCGCCTGTGCTGCGGAATTGTCCACAATGTGAACGTCAGTATTTGCTCCAAGAGATGTTTTAAAATGGGATTTGATGACATCGCCATGAAGGCATCTCGATTGTGCGGATTTAGAACGTTACAGTACAAATAGTATTTGAAATTATTTGTGTACTTTAGAATATGTTGCCCCCCTACTTTAAATTAATTCTTCAGCTTTTTGACTTCTTTCCTTAAGCGTCAGCTTTGTAGTAGTTGATAAAAATGATTTTTGCAAAAATTCATGGACTCAATAACAGGCTAAATTAAACTCCTTTACAGAGATGCAGTGACCACAGCTTTGTTGTGTTCTCACCTCTTCTTCCAAAATCCATCATTTGGGCAATTAGGTGAACTGATGTGAGCTTCCGTCTGGTCATGGCTGAACTCCCTTCTCCTTTGTCTCCCGTTTTGCAGAGCGTGTTTGGAGATGGAGAGAACACCAAGGTGCGCGTGTCGGAGCTTGAAGAGGAAGTGAAGACGCTGAAAACGATTAACAAGGATTTGTACGATTTCTCGGTGCAGCTTCTCACCAAGCCTAGTTAGACCTGTGTTGGAGCAGAACTTGTGCTCTGGACCTGCCTTGATTCAAAGGAAGAGAGGACTATCTTTGGGTTGAGGGAGAGATGTGTGTACAAGAGCAACTCCTTGTATCATGTCATGTAAAACAAAAAAAGAAGTTATGCTTGGGCTCATTTTGTGTCTAAATTGTAACAACTGACTGCTTGTAACTTTTTTAAATCCACAGATAATGGTTGCTAAGATAAAAGTAAAAAGATTTCACAGTCTGCTTTTGTACTACATTATTTCTGGGTAAGATATTTCAGCTTGCAAGACTGCCCAGCAGTGACAGATGTCCCATGAGACAAGGCACAAGCTTGTGTCTTTGTTTCTCTTTAAATCCTGTGCTGTCCCACGTCTCTCTGGTGTGTACCGCCTTGGCCTTTCCCATGCCTGCTGTTTACTTGACCACCTAAACATATCCTGCCAGGTGGGATGTTGTGTGGGTTTCCCTCCACTCCCTGCCTGCTCTTCCACACGTTTGGCCTGTAACAGCACTTCATTTTTACCAGCCTCTTCCAACGATTTCTGACCCCTTTGGAGGTGACAAGGCTCCAGTTCACCTGGTTAACCCGTATAATGGATTCCCCCCACAGCTTCCTACACATCAAGGCAAGTAAAAACAAAGCATAGCTGTCAAAGCTGGAATTTTTTTTTAAATTTCGTAAATGAGACTATGTTCTATTAATAATTCAAAGTTGCTTCTGCTCCTGTGATAAATACATTTTTTGTAGCATATTTTCATGTTCAGTATCCATTTTTATATGTTTCTCTAATGTTTGAGAAGGTCGTATTTGAAAGAATAAATGTGTCCTTACTTTTTTCACAAGCTTCTGTGAATTGCCTGTAGTTCTCGGTTCTGCGCTGTGCATAAGAGGTTTCGCTGAGAATCTTCCGGAGGAGCAGCAGAAAGAGCCTCAGACAGGCGAGGGATGGGGCTTTGAATTCTCTCTTGTTGCTATTAATTTACAACCCCTGGCAATCTGGAGACACAGAAACAGCTGTTGATTTAATCAAATTTTCTCATTTGGTTCTTTGATGCTGATCTGAGGCTCAGAAGAAAAGAGCACTGATGGTGCCAGGGAGTGATTCTCACCATCATGCCAGGGAGGAACAAGTGTATTCTTCAGCCTTTCTGCTTATGTCCCCTTTAGGTCGTTGTTACCCTCAGGTGGATGCAGCACGACCACATGGGGCTTCCTAGCTGTTAGCTTTCAGCATGATGTCTTACAGTGAAAAAAGAGGATAAAATAAATCTGGCTGCAACCAGTGCTTCAAGCTGGCTGGTGTTCAACAGAATGCAGTACCACCATTTCTCTGTTTTGCTCTTTAGAGAACTGGGAATTTTACTTACATGCTGGACCTTCTCATAACCTCCAGGCGCTTCTACTCCCCGGACAACCAAATACTCTGGCTGAGCCGCTGTCTGAGCAAACCACTGCTTCACTACATAGCCATACTTCATAATAGCCCTCATAGCTGTATTTCATTACCCAAGGTGCACCAAGTTACACTACAACCCTAACCCTTCTTTCCTCTCCTATTTTTATTTGTTTATTTTTTTAAATTTATTTTTAATCAGTGGCTAGTAGACACAAGCAACATTGTCCATCTTTACAAATGGCCAAGAGAGGAAGATTAGTGTCAGATGACTGAACACAAGCTTCAGATTCAGAGCCAAGTTAATCAAGCTAAATTCTCCAAGACACATCCAACCATTACATGCAAGTCGATCGATAGTTTGTACTTCTGTGTTGAGTCCATTTTATTAAAGAAATATATACTATGAACAAGAGCAATGCACTCTAGTATCTATTCACTGTGGAAGTTTATACATGTTGTACAATGAAGTGTGTGTCTGTGGCAAAATTCTTCTACCAATTTGTCCCAGTCTCTGCAAGTGTCATCCTGATCCAATGAAACACGCACACACACAAAAAACCCTCATTGTATAAATAAATATAGAGATCAGCTCCCCACCACCTGCACCACAGCTGCAGAATGAATAAGTTCATTATTATAAATGAAAGAAAAAAATGTAAAGATTGCTTTCAACTGTCAGAAAACTTTGAGATGAAAAGCATGGAAAATGCATGAAAGAAAGAGGCTGGAATGTGTTCCTCATCATGTGTGAGGGCATGCGCCAGCAAGTTGTGTGCAGCAGAAGAGTGTGTGTCAAGAATGGATATTGAACATGGTGTGCGGCAGAACTCGTGTGTGTATGTGTGTGGAAGCATGCCTCTATAACAAAACAATGTAAATGGGGCAACATTAAATAGGCTGTTACTATAATGTACAATGGCTAACGTAGCAATAAAGGGAAAAGTGGCAGTGGCACTTCCACCCAAAACACCAGGTACTACCTCCTTGTTTATCGTCTCTTGAAGATCTTGCCTACCAAACTTTTGCATGCAAAATAAGGTTTCTATTGCTGCGTGATGAGATTCTGCAAGCCCATTTAAAAGATGTAAAATTTAAAAAAATTTTAAAAATCACATATCAAATTGAAATCGTATTAAAAATACATAACTGTTCTAATTAGGTGAGTTGATTTTTTTTTCTTTTTCCCTGTTGGAAAGACAATGGAATTAACTGTCAAATGAAACACTTAAAATCTGCCATTCTCTGGAATTAGACTGAAGACCTTTCTTGGTGTTTAAAGCCAGCTCAACAGAGCCTACTTAGTGCAAAAGAATGGAGGAAATGGCTTTCTGTCATGTCACAAAAGACAGAGTTCCTGAAACTTGGGTCTGTTCTGGAGTCAGTACGGTCACTAGTAGTTCACAACAGCTAGGCTTACACAAGTTCTATTAAACAGCGGAACTGGAGCGTTGTTACCACCTTGCAGAGAGAAATGTAAAGCAGTGTTATCTGGAAAATTCTATCAGGGGAATTGCAGCTCTGCTCCTTGAATCTATCGAAAACCCCATAGTGAGTCATGCAGGAATCCTTGACTGACAGCTCCTTTGCAGCGGTGCTGAACAAAAATATTTTTTGTACAAAAAAATTGCCCTGTTCTGTATATTCTGAGGAGGTGAAACTGATTACTGTTAAACCCGTTGTCAACATTTAACACCAAACCTTTTATTCATTCTGCTGAAAAAGCTCCCTTGCGTTCCACATTTTCTCATTCCTGTGTGCACTAGAGCTGCACCAGATACTTCTTATTGCTTCGGTGATTTGCTCTGTGGGAAGAAGATGGGTTTCTCTGTGATGCTTTGATTTCATTGTTTGCCGCTGTACTTGCAAGATCCGGCGATAAAGTACATTGCTGTATTTCTTCTGGAATTTGACCCCTTTGTAGGCAGAACAGTGGGGCTTCCCTTGGAGAACTGTGGTTTGGATGCGATGGCTGTTGCAGTCTTTGCCTTCCTTGCAGCCGCTGTCAGGCGTAGCTGGGCCTGGCGTCCGGCTCTCCACCGAAGCTCAACTCCACTAGCCGGTCAGCTGGCAACAGTGGCACCTCGTGAAGATCAGTGTCGTAATTGATTTATTCCTCGCAAGTGATGAACTAAAAGGTCTGGTATAAGTAAAGTCCTTAGGTCTGCTGCTTTCGTGCTGATACATCAGATCCAAGTGATAAAGCACTGCTTTCTTCTTGTTCTGTCCTTTGTTCATTGGATATTAAAGGAAAAGTGACACTGGATTTTCTCTGTTACTGCTAAAGCGTGAAAGATTGGGTTTGTTGAAAGGAAAATGGCAGTTGAAGGTTAACTGGATCAATAGAGGTAATTTAGTTGTTTGCACCTTTCGGGCAGATGAACACGCAGCACGGTGGCCGGTGCAGGAAGCTTTACTTTGAGGTACAAATTTAAACACAAAGCAAAGCCAGGTTTGGGTCCATTTGAAACAATGCAGCTCTTGGCAGCATCAAGTTGGGAGCTGAGTGATGTCTCTTTGAAATGTGTCCAGCTTTTCATATTCGAGTTTGTGACATCTAGTACAAGCGGCATTTGGGTTTTAAAGCACTATCAGGAAAATACAGGTTGCGGGGGGGTTGCAGTGTGCATTTTTTGGAGAGTGGTGCCTAAAATCAACTGTCGTTTGCTGGCATGGGGAAGTAACGTCAGACCCTTCTCGGACCGGCTTCTCCACCCTGACCAGTGCAAATGACCACCAGACTGCTTTGATTTCTTAAGAACAAAAAAAAAAACACACACAAAAGTATACTTTCTTAATGAAACTGAGAAATGTGATGTTTCTGGTATTTGGGAGGGGAGCTGCCCCCATTCCTTAACCTCATTTTAATCCCCACCCCCTTAAGATGAGCAACTGAAATGAGATGGAACTCATTAGCTTTTATCTGCGGAGGCAGAATATAGCGGCGAGATAAAACCGGACGCGAGCTCAGAACCAAGCACAACAAAAAAGGTAGGACGCCCTTGAGCGGCGGGGTTCCGCCGTGGGCCACCCTGTACACCACCACAGTCCCGCACATCACATACCAACCGGCTCCGATACACCGGGGCCTCCGAACGCCGACAGCAAAAATGAATCACATCCCGACAAGCTGAGTTCAGGAGATGCATGTGCGGGCGCCCGCGTGCGTACGTGTTTTCCTAGCATCCCAGAAGCAGATCAAAATAAAAGGCCGATCAAAAAGGTTTTGCAGTGATGTGGTGGATCACCCTCCATAGACTGACAGTAATTAAACTCCTGCTTGGGAAAGCTGCCAGCAGCAGGGATTAAGTAGCTGGCACTTAATGTGCTTGTGAGGTGTCGCAAAAAAGAAGAATATTGTATTGGGGGGGGGGGTTCAAGATTAATTTCCCAAATGTCCCGGTTAATGTTTTGTGTTCAAAAAACATGCTTCCGAGTGTGCTTTCCTTCCCTGATGCTCCAAGTGCTAAACTCTTCCCGCTGTGAAGCGACACCGTGCATCTCCACGTCAATGACGTTTCGCGCTCCTTTAAATGACACCGCAGAATTAGGTGTAATTCAAGGGTACTTTAATTCTTTCTCCTTAACTCAGGCCTCCCGTTTCCTCCTCCTCAGTTTCCCTCTGCGTGTGTCCTTTTGCAGCAATGTCCCAATGTACCAGCTTGGGTTTGTCAAACTTCCTTCACCGGAACCAAGTCGGCAACAGTATTGTGTGGCTCCGAGTCACAGTGCGTTACGTTAGTCTTGGACAGCAGGCAAATATTTGTTCACCGTTTTTCTGTATGTTCAAATACTTTGACATCATTTATCTTAGACTGAAAGGCCTGTTTTGCACTGTGGGAGGTAAGCCAGAGTTCCCGGAGGAAACTAACACGTTGTTAAGTGTAATGGGTGTAACAGAGCAGAGCGAGTAACTGATGAAGGTAAACTGTCTACGTCGTGTTATTGTAACTAATGTCAACCACTGAAGTAACTGTGTGGTATCTGGTGATATTTTAGCCTAAATGGGGGTTGCTGCTGGGGTGAGAGCAGAGTGAGTGCAGCCAGGCAGGCAGGCAGGCAGGCAGGCATACAATATTATAGCCAATGAGGCTAAACTGCCTTCTTAGGCTGTGGACACTCCGGGCTGTTACATACAGTCTCCCAGTGGCCTCCGGTGAGGGACCCTGGTCTCCCTGCATGCGAGACTTCTCTCCGTTTCCCCATCCTACTACGGTGGTGTTACATTCACTTTTTAAAGCTTTGCCAGTTTTAAGAGATTGTTTAATCAAACGCTTGTGTTTTCCCTCTTAAATGCAGGCTTCCTCTGCCTTACAAAGGTTGTGTGTTCCTGACAAACACTTTGTAATGTGAACTTTTACAAATTAATTCCAAATTAATTTGTAAAAGTTTTTCTGCACTACCGACCCTGGCAGCGACACCCATTTAAGCTAAACTTTCGCCAGATGCCACAGTTATTTCAATGCTCGAGGTTACTTATGATAATACGGTGTAAGAAGGCAGTTTACCTTCATTGCATACTCTTTGATACTGCATGTCTGCCACCACTCACTCAGCTCTGTTACACCTATTACATGGTACACTTAACATAGTGCTGGTTTCCTTCGGGTGCCCTGATTTATTCCCACAGTCCAAAGACATGTGTTTCAAATGGGTTGGGGACTAAATTGCCCATAGTGTGTATTTTTTTTTTATTTCTCTGTTGCCTGCTACATGCATAAAGCCAAGAAACTGTGTCTAACCCTGTCACCACATATGTGGATAACCATTAATAAACCGGCACTTGCACAAAAATTAATGAAATATACAACTTTAAATAGGTTTCCATAAAAATATATTGTGATTATTTATCAATATAGACAATAAATTGGTAAACACAGAATACGCATACATATGCACTTTGTCCACTTGGGTTGACAACAGTCCAAACACATGTGTTTCGGATGTCTTGTCCTTTTAAAATGCCTGGCGTGCGTGTGCTGCTGTGTAGATGTATCAGTGACGGTGCGTGGTTCACCGCAGTGTATTAGCACTGGAAATCAACTCGGGTGAAGGTGTCGGCTAAAAAGAAGTTAATAATCACCGTGGTTCGCTTTGGAGGAAAGCGCCCATTAAATGAGCATCCTGCACCGCTCAGCTACTGATAAGCTTTCGAATTCCAGATCAGGTTGTTGTAATCTTGAACTCTGTGTGCAGAGGGAAAAAATAAGATTATTCTTTCACATATCTGTAAAGCAGATGATAGAGTGAGAAAGGAAAAAATGACTAAAGCTCCAAATCAGATGTACATTAGATGCAATGTCTGATTTGTGAATTTTAGGAAGTGCATATTGCAGAGGCTCCGTTGCATGAGCTGGACACGGTTCCCCAAATACTGGCAGGACAGTTTATGTTCTGGTTTTCCCATAAGCAGCCAGCAAACATAGTGCTGCTGCAAATAAGGTTAAATAAGGAAACGAATGGATTCTGTCAAATCCTTAATATCTGAGGTTTGTCAAAAAACCTGCATACAAACCTGGTCTGCCAGTATAACCGCAACCCTGGAGTGGGAATGGAGAAATAGAGCATAACATTTTTGCTATTATAGTTTGGCTCCTAAGGTGACCTAAAGTAGGATGAATAACTTGTGCTTTTTCAATATGCGGCAAAATGGACTTCAGCCAAATAAGTTCATTTCAGCACAAGTCAGGAGAAGTAATGTGAGGTGTTTACTATGTTTCTAACCTGAGAAGTGTTTACGTAAGCACAGTTTTTTTCATCCTCCTTATAAATAATCTACCTTTAATGAGGCAGAAACTGTCTGTAAATTCAACATCAGTCTGGCCAGAGGAGGCTGGCCTCTGCTGCTCAGGATCTTACAAGGTGCAGGAGAGAGACAATAAACAAGCAGTCAAACCTTGTTCCTAGACTACACATCCTTCGGGTTCGAAATCGGTTCATTCATTTGCTCATTCTTTAATTTGTCGGTAACTGAAAAAGCATAAACCCACAGCTGAGAAGGTGTCACGCTGTCATGTTGCTGTGAGTCCGTTTGACATTTTTAAAATTTCCATGTTTTAAAAGTCATTTTAATTCGATTACGCTAAAGATCACAAGACGGTCGCATAACATCTGCTGTCTGTATTCTCTGAGTAAGTCCGATTCTTGTAAGTACCGCATTACTGATACTCGTGTTATGGGTTCTGCAACACGGGAACCCCTGGATGAATGAAGGGCGTCTCACAAATTGGAATCATGGGGTTTTGTGCAGATGGTCTGGAAGGTGAGGTCACTGCTAATTGCTATTAAATGGTAATGAATGGTCATCTACACCCCGCTCAGCAGCTTTTCACCGCAGAAGAGCGACACTCAGGAAAACCGTGCCCCCATCCATAGATTTCGAGAAATGTTGCCGCCATTGAAGCGAAGGTCGTGCTCAGTACCATGTATGTGGCAAATAAACTCTTTTGTCTCTCTTGTCCTAAAATCAAAGAGGGGTTCAAAAGCATATCTAAAAAAAAAAAAAAAAAAAAAAAAAAAGCATATCTATCTATATCTAAACCGTGCAGTGTTCGCTACTCGCCTTTTCCAGCTCCCAGGCCTTTAAGAACCTCAGGTGATCCAACCATCTGACACTGTTTATGAGGACTGTGGGCTGCCAACTGATGCACGATAAAGATTTCAGGCAGGGGAAGCAAAACATGAACCTGCAATCTTTCAAGCACCACCCTGCACCCTGCGTGGGAGTAAAACCTGATGCTGTCTAACAAATCAAACCACAGGTAAATTCTGTCTTGCTCGCGTAAACAATCAGTTTTGAAAACAAAAAAAAAAAAAAAACTATGCAGCTCAGTGGATCAAAATCAAGCAGATGCGATGGCGAGGTCTAAAAAAAATTCACTCTACAAGGATTCTTTCTTCAATAAAGTATGAGATTGCCAAATCTGTTTTAAAATAACTTATTGAAGACCATATTTAATGGATGTATTTTTTTTTAAGCTAATTCTCGTTTGCTTTACAAGCTTATGGGAAAGGCCGCCAACTTTCAGTTCCCCTCTCCCTGATATCCGAGCTGGGTGACATTTTGAAAAATTTTGCCCAAGACTAGGCGTGCGTACTCGGGAGCTCTGCGTCCGTTTGCCCCGGTGCCGTGATTTACACAGACTGAACCACATACCGTGCTGCGACTGCACTGGGAATGTTAAAACACCTCACTGAAATTTAAAAGCAGATGTTCTCCTCGCACCACTCCGCTTTTTTTTTTTTTTTTTTTATTACCCACCCTTTGGTTTGCGGGAATGGCAACATCAGAGGGTAAGCGCCTTCGGTTCATCTAACTGTAGGTGTCCGAAAAATTGCTCAGTTATCGTGTAAGGTAACGTTCGGGCGTGAAGCGAGGATTTCAGAGGGAAGAAAAATTCTACCAGGGTCCATTAACTCATCCCAGCAAAACAGGGCAAGTGGTGTTCTTCATGCTCAATTATCATTTACTAGCAAAGGAGTTAAAAAGGGAAGCACAGTTATCTCCACATAAGAAGATCTATATTAAGAGTGAAGTTAGTAATCCCTTGGAGACATATTTGCTTTTTAAATGGTCTTCAGTTAGTGTATTAGTCTCATTAACATTGTTTGCCTGCCATGATACGAACGGGAAAGGAAATATTAAGTCTTGTTAGGGGATGGACAGCGAGTGTCTGTTCCTGCTCATCTTAAGAACTTCCATCATGGGTGAATTATAATTAAGGTGTCTGACACCGTGCATTTGTAAATACCTGCGTATTCCCTGCCAGAGTCCCCCCGGAAGGAATACGCCCCACCGACAAAGGTGACGGCAGCACCTTTGATGGCTCCGAGTGTTTGTTTTCATTTCGGCACCACCGGACGGATGTTGTCTGAAGCTCCTCATTATGTATTCTGGCCCAGTGGGTGCGATTGGGCAAACAAGATTTAATGGCTGCGTGGTTGCGCAATGTCACTTTGAGGAATTAGCCATGTTTGTGCATTGGGATGAAGTTGAGTCTTCTGTGTGTCTGTCAGGTGGTGGGAGTTAGGAGGAGTGAGGATGTTGGGTTTCTGCCGCAGCCCCTGCGTCCCCGCAGAAGGAGAATGCACTGCATCCTTAGCGTAACGCACATAAGGAGAGGATTCCGCACCAAGCTGCTCCTCCGAAGATCCACGTTTTGAGCTAATGAAGTGTTTATCGGGAACGTGCGATACGTCTGTCTGCCCGAAATGCGCCGATACAGCATTGCTGAATGCACGGCCTGATAATACCTGGCAAGGTCAATGAGTCTCATAATGTCACGGTTCACGTGGCTGATATCTTCGCTGCACCTTGCCTATCTGCAGTTCATCTTCCAAATTGTACCCATTATTTTCTACAAAAGGATTTGTGGGTGAAAAATGTTTCCAAATTGATTATGTTAATGTTTCTTCAAAATGCTTTTTTTTTTGCTTTCTGCTTTCTAGCCATTGTTTTTAATAAAACACTTTAACCTTGGACTGAAGGGCTTCCCCACACTGTACCTAAAAATGTACGCTGATAAAACTGTGATTAAAAACAACGCCACGTTATAATATAGAAGTCCAGTAAAAGAATTATGCTGGAAAAAGATGTGGGCTTGAACTCGGTCTTTAGTGTATGACTGCAGCATATTTGCTTTTGCTGTCCTAGGGCAGTGTAGCACATGGGTTCCAAGCCCACACTATGATGTTTGAGGGCAGGATGATTAGGGTTAGGGATAGGTGATTCCAGTCCCAGTGGAGACTGGCAGCTTGTTCTTTCTGCAGGAATTGTAAGGGGCCTGGTGAGCAGGAAAGAAAGAAGTTATACAATCATAAACTGCTGAAGAGAAGGTCTGGTGGCAGGCTGAAGTCCCCTAATTGGTCTGCAGGTGCAAAGGGGTTCTGTCCTTGGCTGCTGAGTGGGCAGGTGCCCGTTCCCATTTTAAACCTGGCGCATGTCATCAGCAGTGCCTTCTGGCTTCTGAGGAGGTGGGTAGAACTTTTCTGTATTCCGAGAAGTTCAATAACAGCAGGGTATTCATACTGGAGGTGGTGGGACGACATTTTTTGGAGCAGAATGTATGGCAGGTACATGCAGATATACTGTATTTAAATGCTAAATATTACTGATCTATGGAAAGGCTTTCTAATTATTTTTTAGCATTCATTTAAATGCAAAGTCACAACTGAAGCAGCATGTTTGTAAGGTAGGACTGGAATTAATTTGTCTGTCAAACAATGCATCTTGTGCTCCACAACATGTTTTAATGTTGCACTGCGGAGAAAGTGTGCGGTTAAATAACTTTGCTGTCCGCACGCTTATCTGAGCTTCACAAATGCCAGCTTTGCTAAGATTTGAGTCTGAAAAAGGTACAACATGTACTCTGCTGCTGGGAATAGGAAGTGCTGTGTTTTCTGGGACTTTTGAGGGAGGAAAAAAATTTCACAAGTTCCAAATTTTAATCATGTTTTTAATATATTTGTCTGGCGCTCATAACGCCTAATTTGCACTTTTTATTTTGTTGAACAAATAAACATTCAATGCAATTTTTTTTATTCTAGCGGTAATAAAAAATTAATTTTTTATTAGTATGGCATTTTTTAAAAATATTTTTGTAACTTTAAATGCTTATACAAAACAATTTAGAAGAAATTGGTGTGCACCTTTATATTCTGGTATTTACATATATGTAACCCAGACAGCATTTACTGATAAACAGTTACTACTAACACACTGGTGTGGCTTGTCCACCATTCACCGTTTTCGTGTTTTTACAAGATACCCCTATCCCCACTAGACAGCCTCCCGATTTACATCCTCTTTTTTTGTATACCAAAATTTCAGCTTATGCTTGGAACTACTCATGTAATGTTTTTAGCTTAACCATGCACTCAGCCTTGTCTTTAAATTACATTTTTTATGACAAATATGTAAAACCATAGTGTTATAGGTGAAAACAATTTATGTTACAATGTTTTCCAGCTGCACTGTGTATAAAAACTATTTTGAAACCCATTATGTCTTGCTCGTATTGTTCCTGCTGGGTATCTGTAGTGCCTGGTCTGCAATAAAGTGTAAGCATGCCTTTATTCATACCATGCAATACATTACCCCATCTATGTAGTTAAAACATCCGAACCGTGAGCAAGAGAGGGGGATCTGCTGCGGCTTTGTGTCCCAAAGTAATGCTGAATGTATAAAAGGAAAAAAGAGAGAGCATGACGATGGTTTATTAGCTATATAAGATGTAATAGCATTTTAGTGATGTTTGGGAAATTGTTTGGGTTTTTTTTCTTGTGGGGGGTTGAAATGGATCAGAACTTTTCCTGTTTAAAATGATGGGAAATAGACTCTTTACTTCTGTGCCCTGGTTTAGATCCACTTTAGGAAAGTAAACATCAAAATGCAGATTTTTGGTGCTGCATTTGTTATAGTAATGTTTTATGATAATTAAGCCATCGGATTAAAACCACGGCGATCCAGCATTTTGTAAATGAACAAACTTATGAGATAAGTTCAGTGAAAATGAATGTGATTTCTACAGTTTATTTGATTAGTAGATTTTTACTATTTACCACTTCATTTGCACAAAAACATAACTGAACTGAGATGAAAAGTAAAAAAAATATTTAATTGATGGTACAGCGGCTCTCAAGAAAGTATAGTAGGTGTTTTAATACCCTAACATTACAAAATCTGCATTTATGGAAAAAGCTCCCTGGCCAGTTTTTTTTCCACAGTATACACGTTTTAATTAGCTATAAAATGCTCATTCGCTTACCAGAATTCTGGAAATCATTAAAAATTGATTTTGACAATTTTCATCCATTCCATTTTTTTCTATTATTATTATATTCACTTATCACTGACTGTCATAAATAGAAGTCCGCACAAGCTGACATCTGAACTAATACAAACTAAATGCAATTTCGATTTGTGAACTATGTAAAACGGGGTTTACCTGTACTGGATTTTTTTTAACAAGGTAAATGAGCATATGGGGCCACGCCTTAGCCAGACGAGTCAATGAATAAATGATCTATGGAAATATCGTCGTACTGTCAGTCTGAATTTCACTTATTTACTACACCGCACTGAGACAAGTCCTCTGGAAAGGTGGCATTCGGAACCGCGTGGCAGACAACACGGGAACACAGCTACTAGTGGTCACCGCTCGTGGCACAGCAAATGATAGGATCTGAGCTGTCACCTTACTGAAGGTTCTTGGCTCAAATCCCGCTCATACTGTAAGCATAGCCTACTGTATGATGGGTAAGTCATGGTAAGGTTGATCATCTAATGATACAAGTTGTGTGGGACAGACGGTTTATTATAATAATACTCACTTTCCTTATGTGCTTGCTCCAGCCAAGGTGGTCTTGAGCCTCTCCTGGAACCGCTGGGTGTGAGGCAGGAAGGGGTATCAATCCCAGGGTGGCCACGCACGCAGATGTACGGAGACACACGTGCAATCGTAGGAACCATTTAATCTGAAACGTGTATTTGGACTGTGGGAGAAAACCTCACGAAGACTGAGCCGGATTCGAACCTAAGCCCGAGCTGCCCAGACGCTGTAAGGCGATACGTAACAGCAGCAGCAGCAGCAGCGATAATAATAACAATAATAATAATAATAATAATAATAATAATAATAATAATAATAATAATAATAATAAAGCAGTGTAATTAAGAGGAGGGGCCAGGATATTTCTTTGAGTTTTAACTACGCTCCTCCCGAGACTTGCATTATTAAAACTGTGGTCGTGTTGGGCGCTAGCCCCTGACAGGAGAAAAATGGTTACAGCTTTCGGCGCTCTGACCGCATTAAACAGAGCCACATTTGCGCTCAACTCTTGCCGTCTTTGCTGCGTCTCGAAATTTTCCACGCGTTTTCCACGTTTCGCGCCCCACGCCGCGCGCGAGCACCTCCAGGTACGCGCACGCAAGCGACGGCAAGGGACCGCTGCGCATTCCGCTCGCAGCCGCGCGGAACAGCGGCGCCTCCGTGGCGCTGCGTCCACGCGTGGAAGATGCCCGCCTCGCGCGTCTTCGCCCGCCGTTGAAGGGGGCACGAGGGCGAGGCGGACCCTCCCCAACCCCTCGCGCCCGCCCGCGCGCGTGCGCGCGCGTGCGTTCGCAGCCCAACCTCGGCTTCAGTGCGGCGTCAGCGAGCGGGAACTCGGCACGCGCGCGGGACGACGGAGCGGCGCCGCGGGGAAAGTTCCAGACAAGCGATGCTCTCCTGTGGCGATGCCTCAAACCGACTGAGAGCGCGGCAGGATGAATTTAATGCTTTCCGCCGTCGTGGCACACTTTTACTTCGGCTTCCAAGTGCTCCTGCATTCCCTGGTGGGGCCGTGCGCGCTGCACCCGCAGCCGTGCCACATCCTGGCGCAAATAGGACACACGGTGCGCCTCGGCGCGCTCCTGCCTGCGCGTCAGCCCGCCAGGGCGCAAGCGGCGCTGAGCCGCGCACTGGCCGGGCTGGCGCGCTCCGGCGACGCCCTGCTGCCCTACAACCTGAGCCTGGAGATGGTGGCGCGCAAGCCGGCGAGCGCGGACCCCGAGTCGCTCTTCAGGTGCGTGTGTCAGGCGGTGGTGGTGCAGGGGGTGTCCGCCGTGCTCGCCTTCCCGCAGAGCCACGAGGAGCTCGTACAGGTGGAATTTATGGCTACTTTTCTGGAAATCCCCTTCATCAGCATCGTGGAGCACGGGGAGCCGCTCAGCACGCAGGTGAGAGACTGTGCCCGCGGCGCGTAAACGTGCGCCTGCGGTTCGGGGACGCAAGCGCTCCGCTCCGGTGCAGTGGGCCGTTTTTTGCTCGATTCGAGTGGAAAAACGCGAATGTTTCTGTGCGGCACCTGAGTGGCCCCACCGGCGAGCCATGTTCCCAACCTGTGAAGTAAGCGCGACGTGCATGGTGCCGGTGCCAAGGTTCCGAGTGTGGTCCTCGTTGTCTTTCTTCTGAAATCACCTGTAATGCCGTCCTCGCTGCGATATTTTATTAGCGAATTTTCAAGCAGGTTTTACTCTGATAAATTTCGTCAAGCGATATTTTTTGCACACCTGCTTTTCTTTGACCTTCTTGCGCCACATGTCCAGTTATGCAGTTAAGTAGTTTGCCTTTAATCCCTTACCTCAAAACTTAAGATGCAAAAAGCCAATATTCAGCCGTAATCTCTGCCTGTTGCGTTGTTTTCACCAGTAGTTCGTTTTGTCTTAAAATTCCTGTGCTGCCTACACAAAATTGGTCGATTTGCCCTTTTTTTTAAAAGAACCGGTTTCTTCCCAGGGTGTTGGTTTAGAGAAAGTAGAATGCAGGCGTGTAGTAATAAATATAACTGTCGAAGATAATCCTTGAAAGCAGTTTTCTTTAGGAAAATTTCCCTCATCTGCCCAGACAGGACATTTTCAGCCAGGTCTTATCAACTATAGTGTAAATTAATATATTTTTTCATCAGTTTGTTTTTTATAGTTATTCAGCACCTGTTCTAATGAAAAAGTGTCCGATTATTAGTGGTGATTATTAGAGGCCAGCAGACCATGGCTGTCAGACTGTACAAATGACACGAGATTTCTCATGAAATTCTTCATAGACACAACATATTAAATTTATGAGCATCACATTATTGCCCTGCAGGTAATACCTTTATCAAGTAGAGCAGGGTGGAGTGTTGCTTTTTTATTGCTTTTATTGTAACATTTACAGTTCATTAAGTCCTGATAATTTCATTTCTCATAGAAATTCCCTTCAGTTTTTGAGAAACAGCCCAGTATTGTGAAACCATTTCCAGCCTGAATTTGTGTCTTTTGGATGGCTTCAAGGTGCAGGTGATGTGGTCAGCAATGCTGCCTTTGGCATGGCAGCACAGTATTTGCTTGGCACCCAAACTGTCTGACCCAGATATGGTCCTTGTAAATTCTCTCTTTTTTCTGGGTAGAACTCCCTGAAGCAAAACCACTGATTTTGCAATTTTGTTACCAAATCAGAACACACAATAAATACTTTTTGACATCATAGCAAATGTATACTTAATTTTGTTAAGTGTTTGAAGAGGGACAGAAATTATGGCAAAATTCATCCAATCATACGCTACACTATTAATACTGTAATTCAACAGTCGAGACCTACCTTCTGTAACCAGCAAAATATTATTTGAGTAGTTTTTAATTTCATGGTTATTAGAAGAGAACAATATATGTATTGAGCACACCAAGTTTATATAATAGTCCAGTAACAATTCTGTTATAATTAAATGTGCATATTAGTTAGCTTAATCAAAAATGAGCAGGATTAGATATCAAACCTACCAAAAAGGAAGCTGAAGTGATTCAGGCATGCACCAGTTTTTTTAATGCAAACTTATTTCTGGTCATTTTTGCACTTGAAATCATGGTCCCGCGAACAAGGAAATATCTACAAATGTGCAGCATCTTCTGCGTAGTGTCACATTCCCACAGGTTTTATATGAAGCCAATAAGTATGCATGTTTGATAAAGCTACAAAGAAAAGAATGTCATGTCGATTTAAATGACAGTGGTGAAGATCAAAAGGTGTATCTTGTTGCTGCTATGTTACATTTTTAATATTGCACAAGAAGTCTGCCTTTATGCTGTCAGTGTAAATATTCAACGCAATGGGAACAGCAGCTTGTCGACGGTGATGCAGTCAGCTGTCATATGTTGGCTAACAGATTACATCAAATGCATCAAATGTAAAATTCCCTGAACCATTTCTACATCAGTATTCCTTAAAAGTCTATAAACAATATCTCAATCTATAAAAAATATATTGTAATCTTGTTGGAGCCATGAATTGTTCAAAAATGACTACACCTGGGCTATTACTTTGATATAACGAACTAGGCAGAAGAGTAAAAGCAAAGCAAGCCAAGTGTCCAACACCTCTGGGAACTGCTGCAAAATAGCTGGAAAGAGATGTTGGCTGATTTCCTGCTAAAACTTGTAACCCAAACGCCCCATGAACAAAAATACTGGTTTCCAGAAAAGTCCGCTCAGACTTTTGACTTTTGATGCTGTAATTGCCTATTCACTTTGATGCACCACTAATCCAGCACTGGGGTTTAGTGCTCCAGAGCCAATCGTGGGAAACACAACCTATGAAGCTGTACACCCCCTGGCCAGGAGGCCTGTCAATCCAAAAGTAACGCACACCATCTCTAAGGGCAGTTTAACATCATCATTTCATACAGGCTGTATGTCTTTGGATTATGGGAAGAAACCCATGCAAACAGTTTCAGGGCCAAATTTAAACCCACAAGCCTGAAGCTCTCAGGTACCATTGCTTCTCACTACACCCTAGATGTAGTTTGTACTTCATAATCACATGGATGCGCTCACATAATAGCAGTTTAATTTGTAATAGCTCTGTGTTTATAGGGCTCTATCAGGGTATAACAATGCAGCACATAGCACAGTAGGTTGGAAAAGATTTGCAGCTTGCTGGTTCAAGCCACATAAGGGCACCTGCACTTTTACATTTTAATATTTACATAAGTTCTCTTAATACAGACATGACAAATGATAAGAGTGGTTATAATTTTGTGGTTTCGTGTAAAGATGTTGGATAATCTGTACAATAATAATGATAATGGGAATAATAATGAATAATAATGAATGAGTTACATTCCTCCTTAAAACACAGGTGGAATCTCCTATCTTTTGGTGTTAGTATTTCCCAAAGCCTGTCAGACTGAGCTGCTCCGGTTGCATCTGTCCAGGAATGCGAAGGTGTAAGAATTCTTCCGACAGCTCTCCGGTAGATTATGAAATCTACACCTATCTGATGCAAGGCTCCTACATGCAGAGCAGTTTTGCCATCCTGGGGCCTGTGTTAATATGGCTGTCAGGAGCTCCGCTGAAGGGACACAAGTCACAGTAATGTCACTTTGTGCGCAGTTTGTGTGTCTGTCCATGCAGAGTGCTTTTTTGACACCGGATAAATGTTTATAGGTGCCTGTTAAACTATGGGTATGTTTCCTTGCTGTGGATATGCATGCAGAAGAAGTCTTATCGGTGCTGTAATATCCAGCAGATTAACAGTATGGTTATCTCTGTGTGCATATCTGCTATGGCGTGTGTGTGTAACATTGGACTTGGCAGGGTTTACCAATTGAAAATGGTTTACATCACAAGGTACTTTAACAAATTAAAAGAGGAAAAAAATCACACACTGTAAATCTTACTGCCAGCTGGGGAAAGTGTGTACATTTGTCTTGTTTAATGCCGGCTCATTAAAATCACTTTGGAAGGTTTCAAGCTGACGACAGGATTATCACTTTACACTAAATTGAGGTTCCAAGCGCAGAGCACCTAGAAAAATGGGCAAAACGTTTGGGCAGTGTCTTTTTTGCATAAATTAAGGGTTTTTCCACTGAAACTGTTCAACTTAGAAACTAATGAGGAGTTAACTCTGCAAATGGCATTATTGTTTTACATGCAAATAGCACACGTTGTTACTTTAGCTGTGGTTTTTTAGTCATAAGGTTTTCATCGACACACACACACACACACACACACACACACACACACACACACACACACATCTGTCCAAATGATCTAAATTCTCCAGCTTGAGTCATGCACTCTACCAAAACACAAGTAGGGCACCATTCACTAGGTTCTGCCTTAAAAAAAAGAAAATGCCACTCCTATACACTATACATATACACTTGTACCTCACCTTATGAACACAATTGAGATCGGATGTCTGTTTATAAGACAGAATTGTTTGCAAGTCCAAACTCAACCTATCAATAAAATCATAGTAATACAGGATAACCTCTTAGTTTTTTCATCAATTAGATCTGCTGTGATGTCAAATACAGCTATAGTGAATTAATTGTTCACATATAAGAATCGTGTTTATTTATTGTCATAAACACCTAAAGTGTCTGAAGTAAAGGTTTTGGTGATCCTCTCCACTGGAAGTATATGGCATGAGACAAGATGCAACATATAGTGTGCACTGGTTTATTTTATTACCTGATTGCCCCGTTATATTGTACATAGAACAGCTCTCGAGCAAATCCAGGGACCTCTTCACGCTTGCTCATTCTTTTCCAGATGTGGTAATGGTGAACGTTCTTCTGCAATGTTCAGATGTCATATGCCACCTCCTGCTAATAGGCTGACCACTGCAGAGCACTCCAGCTACTGGGTGTGTACCAGGCATCCCCAGAAACAGCAGTCCTTACTTCAGGGTGTGCAGGGAACTCCATACTTCCTGTTGTGTTGCACTCCCATTTTTCTGGCATCTTTGTGGTTTGTGGAACCCTTCTTTGGGGTGACTTGATGGTGGTTCCCTTCTTTGCTGCAGGGACGTCCATTTTCTGTTTGGTGCATGATTCAAGGGTCGATGGCTTGCTTGAGTTTCCCAGCATGTGCTCTAGAACCAGAGGTGCTTATCCTCCACACTCCTGTGGTCTACAATGTCTTGCATCTCCCTTTTGTCATCATCAGGTGCATCCATTCATCCTCAGGGTGGCCATGGACCCCTGTACTTTGCAGCATCTGTTCAGCTGTGCCTGAGCTTGGCTGAGGCCAGTCTGTTGTCCTCATTGTCCCTTGGCTTCCTGCTTTGCTTCCATCTTCATGCTGTTCACTCTTCTTGCAGTTGTGGTGTTCGGCTGCTGTTGAATCCAGTCCCTGGTCTTCTCCCATCCTGTTTTTGATACTATTCCAGCCAGCATGGCTGTGAGTGCAGATGGGGGAAATAAAGACACTATGAAGATTTCCATAATGGTGCATTTATTCACACACAGACCATAGCAAAAAGTTATGGAAGGTAGGAGCGAAGAATACATGCAAATGTTTTTTTGCAACCCTAGGATCAGCAGTCCTCTAAAAGACAGCAGTCCTCTTTTCACAAGCTTGCCTTACAAACCTGCCTCACAAATGAGGGACTACTTCCACCTTAGTACACACACACACACACACACACACACACACACACACACACACACACACACACACACACAGTCCCCTCCGTTGTTTACATGACCCAACTACACCATTGCGAATCACAACTATTAACATTATTTACAACATGGTTCCCATTCCTTCCCCAAGGGGTGTCGTTGAATAATGCTGGACTCTATACTCCTTTTCACTGTGTTTTAAGTACACAAGGCAATGTGCTTCAGTAGCAACAGGTGAAGTGGTGAAGTAGAGAAAGGAGAGTTATTTGCATTTTAATTAAGCATTGTGTGAGGATATTAACATTTTTAACCTTGAAATCCTGACTGTATTTTACTGTGAAGAAGGAAAAGACCAGCACGTTTGTCAGAATATGGTCACCTAACTCTAACTATTAAAAAAGTGTAGTAATAGATACATACCAGTAATTTTTCACTGGAAAGTTTCTGTAGAATCAAGGGTAGAGTTACAACAAATGAATATTATCTCTTTTTCCTGGTTAGGGTCACACTGGTCCAGAGCAAATCCCAGAATCATTGGACGCAGGGTGACCACTCACTATGGCAATTTGGGGTGACTAATGAACCTAAAACAGATGTCTTTGGACTGAGGGAGGAAACCCACATAGGCAAGGGCAGAACATGCCAGCTTTGCACAGACTGGGATGAATGTAAATCCACGTCCAAATCATCCAGATGCTATGAGAGAGCAGGGGTAGTTGCTGTGCCACGCTACTAATTTAAATGGATGCACAAATATGCAAAATAAAATCACGGTTTAACAATTCTGAAACTCCTCCTCTCATCCCCATGAGTTTCCGTCTTAGTCTTAGACTATCTTTGTCCTCTCTTACTCTTTAATGACAGAAAGCAGGAATGCAGGGCGTTTTCACTCTGCAGCAGGGAGATTTTCGAAAACAGAAGGGTGAAGAAGATGTAATAAAAATAAGGAAATAAACCCCAAATGTAAATATCATTAAAAATTTCTAATTCCAAATGTTCCATTTGCAAAATAGGGGACAGGTATACTTTCACGTACTGTACACTCCTTGGCAGTCGCACATATTTAGAGATATGAGTTCTCTGAGTTTTCAGAAACCAGCTTCAACTCTGGGTTTGCTCCTGGACTGCATTGTGCCCAGAATTTTCTTGCTTCATTATTTCCAGTAATAAGCAGCACATCTCTTATAAATCAAAGTCAATATATTTTACTTTCTTGGATGAGAGTATTTTCCCAGATTAATTTCCATCTCTTGATCCACAAAATAGAAGTGCTCATGTTGCGAAATAGATTTTTTCCAAATTGTTGCTTTGAAGAATGAATTTCCCGTTCACAGTGTACTTGTAAGGAGAAGATAATTTACTGACTGAAGAACATTAAATAAATGTAATGAATACAAAGACCTTGCTGAAGGCCTTGATGCCTTTGAATCAAAATATTTAATTACCAACAGGTAGCAAGTAGTAAGGTACAGGTAATTATTTCTTTCTACGCACATTATTCTGTTAAACTGTTGTCTCTTAAGCAGTGCAATTTCCCTGTTTTGACTCTTACTTTACAGCAAAAATTGGGTAAAAATGCTATTTGTAATTAATGATTTGCGGGGATGATGTGTGCTGCCTTTGCTTGTATTTGATCTTCCACTTTTTTGTTCTGTTTGATTCTAAATTGAGCCCTAGAACTACAAATATTACAAACTGTCCGATGCAGTAAATATTCCTTCATCCCATCTGCAAATTACTTTTTTTTCTTCAGTAAAATATTAAAGCCTTTTTCTTTTTAGGCCGTTTTCCATACCAGCTGATCCCCATCCCACTAGGGAGCTTTGATGATATTAACTTGCTCTTCTTTTTAAACTGCAAATGCTGTTTTATGAAAAAAAAGAAAAGCAAATGGGAGCAAGCAAGATTGATATAAGGAAAAATGGAGTTTTCTTCTTTCAATGAAATTACATTCTAATCCGGAGACTTCAGTCAATGCTTTTTCTGAACACTTCTTCACTGAACGTATTCTGTGAAGGTTATTGCGCTTAATGAAACCCGAGCTCGTGAGAGATGGTGTTTTTAGGCCGAAATGCACATATGAAAGATGAATGGCTGGATCTGCCCCTTGGTTATGACATGTACCTCTACTCTCCAAAAGCTGAACACAGTGCACAATTCTAAAAAAAAGATTAATTTTTTTTTACTACTTATTTTATGATTGCATTTAATTAGGATCATCAAAAAGTAATGCCCCACAAAGTTTTCTGCCCGAGAATAACCTCATTGTGGAAGTTCTTTTTAGACTGGTACCTGTTCGTCAATCCAGCATTTGCTGTCAGCAGCAGAAGCTCAGCTCCTGCCTTTGCTGTGTCTGGTTGTTGCAGTACTGAAAGAGATCTGACTCAGTTGCACCACTGAAGAGCACAGATAGAAGGGCCTTTCATAACAGAAGCCAGCCCGGTTTGGTGCTCTGAGGACGCAGAAAGGCAAGGAGCTGCTATCAGAACCTTCTGTTCAACTTTGGCACTTTGCTGCTGGAGATGAGTCATGAAAGGCAGTTAGCATCAAAAGAGTCTAGTAAATGTGATTAGTAAGGAGAGAAGATATCCTAATTCCATCTTTCTAACCCCCCTTATCAAGAGTTTCACTTTTAAAATGCCAAATATCTGTCTCTAAATTTATGTCACGGTACACTTGTTTGTCCAAGGTTTTTTTGGGGGGTGTCACATAAAATGGTGATCGGAATAGACTTAGAGAGCCTAATAACGTAATGTACTAGATATGATTAATATAAGCAGTACCGGACTTAGATTTTACCCATACTATATAGTACATGCAGACACACTTGGCTTGTCCCACCCGAAGGCAATCACTCAGCCCATTCATGAATGACCGTTCTTGCCCTAATAACTCCATTGTGGGACCTCTATGTGTAATGTGTGAAATTCATGTGGGAAATAGCCTGTAATAGCTCACAAGTGCGAGAGAGCGATAGGCAGAATTACCTTTTCGGTTAGGGGCTCCATAGGGAAGACCCTAAAACTGATGTTCTAGACAGGCAGAAGTGGAAAAATTCTTTGTACAGTGGCATTTGGTGGAAATATCAGTAAAGAGTGATATGAACTGCTTTGTCAAAATGATCAGCAACTCGCAACTGCATTCTAAATCACACACCTGTTGTAGTCCATCAGCTATTGTTATAAGGGCACTAGAGTACTTATAGTATGAATAACTTATAAGGATGAGTCCATTTACATTGTAAGTGTTTATGGAGCCTGCTTTTTTTCTGGTCTGAAGCCTCCAGGGCCTTTGTGCTTGACATTTATTTACAGAAGCCTGTTTCCCCAGTGAGAGAAAGAAAAATATATTCAATAAATCCATGAACATCATGCTGTTCATCATCATCTGAGGCCCTTGTTCATTGGGCTGTCTACAGAAGCACAAACTGGAGACGTGGGATTGGATGGGCGCAGTCCTACCATCAGTCTTAGCATCAGATTAGTGGAGCTGTTACATGGTGACAGTGATTTTCCAGCCGTACAGCTCCTTCTCAGTCCACTGCTTCTTCCATGGCTTCTCCTCCGAGCCTGCTGGGCCTGATTTGTTCTGTTCCTTCTTAAAAGAACGAAGTAAATCAAGCTTCCAACAGATGTATAGCTTTTACTTAGAGGACATATGCTCCTCTTCTGTCTGCAAATAATGGCAACTGTACACATTAATCTCTTTTTAATAATGAACAGTATCTGCTGCTTCCGGAAATCAGCATTTCCATTCCTCATGTTTTTTATGGTCTTATTCTCTCGCAAAGAGGTAGTACTTCAAAATGGATTGAATGCAGCTTTATTTTGAGAAATGTGGTGAGACTTCCTTTGAAACCCTAAACCGTCTTATGATTGCTTTAACTCTGAGTCCTGTGTTTATATTTTCCAAAATCACTTCTCTATACCTGACAGTGAAGGGTGCACAGTACAGTTGCACCAGGATGGTGTGACTAATGGTTGAGCTGTATGTGCAGGTCATTTTTTTAGATGCTAGCTGTTAACATTTGTGTGTGGAATCATTGAGAAAAGTCTACATGATAGCTTACCAGTTGTATTTTTGCTAAAAAAAAAAAAAGATCAAATGATTCAGGACAACACTTTTTATGAGTTTTATTACCAATGGCATGTCATATGCTTCCACATTTGGTTTTGGAGCAGGATTATTATGTTAGGAAACACGCATGGTATGGTTGGAGTAAGGCATGTCATTTCCTGATACGACTTTTTCTGGAGAGCAGCAGGCTGTGTAGAGGTTATAAATGCAGCCTATAAGCTTTGAGTTCACAGGTTTGAATGCTGCCTCTTGCTGAAGGTCTGTTGTGCAAAGTATTTTACCCCAAAAATTCCTCCAATAAAAGTCACTCAGCTATGTAAGTGGGTAAATCACTGGAAGGAGCTTAACACTGTAAGTTGCTTTAGATAAAAGTGTCAAATAAATGCATATTTGAAGGAATTTTCCCTTCCTTCTTTTACCAGATCATTATTGCAAGTTAGGCTTGCTGATTTGAGGGTTTTATGTATTTCTGGTCTTCAGGACCTATGTCTGCCAAAAAGAATAATCATCCTTAGGCTTCTCGTAAAAGGAAGCAGTTTCCTCTTAATTTATATAAGGTTCAGCCAGCATATGGCTGTTATTTGGATTGTGTTATATGAACCTCAGGTGAGTTGACTCCCCCACAGTGTAAGTGTTCTTATTCAGTCAGTTGTGTTCAATTTTTAAATGACAAGAAAGCAGCGTAAGCCCCCATTACCAATTTTTGTTAGATGACGGTGGTCTTGCATCACTTTGCGCATACTGTGGTGACACACCAGGCGTGTTCACGACCACACCAGGCTTTGCAGAAAGCTTAAATTTTTGTTTGCACAACATTTATGGAGTTTTTTTTTTTCAAGCATGTCAAGAGCTTGGAAAAACTGTCTGTCAATCTGTGTGTCTGTGGGCTGCTTCTGAGAGGCTAGTAGACCTGCTGCTTTGCCAGTTCTTGTGGCTCATCTGCAGTGTCAGAGCTCTCCATCAGTTCCACCATTTTGGGAAAATTAATACCATGGCCAAGTCCATGACTCCGTATCCTTCAGCAACCTTGTGTCTAAGGCAGTGAGCTTCCATTTTTCTGTAGAGCAGCAGACTGGAAAGGCATGTACTAAATGGGAAAATAGCTTGAAGTATTGTCTTTCAGAGGGTAACAGTTTATTCCTATTGACTTAATCATGTTATTTTTTAGGGGTGTCTAAGACAAAGGAAAAAGTCAAGAAAGTACTAACCATCCTCTCATTACTTGTAAGCTTTGCAGGCTCCGTTTTCCCTGTAGTCTGGTGATATTTGTGTAGCTGACATGTGGCAAGATATTTGCTTTGTATTACCAGAGAGATACATGCAAATTCAGAGAGTGAATTTAATGAGTGATTAAGACCAATGTAACTGAAGAGAAATAAATGTCCAGATCTCAGTAATGGTGGGATTGCTACAGTTATCTAAATGGCACAGTGCAGGCAAAGAGGAAGCTGAAAATTGAAGTGATAATTATGCTAGAAAAAATCCTGCCGTGAACTTGCGATAAAATGCGAGTTTTGGTTGTTGGGAAGATAGGGATGAATGTATGTAAGCTAGCTTGATGGCTTATGTGAACAGGGGGCAGCTGATAATGAGGACCAATGCATTGTGATGTTCAGGATACTGACCATAATGTATCACTACTAAGGATATTTCAGGGAGTGCCCTGAACGTGAACCAAGGGATAACATTGGAATATTTAAAGTTCAATACAGGCTGTACAATGAAGATTTACCAAAGTGGGTCAATTCAAAGAAGACTGTTTCCCACAAAACAGCTTTTTAGATTCTTGAGTGCACTCAAATATTAAATACATAAAGATACTTAATATAGAGCAGTTTGTCTCTAAGATGTGTGCTACTTGGCCTCTTCATTTCTTTTATTTCTTTACTCTAATTGCCACATTTTCTTATGCAAGTAATTTTGCTGCGCAGTCTCTGTCATTATGGAAACTGACTGTGTAGGGCTGTTCCTGTTTAAGGTTAAACTAGAAACAGAATTTAATAAAAAATCTTATGGATTGTAATGCAGGCACATAGTCATTTGCAGCCCCTCTTTGAAGCACCTATAAGACATGGCGTCTGGTGTTGTAGCGGTGCAGAGCGGCACTTTGATGCTGTGTGCGTCGAAGCCTGCAGGTGAATACAAAACTGATGGAGTGGAAGCTCAGCCTATGGCCCCAATGGACCTGAAATATCCTCTGGGGCAAATGAATTATGGATGGATTCAGAATCAATGCCTGTACAATATCACAGGGTCAGATTTTAGCCATCAACAGGCTCAAACATGTATATTTCTTATAATGCTAAGAAAAGAAAGAGAGCTTTCAAGAGCAGCGGAGGCAAGGAGTGCACAGTTACCCATTTCTGGAATTTGTTTACCATTGTTTCACAGGCAAAAACCCTTCCAGGTTTAAACAAAAGAGACTGTCAGTGTTTCCACCATGTTTAGCCCCCAAGCAAGGACCGCATCTCAGTTCCTGTGCCTGAGTACAGCCGGTCTGACAAGAGGCCCTGGTGAATGTCTTCCATATTTCGACTCACAATGCTACAGATGAGACAGAGATTACCAGCAAAGGAGATTATGAATTTAGAAGCAAATTTTTGCTTCAGTTTGAAACACTGACCATATTGCAAGGTGCATTTTAGATAATAATTGTTAGTTTAACTCACTGGTAGATTAATATTTTGCTGCAGGTTCATTCTTTTTCATCAACTGTACTTTTCAACTTTTATATTTACCGAAAAAGGTATGCAAGAATCATTCTTTCAAATTGTGGTACAGCACTCTTCTTACAATATGTGACTTGTTCAATACAGTTAAGTAGTGTATACCCCAATGAGTTCTAAAACTGCTACTTTGTCTGCTGCCTAGAGCTTTCCTATAAACAATTGCTTATAACTTTACAGCTTACACACTTACAGACTGCAGAATACAGTATGTGTCTATTGTATTGTGCTTTATCTCATTGAGCTGCGCTAGGGAAACTGTTTAAGCTTCTTCAGAGGACACAAAGCTGGTTATTGTTAACAGATATGTAACCGAAACAATAAAATAACTATTTTCATACACTTGCCATTGATTAGAAAAAGCAATAGTAAAGGCCCGAAGAAGAATAAAGCGATTCATTATGCAGTCGAGATTAATCTCCAGAAGCAATTTTAATTACTGCATAATGTAAGCTGCATTCCCTTTGAACCCTTATCATTGCAACATATCTCAACATACAAATGAAGAGCTGTAAAAAAACAAAAGGAGACAGAGGAACAGAAAGGAAGTACAACTGAAAGACAAGAATAGAAGTTATTTTGGATGGTTTCACAGTTGTGTAATGTGGAGTGTGCCTCATCTACAAAAGATACTGAGTGACACTGGTGCTTTTCTTCACGATGACACTTTATTCAGTTTGCCTCTGTCACTCAGGGGTAGGTAAATGGTGACTTGCAGTTTGGGAAAGACTGATCCGCTTGATGTCTTGTATTTGATCCTGACAGTCAAGCAAAATGGCAGTTTTGTTGTGATGCATATCAGAGGCAGACAGGATTCTGAAACATGCCAGTAAGAGGGTCACAAGACTCATACTGTGTCATTAAAGATAAAGACAGTATTTTGAGCAGTGCTTCAGAGCTAGTCATCTTCAGTACTTTTTCTGGACAGGCTATGGGCTCTTTTTTATCGCAGCAATTATAGTTATTTGAAGACCTAGAATGAAAACTTAAAGGGAAATTATGGTCAGATAAGTTTAGACAATTGGAAAATGTACTTCAGGAGTGAAATAACTTTATTGTAATACATTTGAACATTTCCTTATAATATATTCACTATTTCATTTTAAAATATAAATATATTGTACTGTAACTGATTGCAATGGAATGGGCCTAATCTATTTCTACATTTCATTCAGTGGTACAGGTATATATGTTTGACATTCTCTACTATTATAATTTGTTGTTGATGATTTTACAAATAAATGACTATAGTTTGTTAAAAGTGTATAATTTTTTAAATAAATTAGGAATAATTCAAAAACTTCAGTAACAACCTGTAACAAGATACCTGCAAAACAGAAAAAAAGATGTAAAAAGATGCCCTGATCCCCTGACCAGGGGGAAAAAAAAAAAAAATATATATATATATATATAGATTTTAATAGCAAAGTAGCTCTTTAAAAAATATTACAATCTTTATCCTGGAAAATGCTACTTGACCTGGTCAAGTAAAATCTTGAAGTGGACAAATAGAATGAGTGCAAATAAACTGAAAGTAAAAAGTAGCACTGACAGCACTGTACCACTAGTATAACAAGAGGTGAGCACCACACCATCAACAAGAGCACTCTTAATACTTGGTGCAGTAATTATGTTCTAAGACACACTACTGTGTGGCATTGGGGTGGTTGCAAGCCGTCAGCCCCTGATGCACAGCAGCATGACACCGTGATCAGGGTTAGACCTTACTGAGACTTGTGGCTAATGGCATGGATAACATGTTGGCGATCTTCAGAACAATACAAGTGGACCAGTCTGTTGTTGAGGGTAATGACTGGAAAAATTGATTTTCTGCTCTTGAACATTCTGGTCAATAATTTTCACTGTATGACACATTTGCCCCACTTATTTGTAGAAATGTGCTTACTACACAAAGTTGTAGTATGAGGGCTATTAATAAGGAGGAAAACATTTGTATAAAGTGGCACAATTTGTTCATGTACTATAAGAGTATATGTGAGTTTGTAAGCTATGCAGAAGTTTGATGTGAGTTCTACAGCTGAAGCATGTGGTAGGATTATGATGAAAAAGCGCCACAAGGGACATATGAGCACACTGGCAGCCTGCAATCGCTGAGATAAGTTATCTAGGTAGCTGGCTTCCACAGCCATTATCTTACCTACAAGAGCTGATAATCCCAGACCCTAGTGTTCATCTGCACTAAAGCAGTAAACCAGCATCTGCTAAATTGTCCTACTAATCGGTATGCTTTGGTAATAATATGTCATTTGCTGTTTGCTGTTCTACACAGATATGTGTGAAGAAGCTGTCTGGACTTAGCAGAGGAGCAGAGAGCTCCATTTGCATTTACAACTTATTTTCCTGGTTATTTTTTCTGCATATTTGTGCTAATGACAAAATAACATGACAACAAAAATAATTTTAGGACTTTAATGAGTGTATTGAAGCATTTTAGAGGAATTACTTAAATTGCAATTTTAAAAATATTTCAGATATTGACATTTTCGGAACGTAAATATTTCTTATTAACCACCAATCAACATTTGTCTCACTATGCTCCTCCTGTTATTTCATTATGCAATCTTCTGCTTCTGCTTAACTTCTGGGCTTCCCCAGTGGTGCACTATTGAACTACTGTGTGCTTTATGGTAAGAAACCAGAATTGATGCCCTGCTGTTCCACTCCAGGAGAAGAGGCTAGGGGAACATGAATTGGTCCATGTTCCCTTGGGAGGAGGAATTGCTTAAAGTTCTCTCCCCCTTATTGCACCTGCACCTTACAGCTACAGTCTGTCAAGCATTTACAGGTGTACAGATGGAACTGTCCTGCAGGCATCTTGTGAAGCCTACAGGCTGTAGTGAAAAGAAATGCTGCAAAGAACTTGTGTGCTTCTGTTCACCCCTTGTTAGTTGGCACAAGGAGTCAATGTCAAGGGAGGCGATGCAATGGGAAGCAAAAGCATTGGTGCAGTCAAGTATTTTTTTTTTTTTTTGCACACTCATAACATTTGTATTTTAGATCAAAACATGGATTTGAAGCTGAAGTAGAGAATGATAGCTTGATAGAATGATTTCTGTGTAATTCACACGTCCTACATTGGAAAAGCAAACAATTATGGAGATTAAAATGAACTCAAACGAAATTGATACATGTAGAGCAATTGAGCATTGGAAGATCAACATTAGAGAATATTTTGAAAAAGAAAGAAACTAAGGAGGAGTAAGCAGTATGTGATGACTGGACATCCAAGGATTATACCAACTGTGAAGCTGTGAAGGAAAACTTCAAAATAACAGCTAAAGAAATCTTAGTCTGTGGAGTGCAGGGGTGAAAGTATCACAGTTCAAGAGAAGAAAAATACAGAAGCTACACTGCAAGATGCAAAACTGTTATCAGGGCCAAAAAGAGAAAGGTGACACTAGAACAGAGATCCTCAGCAACTAGGCCTCAGACTGGAACTATTCTGTGAATGTTACTTTGCTGGGTCACAGGAATAACACTTAAATCCCTCCGTCCGTCCGTCCATTTTCGGTGACTGCTAATCATGAGACGGGTTCATGCGGTCCAAAGTTTGTTCCAGAAGCAGAGGGCACTGGGCTATAAACCTGGCCCCTGGATGGGATGCAAGTCCATCACAAGGTGACCATGCATAGATGTACTTTACAGTGACCAGTTAGCCTGAAACACATGTCTTTGGAGTGTGGGAAGAAACCGGAGCAGAGTAAACCATGCAGACATAGGGAGAACACGTGGCAAGCAAACTCCACACAGCCTGAGTCAGATTCAGACTCACACCTGACTTAACAAATAAGGAAACAAGCAAACAAAAATCCTTCACCATCAGATTCTTTCAGAACTAAATCATAAAACCATGTTATTCATGTCCACCACTTTTTAAGTAATTGTGAAAAAACTTGAACTTACACCTAGGAAGCAACAAATGCATATAATGTGTGACAGTATGAAGTTCAGTAGCACCAAAATATTGCAGGCTTAGGTCCAGAAAAGCCATCTACTGGTCTGTAACCTTTGACATTCATACTTAATGCTGAATTTTTTGAGTAAAAATTCCCAGCTGATATAAAAAAATTGGAGGCACTTAGGATAAAAGGGTCTGCTAAACAACATGGTTAATATTATAATTACAACAAGAATAGCAATGAAAGTTGTCTGTGATACCAGATTTCATCTTCAGTGGTGCAAGAAGCAATAAAAACTGGTTTACCAGAATGTGTTGAACAAAAAAGCAGCCAAGATCAAAGACTGAAAAAATTATGAAAGTGTTCCACTCAGATTTTTTGCACTGAATGCGTCTTATGTCTTTAATGCTGCCTTTCTCACTAGAGCTGGGCTTTCCATTGCTGCTCACCTATATTTTGTGTAATACAATGAGCTTATTAGTATTAGTCTTTTAAAACAAACCTTCTTCAAACTGTTTGTGCTCAATGCTTGCACAATGCCAAAAATTGAATGAACACATAAATTAGTTTACAGCATCTTTCACTGACGATAAGGGCTTCTGTTGTGTCACATTTTTAAACTTTTTGTGCTTTCTCATCACACTGTCCCTCAGACAAATCTGATTATTTACTTAATTTGAATTCTCATAAAAATGTCAGAAAAACACGATCCATTATAAAGCAAAAAAAGGAGTAAAGCAGGATTATAGTGAGAGCAGGCCACAGTACTGCACACCAGTTTCTTACCTTAGTGTGGAATATTCTTCAGCTATAATGTAGTACAAATTTACTCGCTCCTTGGTGCCACAGTGTAATCCTTTAATTGTCACACAAAGCTCAATTGTCATCAGACACTGAATGATGACAAATGTATCACATCCTGTTTAAAACACAAAGCAGATAATTCCCTGTGAGAAAGAGTGTTTCTCCTAAGTGGAAATATCAGGATTGTTTTACAGATAGATCAGAACTATTGCCACCAGGGCATTTGTCCATTTGTTTTTTTTCTTACTCTAAAGTATCACAGCCAAGATTACTGCTCTCAGATTGAAAAGGTAAACAGAGAGAACTGTGGGGAGATTTGAGAAGGGGCAAGGGTATTAGAGAAGGCCGGCTGCAACTAATCCACACACAGGGAACAGCAGTTATATCTATTCCTTCCCCCTTCTTGCAGACACAAACTCAGATTGTCTGTTTAGTTGAAAAACAAATGCCTAATTCTAAATTCAATGCCTGGTCACCCCAAATCCAGCTGCATGTGGTATTTTTAGCAGGACAGATCTGTGTGAAATGTATTCTTTTTTTCCTTTTGCCTTCTGAGGATGATGGTGGAGCTCGCAGAGTGCGTGGAAGAGCAAGGAACAGGGAAAGATGTTATCTGATACGCTGATACACAACAACAGCAGCAAAAAACACAGAATGAAAGTAAGCAGCGCAGAAATAAAAGCCATTTGTCTCACCCCAAAAACATGTCAGACTTGGTTTGGATTGGGAATGAGAATGCATTTGTGATTTATAATGACTTATAGCTTTAATGAAGGATTGGGATTTTCTCTTTTCTTTCCCTGGTTTTCCCCTCAGATTATTGCCCTGCATTATCAGTCATGTTTTGTTATACAAATTGATTCCCTGTCCCTTAAATGAGGGGCCTCCCCATGAGGGGAACAAATAACCTGCCAACATTTCAAACAGCTAGGCATCAAACTGGCAGTGAAGGTCTTGTTCATTTGCCAGAGTGAAAAAGCCTTCCTTCATAAGGGCCCACCCACAGTTCCCTGCCTTGCTTGAATGATCCCTTGACTGTGCAGCAATGTATATTAAACGGATTATTTACTGAATATTCTGTATATATGATTTTTACAGCATATGTAAATATAGTTTTGATATGAAGGTAACAGATGAGAAAGAGAATGAGACTTTGTGAGCCAGCAGTGCTGTGTAAGTTTTCTTTATTAAATATAACAGTTTCGTTCCAAAGAGTGTGTTATATTAAACCCAGAAACATAACATAACACTCCAGACAGAGTCTAAGCCACGCTGCCTTCATAATCCATCACAGTGCGAGAACACACGGGGGGGTGATATGAATACATCCAAGCAAATGCCATTCATTAACCTCTGACTATGTATTTAACAGTCAATCTAACGTCAGTCCCCATACTGCTGTACAAAATCTTTTAATTTATAAAGCA
Organism: Heterotis niloticus; assembly: GCA_018136845.1. Taxonomy (NCBI): domain Eukaryota; kingdom Metazoa; phylum Chordata; class Actinopteri; order Osteoglossiformes; family Osteoglossidae; genus Heterotis; species Heterotis niloticus. The sequence goes on along the minus strand of CM030899.1, from coordinate 10,726,095 downwards.
AATATAGCTTTCACTCAGTAGGGCTTCTAATGGTGGGTAAACAACAAAAGAACAGGTACTGAGCAGAGGCTAAGCTGCTTTCCAAAAATATTTGGAAGGAAAAGAACAAATCAACCTGGTGTCTTCAATATTATGAAAAACCTAAAAATTAAAATGATTTGGTTATCTTTTTCAAGTGATGTACTTATGGAGTGCTTAAAATATGATCAGGAGACATGCAAAAGGAGCAATAATAATTTATATGAGATTTTAATTATATGTCATATGCATTGTTAAAATAAGCATACTGTATTTGTAAAAAAATAAACTTTTACGGTAGGCAAAATTCTGTTACCCAGTTTGGCAAATAAATATATTTATGTAATGTATTTATTATATACAGTTTTTGTTTGCATGATCTACTAAACTTGTTCCAACAGACAGCAATCATAAGTAAAGTGTCTCTCACTCACTCTCCCTCATTTTCAACAACCGCATGCCCTGGTTAGTCAGGCATCGGACGCAAGTCTATCCTGGAACCACTGGGCGCTAAGCAAGGACAAGAAGCCAGTGCATTCCCAAATCCTGAATTACCAAATTCCAAATGCAGACGTGTAGATAACTGTAACTCAGAAAGGCATCTAGCAGTAAACACTGAAAGAGCCAGTACTGAGCAGAGGCTTGTTTGAGTGCTACATGTCAGCTGGACTTAAAAGTTAATTAGCTAACTTGGAATTTAGCTTATCAAATCATCATCATCATCATCATCATCATCATCATATTATTATTATTATTATTGTTGTTGTTGTTGTTATTTTTATTATCATTGTTGTCTATATATTTACAAATTTGCTATAACTTGCTGTTATTTAATGTAATAATTAAATTGTATAATAATTAATGTGTTAATTAGTTTAATTTGGTGTCATTAGTCTTTACTCTTTACTGTTCACTGTTCCTTCCAGCAGAATTCCAGAGGCCCACTAACTCGCAGAACTCACCCAAAAGCACAGTAGGAACAGCTTGAAAACGGGATGGAACTTTTCTTTAAGCCAGAGCTTCTTGACAGACTCAGTAGTTCTTCCTCCACTGGGTATCTTTTGATTTGGTCTGATGTGCTGCCCTAGTGTTGAGTCCTCTGGCTTCTTAAGCATTCTTGCAGATTGTATTCTGTTGAGGACGCTCTCTCCGTGTGCTGTCTCTGTGTGTTTGATATAGTATGGACCATTAGCTGTGAAAAACTGCCTTTGTTGTGCCACTCACAAGTAGGTTTCCTTTGCCTTGTTGTGAGCTGAATATAAAATGTCAAAATGTTCCCCAAAGAATACACGTTGACACCCAAAGTAGGATGAGTCTTTATTCATTAAATCGCTATTATCATTAAATAATTTTAGAAGTGGCGTTTAGGGATGAGAATCACCAGTCCTGGTGATCATCAGTCCTTGACATCAACCTTTCCTCCCAGTACCATAAAAATGTATGCATTGTTTTGCATCACCTTTTCAAGACATCTGAAAGGGTCTTCTGTTAGCTAATGAGAAGATGCCATAAGATGATATTTTTAGTTCATTTTGTTTAATTTAATTTTTTACCTTTTCTCAATGAATCTTGGGTTCTCATATGGTTTTTATGTTTAAATTTACCTTCAGTCCTACATTCTGCCTTTTGCACTATTAATGATGGGTCTCTTTCAGAGCCCCAGTGGTCCTGACCGAGATGAGAGATTAGCATGTTGCCTTGTTTACCTCCACTTTGCAAAGAAGCTCCGCTGTCACACTTTTGATTAATACTCATAAATCAGGGAAGTTAAGGATTATGAGGAACCCTACAGCTCCACCAGATGTGGTTCAGAAATCATAGCAGGTCAGATTTATCATCCTTCTCTGTGAGACTTTCAAACATTTATCCAAGTCAGCACAATCATCAGCATTAATGGTTTTGGTACATTCTGGTAAAGTTAGACATTTTTCACTTGTATTACCCACTTTCTTGACTCTGTCACTGAGTAAGTGGAATAGGAGAAAACAATATCTTGTCATTTGTCAGTCTTTTCCTTATGGTTCAGCAGCCTATTTTCCTGTGTTCACTGAATTTGTAACTTGTAAAATACATACAGCAAATAGCCATGTGTGCAAACTTTCTTGTAAAATCTGCCACATTGTTTAAATGATATTTACATGTCACTTTTGCTGATAAGAAAGCTTGTATTCAAAAATTAAAAAAAAAACTTCTCAGAACAATAAACTTGTAGAAAAGTGTTGCTAGTGTAAGTCAGATACATTGCATTAATATTTCCACTCTGGTTCAGGAATGGTAGTGTTTCCTTTGTAGTTGAGTAAATGCCAAAGTGTCCTCAACTAAGGATTTTGAAACAAAGGGATGTATTGAAACAGAATTTGTATTCCACATTCTGAACCCATTCTCTGTACTGATGATTTAACAAGTATAAACCTCTCGGCAGAGTTAAAACGCCTTCTTTGAAATAGACCCATATTAAAAGATATTAGAAGATTAAAAATGCCATTATAAATATAACGTTTGTGTAACTTTTTTACCTGCTACAAAAATCAAGAATTGAGATAGCACAAACTGTGAAAAAGGTTCATGTAAATGTGGCAATGCTGCGACTCGTATATGAGTCCTCTGGCTTCTTAAGCATTGTGTGTGTGTGTATGTGTGTGTGTGTGTGTGTGTGTATAAACAATGTAGGTAGATGAATGTTGAAACTGGTGGTCAAATTTTTTGCTTGCAATGGACATATCAAGATGGAAATTATCATTGTTACTTGAAGATGCAGCTGGCTGATGGACCTAATTGTATTGCCTTCTCATTTGAGCATGATTTGTCTGATCACATCTCCTTAATCTTCTTTCATCTATTGTTTCACTAATGTTATTCATTCATTCATTCATTCATTCAGTTAGTTTTTTTTCTGCCAAAAATCAGTACAAGCCCCTTTAGCTTTCCTTCAGAGCTTTTCTTAAGGGAGTCTATATTTTCATTATCATTCCTTTTCATGAAGGGTCTGCTGAATACTATTGTTTCCTCCAGCCTTGAAGCAGGCAGCAGATGCAGTGCAGTTCCCTGTGTGACTTGAGCTTCCACTGACAGTCTGTGTATAGATAGTATTCAGTGCTCATCCTTGTTGGTGGCAGGAAACCCAACTGTATGCATATCTAATGAACCTCCTTCAAAATGCTTCACATCTTTTTCTCAATGTCTGCAGCAGCAAAATATAAAATGCATTTTATAGAACATAGAAAAAAAACTGAGTCTATATAAGCCTTCTTTTTGTTGCACTATGTCAAGTTATCACAGTCTGTTATAGAGCTTTTTCTGGCATTAATACCCTTTAGGGTTAAACATGGTCTAAAACAAAACATTAGGATGCACAGACAGTTTGATGTTGGCACACAGTTTTTCTAATTCTGAAATTGATTAATGGAGGAAAACTACCTGAACTGGACTTGGATAGCGGCTGAGATGGCATGGGAGTTCCTTTTGGAAAGGGAGGTCCCCTATTAAGCTCAGTCAGGGTGGAACGGATATCTGTCACCAGAGAGGGATTGGATGATCATTTTGATCCTCATTCACTAAGAAGTGGAATGCTTGTGGCTGCTTTTGGAAACCGGAAAACATCTAATCATTGTTACGTGTCAGCAGCGAATCTGGCACACTCTTTCAGCTGCACCTTGTGCTCCTTTTCTCCTCGAGTAATTGTACTTCCCAACAGCAGGTTCTCTCAGCCCCAGTGTGATGTCTTGAGCCTCACAATTTATCTGTACCAGGATTTGGCCTGCAGGAGGAAGCACTGCAATCCGCATGGTTTCATCCTGTGTCAAGCCTTGCTGTCTGAACTCAAGGCGATATATCCTCTGGTGCTTTGTGAAAGTTGCCAAAAATGAAACTGAGGCGGTCAGGTGCATGTTCGCTGATGTCAGAGTCACAATCTGGGTTTTTTTTGCAGTGGTGTGAAATAGTGGAGATTTGATAATGCATGCCACAAAGGGCATACCTGTCATCTCACGCGGTGAAGCCATAAACCATGTTTTTACGAAGGCTGTCATGTCAAAGACAGTTTCACATAAACAGAACAGAATGGAGACCTCAAAGATGCAGTGCACTTCTGAAGAATGGCTCCAACGACATCTCACAAAGCAGGATAAAACCATCAGGAAAATGATGATACAGGATACTGAGACATAATGCTGTTCCTAATTGTATCCCCCAAACTGCATTAAAGTTAATGCTGTTAAAAGTCTGAATTTGGTTACCCAGTTTTAAAGAATGCTATATTTACAAATGTGTTTTTGCCTCATAATCAGTAGTTATTTTTTAGTCATAATGTTGGAACCATGATCTAATTTCTTAATATGTACATGTGGAAAACAAGTTAAATACAGAACTGGATCTGCCAAGCTTAAAGCAACATTTTTGTAAAGATAATTACATATTCAGCCTGCAACATGGCCATCCTCAGCTAACTTGATGAAAGTATATCAGGACTGTATATCTGGGTACCTGAGAGGCAAAATGGCGAATGAACATTGGGAACGGTGTACAACAGCTGTTTTAGTTTGAGTGCCTTCGTCATTGCCCTTCTCATAAATGACAGCATGAAACCCAAAAGACATTCAGCAAACTACTCTCAGAATAGGAATGTAGTCGCTGGTCAAAGGCTGTTGCTATAGGCAAAGTGACAGATGGACTACAGTCATATAACAAACAGCTGGTTCTTTGTGAAAGTTGCCAAAAATGAAACTATTTCACATCACTATTTCACACCACTGCCAGCTGTGATGACAAAAGCCACATCAGAAATCTCAGCTCATTGTACATTGTCATGGGAGGGATATACAGGCGACCCTCGACTTACCAAGGGGTTCTGTTCTGGTAACTTCATAAGTTGCAGATCCCCTTATATAGCATGATATGAACTATAACGATATGCTGTATAAAGAATTAAAATGCTTTGTGAGTTGATATGTGGTAACGCCGTGGCAAGTGTTGGGTGTTGAGGTTGGCCTGACGAACGGCTCCCCTGTACTAAATAATGGAAACAAGAAGACCTTTTAAGCAGCTAGACCGAGCACTTGTGAGGACTGTTTTGGAAATTTGTAGGGTTTGTGAAATGTCTGCCTTATTTTGCTGCTTTAATGTTGGTTTTGTGTTTTTATTACAAGATTAAAATTTCTGTATATGAAGCCTGCTGTCTGGTGCTTCCATCCTGCCCACGCAGCTGCCTCCGCCCCATATCCGGCTATGTTACACGCTCTGTTGTATGTAAGTGGGCTTTGTTTTGTTTGTTTTTTCACTAATTTCCAAAATTATTCACGTAAAAACAATTCTAATGTGTAATAATAACAGCACAAAATATAATACAATGTTATACTTTTATTTCATGCTGTGCTATTATTTATACTTTTATTTATAAATCTGTTGACCTGCAATAAAGAAGACATGAAACGTTCTGTTAATAAAATGTTTTTGTAAACATATTTGTATTTACATTAGGAGATGCTTTTCAAAAAAGCAACCTCCACCTTACTTAACAAAGGTACATTTCACCAAGTCAGATACAGGCAAAGTCAGTCCTCATAGCAAAGTCACTTAGTCCCATAATGCTTATGGTGAACCAGTGTTATCGTACAGCAGATGGACTGTACAACGTTAGATGTTAACACCACATGTCAGGACTAAAATAATATACTATGGTTAATGGGATGACTGCTGCACAAAGTTGTAAGTCAAGGACTACCTGTAAAGGCCAATGATTTTCTTCCACTCCAAAAAACAGGGTTGCAGGTAGGCCAAGGAACACTGGACAATGGAGGACTGAAAAAATCCGCTGCCTGATTTGTTTAATTGTGGTTCTTGTTGGGAGGGCTAGAATATGGCACTGTTGACACCCAGGGTACTGCTACATAGCTGTGTAGTTTTCTGCTACTTTTGTTGTGTGTGTTGGTGCTTTAGGATATGGGCGTCACTTCATAGCAGCATTGTATACATCTATGGCTGCTTTCAATCCTGTAATTATGGAGCGATAGTTATCAGAAAACAATATTTAGCTTTTACAGTGCAATGCATAGCTACCAGATCGGCGTGCTCTGACAGAGGTCCACCACCAGCCAATTTTCAAAGACTAGGGAATGTGAAGGAGTGTTCATGGGTCAGCACCCCTGTGGTGAGCTTCCGATATCTTAAGTCCTTGATCTGATGATTTTTTAAAATCTTTGTGCACTTATCTGTATATAAACACAACCAGTCAGTTGATTGAAGGTGAAAATCTATGCTGCATCCCACAATTTCTTATAAAGGTTCAGTCTTTAATGTTTGAATGGTGATTCTGGAGGCCCTGAAAGGTTTTCAGCTTAATCCTTGTGTTCTTCTGAAGAAATTGGTTGGGTCTGGCTCACTAAAATGACTTTATATTCCTTAAATATTATACGACTATGAAGAACAGCCTTTGGATGCAGTGATTTCCACCAAACAATCTGTCTATATTGTTTCACAGTCAACACCATGCTAAAGCAATGGCTACAAAGACATATTTTGGCTTCCTCAAAACATAAACCCGTCCAAATGTAAGAAAAAGTAAAATTAAACTCATGAGGCCACATTACTTTGTCCACTACTCAGCAATGCTGGTTTTATGCCCATTGCTCCAAGTTATGTGTTCCTGTCCATTGGTTTTGGGCACAAATGGTTTCAAGTGAAAAGCCTTACTTTATTGCTACTATTTACCTGCTTTGTATAGTTAATAAATAGTGTCCGGCTAACACCACAGGTATTTTTCAAAAAGGACTCGCCATTTCCTTTTCCTTATGTGACATATGCTGTTGAGATTTTCAATAGTATTTGCTTTGCCGCAGTAAATATGTTTTACAGTTTTTATAACTGATTCATTTGCAGCTTGGGCAACTCACAGTTTGGTCTCCAGTTCTGTTCGCTGTCTTATTTTTCTTTAGAAAATAATACGATTCAACTATTTTGCTCTCCTCAATTCAGTTTGTTCAAAGTCAGACTCATTTCCATGAACCACTTTGTCAGTTTGTATGTATGAGATTTTTGCACAGAGCACAATATTGTATTAGGGGTTTTTGAATGTAACTGATGGTCATAGGAAGAAGGGATCGGAATTTGTCACAATTAATGACCTAATGGCAGGAGATAATAAAATCTATCCTTAATCTGTCAATTGGCGTATATGAAATGTAATTAACAATTAACCGTGTTGATGATAAACTTTTGGACAATTGCATTAATCACATCATAGGAGATACATAATCGATTTGACATTAGAGCAGTGGCATTAGAACATTCATTTCCTTCTCTTCTTGTACTTTAGGGTAGTTACATAATTAAAAAGTGTAAGGTTAAAATATTTTGAGTATATACAGTAGATTTATATTTTTGTTCTGAGAATTTCCCTTCATTTCTCCCACTTATTCCTGCAAACATTTGAGAATTTTCTTTGCAATTATTTCCGTATTATAATTTTTCTCATATACTGTAGCCTTGGCCAAAAGCATGAGACGACACACTTTTTTACGAACTGGCAAGCAGAGGAAACAGGGACTTGATGTGATTTATGTTGACGGAAGAAATTGTGGGTTTCCAATATTTTAGTCTGTGTATGCAAATCGCCTCAAACATGATACAGCAATCAAAAATATATCTCCTCTGGCTGTGCACCTACAACCTGCTGCCGAGATCGCTTTCCTATTAGTCACAGATACATTCCTACTTCTTAACAAGACAGCCTGGATTATATGGGACAGCTGTGGCGCTAGCAAAGGAGATGAGGCTTCATGCTGAGTGACAGGTGGTTGTGATGGGTTTGTTTCTTTTCCCTGTGTTTTGTGAAGTTCTCAGCTTTAGCACACTGAAATTTCTTCAGAAACAGCATAGACCTACATTCTCCTTCATGTAAGGTGTGGAGAGATAAAGTGGACCACAACCATCTCAACAGGAATGTAATCAGCTTAAGACTAAAAGTGATCATTTATTGTTTGAAATATTGTAAATAATCATGTTTGCTATAGCAAATGATTATGTTTATTCTCTATTATATTCGTAAATACAAATACAATACTGCATGCTGTAATAGAACCCTTGCTGTGTTTGTTGCTTTCTCAGTTCATGTGTTGTCAAATGTAATGTGCTGCACTGACCTATTCAACTTCTTACTGTCTTAAGGCTCACATCAGTAAGAAAAGAGAAAACCATCTGTAACTGTGAATGGGTTTGGCTGAATGAGGGCATTTGCTTTCTAGACAATTTCTATACCATGCAAATATACTACATACAGTCATTTAAAAACATTATTGCTCTTGCCTCACAGCTGTAAATTTTACTAACTGAATTGTAATGCATGTGCTGGCAGTTTCAGTCATTAGTTATATTTGACCTGGTTGTGGAGAAATGCATCAGATGCAATAGCTTGTCCAAAAATTGATTGTATGCTGATGCTTTATTTTATTAGTGTGGAGTTTGGTATCCTTAAATATTTATAAAGCAATATGTGAAAAATAATTTGTAATATGAAATCCTTTCTTTTTCTAAAAGCTCCAAAAGCTTCCATTATGGCTTGCGATTGTCGACTGAGCTATAAGCAGTATTTTGCATTTCAGCAGCAGATCCTTGGGGGCTGTTTTCTCCCTGATTAGTTTTTGGTTTGTAACTCAACTCTCCACTGGAATTATTTATATACAGAATGACATCTACATCCTGATGGTCTTAACGTCTAATGTCTTGCCATGCATTTGCTCTAAAAGGGTTTGAATCTATTAGAGAAAAACTAATGCTGCACATAGTTTTTATTATTTATTTATTGAGAATGTTAAGCACTATTGGTTTATTGAAATATGTGCTGACTCTGAGAATGAATTTGGATTTTTATTTCAAAATGGTAAATATGAGATAGAGTATTTTCCCTGTAAATAAACTGATTATTGTGTTTTTCATATCCATTTCCTGAGATCAGCCATTTATTCACTTTCAGATTTTTATATTTCCAGCAAGATTTTATTTCACCTAGTAAATGTTTAATTCATGTAATATGACCAGTATCTGTGCATCACTCTGAAGTCAAAAAAGGAGGGAAGAGTGTTATTAGAAACAATTTACAGTATGTGCTGTGGTCCAAAAATAACTTTCAAGGAAAGTTCTAGCCTCAGATGTCAGTGTAATTTTCCAATAAATCTTAGCATCCAGAGTGAAATTCCTAAAATCATTGTTTCTTTATTGCTGGCCTTACTGTATACAGTTTGGGAGATGACTAATTCTTTACAGTCACATAGTATCCAGACATCACAACATTAGCAAAATAAAAGAAAGACAAATGAAAAGAAAAAGATATCAAGAGCTGAAATTGTAAGGTAGTAAAAGATACTGTTTTTGTTTTTATTTTTTGCCATGTAATTCAAATTTAAATACACATGAACTTAAATACACATTGGAAGTGACAGCTGAGTACAACTGCACAATTGTTTACATGTAATTTTGCTAAATTTTAAAGAAACTTTAGTTTATTACACAGATACAAAACAGAATAATGACACCATTGTGATAGGATTCGTATCACAAATCTGATAAAATTAGATGAGGCACAGTTTATCACGTCAGCACTCTTACAGTGCACTTTATCGGAAATGTGGGACACAGCATGTGTAAGCACGATGTACTACCGTTGTTAAAAATCTGGAATAAGGACCCATCTCTAATCCTGTCAAGTAGTCGACACTATTAATTAAAACACTGACAGGAGCACGAGCAAGGATAACATACTGGGTGTCATTGAAAGATGGATAACAGTTGATATGGATCCTGTTATATGACAAATAACTCATAACTTTGATGTTGCAGGAGGACACATCAAGGCTTCGCTTTGAGCCGTGATATAATATCATCATAGTCCAATGACTCCATCAGCTGACATTGGCAAGAAACGAAGGGCAAGAGGTTCAGTCTAGAAGTAAACTTACTTCTAATCCAGCAGGGTGTTCAGAAAAGCTGTTTCACAAAACAAGTTGTAGGTACTGATAACTTTTCAAAAGAATTACCACTGGTAAATATTTCTGGGGGGAAGGGGCGGAGATAGGGCCTTCTGTCCGCTCCAGTTGTGGCGCAGAGATAGTCAGGTCTGCACCCTTAATCAAAATTCCATTACACAAGGGATACATCACTGCATCTTGGCTTAAATTATCTCCACTTGGCCAAATGACGGCCTTCGTGATCCTGTTTCCGCGGCTGTAAAAACGACTGTTTAGTTTGGAAATGTATCCATCAAGGTTATCATTTCTAAACATTGTTAATTCAGAATCGTCCTTTCCTCTGTGTGACTTTCCCAGGGTTCATGTTCTTGACAGGAGTGCAGAGGGAAGCTTTCACTTTGCAAGAAGTGCTGACATCCCAATGTTAAATTTAGTCATCAGATCAGTTTCAGTGCTTTAGCAAAGTCATTGCTGCAATTCATTCTCTCTGAACTATTTAGTTAAGATTCTCAGATGTGAAGTCCTCTATCTATCCAAAAAATGAGGAGTTGTAAACATTTTCCAGCAATATTTCTTCTTTTAGAAGGTCTTGCAAATGAGATTTTTTGAAGAAAAAAAGAAACCATTTTCATTGAATGAAAGAGAGATTCAGCATGAAGGGTCTTTGACAGGCGTTCTCAGAGAATCCCCTAAGATGACACTCCAGTATAGCACAAGATTATTATTATTATTATTATTATTATTATTATTATTATTATTATTACTACTACTACTACAATAACTAATTCTTGTTGTTAATAATTACATAGTATCCATTCCTGTTGCTAAACTGTGTACATATATTGAATAAGGAAAGGATTTTTTTTGATTACTTGAAAATTTCCTTCATTTCCAGCCATCAGTACCCCATCGAAACTAAAATCTGAACAGTGCTTTGGGTCAAGTTTAAGTATCTGTAATACCGACAGAGTCTTACAGATATTCTATTCATACAAAACCGAGGATCCTTTTGTGGAAGTACTTTATGGAAACTGCCAGTAGTTCCCTTTTGACATCTGCACTTGTCCACCAAAATCACGCAGTAGTTTGATTCCTTGTGTACTTCTGCTTTGATCTTAAGGATGAGTTGTGAGGGCATAGTCTCCACTAACTCATTTTGAACATCAGGGCTCAGGGTATGATTTGGTGGCAGACTCTCCAGATGGCATTCTTGTCAAGAACCTCCTGGTTCTTGTTATGTCTATGGAGGGGAATGTCTGCTTTTGGACTAAAGAGAATAAGTTCTGTCAGAGTCTGCAGGTTGGGCTCTAAAAGCAACAAAGCATTACTGTAACAAGAATATGCTAGTGCTCATCATGGGCATCACAATTGTACAGTTGTTTCAGGAAATGGTCACTGTTTTTGGAAAAAAGATAAGGAATTATCTCTGGACCATCAATTTATTTCAGTGTTTGTCCTCTTACACAAAATCACAAACATACAAACATTGTTTTGCGACTTTTGTGCAGAACAAAGATATTTTTTGCTCACCAATTTAAAAATACATATGGGCATCTGCACATGGCCCGGTGCCACCAAAACTGACACCACCTCACTAATATGCTGTACTGCATGGTGTATGCTATAATACTTGTATTAGTGAGCAAAAATATCTTTGTTTTGCACAAAAGTCACAAAACAATGTTTGTAAATTTTTTATGATACATACAGAAGACATGAAACAGAGATTGGTAATTCTACAGACTTTTGGTATCCCAGGTCCACTTATTTCTATCCCACTTTAATATCCTTGAACGTACCCAGTTTATTATTATTATTATTATTATTATTATTATTATTATTATTATTATTATTATTATGCTACTTACTCAATTAAAAATTATACATTCCGTGCCAATATTTTGTGCCATGGGTATATCTTGGATGTTATCCAATGTTATCCAAGAGGGTAGATGTACAGTCTGAGATTCAGCTAGCTTGTCTTCTTCATACTATGATACCTTGATGGCTTAATAAACCAAGACTCAGGTAGAACTGCCTGGAGGCAGCAGGTGAACAACAGCCTTGCCCATGGCTTGCCATATTCAGCAGTTCTGAAGAAGATCTTGGCCTTTTAGTAATACAGAAACAAGGCTGACTGTGACAAGGGATTTAGTATGTTTGGCAGAAAAACATAGCTTTACAGGATTAAGTGATTTGGTTTAAACATTGCCTCACAGTGTTCCTTTATCATTTCTTCCCTTTTTAAGGTCTTAGAGTATTACCAAAACTAAACTGATTTCAAAGTCCCACTAATGTTCACCATGCCTTACTTATTTATATTTTGCAGACTAATATTTCCATTCATTCTCTCTGTGCTCCTTAAATTAGAAAAGGATTGCTCCCTATGTTTGTGTGACCCCCATATCAAAGGAATGATTGATCCTATACAAGCTTGTCTGTTTACAGTACATAAATTATTTCATATATTGCATAAATTTGAAATACATTTTTTGAGGGTGGTCAAATGATTTAAAAATGAATGGGTTAATCACAGGATGTGCTGTGATTTGTCATAATCGATCTTGTTTTTATTTTTTTTTCCTTGGTGCTCCAGTTAAGGAAGTTTCTGATGAACACAACGGATCTTTAAAAGTTAGAAAAAAATCATTCAAATAAAATTGTCTGGCTTAAAAGCATGCGTTGATCGGATTGTCCTCTATACAACTTAACTTCTCTGGTAATCTTTTGTCTCACTGGTTGTCTGCTAGAATAGAATAGTAAGTCTTGGACCTGGCAGACCATAATATGTTTTTGTAAGCTGAGCTCTTAATGATGACTGATTGAGCTTTTGTTTCAATGTAATTCCCAAATCTAATGGTAAACCAAACACATGAACAAAAGAATAATACCTGTAGTAGCAAACGTATACTTGTTTCTTAATTTTTTCCTTTAAAATATTTAATACAGCCATCAGTCAAGAATTATGTTACGCTTAGATTGATTTGTCCAAATGATCTTCAGTTCGAATTAAATCAGTTCTGCAGGATTCCAGAATGAACAAATAAATGAAATTTACTGGGCTGGTACATGTCTTGCAGTTTCCTCAGACCAGCATAAAATTTATTTCACTAACTTAATCCTCTACTACAAAGGGCTCCGTCAGGACCAGCTAGGAAACCAGTGTTCTATAGCAATAAAACCCTCCTGGTACAGAACATCCTTGAGCATTGTCCCCATTGAAGACATGTAAGCGCTTGCACTACTGCTGGCGGAGGTCGATAGAACCGACTGAGCGCGCAGTACCGGTGTGCAGATTGCATTGAAATGAATGGGGGCAACGGTGGACCACTGGGGGACCCCTGTTATCACAGCTCACACCTGGAGATTTAGCTACCTGTTCAAGTGGTAAAGCGCGCGTGGGAGATACAGGAGGTGCGGCACATGTGGAAATGGCATTAATAGCATTAATGTGTAGAATGAGCAAAATCAAATAGGAGGGAGGTTATTTACAGTGATCTAGTACCTACAACCTTTCGATAAAAAATTAAATAAAAAATAAATTTTGATCAATATTTCATTCTGCACATCTAATCCATTGAACAAAAGGTTCTCACGAGTGACCCCTGTAACACAGCTGGCGCTGAGCAACTAGTGCAATTGAATCACAGCTCACTGCTTAAAGATGAGACAGAGGCCGGCCCTCATTCAGAGGAGCAATCAAGACCCTGGCCCAGGGGAGGAGATCTCCTCACCTTCTGTCAGCTAGAATCACTTATGGTCTGTGCTCCATTTCCCATCAGGCAGCAGGGTGAGCCCTGCCCTTGCAAGATGTATGAGTGAGTCCCTGTGTGTTAAATACACGAATCCAACGTTCAGGACATGATGAGTGGTAAATTCACACATACTGTATGTGCCAAAGCTGTTACAACCACATTATGGGAAGAACAGCAATAAATTGACTTTCCGTCCATAGTACTGTGAAAGATCCCACTTCATCAGTCTCTGCCATTCATATTGCTTTATAAATAACAGGTCGAAGTGTCTGAAGTGTTTACTGTCGTGGTTGAACTATCACAGATGTGAATCTGTGGTGTCAGAGTTAAACGTAAAATTGTTTTGTGAGAGCTTTTTCATGACCAGGCCTAAGTTTTCACTTTGGTTAATTAACTAAGATGAAATGTAGCTGTATCACTCATCATTGCAAGCTTTTGGTATTCATCTGGGGCTGGAAATGATAGCAATTCATTTAGCGCTATGTATAGTAAATTATCTCCAAGGAAAGATTCATTTGGAAAGAAGGAACCTGGCATCATTGCTAGCAATGACGTACAAATAATACAAATAATAGTGATTCAGTTCCTAAATTTCATGCACCAGTTAAGGGTGTAATATGCAATATTATGCACGGTACTGAATATATAACCTATATAAGTTAAGTTTCATCTTACCTGTTCCTGGTACAGTACTTCACATTTTACATGGGTTATGACTGTTCCTACTGACCTCCATTTCCCCCAGACACACAGAAAACATCACATTTGGAAGACTGTAGAAGAACTGCCTGTTGTGGGCAGATAAACTAAATTTACACGGACAAGCAAGAACTAACCGAGCTACGTAAAGTGAACCAGTTGAAACCTGCTCTCCTCAAAGCCATGCTTGTCTCTTCAGCTCTCTGGAAATGACAGATAAATTGCACATTATTTAATTTAGCCATGAAAAATGAAACCGGTAACATAGAGATAAATGCATGTAACTGTCCCATCACGTGAAGTAAGACTTATTTTCCTGTCGTGTTTCTGAATTTGAAGCTGAAACAAAACTGCTGAGAGGCATTATTTTCTCCTCTCCTGCAGTACTTCCGCAGCTCCTGACTTAATCCCTCAAATGACGTTTACAAAAAGAAAAAAACGCAGCGCAATGCTTTTTAAAGTAAAATCTGAAAATCCGCCTAAAATCATCTCTCACAGCAGAAAGCAAACGCACTGCTTCACTATGTGTCTCACACTGTCCCAGAATAGAATGAGGTCTGTTGTAATTCTCACCTGAGTGCATTTTCTTTGGAAAGATGTGGATATGTGGATGTATGCAAAACTCGCCCTCCCCTGGAAACTTCTTTTTTTTAACACAGTGCTTTTTTACTTTTGCTTCTTAAGCGTTCAGAAAAGAATGCAGGCACGGTCGGCAGGTAATGGTGCAGTCACATCATCTCTACCTAATGCGTGGGCTGTCACTGCAGGAAACTTTTCCATGTTTTCTCATCGCTTTTTTGTTTGGTCTGTGTTGCACTGAGAATCCATGGCCTCCGTCTGACCCGGTCATTTTACAGACTCTTTCTTAATGCTTAAGGGAATAGTGCTCAGCAGTTTGACCGGTTGGGACATTTCCAGTGTATCATTATAGTTCTTTGTTTCCTGTTAGACCATGAAGCTTCATGAGTTTGGTGTCTTTGACACTTGCATGTTCATACCCATCCTATTGTGTTTTACAGTAATAAACCAGACTGAAATTGCTTGAAATAGCTTTGAAATTGAATGGTGATTTTGTTTATACAAGTTCCTCAACACATTTTTGAATTTGTTCTCTCCCTATTGCCAGTAGACTGTGGCCTAAATGTTAAAATAATTGTATTTTCCTCTATATTACTACTTGAGAACAGTGAGCAATTCTGAATAAGGAAGTGGCAAATTCTACATAAAAACTTTTATTCCTGCTGAAAATAATCTGGAGTCCAGTGGTTAGGACTGCTTCCTTGGTGGCTGATGGCCTGTGGGTCAAATCCCTCAATGGCTGATATGAAAATGCCCCACTGTATTACTGTAATTACTGTAAATAGGCTCTGGTACAAACCTAGCACCGTAAATAGACTTGGCCTTTAGTATTTGTGTCTGGTTTTCTGTTCTGTTTTTTCAGTTAACTAACTGGAGGAACTGGCCCATTAAGAAGGAATTTAAGGAATGAAGACAACTGGAAAAGCAAGGAAGGTGAAGACCTGTACCAGAACGAGTTGTGTGGTTAATTGGTTGTTGTTAGTTGGTGAATTAGTTGTTTTAGGTGTTGAATCTTTGTGAGTGGCTGCGGGAAGGGGATGAGTGCTCTTTACTACGGTCAGTTTTCTCCTGCTTTTGATTGTGGTTAAGGTTCCAGGGTAGAAAGGTATACATTTGTTTTTGTTTGTTATCCCCAAAAGGAATGGGTATTTGTCTTTGTTGGCTTTGCCCACCCCTGCAGAGAGGGCTTGGAAATTGGATTGCAATAATAATAATAATAATAATAATAATAATAATAATAATAATAATAATAATAATAATAATAAATACTACTTTCTGTTTTGGTCAAGTCTTTCCTCAATCTCTGTGTTGCATTCCAACCCCAGACTGGGTTGTAAAACTTCTGACCCAGAAATGTTGCAGCAGTATTTAGCTTTATATATAGTTTTTTTTTCGTATTCAGGAGGTCAGAAGTGTTGTCTTCACCAGGACCATGCAAGTACTATTGTTGTGACCAAGTGAACACAGTATAAATGGGCAAATGTCCACATGCGGTTATGTTTCATCAAGTGAGAGGCTTAATTTTGTTTCCTGACAACTATTTTAATAACATCAAATCACCATGTTATAGCGGTAGAAAATTTATCCAAAATGACATAACATCTTGTTATGCTTTTGTTGAATTTTGCTAAAAAAAAACAAAAAAAATGTAGGGATGTCCATTTTTTGGCACACCTTTTTGAAGACTGACACCAGTGGAGGACATACTGCAGGCAGTCTATGCCAAGAACTGGCATTCTCTCAATGACTCTTAACAGCCTTTTCTCCTCAGCAAAAATTAATTTATATTTTTGCTGGATGTACAGAGTGAACAGGTTGAGCTTATAAGTTAAGAAAATTGACTTGATTGGAAGGGACAGCCCCATGGAATGTGAAATTCTGAGAAGATAAATGATGCTGAGCAAAGCAGTCCATGTTGGGCCAGTGAGTTTTGGAGGTACTGCCTTCATGAGCCATCTGTTGCTTCGTAAATTAACAACAAGGCTTTAAGACTGGAATTTAGGTGAGGTTTACACCTGGGGATGCTGAGAATCTGCTGCTCCTGGATGTGATTGAAGCCAGACTGCATATGGTGGCAAGTTGGAAAAAGATAGAAATATGAGGGTCACTATAGTAGATTTAGACCAAGAGATATTTGGAAATGAACAAAGGTGGACATTGCGTTGCTCCTATAGGCACATATGTGCACAAGGCAACATGTTGATGTTGGTTGAAATTTGTACTAGTAGCCTCCATGAAACAGTCAATGCTGCAACAGTGTCATCAAGGCTATGTGATTGCCAAAGGCTAACACATGTACTCTTGGGGTTCTGCTAGTATGACATATGAGGGGCAATCAAAAAAATACAAAGATTTCAGTGCTGAAAAGGTAGTAAAATTCTTATTTTTTTGATGAACCCTTGTATTTCTACCTTCTAAAAATTGAAAAGGTCAAATGGGTCAAGGAAACCTTTGAGGAGGATGGGTCTGAATTTTTGAAGTCTTTAAACTGTTATTGAATTCCATCTTCACTAAGGATTAAGAAGTATACTTCAGTAAAATGTGAGCTCTTAACCTTCTGAAACTCAGCTGAGCAACTTGAGGAAAAGGTCTGGGTTTCAGTCATTGTTGTGTCAAAAATTGTAACCGTACACTGTAGTGTTGGCAGTACACTCATAATACAGGTGATGTTATGGAATGGGGTTCAGCTGGTTATGAAATTGAGGATGGTGACATCTTTGGTGCTGACATTGCTATTAAATGTATAAGATCTATGAAAACATAAAGGTTGATTTGCATTTACAAAGATGTGTGTGCAGTATCGACTATTCTTAGGTTAAACAAATATTCTGTCCATTCAAGATGTGACCAATTTCAAAGAGGATTTTTACCATAATTAACAATGTTACTGAAATGTATTGGGCCCATTAAGTGAAAAAAGCAAAATAATGAGTGGGAGTAAATTGGAAACATGCTTCAAGAAAGACTACGCAACCAAGACGGACATTTAAGCAACTTTACCAACTTTAGCAGAAAATATTAAGTTAGCATTACAACCAACACTTGGTTAAGCAGGACATCCGGTAAATTTGGGCACTTCAGATTAAAGTCACTGTGTTTCTAACTGGTAAAAATGAGCCTTTTGCTATAGTTTGCTGAATATGAACATTTCAATATTACAGATATTGTTTACCATCACAAATTTGGTGGAACACTGTTTAAAATGATAAGTCTGCAGCTATCACAATCATTTTAATAAACTGTAATTGTATTTTGAACTCAGTGAAGCACAATTAAAAAACGTAGGTTGAAGAAACACAGCCTACGCAGGGTTTACCAGGATGATTTTTAAAAAATCAGGGCTGCTACAGTAGTATGGCTACCACTTGTCAAAATGTTTATCAGGACAAGCAATGAGGAAAAGTTATGGTGTCTTTTGGATGGGTGTATGTCTGAGTGCTACGGATGCCCCCCCTTTTCCATAGCTCTGACAGTCTTGCTAATGTTGTGTTGTGTTAACAGCAGCATTCTGTAATGTAGCAAGCTTTACTTTTAAAAATGTGGAAAAAATGATAAAATGGCTGAATTTCAGTGGTAGGGTGCTGCCCTTCCACCCCTTCCTCAGCACCACCACTTAACCTAAATTATGTGATTAAATGGTATATACTGTGGCCATACACTTTCCATACATTACTGTTTAACTGAAGGTGAAACTCATCACCAAAACAATTACGTGATCATTTTGCCTTGACATGCGTGAACATTGTAGATCAGCGATTGTCCACACAGAAAACTGTATTCTTCGCATGCAAGTATGAAGGATTTCCATATACAGCAGTACGATGTTATGAAACTTTCACTGTTTAAGGTAATGAATCTTACTAATGGCCAAAAGTCCAAAAGTAATTTCCAGCAGTAATGGAAAACAATTAACTTATCAAGTCTAAACCAATGGCCAATTAAATTAAACCACTGAAGTTAAAATTGTTGGTTAAATGAAAATGTTATGTAGCCTTCTTGCAAAAGAGCACTAATGTGGCTTAATTGGTTTCTTTCACTAAAGGAAATTTTTATAATTTTACTACAGGTTTGACTTCACAGTTCATTCTTATCAAGGAGATGTCACTTACTTAGCTAGCTATAATAGATAATTTAAATGATTACACATTTTATTCAGCTTTATTTCATTTTGCTCTTAGTATATGAGTGACTTTAGAATATGTTTTGAAAAGTGAGATAAGTAGCTAATTCATTCCCTATTTAATTATTATAGAAAATATTATAAACCAAGTTACACAAAAATGACCTGGGGAAAATGATTTTATTAATACTCTTATCAAACCCAGAGGGAAATATAAAGTGAAAACTGATTACATCTGAAGTAAAACAGCATTTGTGACAAGAAATTACAAATTTATGAGCTCTATCCTTTAAGAGGCCCCCCACCTTTGTACAAACCTAAAGTAAAAATCATGTCAACAAACAGAAATTACAAATATTACTATTCTTTTTAGATAGAATGGCGCTTGTAGAAGATGGGGGAGTGACCCTATCACCTGAAGAAATTTTTGGAAAGCTGACTATCATGGGAGAAATAAACCCCGGGGTTTAGGGTAGAAATGGAACAGCTGGAGTGCTTTAAACCAGACTACATAAACAAATGCGAAATGTAAAGGTGACCAGTTTTTTCTGTCTGGTTCTACTGAATGTTAGAACAGATGTTACAGCTTTGTGGTGATATGGTAATTTAGTGTATCTGTATTTATTTAAAATTATTTTTTCACTTTAATGAAATGTTGTTCTATGCTCTGTTTTCTGCTTAATATGTCAGATTTATGTGAAATGCCTGCTGACTTTCAGCTGCTCCCAGCAGGGGTCGCCACAGCGGATCGGCTTGTCCGCATAGTTGGTTTGGCAGATTTTTACACCGGATGCCCTTCCTGACGCAACCCTCCATTTTGCCCGGGCTTGGGACCGGCACAGAGGTGCACCCCCTTGTGGCTGGATTCGCACCAATGCCCAATATGGGGCTCGAACCCACGACCCTGAGATTACAAGTCACATGCTCTACCGACTGAGCTAGCCAGGCAGACTGAAATGCCTAATCATGTAAAATATAATGCATCCCAGACTGCATTTTTTTCAGTTCAGTGAAAAATTAAAGATTGCATTGGTTTTGTTATTGATTCATTTTGAAGATACTGTAGGTTGGTGATTCTTACAGCCGCTATGCTTTCAGGACAGTCTAAATGTCAGAATACCTCTTCTAGACTGGGAAGGAATGAACCCCAGCATGTAGCCATGGATATCCATTTGTTTGCTGGTCAGGTGAAACCAAATGGTTATGTCCTAAAGCAGAAGTCCACTTCTTTTCTTAACAACAAAGATAAATCATGAAGCTGTCAAAATACTACATTAGCAGTTATCGAGGGTGTGTACTGTTTAGACCCCACAATTGTTTTGTTGTTATGCTTTTTTCTATTCCTCAGCAGTTTAGTCTGAGCCCCATTCGATCATTTTGTCATCGCTTTTGTTTTATGTCTGTGTCTTCATGTGTTTCTCATATTTCTGACAGTAGAAATGGTGTTAATGCAAAAAAGGTAACTTTTGCTTTTGGTAAAATAAGAACTGGATATGAGTTTTTCAAAAATTCCATTCAAGCCATAAAGAAAAAGAATTTGTGTTTTCCTTTCACAATTTTACAATTTCAGAGAATATCGTTGATTTACTTCTAAACCCTTGTAAAGACAAAGGTAGTGTACAGTGGGACAGGTTTACTTGGGGCAAACAGAAATAAAAGCAGTTTAAAAGCACTAATGTATTATTTTTATTACGACTGCTGCCATATTATTTGTATATAAATGTAGTACTTTAAGTTTCTTTGTGCACTTTCAAGAGAAAAACAAGTGTAGAACGACTACGATGTTGATGATAATGGTGTTTTTATGAATTGCCTGAAGATAAGTATGAATATTCAGAGAATTTGCACCAGCTTTAGTGTTGCTATGAAGTGACTTTGTGGAGAAATGAAACTGGTAAACACATAACTAATTCTGATGTAGTTCGGATGTATGAACAATTTAAAAAGTCCATTTTAAAAGGTCCTGCTGTAAATGGTTGCAAATTGAAGGGATTCTTATGTAAGCGCTTACGTAACATAAAAAGGTGCATGCACTGCACCCGCAAGGCGTTTTAAATGATAACATAATGGCAGGTGAAACTGAAGTTCACGCAAGACTTGACATTTACAATTTTCTGGACATTGAACCCATAGAATGT
This sequence comes from Heterotis niloticus, assembly GCA_018136845.1. Lineage (NCBI taxonomy): Eukaryota > Metazoa > Chordata > Actinopteri > Osteoglossiformes > Osteoglossidae > Heterotis > Heterotis niloticus. The sequence continues at coordinate 10,704,830 of CM030899.1, read as the reverse complement.
CTATAATGTGCAGCGAGGTGTGGACTGCAGGTGCTGTTACTGTTTACTTACAGTCAAGGCCTGCAGCGAAAGTGCTTGTGTCTGCTAGTCATTGAGCTCGAAGGGGACACTGCGCTGCAATGACTTCTTGAAGTTATTAATCAGATGTGATTGTACTGTCAGTGTTATGTGTCAGCTTTAAATGTAATGTGTCAGTTTTCATTTTAGGCTCTAATCTTCTTGCCAAATCACTGGGCATCTATACGGCATCTGAACCTGATGTGACAGAAATGTGACGGTCATGTAATGAAAGTGCGCACAATGTTGGTTAGACCTTCTTCTTAGACGTTCATTGACCTGCATCCCGGTCTCTGGCCTGCTTCATATCAAACCTATATGTGACCTTATTTTGGATGTTTCTCCAAGGTTAACAAATAGAAGTCTTATCTCCACTTTTGCCCAAGGTGGAAGTTCTTACTTAAAGGGAAAAAAAAAAAAATTTCAGCAGAGTTTAATCTAACCTTGATAGAGTGGTCATGACACAGCATTGCTGCAAGCATTCACAAGGCTCACGGTGTGAGAAAGGCATTCGCGGTGCTTTTGTAAGAAAATGACCGCTCTTAATCAGCTGAGTTGTTTTGATAAATATTTTGACAGATAATCTATATAATATAATCCATCATTCATACCCTCTGATGTGAAAATATGCGATGTTATTTCAGGAGTTACGCTGATAGCCTTATCCAATATTTAAAGAATTCCTTCGTTTTTGATGCATGAAATCGCTCATTTAAAATTGCATCACTAAAAAACATGATATCGTGCCTGAATAATTTGCTCGACATCCTCAACGTCTCAGTCACAAACACTTCCCTGTACCTAACTCGGTAATACGTTGTCAAGCTGCAATACTCTTCTCAGATTGAGACATATTGTACCGTATTGCCTTCTGCCCACAGCTGAGAGGGGATGATAAAGAAAAATGCTATAGCCTCCTCCCCAGTTGCACTTCCGTTGTTACTTCAGCTGTTGGTGCTACTCTAGGGTTCAGTCCACACACAAACGTCAGTATAATTAAGCACTGTTTCGCTTTAAAAGTAAGAGCAAAAGGTGCAAATATGGTAAGATTAACAGAGCAAAGCCTTACTTGTCTGGAACTACAATCAAGCGTGGACTCAAACAAGCACATGATGCACCACCATGGCCCCGAAGGGCTAGAAACATCCCGGTTTGTGTGTCTGTATGAAGAAACGTAAAGAGGTTGACGTACGGTAAAACAAAGAATTAACCCTCATGGACAAATTTTCAAATGCTGTCAAACAAAGTGCAGACTAAATTGAGTTGACAGTAACAAAAAACACTAAGTTATATCAAGCGGACAATGAATAAATAAACGGAAAGCTTCACAAATCAGCCTGAAGGGCGAAATGATGAACAAGCAATTTTGTGTTTCCTCCCAAAGTTGTTGAAGTACAAACTTGTCACTTTGGGTTGATGCGTCACGGCCTTGTTCCCTTTCTGCACCTGCTGCAGGCTAAGCCACCGCGCTGGGAGACTTAGGTGGTACTCTGTAGTCATCCAGGCCTGTGGATCCATTTCAGAAGCTCGTGACACGGCCGTGTTCAGAAAGGAACATCTTAATCGTAAGCTGCTGCCGCGGGGAGTTTGGTTTATGCGTGTCTACACTGATAATTAAAAAATATATGTGACAATGGGTTCACTGTAACTGTATTGTTCCACCGGTCTCAGCTGGCTGGAGGGCTGGCGGGACATCGCTGGTGCTGACAAACACCTCACATGCATTTCTGTTAGAGCCGTAACTGATAAGCAGCAGAGTCAAAATGGAAACGGGACCTGAAAGGAAAATCCTCTCTCTGCATTGAACAGCTGAGTTGTCACCGCTGGCTGCACAGTTGTATGATAGAACACAGATAAATGAAAAGGTGAATAAAGAACAAAGTACAAAAAAGATAGCCTTGATGGAACGAGTGCCAAAGTTGTTGCAGTCGAACTTGCTTGCATACGTCCCATATCTGACAGTTCTCCGCTGCAGTGCGTTTCTTCACAACCTTGTTCACCACCTCCATTTTTGCCCTAGATTCATCCACTCTAAATGCTGGATGACAACGGGGTTTTCGACTGGAATGCTAAGTAGCTGTTGATTATTTCAGTGTGACAGACCTGACAAACGGCAAGGGGGATTCCAAGGTGGAATTCAGCTGGCCTTCTTTGAGGTTGGCGCTGGAGGGAGTGGGGAAGGGGAACTCAGTCCTTTGGGAGATATATATCGAGACAAAGAGAGATTAAAATGGAAATTGGTGCTGGTGTTCTTGGACCCTGTCCCACTGGCCGGTAGACCCATGTCACTATGTTATTTCCAGGAAGACAAGTCCTACCATCTGCGAGGTTTTCCTCAGTAGGTTGTACCATTAAGCATTACAACTTGGCAGATTTGATTTTGCCGTGAGTCACCCAGTGCTTCCACCACCCCATTTGTATTCTTCTGCCGGCCTGTTCCGTGTGAAAGTATTATGACTTTGTACCACTTAATGTTTTCTGTAATGTTGAATTTATAGTTCATACCGTTTAAAGTGTGGCATGGTGGTGCAGCAGGTACTACTGACACCTCCTAGTTTTTGCATTTTGAGTTCAAAACTAGGTTCACATGTGGCTCAGTCTATGTGAAGTTTCCATCTTCTTCCCATATTTGCATGGGTTTGCTCCCATGGTTCCTAAGGGGGGCATTGTGACTTTGAATGGGATGAACAAATGCATTAAAATGGATGGATGGAAGCTATTTAAAACTTTGGAAGTTATCAAAAGCACTTGTAATTGAGTCATGGATCCAATTGATTTTTTATTTTTGCACAAATCTTACTCATGTTATGCTTGTATAAAGACATACTTATGCAAAGGTGCATTTCATTATCCATTATGGACTTCGAATGTTATGGTCTTCTCTAAAGCCGTATGTTTACAGAAGATACGTAATGCCTTGATCTGCTGTTTATACAATGGTTCTGCACAGAAATCATGGCATATAACATTAACCAACAGTGCAAAAAAATCTCACATTCCATCATCTTGTCTGATAAGTTAAATGTGTGCAGTGTGATATAATGATAGCTTTGAGGCAGAACCTGTTTTATGTATTGTATTCCAGTCATGTTGTTGCTAATTTTCTGCTCCCCCTGCTGAGTTCAAATAGTTTGCCCCCTTTCAAAGTTTATTTCTGTTTCTGCCACTGTGCCATCAGTGAATACACATAGGGAGTGCAACCCCTTTAGCAGCTCCAAGAGTACACCACTCCATGCATGACTGTCCCAGCACCTGCTGTTTGATTTTAAAAATCTTTGTTTTATTTTCTCTGATATTTTTTTACATTGTACTATGCATGTTAGCCAACTATAGGAGACAGTTATGTTCTAGACATTTAAGACATCTCATCTAGGATGTGAATATGAATGAGTGCCTTGTCATATCACTGCCTCCACAGCGTGTGGAGAGAGTGAATGAGCGGTACGCTCCCCTGTGGAGATGTCACCTAGAGTGCGTGTATTTCATCTCCCTTTGCAGCAACACAACTTGGCATCTCTGTGTTTTATCTTCCATCTCCTGTGTCAGGGGCTTAGTGGAACCGAACAGCAGAGCAGCAGGATGGCAAGTATTCTGGTACTTAAGGTCAACAGGAAGGTTATTAGTTTTTGTCCCTGCAAGAAACCTGCTGTTGTGACATTCAGCAAAGTGCTTCTCCTGGACTACTTCAACATGACATCCAGCTGTAAAATGGTTAAAGAATCATTATTTAATGAAATAGTGATAAATCCAGCTAAATTAGTTTCCAGTTGAGATCCTGGTTTTGACTGGTTTGTCAGCCCTGAGCATCACGGTTGGTGGCATCGCACTCCATGGCGCCACTCCAGCCATTTCAGTGCAATGTAAAACTGGTCCCACCGGACAGCTGACATCTTCTTTAATGCCAATGAGCAACCGCTTACCTGTAAATGACAGTACAAAGCTTTTGTCTTCCCCCAATGAAAATCTGCCTTATTCTCCATCCCTTGTAGTGAAGATCAAGTTTTGATTAATGTTGCTGGAATGCTCTGTGCCAACATCTTGAATGCTAAGTTCTCCAAAATGCACTTTTGTAACTTTCCAGAGATTGTCTTGTCTTGGACGATCATGTTCGTAAAATTTGTGCGATAATAATAGTGCTGTGGTAATTCATTATTTCATGTTTTTATTAAGTTAGCCTTGAGCCATTCCTGCAACCAAAGCAGACAGGTTTTCTCAAGATCAGGGAAAATAGTGTGTCTGTAGTTAGGACAGAACAGGAGCGACATATTTGATTTGTCAAGCAGTCTTTATTACAACATATAAACATTTCACCTGAAATGCTTTATAGGATTACAGTGAAATTTGTGCATTTGTTTATATCCAGTGGTTGGAGTGTCAGTCTTCCTGCAGTCTCAATGCTGCGAACAGACATTGTCTTAGGTGCTGCAGTGTGTGGATTCCGTGTGTCATCTTACACCACTTCGTGTGTAGATCTCATCCCGCCATTTCACGTACGAAACCTTCCCGTTGCCATTCTCGTTGCTCTGATTTGTGAAAACACCCTCGTGAATTGTAACCGAAGTTAAATGAACGACAAGTTCACGCTTCCACTGGTACAAGAGTGCATGTTTGCCCTGAGTCACGCAGTGCCACGAGCTACACTCTGAGGATACGTGAAGCAAGGCTGCATTAAAGTGATTTCAGCGTGTAGTCTTAGCCTGGTTATCAAGCTGTCCTGGTGCACATGATGAAGTACAAGCCTGATTCTCAGTTTACAGCTGCCTTGGATCACCTTCCGATTAATTATTAACTCATGCTGTCTGTGTATGTTATCCTATGTGTTTTTTGTTATTCTGTTTCATCCCTCTCTGGCGCTTCCTCACTTCTCCCCGGTCCATCTTCCGGCCTTTCCCTCAGAACCGGTTCCACCTGCAGATGCTGACGCGGGTCCCTCCATCAGGGCTGGCGGAGATGCTGCTGACGGTGCTGCGGCAGAGCGGCTGGCATGAGGGCATGGCTGTGCTGTGCCAGGGCTGGCAGGAGGCCGGGGTGCTGGAGCTTCTGGAGCTGCAGAGCCGGGTGGGCTTGGGCGAACCCCGCTGGCACCTACGTGCTGCTCTCAACCTGACGGAGGCTGAGGAAGAGCAGATGGAGGTGCACGACTTCCTCTCTAAGCACTTCCGGCAGGCCCGCCCACCCCCAACGTCGGTGCTACTTTTTGGGGCAGACCCTCAGTGTGCCGCCACAGTCTTGCACAGCGCACATGAGCTAGGCCTCTCCCTTCCCACCTTGCACTGGATCATGGGACACCCTCTCAGCCCAGATGCTCTGCATTCCATTGGACTTCCACTAGGCCTGCTTGCCTATGGAGAAGTTGACCGCAAACCACTAGACTTCTACATCCGTGATGCTCTGCAGCTGGTCAGTCAGGCTGTCTCTGCTGCCACTGTGGTGAGGCCTGACCTGGCACTGATTCAGAATATGGTCAACTGTTATGACAAGCCCAACAAACATGAAGTTCCATCCTCTGGACAGTACCTTGCCAGGTAAGCTTGTGTTAACCTCAACCTTTTAAAAAAAAAAAACAAAAAAAAAACATGGAAAATAAATTAATTCTGTCTGTGAAATTTAGTCAGCTAATGAAATAAAGTTCTTTGCAGCCTTTTTATTTATTTAAGAATAATAGGCTTATTTTCTGCAACATATTCCCTTGGAGAGATCAAAGCACTTTTGCAGGTCTCTGAAGTTCTTTCTAATTTAGATTTAGCAACAATTATTTCTTCTCATTGGCAAAACAACTACAGCAATGACTGATGCTCAGGCCACTCTGTACATATAGACGAGCAGAAGAATGCATGTAAGTGGGAGTAGATCTTCTACAAAGGGAATAGACTCTCAGCGGAGATCTTTGCGGCCGGGCCTATGGCAGCAGAATGCACCCTGTTTCACATTTGAAAAATGCTCAGAGAGTTTACAAACACAGAACTAGAATACAAACATGTTTTGGGAGCTTTAAGCTATTCATGAGTTTCACTCAGTTGCTTTTCCTGCCAGAGAGGAGAGCTCTTATCAAAGGAACCCGTAGCACTGCGCTGCTCGGTCTCTCGGCACAGAGCAAATCACCACAGAGCTTTACGTTCTCTATCTCTTCCAGAAGCACGAATGAAACAGTGTGGCAACAGAGCCATATTCAAATGTGTTTGAGGAGAGGGACAATAGGATGAGCCACCATTCTGCCAAGTGCACTTTGTCTGAGCTGTGCATTCAACAGCAGCAGAAATGAAAAGATGCAATGTTAGGCGATTTGCCATTGTTGGGCAACATTGACCAATTGTTTGGTTATTATGCCGATTGCCCTTCAGCAAATTGCTCCACAGCAAATAGGAATTGGTTCTCCAGCTGGTAACTGTGGGGAATGGTTATACTTGATGTGACTGCGATGACTTCCATTGGCACTGTCTGAGAAAGGAAAATTAATTCAAATGGGCTATGCTAGGTGTTGCCTGACTGTTCTGCCTGCATCAATTTGTCTTGCACCGAGAGATCTGTGGGGTAAAAAAATGTATTTTGTGTTGAGACACGTTGACTCCAAACTGTCTGTGCATGTTCCGGTTATAGGCAAAGACAGGTAATTCTTGTGCAGATGCCAGCGCCGAACTGAGGATGGTCTATGGTTGTGGTCAAGAAGCATTAAAACATTTCTAATGAAAGCAGCCTCTTTCAAATAGAGGCGAAGGCTGAAGGACAGTTGAATGCAGATCAATAATTTTAGACAGCTAGACCCAAAACTTTTGCAAAAGGGGCCTTAGCTGAAAAATAGTGTGTCGAGGTCCAGCTTTTCTAAAATATTAAAACTCATGCTATATAGGACTATTGTATATAGGACTTGTGTGATACAAGGTTTTTTTTTTTTTGCTTTTTTGTTTTTTTTTTTCCATTTTGGAAGATGGATAAATACATGCACTGTATGTTTATAATATTTATAATTCCCATATTCTCCATTACTTAGTTTAAATGTCAACGAGTAACAAAGCACACACTACATACTTTAAAAGTATGAAGCTTATAAACCAGATTTTTCTTAATATTATACACAGCGGACGACATGTTCATCTGCTACAAAAGCAAAGATTGCTTTTAAGTAATTAAAACTTGTTGTCTTATTGAGAAGCGACCCGCCCATTTCAATATAATAGTTTTCGTTGCAAGGGGAGCAATCTATAGGCAAAGACAGGTGAAATGAATGATCCAAAGGCTTGGGCCAAATTACATCGTCTTATTTTCCTCCCCTTTTATGTCTTACGAAAGAGTTCAGCAGTGACCACACATCACCTGTTTTATTTATAGCCTCCGGCATTTGTCATTAGCTGGAGTCAAGACATCGACCAGGAAGTGAGGGATCTGTATTCTGCTAAGCGACCCCGTGTCCATCCAGGCACAGCAGCAGCGAAACATCCAACGCTAACTCATAGACACAGACCGGGTCCAGATCTATATGCAGCTGTCGGAAAGGCACTAATAGTAGCATTCACAGTCCGCAAGGAGTCTAAACATATCGTTCACTTAGATGGGCAATCCTTTCCACGGTACAGTGCCCACCGATTACTCAAACTGACAATGACATTTTAAATCTGCCGTGCTCAGGTAGGGATTATGCTGGCTTATACCGAAGCCAATCTTTTGCTGATTATCCGTTGTTTACCTTCACTGAGCTGCAGAATAAGGGTATTTCGGACACGGCGACTAGAAACCTGAGCTCGAATGGATCAGGTATGATCTCCTCTCGTCCAGCACGGTTCTCTTGTGTTCTTTTTCTGCCTCATAGGTTTCTTTCCAACACGACCTTCACAGGGGTCACAGGTCCTGTCAAAGTTCAGCGAAATATCTCCCGTGTCCTCACCTCCCAGCGCGTCCATATTTGGAGCTTGCGTCGCAATGCTGTGGGGCAACCCACTTGGGTCACAGTGGGGAGCTGGGAAGCTGGGCAACTGGAGGTAGAGGAACAGGGTCTGTGGCAAGGACCTTTCCAGAGGCAGCGGACTGATGGACAAGATGGTAGAAAGGATGAGCGGTGGGATGCCTCCCTTCCCGTGGCAGGGAGTCGCTTGAGGGTGGTGACATTAGTGGAGCACCCTTTTGTGTTCACTCGCGAGGTGGACGAAGATGGGAATTGCCCTGCGGGGCAGTTTTGCCTGGACCCACGCACCAACAACTCGAACGTACTAGACCACCTCTTCCGGGAGCTTTCACAGGGCAACAACAGTTTCATCCCTTATGAATATCGCAAGTGCTGCTATGGCTACTGCATTGACCTGTTGGAGAAGCTGGCCGAAGACATGCACTTTGAGTTTGACCTCTACATCGTGGGAGATGGCAAGTATGGGGCTTGGAAGGGCGGGCGTTGGACGGGGCTAGTCGGTGACCTGCTAAGCAGTGTGGCCGACATGGCGGTAACTAGCTTTAGCATCAACTCTGCCCGCAGCAAAGTCATCGATTTCACAAGCCCCTTCTTCTCCACCAGCCTGGGGATCCTGGTACGTAGCAAGGACACAGCTGCTCCCATCGGCGCCTTCATGTGGCCTCTGCACTGGTCCATGTGGATGGGCATCTTCCTTGCACTGCACATCACAGCGCTCTTCCTCACCCTGTACGAGTGGAAGAGCCCATTTGGCATGACACCCCACGGGCGCAATCGAGTGAAGGTCTTCTCCTACTCGTCTGCACTGAACCTCTGCTATGCCATCCTCTTTGGTCGCACAGTCTCCAGCAAGACACCCAAATGCTGGACGGGACGCTTCCTCATGAACCTTTGGGCAATCTTCTGCCTGCTGGTGCTGTCGAGCTACACTGCCAATTTGGCTGCTGTCATGGTGGGTGAGAAGACCTTTGAGGAGCTCTCTGGGATTCATGACGCCAAGGTACATCCCTCAATAATTAAACGAGTGTGATTAAATACTTTATATTTCAGTTGTTCTGCCCCTGCTCTCAGTTAAGAGTTAAGGCAATTTTAAACTTTCACAGAATATGGAAATTATTAACTGTTGCCTTCAGTATATACACTAAATATATCTGTAAAAAAAAACATAGAAATGCTTATCCAGTGAAAGTATGTACTTTGATGTCCGTGTTACTCATCCCAGTTCAGTTTAATACATTTTTTTGTTGAGGTGAGGTGTGGATGTGAAATTTCTCTTTTTCTGCCTCAGCTACACCACCCTTCACATGGCTTCCGCTTTGGCACGGTTCGGGAGAGCAGCGCGGAAGACTACATGAAGCAGAGCTTTCCAGAGATGCACGAATACATGAGACGCTTCAACGAACCAACCACACCCGACGGGGTCGCCACACTCAAGTACGGGGATGCTCACCTTATCTGTTTTCAGCTGCACTAAATAGCTAGTGTCATGGTTGTAATGGACAGGAGTACCTCTTAGTGAACATTTACTACTACATTAGTAGCAGTCCAGTGGTCCAGCACATTAAAACACAACCAGCAACTGCTAATAGGCAGAGCTGTTTGAAAATGCATTGGTAAGGGAAACGGCTTTAAAGTACAATACATAAGCACCAACACAGAGGAGAAGGTAACACATCCAGCCGCTGAGCGATCAGGAAGAAGGGGGCCGAGATTCCTTAAAGCTCTTTCCCCGAGGAATGCTCCCCGGTTTGTTCTGAGATTCAGTGTAAGACCTGTCATGGTACTGGAGATTGGCCCAAGGGCAGAGGTGAAGTGCTGAATCAGAGCCAATGTTTCTGTTGTTAAAAGCAAAAGATGGACTAAGAAAAAGAAATACTACTCAATGTATAAAAAGAAAAGCCAGCATGTAAAAGTGCTACAGAAAGTATCAGGAAGTTCTAGGGTTCTTCACACAACGGACTGACATCAGGATTTCATTCTCAGAGAGGTAGCGTATGATGAAGGAATTTCCAGAGGGGAGAAATAAAATGGAACTCTACACCCATTTTACACATTTCATATATTTGCTCCTGTGATATTGCCCACACAGGGGCTCTAAGGCTGCGGAATTTTTCAGTTCATCCCCCTGGAGTTCATTCCTTAGATAAACTTTGAAAAGTGGTAGAATTTGACAAGTCACTTAAAAGCAAAAGTGATGTTTTTGTACACCGGTGAATTAATTCTTTTACTTGGGAGGACAGTTGGCAGACCCGAAACTTGTGGTGAAGCATTTATTAGGAGCAAGAGTAAACAATCTTGGCCCTCCATTCAAATCAGACCATTGCTATTAATCATTTCATAATTGAAATGATCTGTAGAGAGCAAGGGTCAATAAACTAATGAAGTAAATCCAGTGTTGATAGTACATGACCCCAGCTGGCTTTTCCTTTAATGCAAACTGCATTTATTTTAGTGATGTCCAGTCTTTTTTGTCGGAGCGTTGATTAACTGTAACATTTTTCCTAGCAAAATGTAGGTTTCCTTGAGTGCCGAAACAAAAAGTTATCAGGAATATAAACAATGTCATTATAGTGATCATCTTTCATGTGCTCTGAATGTGAAAAGAAAGATTAGAAAGTGTTTATACTCTGAACATCTGACATTCGTTCTCCCCCACCCCTGGTGTGCTGAAGGTCAGATCCCCCCCAGCTTGACGCCTTCATCATGGACAAAGCTCTGCTGGACTATGAGGTCTCCATTGACGCTGACTGCAAGCTGCTGACCGTAGGCAAGCCCTTTGCCATTGAAGGTGAGGTCCGACACACGCTGTTCTTTGCACCACGATATTCACCGGTTACACGGGGTCAGCGTCAACATTCAGATGTTGTGTGTTACTGTACCGTAACTGGTATAACTGGTATTTACACATTCGATGCATGACATCCAGTCTGTGAACATTGATTTACTGAGAATATCAGTATAGTGCAAACATAATACAAACAATAAAAATACAGTACATCAGCTCTAGTTTGAGGTGTGCTTATATACTGCATGTAAAGGCCTCTTATGTGATGTTTAGCACAATGTTTGGTACTGCATCTTTAAGAAGCACTTTATCGTCAGCTTCAGGAGATCCCGTGCACCAGGTGTGCTGCACCCAACGGCTGGTTTCATCTCTACGGGGACTTAATTCAGGGCTCTTTCTTTATCTGCTCACCCTTTTCTCATGTTCAGAGCTGAGTGAGACCCATATCCCTGCTTACCTCCGGTTTATTATTATCTCCTGCCCCATTAGCACATTCCTCTTCTGAAAAATGTCGGAAACAGACCACAGGGTTTCTTCTGAGGCCAAGGTTGTTGCACTTCATTCTGAGATCCAGAAGAGCTGGTGCCGTGTGTAAGCCAAAACAAATTGCAGTGCTGTAATTGCTTGGTTGGATATTCTTCAGTCTCCTTTTGTGACCTTCTGTATTAAAGCATTAATTGAGGTTTGCTGAAATTAGACCTCTCCTAACTCATCTTCCTGCAACGGTTATTGCGACGGTCGCCAGCCACTTCTCATATGTTGGCGTTCGAGGGCTCATCGCTCACGGTTTCGCTGCATGTCCCAGCAAAGGTACTTCGGTGGTGTGGTGCTGCCAACGACACAACATCAGCATCAGGGGACCTACATCACAGGGAGGGGTGTGTCTGTTTATTGACTGTGCTTATGTTTGCTTCCCACACAGCACAATTATATCAGCAGAGCACAATGAAACAGCAGCTGGCTTCAGCAGCTGATGGTTTATCATTGAAGATGCTGCAGATGTCGGCTTAAGTGAAAGAACTTAATAACTTAGATAAAAGGACTGTTTTATTAAGTACTACATCCTCATCAGTGCTAAGCCACCAGCAGCTCTTTCTGGTGGAAAAGTTTCAAGTTGTGATTTTATGGGACGCGACTTGAGTTTATGAGCGCTGACTGAGATGTTCTCCATTAAGAATATTGCGCTGAGCTGGAAAGCTTCTCCCCTCCTAAAGGACTCCAAATCACAGATTAGCTTGTCCCAACAGGTCCAAGAGAAATGGGCTTTAATCGGGTGGACGTGCACACCGTGTTGTGGATAATTCCCCTCCGCCCCTGCCCAGCGGGGAATGTGTCAGGGCTGCAGCGTGCAGACGCCCTCTGTCTCCGGCTGCGATGATGTGTGTAGGTGTCAGGGCACCTCTCGCACCTGTCAGACCAAGTGGCACCCCAGAGGTGGAGATGACTGACACACGTTAGCAGCGGAGGGCACAGCGATCCAGTCGGATTCGTGCCCCTCTTCTTGAGGAGCAGAGACATTTCAGTGACATCAGCTCTCGCCCCCTGTTAATTCGGCCCGACGCGTCTGGTTAGTCATTCAGCCCAAAATGCTTCGCACTGGGGGAGCAGGGCAGTGTGGGCTCTGTCACTGCTTTGCCAAAGTCGACTTCTTTGCTCCAATGGAGCTTACATAGCATGAGGCCTACACACATTTACACAGAAGTTTTGCTGAGGTGTGGACATGGCTGGTTGTCACTAGATTGCACATTAAACTTGTTCTTAGTAGCAGTGATCATTTCCAAATCCTCACACCCTTCAGGATGTTAGATTTCATGTTAAGCTGGTGTGGTCAGTTGTGGGATGAAGGTGGCTACATTGGACATTGGAATCGGACAGGAGATTTCTCTGACAAAAGATGATTTAATAGCGCAAATAAAAACACCAGTAAAGTATATGTAAATGTGACAGCTTTTTCAAACAAGCTCTCTGCAATCCTCCTCAGCTGCATTAGTAGTTTTGGTGACAGACTTCCATTCCAAGCAACTTGTAAAGGTTAGTGGATTGTTGTCCATCAGTTTAAAGTCCCTGCCCACCAGCTCAAGGTTCTCATATGCCGTTTTAGATTTATAGCCTTAATTTGTTAAAAATTGTTTTATCCTCTAGACCCATATTATTCAAACAATATCTACTATAATATGTATTGTGTACCCTACCTTTAGGGAGCAACATTTATACGTCTCCAGGTCTCGCTTTCCTTATTTGGATTTACATGTAATTTAATTAATATGGGTGACAGTATGCTGCTTAATGTAAATAGCAGAGACTGTGCTGTAGAACTCTTGACAAAAGTATATTATCGCGCGTTCTTAAAAATGAGTTGTAAATCTTTAAAACTGTAAATCGCTGTTGAAAAAAATGCACTTGCTAAACAATGCACTTACTAAGCATTAAATAATAATGAGAAAATAAATGTGTACTGTGTTACATTTTAATCCCTTGAGCTGGGAAAATGGTATTAACGTACACCTTTGTGTTTGGGAATGTTCAAGATGAACCTATAAATTCCTGCCCTAAGATTTCTTTATAGCGAATTAAACAGATTACAGCATTTGCTTGACCTGGGTCTATTGCTCTTCAGTGATTTGCTCTCATTGCTCTTCAACTGGTAAAATAGCAGTTACAAAGGTGTGAACAGCAAAGTTAAAGCCGAAGGGTGACCTTGTGTGATGTTGCGTACCGCTTGGATGTAAAGCTTCTGTTTCCCTGAATTTCCTGGACCTGTTTGAACTACAGCTACTCCTGTGCTTGACTCACTGCAGGTTATGGCATCGGACTACCCCAGAACTCCCTCCTTACCTCCAACGTGTCCGAGTTCGTCAGCCGCTACAAGTCGGACGGCTTCATGGATATGCTGCACGACAAGTGGTACAAGGTTGTGCCATGTGGGAAGCGGGTTTTCGCTGTGACCGAGGTGAGACATCGTGTGCGGGTCGCCTTCACCGTGTGAGCGGACATGAGTAGGCCAAAGTATTAACCAGAAGTGTAAAAAATGACTACTTGCCTCTTCTAATGGAATTAAATACACTTGGGCATGACTTCTGCGTTCTTTTGTAGGATATACAGTTGCAGAAGCTTGCATCACAGTCAGTCCTTTAAGTCCTTAAACTCGGTATATTAGCTCACATATTAGTCCAATTACCCTGAATAAAGGCTGTCTGTCTATTTCAGCTACTTATTCAAAGGGAAAACACCGAATCGCACAATCTCTTTGTCTCCAGTGCCAGAACTCCCGTTCCACTGTTCCTCAGCCAATGGCTTGTGCTCCCCTGTAGATAAACGGTGGCTGATCTAATCCAACAGTGTTATTTTTTGCTGTGCCGCTCTGACAGGCCAGCCGCTTGGGACGCCCCTGCCACGATGACAGCTATGTTTTTACTTTGGCTTAGGTACCCAAGGAGACTGTAGCGATCATGTCACAGAAATCGGGTTCGTATCATAAGTAAGAAACCGGACAGATCTGGATTTTTCAGCGCTTTACCTGCAGCACAGCCAAGAAAACATTTGCGGCCACAGACCCGTTTCGCCATCTGCGCAGAACAATTCCCAGCAGTCTCATTATCAAATTATCGCCAGGCTTTCTTTCATGGAGAAATCAAGTTTGTGTTTATTCCACACACAAAAAAAGGTTCCTCAGTTCAGCATCATTGCATGGCAAAAATAGAGGTGAAAGGGTTCTCCTTCTAATATATTCGAAGAAATTCACACAAGTTGCCATCTTACTTACTGAACCATCTCCACCCACAGACTAGACAAAAATACGTAATAATTTAAAATTGACTTTGGAAAGCTCTGCTCAGATTTTCAGTGGAACACAGTACGTTTCTGAAATGAAAACCTTAATTTCTTGTCAGTACCAAGAAGGAAACAGTAGAACACAAAGGAGCCCTATCATCAGTGACAGAAACTTTAGTGGCGCGCATCTGCAGCATTAATACCCTCACGCTAGCCTCTCAAACATACAGTTTACAGAGTGATGAAAGACCCTCGTTTTTGGCACTTCCTTTTGGTAACTGTTTTAAAAAATCCAGTCTGCATTCAAAAGATTATTCCTAATTTCCATTTTAAATCCTTTCACTTGCACAACATCACAGACAGAGGGACTCGAGCAAAGCAACGGAAGCCCAAAAACAATACGGAATGGCAAGCACACATTATTGAACTAAGGCATCGCACACGTTTCAAGCGCTGCTGGGGTGGCTGCACTCCAGCCTCCGGCACCCTATATCACAGAGAGACCGCGCCTTGTCATGCTCTTGGCACTGCCGCCTGGAATCTCTCCAGGATTAAATGGCGGGGATGGTTTGGGCTGGGCTTTAGAGTCCCTGCGTCTGGGCTCAGAGTGTAATTTCCTGGGGCTGGAGCAGAGGTGCTCTGGAAGCCACCCTAGCGGCTACCCCCCAGTCACCCGCACGTCACCTGCGGCTTCCTCGCTTGTTTGTGAGCACCTGAGGCCCTCGTCCGCCGTCCTCATCCATCTCGTTTCACCGTCTCCCTTCCTGGAGGTTAGGCACCCGGCCTCAGCCGCGTCTCGATACGCTCCTTCAGCTCTTCGCTGTCGCAAATCCTGTCCAGACATCAAGGGTAGAATTTCTGGAAACATGTTCAAGCCCCAGTAAGCATGAGAAACTCGCTGACTGGGATTATAAATTAGCACAGCAGGTGTTTTCTAAAACCCTTTCACTGTGAAGAGCACCGCTTATCCATTTTTCATGTAAATTGTTGCGCGAGCGCGACTCAGGAAAACCATTACTGTTATCGTTATTTAGGAAGCCATTATGGAAAATTGCATGTGGCGGGGAAAGCTGCTCGTCTTTCCACAAAACGGGGAGTTGGCCCTCTTCGTTCCTCTAAATAGGTGCATATGTGTCGCACTTGTTTCGCCCGCAAAAACACAACAAAAGGGGTTTTCGTTTTCGCCACCAGTTGTTTCGGTTAATGAAGAGGCTGTTCTCAATTCCTAGTAGATTCCTTCAGTGGAACTCCTTCTTGCTCTCCATCAAAGAGACAGAAGGGTTGAAGGGTTCCTTCCTTCCTGAAGTCGGTGCTCTGCCCCCGTCTGAGGAGCGTTAGCCGTGGCCCTGCACGCGAGCAGATCTACGCTGCCCTCTACAGCCGACAGCAGGGCGCTGCCTCGGGATAGCTGACTCCAGTAATTTAGTGCCTGTAGGTGGGCAGCCAAGTCCTTGAAGCCTGCTGGAGTCTGCTGGATATTCTTCAGCATCACCTTTTAATTTTAAACAAAGTAAAATCCAAAAGCTTAATTTACCTCACTCTGTGTGTTCAATTACTTGATAATCGAAACGTAAATCCTTCACAACTGTAAACCCCAAAGGCCTGGGTCGCATATCCTTCCTGTGGCTCGGTCAAATCCCAGACCCAGCTGACACAGCGGAGGCCTAAGCTCTTGTCTCGCCTTGCTTTGCGCAGACGCTGCAGATGGGCATACGCCACTTCTCAGGGCTCTTCGTGCTCTTGTGTTTGGGTGTGGCGGGCGCTCTGCTCACTCTCGCCGGAGAGCACGCCTTTTACCGCCTTGTTCTGCCGCACATTCGTCGGCGGCAGAAGTTCAAGTATTGGCTCCATACCAGTCAGGTGAGTGCTGTGTTTTGTTGATCTTGTTGATAATAATAATAATTAATAATAAGGTCAGTCTAGGGGTACAGAGGGTAGTGGTGGTGCCTCACAGCTCCTGGACCGCGGGTATGAATCAGGCTCGGCCTGTGGCGAGTCTGCATCTTGGCCCGTGTTCGTGTGGGTTTGCTCCAGGTGCTCCGTTTCATCCCCACAGTCCAAAGACTGCTTGCACAAAACTGTCCTTTGTGTGTGTACGAGCGTGTGCCCCTGTTATGCGCTGGCCTTCTGTCCAGGGTGCTCTGCCTCAAACCCTGCGTGGTTCCTCATAGCAGATGGATTTGTTTGCGCATTTTTTTGATATTATAAATGTAATAAATAACGCATGTGTACCAACTTGCAAAATAAAATTTCCCATTTGGTGCTATCGGGGAAAGAAACTTTTAAATAATGAATGTTTTTTAATACTGTTTTCAAAATCCTACACACAACTTTATAACCCAGCACTTGCATTGAAAGCCCAGGCTAGAGATTAAACAGCGAGTGGTTTGTTGCCGCTTTAATAACAGCCTCACATTTCCCAGTTACTTTGCCTTTTGCGCTGAAAGCATAGTTTGTTATACCGTCAGTAAGAACCATTAAAAGTCCTTAAATAAAAAAAAAAAATAAAAAAAAAATACTTACATACGACTCCCAAAAATAACCAGGGTGAAATCCCCTTTTTCAGAACAGTGCTGAATGAGCAAAAGATCTGTTCCTGAGTTCTGTACATCTTGTACCCTAATTATGGAAATTTCAACATAATCATATTAAAGGGAAATAATATTATTGCGCCCCATAAAAGAAAAATATTAAAAAGTAGCTTTTAATAAACACAAAATTCTCTTGCAGCCCACATCATTTTTAATGGTTTGCATCCAGGCTGGATCCACTTAAGCTCATTATCTCAGATGGTGTAAGTTAAGTCTTTTGCAGACTGCTTTATGTTACAAATGGACGTCATAGTGTTGTCTGCTGCCGTACCGTGCAGCTCGTGCAGGACCTTGTTGGTCAACAGGCCAGGCAACCTTCATATCAGTGCTCGCTCTCAGAGCTCAGTTTTAAGAGAACTTGTAAATTGCGTAATAAGGATCACCTCACACTGCCCCATGTTTGTTTAACTGGAGTCTGAGCTGGAAAAGCATCCCAGTGATGTGGAATGCATCTCACTTGAGTGACTGTTGACTTTAAATGACTCTGCTCTGATCTTCCATTTTATGAGGAGCCCAGAAAGGCTCATCTTGGCTGATATCTCCAACTGCGCGGGAGGTGAACGCTGGATTCTCTGCAGGTTGCCTAACAGGACCCTGTAGTTGGATTGGCATTGTGAAGGTTGTGTTGTTTGACTCCAGTGAGTTCAGTGCCAACACGGCCATGAGTCTCGAGTCTGGTTTGTTTTCCAGGGTGCTACTGAGCAGTCTGTACATTTGGACCCCTGTCATTTACTCCAGTACCTTTGGTCACTACTTACAGTTAGGTCCATAAATATTTGGACAGAGACAACTTTTTTCTCATTTTGGTTCTGTACATTACCACAATGAATTTTAAATGAAACATCTCAGATGCATTTGAAGTGCAGACTTTCAGCTTTAATTCAGTGGGTTGAACAAAAAGATTGCGTAAAAATGTGAGGCAACTAAAGCATTTTTTTTAACACAATCCCTTCATTTCAGGGGCTCAAAAGTAATTGGACAAATTAAATAACTGGAAATAAAATGTTCATTTCTAATACTTGGTTGAAAACCCTTTGCTGGCAATGACAGCCTGAAGTGTTGAACTCATGGACATCACCAGATGCTGGGTTTCCTCCTTTTTAATGCTCTGCCGGGCCTTTACTGCAGCGGCTTTCAGTTGCTGTTTGTTTGTGGGCCTTTCTGTCCGAAGTTTAGTCTTCAACAAGTGAAATGCATGCTCAGTTGGGTTAAGATCAGGTGACTGACTTGGCCATTCAAGAATTTTCCACTTCTTTGCTTTAATAAACTCCTGGGTTATTCAGCAACGCAAAAAGACCTGGATGTCCACGGAAGACAACAGCGGTGGATGATCGCAGAATCATTTCCATGGTGAAGAGAAACCCCTTCACAACAGCCAACCAAGTGAACAACACTCTCCGGGGGGTAGGCGTATCAATATCTAAGTCTACCATAAAGAGAAGAGTGCATGAAAGTAGATACAGAGGGTGCACTGCCTCAAGAATAGAAAGGCTAGATTGGACTTTGCTAAAGAACATCTAAAAAAGCCAGCACAGCTCTGGAAAAACATTCTTTGGACAGATGAAACCAAAATCAACCTCTACCAGAATGATGGCAAGAAAAAAAGTATGGAGAAGGCGTGGAACAGCTCATTATCCAAAGCCTTTCTGTTCTTGAGGCTTATGAGTGGCTTGCACCTTGCAGTGCACCCTCTGTATTTACTTTCATGCAGTCTTCTCTTTATGGTAGACTTGGATATCGATACGCCTACCCCCTGGAGCAAGGTTGGACTAGAAGGCACATACGGCGTTCCAGTTCATCCCAAAGGTGTTTAGTAGGGTTAAGGTCAGGGCTCTGTGCAGCCACTCAAGTTCTTCCACACCAACCTGGGCAAACCATGTATTTATGGAGCCTGCTTTATGCATGGGGGGGCAGAGCTGTGCTGGAGCAGGAAAGGAGCTTCTTCCCCAAAGTGTGGCCACAAAGCTGGAGACACACAGTTGTCTAGAATGTGTTTGCATGCTGTATGGGTGCGCCTGGAACAGCTCATCGCCATCAGAAGGGGTGACCACTTCCTGTCTCCTGGTCCAGAGAGAGGAAACCAGGCCTTGCAGAGCAATGTCACACACACGCTCATCCACTGTCACATTCACACACTACAGGCAAATGAGTCAGGAGTTGGAGGGAAGTGGAGCACCTGAAGCAACTGTAGGAGGGGGAGCTGTGAGAAACCACCACTGGCCACTGCCTCCCCCACTCCAAAACAGAAAAAAACAAGGAAATAAACAGAAAATGGAAATAGGCAAAGGAGATAAAGAAACATAAATGTATAAAAGCACCTTTGAACATGCGATTCGTAAGCCAAGATTTTGACTCCGGAGTAGTTCTGATATCCTGGACTTGCAGATGAATTTTGTTTAGTGAACAAATGTGAACCTTTAGTGACCCCGAATCCATTATTATTCTCATTTAAATGTAACCGAGTTCATTATACAACAATTCATCTTAAGTACAGATTCTTGTGAGTTGTTGCGCAAGGAAAGTGTTTTTAATGCAGCTTAATTTAAAAATGTATTGTTGAAACCACTACTGTTAATAAACAACCCTTGACTTTTTGCGGCATTCTGTCAATAAAGCCAAAATCTTAGCCATACTGAGCAATGAAAGTAGGAGGAAAAGTAAATGTCTATCTGCAGAAAAAACATTATTGGGCTTTTGCACCACCAGAACGCAGGGCAGCACCTAGAAAGTATAGGGGGAAGCTGTTTGAACTGAAGCAACGTTTTGGACCAGACAGATGGTGGCCTGCACATGGACCCTGGAATATACCAGGGAACCGCTTCAGTCCACATTCTGGCCCTGTTGTCATAAGTTAGCGCAGCCCCTGCAGCCTAGGGTGTCCAGACTCCCCCTAGCATTTTGCCTGCTTCAGCCAGGACTCCTGCAAGTGCCATCTGGTGTGGAATAAAACGACAGGCAAAGCATCAGCAGAGAATTCAGCCCTCTTCTGCCAAGCTCAGCTGTGCCTGTGTTAGTGTGCTGGGGTCTCGTAAGGTCACCTCCAAAAGGGGGGATTATCAGCATGAAGGGAAAGGCAGAATTTGCAGCAAAATGTTCACTTAGAAAATGATAAAAGCCATGTGGCTTCACCACCAAAGTCAGTGTTGCTTTGTGTTCTGCAGAAAATCCACAGAGCGTTAAACATGACCTATGAAGATGTGAAGAGACAACGGGCCAATACAGAAAAGAGGTTTGGGGAAAAAAGAAAAAGTTTTGCGAAACAATCTGAAATGTTTGTTATTCAGGTACCTGGTTCGTCAGTTATGTTTTTGCCATCACATCTTTTTCCTTTTGTTCAGCTGTAACATTCAGAAGGTGCAGCCACCCCCGCCGGTGACCCCTCCCGCACCTCTGACAGGTGCCACCACTAAGTGGAACAACGAGTCCAGCAGGGTGGCGCGGGAGCCTAAGGACAACAAGCGGGTCCACTTCAACCTGGAAACACTCAACAGCCGTCGGCTCCTGGCACGCGCTACCCCGGAGGGGGGCGGCGGTGGCAGCGAGGCCAGAGGGGCTCTGGCTATTCGGGTCTGTGAGAACGGGGGCCCAGCAGCTCCGGCCTCTATCGTCAGCCTGTCGTCTCCATCCCTCTCAGCCTCGTCTCCTGGTTCCCCTCCCCAGGAAGGAGAGCTGGAGGAGCTGCAGGAGCGGATCGAAGTGATCAGGAGCCAGCTGAGGGCGGCTCTGGCCAGGAGGGCCGAGCTGCAGACCTGTCTGGCCAAGGAGAGGGCAGCCAATGCCACAGCAGTTACCGAGGGGCCCCCACTGAGGCTTCCCGCTTTACGGCCACCCTCAGCCAAAGAGAACAATGGAAAGAGGTGATGTCTGCAGGGCCAAGGCTCGGTGCCTGGACCTGAGGGCCTACGAGGTGGCAGGCTTGGGAACACCAACGCAGGAAGCTCAGCATGGCTGCCAGGCACCATGGTCTCCATTCTGCACTTCTCCACAGTCACCTTCTCTTGGATTACACTGCTTTGACGCCAGTGTGCTACAGTTTGCCCTGTGCGGAGCCTCCGCATCTGAAGGTGGACACGTGGAGCAGGAGTCTTCCGGAAAACTACAGCTGCCCCAACATCGAGGGGCACAGACCTCCTCTCAGACAGGGTTAGGCCCTACAGTCTCCTCAGTTGACCACCCACAGTCCTGCTGAGGAACACGATACCCCGGACCTCCTCCATTCATAAAATACAGGACAAAAAGGCAAGCTGCTACCTACGTTTGATACGTCACTTGGTGGTGGTGAAGGCCACCGTTGTGGATTAACTCACGACGCAATTGCAATCAGCCACAAGGCCGCGGTCGACTTTGTTCCGAGTTTAAAGAAAAAATAAATTTGAAAAAAAACCAACTGGATTCACAAAGCCTGGCAGCATCAGGCTGACTGCTTTGGGGCCTTTTTTTTTTTTTTTTTTTTAAAAAGGTGTTTAATTCTGTAAAATCTGGATCGGTATTGTTCACTGGCCATTGCATTTTTTCAGAAATAATTCTTATCTGATGGTTAAAAATAAAGTTTTAAAATCAACCCCATGTACATGAAGTGCACCATTTCTCGTGGCGACATGGTATTTAATACATGCAGTAGCAGCAGTTTGAAATGTAAAACAAAGAAATAAAACCAGTGCAGGGGTGGCGGCTTTCAGTGTCCCATGACGGCCATCTTCCCGAGTATCATTTTGCAACATTGACAGGTGACTGAGGGGCATCAATTCAGAAAGGGGGTCCCGATCACAATTTTACCGCTTGACCGAAGCTGACTTTTAAATCTGGTTTTCTGGCTTTTACACCACTGAGGTTCCATGTGATGCTCTACAACAAATTCTGTTCGGTGGCCAAAAGAATTTAAAGTCTTTTTTTTAACCGAAAGCATCACACGCCACAGTAGGAGAGTTGTAACCGCGCTGGCCACGAGCAGTGGCATTCAAACGTCGTCTCTTGGGAAACAAAGCAGCGGAGGACTTGGCAGGTGCAAGAAAAGGAAAAAATATGAAATGGAAGGAAAGTCTTTCCCATTTCATCAGTTCCCACATCAAATAATGAGCCACAAAAAGAAGGCACAAAAGACAAATATCTGTACAAAAGAAATTACTTTGTCTCGCAGGTTTTTTTTGTCTTTACTTAACAGTTAAATACATCTGAATGAGAAAGGAAATGTTATTTGTCACAGGTTCAAGGGTTGCATTACATTGTCTATGTCATTTTTCTACAATAAACAGCAACTTTTGCAAGGCTACAATCATCCTGCTTTCTCTTACATAACAAATAGGCACAGACATCTCATCTTAAAACATTTGTTAGGGCTGTCCATTAGTCATTTTAGCCTTCCCTACTGAAAACAAACATTTCTAAAGAACGAAAATGTCATATTGCACAGTTTGCACTGACAGCATCATTTCTCACGCATAGAACTTTGAAGGAGCCCATTGCATAGGCATTGCCGTCACTGTCATTTTGCAAAGTTAAAACAGAAATTAACACATTTTCATTCTGAATTCACTTATAGTAACTCTGTAAGGCATAATCTACATAAAGTTAAAAAAGACCAAGATTATATTGGAGCTGCAAAGCTCCTTATATGCGGCTTTTCACCCATTTGCATTTCTGCTTAACCTTTCACAGGAATAAGAGGCACACTTAGCAAACCCACTTCCCACAGCCTTTCCGCAACTTGTTTGTCCCCTCTTTACTCCAGGAAAGGAATGGGGGGGGGATTCAATTCAATCCCTCTTATTCCAAAGCTGGAGAACAGGAAGTCACTTTAGTTCAAACCTGAGACACTTTGTCTGCGCACAACAGCTGATAAGTTTGCTCGTAGACATCCTGCTTCACCACAGCCTCAACTAGAAGAAACCCTCTGCAAAGTTCTGAAGCAAGTAAACAGTAAAATGACCAGAAGGTGGAAATCATATTCCGAATTGGGCGTCGCATCACTTAGGTGGACATGTTATCTACATACCGATTTGAAATTAGCACACTGCAGCAGCGGAACGGTAAATGGGAACGTTTTTACAGGACTGAGGAATTCAGTGCCGGCGAGCATGAACTCTTTGCTCTGTGAATAAATTCGTGAACATTAAATTCCTCACAGAGTAACAGAGGAAACGAATGCGGCTCCAGGGCCCGTTCAGCTCCGACGGGGGCGCTAGAGCTGAGCAGATCGGGCACCAGCCAGTCGGCAGACACTGCATGCGAGTCACTCGCGTTAAGGCTGTTGTCATGCAGCTGCTCGCAGCGCCGTCCGGTTTGTCGGATGTCTAAACGCAGGCGGCACATCAACAAATGAAGGGCAAGACTAGCGGAGTTCAGGGCAAACTGCGAGGTTTAAGGCAAAGGCTGAGAGTTGAAGTAGAAATGCCTCCCATTGTTTAAATGTCAATATACAGCCTCAACAAACCAGCAGAAAGACCACTCAAGAGTATTCAGAGGCAACGCACCTTCTCTAGGAAAACACCAGAACCACAACCGGCTCCAACGGGAGAAAACGGGCGTCGTGTGCCGTTAAGCCAGAGGTCAAGCAGCAAACACACCAAGCAGGACTGGAGAAGCGTCTGAGCTCTGGGCGCTTCAACGCATCACGGCAGTTTCCACCACCTGCCACACATCCAAAGGACCATCAACCCGATTACAGCCAACACTTCTGCAACGGAGTCAGATGTTCTCAACGACACAGACGGAGGGCCAGCTGAAGCAGCACGAGTGGCCTGACAGAAGATAGAGCTCATCATCACCTGCAGAAACAACTGACCACAAGACTGAGGAGCGCAAAAGCAAGAGGATGCAGGAAGGACGCAGCGGAGACCCATGGAGCTGAAAAACTCACCCTTCGCGGCGGCCGTCAGCCATACAGACACTATTCGCTTCACTTGAAAGCATTTCAGAAACTTTATTATGTACAATTAAAATTAATATCACCTTGATAATCTGCCAAGGTGACATAAAACACCATCTTTGCCGAAAACAAACTCATCGTTTTCCAATCACACATTACACATAAAATCAGCAGTAAATCACTGAAGCCGCTCTGCACCCGTGCATGCTTACATGTGGCCATTTTGGGAGAAGTAGAATCATTCCATCTGCCTCACTGGAAAGTCGACACAGGGACGGGGGGGGGGGGGGGGGTTCCCTTTACTGTCTGAGCCTCTCGCCACACCACTCTTAAGATAAAAAAAATAATAAAAGCCACATCTAAGAGATCCTTGTGTTTCTCTACACAAAGTACACGGTATTGAAGACGGGGAGGAAGGAACCAATCGCCACCTGTGTGTGCACGCGTGCATGTGTGTATGTGTATATGTGTGTGTATGCGTGTATGTGTGTATGCATGTGTTTTTAGAGCTCAGGATGGAGTAGGATGGAGATCTGGACCAGGAGGGTTGGTCTGGATACCACAGTCCAAGTCACTCTGTTGGTCGCCATCTTGCCCAGGGCTACAGTCTAAGTGAGGGGGACTGGGGCCTGAGGAGGACTGTGAAGTGCCCCCTGATGTGTCCACCCCTGAGGTGCTGGTTCCTGGGGCAGCTTGGCTGAAGCTCTCCGTATTTTCCCTGGCCACCTGGAGCTCAGCCTCAAGGTCGGGACCCGTCCCTGAGACACCGGTCCCTTGTATTGTGTTAGATTCAGAGAGTGACACCCCCAGCTGTGGGCCAGACAGCGCCTCTGTGATGATGGCTGCAGTCTCTGCCACCCAATCCATGTCAGCCGCCACATCACTTGGACCCAGGCTGGTTGGCCCATTCACGTGAGGGCGGGGCTGGGCATCGGCCGGACTCGATGCGTCGGCGGAATGGCCGAGATGACCGTTGGCAGCTGCCCTCACGGTGGCCCCGACGCTGCTGGTGTTGTTATTGAGGTTGTCCTGCAGAGCCGTCTGGTTGCCCTGGCCTGCCTGCTGGTTCTGCAGCAGCATCTCCTGAATGCGGATCTGCTGCAGGATGGCAGGCAGCTCATAGTGATGGAAGAAGTAGATCATAGAGTGCTGCACAGATAGAAGTCAGAGCATCTTGGTGAGAAGGAACAATCTGTTATCCAGGTCACACTTAAATGAAGAAACAACTGAATAAGTTGTCACTCTAGTTAACACTGAACTTCAGAACAACACTACAACTCAGAGAAGCCCTGATTTCTCCAACCTTTTGAGAAAAACAGCTGGGAGGGGGGTCCAAAGCACTGGCACACTAACCTGGATGAAGAGCCAGGATGTAACCAAAGCCAGACTGCTGTATTGCCCGTTGAACCGGTAGTGATAGGCATAAAAGGCAAAGTGATACAGGTAGAAGAACCTGGGGGGGACATTTAATGCAGTGTCAGTTCAGATAAGCAAACATTTGGACATAATTGGAGGTTTTGGTTTCTCACCAACACAAAAAGAAAACATTTCAAACCCTGAGGTTGTGACTGCATGTGAAAAATTGAAGTTCAGCAATGAAGACAATTTTATGAATAACGCTCCAAATACGACCGACCATGGCCTCGCTGCCGGTATGACCATTTTTCCTACCTCAGCCAATGCCGTTTGCTTGTGTTGGTGTGACAGCAGATGGCATCATACTGATCAGCCAGCCACACAATGAGGATGATGTAAAACGCGGTTGTTGTGTCATTGAAGAACTCTGACATGATGGCTTCCATCCCTATTGGGAGAGCAAATGCATGACTGAGGCAGCAAGAATACTTTTGTTAACTTTATCTGTTCACACCATGTTCAGGTAAAAGATGACAGAAAAACTGCACATTGTGAACAAAACTCTTACCAACAAGGGCTAGTATAACTGTGAGCAGAGGGGCTGCAGGGAAGGCAATGGTCATATTCATCTCAAGCATCTGTAAAAGGTCCACTGGAGAGGGAAGCAAGTAGCAGATTACAGGTCAGAGATCACTGCATCAGAGCTCTTCCTACTTTTTCTACACTTGTTGTCCAAAGTACCATTAGAGCTGGACAGTGGAAAGGCAACAAGGCCGGAGCAACCAAATTAAAGGCAATTGCCCATTCGTGAATGAATGGGGTGGGGGCTGGGGTCACCTCACCGATAAAGACGAAGATCTGATGGTGAGAGTAGCGAAGAAGCATGGAGACGGAGAGGGTCTGAAAAGTAGGAATGTAAACAAGTGAGGCTCATGACAAACAGGAGCCCTGGGATAGATTCATTCCTAAATACTACAGTACTTAACCACATTAGAAATGAAATTCCACATAACTACATTCAGACAATACCCATTAATAAAATGCACTACAGAAAAACCCTCACATTACAGAGCAGCTACCCATTAAGGACTTACAAAGATGACCATGATGACAAAGGCAGCCAGGTAAGACGTGCGTGCCATCCACATGCTCACAAAGCGGTAGTGTTCTCCAGAAACCACGTTTCTCAGGAATCCTGCAGACAGAGTCGTCACACACACACACACACACCCCCTTCATCACAGCGTCAGGACAAAACTGAACATTTTGGAGCAACTGCAAGTCTATTACTTTGTTTAAAAACTGGAGTGTAAACAAATATTTGGTGCTAGAAGAGCTGGGGACATCTGAACAAAACCATTCTGAGACACTGGTCTGAGGGACACCCTTTGTTCTACTACAGCACAATGTTTTATCATAGCAAATTTCAAGGCTCAGAAATGAGAACTAAGCTGGTAGACAGACTGTGCAGAAGAAAAGTACCTTCTCCAGCTGAGCTTTACAGATGTCCACAAAACCCTTCTAAAGATATCGATTAAATTAGGCTGAAAAGACAGAGTCTTCAAATCACAGTTAAAGGTGCAAAAATACCTTTGTTTTCCTCATTCTCTGCCAAGGCTTTAACACTGGACATCAAGATGTCATCATAACCAAGGAACTCATCCAATAGGAATCGGCTAAAGCCATCCCCAAAACACTGGTCCTTCATTGGGTCTGACAAAGAAAGCACAGAACTCCTGGTTTCCTTCGTAACATCAAAATTATTAAATTTAGACACAGAGGAATAGGACTTTTGTGTGTGTGTGTGTGTGGGGGGCTCCTTACAGCTACATTAAATGTGCATGAGCAGGAGTCCCCAAAGCACCTTGGCTCCAAGAAAACTATCAAAAGGGAGATATTTTGCAGTTTGCAACTGAATTGTCTTCACTTAAGATGAATGCAGGATGACCAACTCACTTCCACTGTGTTTACATGTAGTTTTGGTGTTTTTGATCAACAATGCGTGCAATTTGAAACCTAGTCCAAAATATATCTGGAAGCAGAGCAGCCAGTGCACTGCGTTGTATACATTGGGCTAAGTAGTTTCAAACCACTGTGTTGTCATCTTACAGTGCACACCACAATTATGAAGAGATTCCCCCAGTGGACTGTACTCCAGCGCTCTTATTCTGCTAAACTAAGCAGCTGCAACACTCTGTTTTAGAGGCTTCTCCCCTAAGAGTTGGAGCTAGCTATCCTTGCAACAGGAAAGATGCATACTGTGTAATGCTTTTAACACAACTGCTCCAGGTGCTTACCCAGAGTGACCACCATGACAGGAATGTTGAGACGCTGGCGTGTGTTCTGGGAGAGGCGCAGGAACCCGTATTCCAGCGAATACTCCACTATGTATTCCTCCTGTGGCCAAACTGCAAGTAGACAACACATAAAGTCCTGCTGAGGAGACCCGGCCCCTGAACTCAACGGTGCAATATCTGGAGGATATACAGTGTTGTTAAATCTCAGAAGCACAGCACACATACACACAGTGTGCCCCCCCATCAACACCTGCTGTCCCTGGCAGCCAAAGCCTGCTGCCTTCCTGTGTGCTGGAATTTATGCTGCACACCCTGCAAGGCCACAGCAAGAAACACAATGCACTCATTGTTCAGGCACTGACAGCACTGTGGGGGACACCGTGCTGCAGCAATCTGTATGAGCCATGGCCCGACATGTGTTCATACACACAATCTGCCAGCACTGGTGCCACAAAATAGTGACCAGCACGCCCACTACAATGGTTATTAGTAGAGGAGAAAGCTGATGGTATTACTGGTCTGCTACACAGTTTTAACATTTACAATTACACTGTACATAACATACTACTGTCTACCACAGCCATCAGCTCTCAGAGCAAGGTGGACATCAGTGGCATATCTGCTGCATCCTGAAAATAAGGAATCAACAAAGTGGCAGGTCAATGGAACAAAGAGAAAAACACTTTCATTAGAACAAGGAACCACAATATGGGAGAAACCTGCAGTCATTCAAACCCATCACACAATATTGGTATTGTTCAAATAGCACTTCAACTTCCACCCATTTAGTCCAAAACAGCACAACTCCACTGATTTCTAAAAAGTAAATGAGCAAAAGATCAGCAAGGAGCAAATGCAGCAGTGACAGACTAAAGGGGAGAAGCAGGAAGAAGGACATCTAGAAGTCAGACTATTGTGCCTTTCGTTAAATAGTGAAGAAGCTCTAGAGTAGAGTGACTTTCCTGCAAATGCCTTACAGTGAATTCCACGGGGCCAGAAGAGGAACAGTGAGGCAGTACTGAGCCGGGGTAGAGTGATGCAAGTGCCAGAGAAGCAGCAAGGAGAGGGATTTTCAAGGGTCACGACTAACTCTCCGAATGTGAGAACATGGGAGTTTACCTGCTCGGGTTAGCATCTCAATCTCGGAGACGGTCTCCCTCAGGGGCTGCATACCTTTAGTAGGTGCCTGGCTGAAGGAGAGGTCCTGTGAGTCATTCAGACCCACCCCTGGCCTGCTGCTGCTCATTGAGGGCTTCAGGCGTGGCTCGATGTCCAGCTCAAACTACACAGCAAAGGGTATAGAAGGTATCAGTTTGCTCTGCTCGCACCACAGAGATCTCCGGAAAAACTCCTCTTCCATTATTTACCTTTAACCAACATTAAAGTCTACAGACTCAAAAATTTTTCTTGAGTAGTCTCTGAAATCTACACTTAATGAAGAGGGATAATCAGCAGTGAACCCCCCTCCCAGCATCTCTAACCTGCACAGAGCTGTTGTCAAACATTTCCATGGTCATTTCCTCCTCTTCTTCCTCCTGGTGGAGAGCAGCCAGCCCACCCTCTTCACCTTCAGGCTCTTTCACCAGGCCCTGGAGACCCTCTGTCTCATAGAATTGCAGGAAGATGGGTGCGCGGCTGGAGTTACGCTGGATCTCCACCCTCAGGATGCCATCACGGGGCCACTTCTCCCGAACATGCTCCAGGCAGTTGATGGGAGAGCGGGAGAAGGCAATGTGAATGTATGCCAGGATGAAGAGTACAAACAGTGCCTGAAGGGATATAAGAAAGAGTAACAAGTAAGGTTAGGTCATAAACAGGTTTTAAGGACATACATTTGAAACAATTAACCTGAAACAAAATGTTATCAAAGTGAAATGCTGCAGTGGATTAATGAATCAAAAGCCTTACTGTTAATGGTAGGGAGGGGGGAAAAAAAAAAAAAAACTAGAAAGTCAATTTGTTTCCCATAAATCCATTCTCAGTGATACTAATACACACAACTTTGCATGTTACAAATAATTAGCGTTTCCAGATAAAATTTATTCAAACAAACACAAAGCACTTTCTGCAAAATAATATTCAATAGCGGTTCTTGCGTGTGGCTCTACAACAAGAGGTTTAATGCTGCTGAATTTCAAGCTATATCCCTGCTCCCACATTCACCAATCACATTCAAAGCTCCATTCTGTAAACAGCAGAGCAAAATAGGGTGAAAGGGCTGAAAACCCAGTACAGTAGACAAGAGGCTCCTGCATGACCATCACAGCACGAAAGTGAAGCCCAGCGCTCAGGCACCTTTTTTCAAAAGGATAAACACCTGGGTGCCAATCTGTTCTGAAGTGATAGCAACAAGTGTACCTGTGTACCTCCTGGCAGGTGCTGGACCAGCACCATGACCCAGAACAAGTTGCATCACACCATCTGTCAGTCATCACCTCTGCATTTCCCCATCATTCCGCACTCCACAAACTGGCAGATCATGTGGCCATGTCATGTCCACATACAGTCCGTTTATGCCGAGGTGTCCGCTGTTTTAGGAACAAACGTTTGTTCTGCTAAATGGACAGATATCAGCAGAATCTATGAATGCCACTCTGTGGTCTGACTTGGTCTGCAACCACTGGCCAATTGTTTACTGTAGATGCAAGAAGGATGGCATTGATACTGGGGATGGAAACGAATCGCTGGAGCCCCGGCAAAGTTTCACCACGCGTGCGCGCAGAAACTGACCTTGAGGAGCACGAAGAACTCGAAGACCCTCCTGAAAGAAGGGGGGAAGAGGCGCGCGTAGGTCACGGCCATCTTGAAGAAGAGCGCGTGAAAGAGACGGTCGCGCACGTTGATCAAGGGGTTCGCGTTCACGTTCGCGTTCATGTTCGGGTTGCGTACGCGGTTCGCCCCGCCACCTGTCGGGTTATTGTTGTTGTTGGCGGCGTTCGCCTGGTTCTCGGACATGTTCGAGGCGGCTCGGGTGCACAGTCCAGTAAGAGCGAGCCTCCAGCCGGCTGACTGGGTGCTGCTTATCGGGCGGAGGCGCGCTTGGAGTTGAATGCGGTCACTTCGTCCGAGATTAGAAGCTCCTTTCAGACATTTTCTCCTACGTCGAGCCCGGCCGAGCCTCTCCCATATTTCGGCCTGTTGAGCCAACTACTGGAATACGTTCAGAAAGCCGGAGCTCCCCGACTGCGGCGACACATACACACACACAGCCTGGCTGACAAGAGTCGAAAAGAACGCGTTAACGAAGAACGAGCTGGAACTTCGCCTGACGCCGTTTTGTTTAGCTAACTCCTACTACAGTGTGGTTCCATTCCAGAAGCCGCACTTTAATCATGAACAGGCGCCATTTTGTCTAAAGCTGTATTTACAGCACGGCTTTCTTTATATCATCCAAATATCACACGTTCTGACCTCAATAATTCTTCCCTAAGAACCTCCTCCCGTACTGAGTTTCACCGAACCCAATTCCTACAGCCATTTTATTAGCGTCTCCCTGTAGCAGTTCAAACACCCAAAGACAAGACCGAGTCGGGCTTGAAATACGAAGAGCTGGACACAGAACAGCGCCTCTTGTGGCCAGGATGACCGCGTCCCGAAACCCGTCTTCATTCAGCTGCTCAGAGAAGATCTATTCTATGGTGCTGTGGAACATCTGCTGTAGTGTGGTGTGGTCAGCAGGGCGACTGAACACAATTTTTTGGGAAAAAAGTCAGTCATTTTTAATACTATCAAAAGATGGTCAAAAATCCCTATATTTCTGGTGGGCAGTGAAGTCGTGGTGATACATTGGACAGTCTTCACTACCTGTTGTAGCACTCCTTGGACAGAAGCAATGCAATTCCCATACCTGACTGAGATGCAGGAGGTCAGAAGGCTCTCCAAACTAGAAACTAGTGAGTAGATAAACATGTGACTGTAAGAAAAATTGTTAAATACATTTCAACACTGTCAAAATATCACATTCATTCATTCATTCATTCATTCCTCCATCCTCCTCCCTCCATGTTGGAAAATTGTTCATGGTTTTGAAAAGTTGTGGTTTGGCTGTTGAGTACTCTGAGTTCTGTCATCATTCTCCCACCCTTATTTTGTCACAACTCTGTGTGACATGTGTCTAAGAAAGCAATGATAATTACCAGAGATGTGAATAGAATTATTTTATATTTATATATGTAGGTAGCCATATTTAATTTCAAAAGTAATAGTCTAAAAATAATTAATTATTTTCAGCACCTTTAACCAATGGCCCAAACTGATGTTGTCTTCTATGAGATCACATTAAAACTGAAACAAGATCGACATACCCTGATCTGGAATGCACCTCAGTAAAATGGTTCATACCCCACCAATATGAAGATATGGGTGGGAAGGGTAATTGTTGATGATGTGGGCAAGAGGCCAGCTGCAACAGGGACAGAGATACAAAGCCTATTACCTGAAATGTGAACCGCCTTCCAGAAGTCAACATTGTCTCTAGTTGTATATGGATTCAGGATCTTTGTCCCTGTTGCAGCTGGCCTCTTATGCTGACACATTATGAAATCAAAAGATATATATGGACACAGCAAATAAGAGAAAGGTACTGCTGTAACACCTGCTGTATGTCCAAAAAACAAAATAGAATAGATCTAGGACAATAGTCACAGTCATACATGGATTATAATGTGGGCACAAATGTGAAAATAAGACATGGATATATTTTATTTTTCTCCTTCACTTGAATCATCATGAAATGGTGTTTTTCAGCACAAGAGTCACAAAAGCTCATTGCCATTAAGAACAAGCTGGACAGAACAACGTAGAAGCAAAAAGAACCATTTTAGCCAGCAAGAGATCTATAGTATTTCTTGGGTATAGATTTGTATACACAGCTTAGCGTAAGTTCATATTTTGGAAATGGTCCATCCCAAAGCCAGAGTCCTTGGGATAAAACTTCTCATGGAGCAATACTGCATCTAAATGTGCTCATTTAAGAACATGACTATGTGGACTGAAAATTTTAACAACTGCTGAATTTTAAGGTTTACCAGAACAAAATGTAAATGTCAGTAGGAGTGGACATTTTGTAAAGGAACTGTATGTGCATCAGTTATTATTCAATTTTATAAATATGATGGCCTTGACTTTCAATGCTCGGTGCTTAGGCTACAGTTTGCATGTCGAATAAATTGCTTTCCCCCAATGTTAAGCCTTTGCATCTCACTCACTTCTTCAATGAAGCGTAC
The DNA here is from genome assembly GCA_018136845.1 of Heterotis niloticus. Classification (NCBI taxonomy): domain Eukaryota; kingdom Metazoa; phylum Chordata; class Actinopteri; order Osteoglossiformes; family Osteoglossidae; genus Heterotis; species Heterotis niloticus. The sequence goes on along the minus strand of CM030899.1, from coordinate 10,671,986 downwards.
AGTCAGGCTGGATATTTACGATCAGGCACAGAGATAGACGCCTAGGACGGCCAGCTGGGGTCCTGAGCACTTCCGGATTACAACAATGAGCGACATGATGGAAGGAAGAGTATGAAGCTTTTGGACCGCGGGGTGCTGAAACTAGCGCCAAACACTTTGGTAATAGCTTTTGTTGACTGGTTATGATGACGATTTTACACTGTAAAACAAACTAACTTGTACAGGCCGTAGTTGTCTTATACTTCCTATGTGGCCACTTTTCATAGTTTTTTTTACACGTAGGACACATCTTTCTTATCGTATGAATCTCCGAGAAACACGCACACTTTTCTCAAGACAAATTCAAAATCTGCATTTTAATCGCTTTTTCTTAATCTCCATACACATAAATATGCATTGGAGTTTTTAGTTTCAGTTGAATATAACCTTTACTGAGTGGATGATTGTGACAATTTACTGATACAGAAACACCCTGGCTGTGAACTGACTGTTTCACTGGCACTGTGTGTTATTGCTGTTACTTTCAGGAAAGAGTGATCTGGATTTTGATGGCAGATCAGATGAAAACAATTTAGTTGCCAGCACATCAGTAGCTGAGAGATCCCGTTTCACGATGGATGTGGCCTATGTATGTGAGTGGGAGAAGAGACCCAAAAGTAACCACTGCCCATCTATACCTTTGGTTTGTGCGTGGTCATGCAGGAATCTCATTGCCTTCACCACTGACCTCAAAAATGAGGAAGATGAGAAAGGTATGATGAAGTGTTGAGTGTCAGATAAGTGTTATGCTTTAGCTCTTCACAAACATTGGGCATAATTTCACATTATCCCTGTGCCAATCGAAAAACCAACTGTTTTTTTCTTCCTTACTTTATTTTAGAGCTTAGCCATATGATCCACATTATTGACACAGAGCACCCTTGGGATGTGTACTCCATAAATTCAGGACACACAGAGGTCATCTCTTGTCTGGAATGGGACCAGTCTGGTGAGTTGATTCTTAGTAAATTGTACACATAAGGGGCAGTGTGTGAACATAGTAATAAGGGCAGTAAGACCTCAAATTATGAATATGATGAGAACCAGAGATCTGCTTATAACTTATTGTTTGTAACCAATACACAAAATGCAGTAATATGTTCAGCCATTATATAATGGATTCCCATGTAAGTACAGCAGTTAATGAAAATAATGAAAATATCTTGTTAATCTCTGACACCCAAAAAAACCAGACAGCAGCTGTACACATAGTAGAACCTATCTGGATGAAGGCAGTCAAGCACTCCTGTTCTGTTACTGCTCTTTTTGAATGTATTTTACTGCCAAGTACAGGGTGTACGTGGAAACACAAGTCATTTTCATTCCACAACAGACAGAAACTAGTGAAGACGAAAATGATTAAATCAAATATTTATAACATTTTGTGCCACTGTAATAGCAATTTGATCACCTCATATCAGGAATTGTTGTACAGTTGTAATTAATTCAGACTGAAGCAATGCCATGTAATTCTGCCATTTCTGAGTAAGGAAGGTTTGTATATAAGTGTATGAAAATTCAGAAGGGATATAAAGTTAAAGCAAAAATGTAGGATTTTATTAACGGCATAATGGTGTTTAGTGTAACAACAGAATGTGAAGCAATAGAAAGCATTATCACTGGTGGTTTTACTCTGTGACCTCTCAGTTTAAGACCCCTGTTTGCTTGTGGTAGGCTCCAGGTTGCTGTCTGCTGATGGAGATGGACATATCAAGTGCTGGGCCATGGCAGATCACCTGGTGAACAGTTGGGAAAGTAGCCTGGGCAGTGCAGTGGAAGGAGACCCCATTGTGGCCCTTTCGTGGCTGCATAATGGGGTAAAATTGGCTCTGCATGTGGAGAAGGCAAGTCAGACTGAACTGGCATTTTCCTTGGTTTTTGCAGTCAGCTTTAACAATTTTCTGAAACAATTTACTGCCTTGCATAAATGTAACAATATAAACATCAATTTATTACTTTTATTTGTACCACAGTCTGGTTCCACCAACTTTGGGGAGAAGTTCTCGCGTGTGAAATTCTCTCCCTCCTTGACACTGTTTGGTGGAAAGCCTATGGAGGGCTGGCTGGCAGTGACTGTGAGCGGACTGGTGACTGTGTCACTGCTGAAGCCCAATGGTGCACTTCTGACAGCCAGTGAGAGCCTTTGCCGCCTCAGGGGCCGTGTGGCACTTGCTGACATTGCCTTCACAGGTGGTGGCAACATAGTAGTCGCTGCCACGGATGGCAGTAGCTCTTCGCCAGTGCAGTTCTTCAAGGTGTGTGTCAGCGTGGTGAACGAGAAGTGCCGAATCGACACCGAGCTCCTTCCTTCCCTCTTCATGCGTTGCACCACTGACCCTGTTCGCCGGGACAAGTACCCGGCAGTCACACACCTCAAGTTCCTCACACGTGAAAACTCTGAGCAGGTGAGGGTCTTTAAGCAGTGAAACAGAAGGTACTGAGTTTCAGTATGCAACTTTCATGAAAACTGGGAAATAGACCTGCCAGGTTGTGCGATTAACTTAATCTGGGTATATTTGAAGGTGTTGCTGTGTGCCTCTAGTCAGATGGGCAGCATTGTGGAGTGTTGGTCTCTTCGGAAGGAGGGTCTTCCTGTCAACAACATCTTCCAACATCGCTCGCCTGTTGGTATGTCATCCATATGAACTTGAATGCAAATAAGCCGCACTGGATTATGATTCTAGCTACTGTCACCGAAATGCAAAGTTCAAATTTTATCTTGGAGTTTCCAGAACTGTTGATACTTGCGATTTACAGTATCTCCAAGTATTTTCTTGACAGAGCTGTACTAGGAAAATATTTTTGAAGCTTCACAAGTGTTTATGCCTTTTTCCATTATTCCTGACAGTGGGAGAGAAGCAGCCAATGATTCTGAAATGGCGCATCCTTTCAGCCACTAATGACCTTGAGCGAGTGTCAGCTGTGGCTCTTCCAAAACTGCCCATCTCAATCTCCAACACTGATCTGAAGGTGGCCTCTGACACAAAGTTCTGCCCAGGACTTGGTATTGGCTCTACTTCTGCATTTTTCTTTGATTAGCTGCCCAGTCAGATGGTCTTTTGCAGTCCCGATGGCACGATACACCAAGTTCAAGCAAAAGGACAACATCAGTAGTAATCTAAGATTAGATTCCCAATGTGCATCGGTGTGTAATGAGAAATGCGTGCAGTAATTTTGTCCTTAGCAAGTGACGAAAGAGGCACAGAAAAGGTTATCGAAGATTTACAACTCGTATTTGTGTGGGTCGGAATCACAACTAGCAAAAAGAAGTTTGATCACGTTCTGAGCAAGAGTCCAGAGTTGTGTTAAACATATGTATTTCAGTGATCTGAATAGTTGGAGGTACTTACAGTTTTATTCCCCCTCTTGGAGTTGTAGTATAAAAGGAGCTTGCTCATCAGGGATCAGGGTGCAGGGCCAGGCAGACAAAAGTCTTATTCTGTGAGTATAGAGCAACATATGAGATGTGAGCAGCATTTAATAGCGTCATTGACCTTTTATCAGAGGGTGGCTGTATAAGTGAGCTCACTGTTGTTTTTGTGTGTTGGGCTTAGGCCTTGCACTTGCCTTCCATGATGGTAGCATCCAAATCCTGCATCGGCTGTCCCTGCACATGATGGGTGTCTATTATGGCTCAGCATCTTCCGGGGCCGGTCAAAGGGTGGGCGATGAAACAGCCATCAAGCGGCAGCGAACTGGTGGCCCCACTGTGCACTACAAGGCTTTGCAGTTTTCATGGACCTCTCTGGCACTTGTTGGCATTGACAACCATGGAAAGGTGGGCTTCTTGCTGTATTTATTTTTACATGGATCTTATTATTGCATAAGAACAAAACAGTGATATTTGCTTTGGTGAAGAAGTTCCTGTTCCAGAGAAACTCCAGACCAGATGATGTATAGTATTTATTTATGCCTATTGAGATTGAGTATTAAACTGTCACTGAATTGATGCATTAAACTGTTACCTCATTATTTTTATTCCATACACCCCTTTCCCTTTACATACTTCTTACACTTTTTTATCTGTCTCAGCTGCACATGATTCGGGTGTCTCCTTCTATGGGGCAAATGCTGGACATTAACACTCTGCTGCGCCATCTGCTCTTCCTGTTGGAGTACTGCATGGTGACTGGATACGACTGGTGGGACGTGCTGCTCCATGTGCAGCCAGGGATGGTGCACAACCTAGTGGAGAAGCTGCATGAGGAGTACATGCGGCAGAACCAGGCCCTGCAGCAGGTAAGTATTTTACAGGGAAAAGGGATTTTCAGTCTATTCGCATTCCTGGACAAATGAGTTGCCTGGATACATTGAGCTTTCGGGGTTTAACAGCAGTATTTTCCATTCCGTAAGCCTGTCAGAGCAAATGCTCACCATGGAGCCCTGTTGCTCCCTCTGGCTTGTTTGCAGATGCTTAAATGTGAGACATCTTTGTGAGCTTTCCTCCTGTACATCATGCCAGGATATACATAATAAAACTTCTTTGGTCAGTTTAAGGAATTCATCTTTAAAATGCAAGTATCAGTTTAAACACCACAATTTTGGTTAAGGTGACCTTTAGTATTAATTAATAAATTACTTTTTAGAAAGGAGTCTTAATGTGTATGTTTTTGTATTATTAGCAGCCAAATTTTGCGTTTTTGAAGATATGTTTTTCCAAATGATTTATTTTTTCACCCCAAAATACATGTTTTCTTTATTTGTTCTGTAGTTTCTGTCTGAGAACCTGCATTTCTGCACCCTGCTGATAATCAGCACTGAAACAAACCCCAACACAATTGACTGACTTTAATTTAACTCACTTCCAAAGTGTTTATTGCTCCTGTCTGATTTATGTGAGTGTCAGTGATCAATAACAACACAACAAATGTTACAGTTATGGGATGAATTGCTCAACAGTCATCACTTCATGAAGACAACATTTTTATTCTGTCATTTTTATTTAGTTGTAATATATCCAGAAGTGAATATCAAAAATGCTTTTTAAAGTATTTTTATTTATCATAGCTGTATCCAAGATTTTTTATAGAACCTAACATGAAAATAAATTGAGCGATTTGTTGGCCTACATCATTAAACTTTTATTGATTGTGACTTTAGTAAAAGTGACTTTGTAGTTCTTTCTCACCTAAACCTGAAACAGATCTTAGGTGTCACTGTTGTTCATAATCGGTGAAACTGGTGTACTTTTATTTATGGGTGTTACTATATGAATTCATATGTATACTAGTATATATAAAACACCCACTATGTTTTCATATGTACCTGCTAAATTTTGGTTGCGCTTCAGTCACTGTTTCCTAAACACACTGTGATGTGCATTGGTGAAGGTGCTGTCAACACGCATCGTGGCTGTGAAGGCATCTCTCTGCAAGCTGTCCTCGGCCACGGCTGCTCGCGCCTGTGACTTCCACGCCAAACTGCTCCTCATCGCCATCAGCTCCACTCTCAAGTCTCTGCTGCGGCCACACCTCCTCAACACTCCTGACAAGAGTCCTGGGGACCGCCTGGCTGAGATATGTGCCAAGATCACCGATACAGGTAATAAACAGCATGCATGTGGTTGGATTTTTTTTTTTTTTTTTTTTTTTTTTTTACTTTTGTTTTGATCTTCATAGTGACATCAAGTTTAAGTCAAATTACTGTGTTCTTTCAGCTTACAGAGTAAGTTTTTGAATGAGTTTTTGACCTGCTGTGAAGATCCTTTGACACTAAATATGAATTTGGCACAAGCGTTGAATCACTCAACAAATCGTTGCATGTAGATGTGTTCCTCTGCTGAGAAGCGTTTCCATTATAAATGAAATCACTGGTCTCATTATCTCATTTTTATTTTTCTTATTTACATAGTAATGCAACAGTCAGTATTGCAGAATAGGAAGTTTAATGTGCCTTGCACATTTGTGTATAAGTTAAATTGTTTTTGCTTATATTTAGTCTCAATTGTAGCATTATGGATTAGCTGCTTAAGTTGCGCTTTATATACTCACCCACATAATAATTTTATTGTAACGATTTTCCTAGTTTTTTCTGAAATGTTTTCCCTTAGTTTTGTATTAAATACACATTTTATTTTCTCATGCATTTTAGTGTTCAGAGGTGTTTTCTTCTTCCCATGATTCTGTATGCCTATTAGTCCATCTCTTTATCAGCAGTTCTTTCTATTTGGTGTTAAATGCCAGTGGCTTTTTGTAAAACCCCAGTATATTTGCACACCAAAAAATAGGATTATTGCCTCCACTGAAAAATGCCAGTGATTGTTGTGTAATTGACATAATTCCGGTGATGTCTGCTGGGTATTTTTGCTCTGCTGTGTGTAGCATTACTAATATAACCCACCCCTCCTCTGTAATACACACACACACACACACACACACACACACACACACACAGTGAAGTACAGAGCAGAGCACATGTTTGTTTGAGATACTGCTTTATCATGAACGCCATAGGTCATGTCTTGCTCAGATGTACCATTAGTGACCGGAGCTGACAGCACCACTCTGCTGGCTGTACATTCAGCTTTAATCCTTGTTCTGTGTTTGAAAAAAGAACCATATTGTCTGAGTGGGGAAGGAATTAAATTTCTTTAGCCTGCAGACTCAAGAACTGCTGACTGCTGCAGTACTGTAGCTAATTAATTTTCGGTAAACCTTAAACAGGCTTTATGTTTCATTTTGTGCTCCTAATGGGTGTTTTGTAGTCAGTATTGGTGTATGGTGAAAATTTTTTGTAGTTTTTCCTGCTGACTTACAGTGGTTTGTATTTATGAATGGTCAGATAGCTGGGCAATAGCAAGGTTTTTTTGTGGTAGATACACCCACTTGGGTCTTCTGCATTACTTTTCCTATTGTCTGATACAATATAATGTTTTTGTGTGTTTCTCAGATATTGACAAAGTGATGATCAACTTGAAGACAGAGGAGTTTGTACTGGATGCCTCTACCCTGCAGTCTCTACAACAGCTCATCCAGTGGGTGGGTGACTTTGTGCTCTACTTGCTCTCCAACCTGCCCAATCAGGTGAGTGATTCTTGTCCTCAGTTATAATTTTTTTAGGTAGTTTCCTTCAAGATAATTTTGTTCCTTTGTTTTCACTTTGATTTTCTTTTGGTTTTAGTGATTTCCTAAACACGTTCTCATTCTAGGGCTCCGTGGTACGGCCTGGGTTTGGCTTCCTACGGGACGGCGCGTCGCTGGGCATGCTGCGCGAGATGATGGTAGTGATCCGTATCTGGGGCCTGCTGAAGCCCGGCTGTCTGCCCATCTACACAGCCACGTCGGACAACCAAGATAGCATGTCTCTGCTCTTTCGTCTGCTAACCAAGCTGTGGCTCTGCTGTACGTAGGCACTTTGTGCTTTAAGAAGTGTATTGCTGCATGAGCTCTTTCTTCTGTTTCTATTTAAAGCACAGTTTGGCATTGCATACATAATGAACCATGTTGGTTACTAGTGGTTTTACTACTCTGCGGTGCTGCCAAGAAATGTACCCTCCACTCATCAGCATTATTGCCAACTCCTTGACCGCAGCACGTGATGAGGGCCACCCCCAGGAACCAGATGAGCCTCTCATCGACGAGTGCTGCCTGCTACCCAGCCAGCTTTTGGTGCCCACCCTAGACTGGCTGCCAATAAATGATGGTGTCATCTGTAAGCTGCAAAGCAAACATGCCCTCCGCCTGCAGTTTGGCAAACCATACAGCCTTCCAGGCCTGAACTCCAGTCCCCAGGTGGAGATCTTCACCAGGTGAGACAGTCTTGCGCCTCAACTCCATTTCTTTCAGCACCACACACTCACTTTCTTCCCTGAGTTTTTCATGGTTCCATCTTTTTTTGAGATAAACACTCGCTTCTGACTGAAGCCTGATTCCTTTGTGTGTTTCTGAGTTCATTTGGAAGGGCCATTAACCACTGTGTCCTTCAACTCCCTCTACGAGCTGCAAATTCATATGCTATTTCTAGAGGTGATTTGAGAAGCAGAGCTTTCAGCTTGCGGCTGCTTTATTTTATCCACAACTGAAAATGACCTGTTAAAAAAAAGACCTTTTCAAAGCCTTTCCAACTTTGCATGCTTTTCCTGTGAGCATTTCTTTGTGCCTTGTCCAGTAATAATGTGTTTGCCTGCAATCCTTGATGTTGTGATTTGTGTTGCTGTCCTCCATAACACAAAGTCATTCGGGTGTGTTTATGCTTCCCTAACAGGACCCCTGGTGCTCAGCGGATGGACCACCTGCGGTGCCTTCACATGGGAGTGAGCCCAACAGAGGACTGCAAAGCCTGCACCAGGTAGGGGAATTTTCATCCCTACAGCCCTGTCGCCACACATTCTTGCATTGTTTTCTTAGTCTTATGCATCTGCGTGTGAGTGATTCCGTTGATTAAATCTTCGACTCGAAGGACAGCAGAAATGTGATTGGTACTTTAGTTGAATTTTTCTGTACCAAGGGTTCCAAACAACATCCTTATGGATTCATCTCCTGCAGTTTTTTTCCTGCCACGTGCAGCCTCACCTGGTTTTTAACCAATTAGCTCAACTTTTTTAAACTCTTAAACTCTTAAATAGATTAAATAAAGTATACAACTGGTGCAGACTTTCCCATGGACCATGAGGGAGAACCTTCACTCTCCTGAGCTGCTGTTTGACAGAGAAAAATGAGGAAAGAGGCTACAACATGCCTTCTCGTGACATTCACCTCTCTTTCCCATATCCTCAGGTGTGGCTGTGTCACCATGCTACGCTCGCCCAACAAGACCACAGCTGTCAAGCAGTGGGAGCAGCGCTGGATCAAAAACTGCCTTTGCGGAGGGCTGTGGAGGAGGATCCCCAGCATAATGTCTTGAAAAAGGCTCAGGCTGGAGACAACGTTGGCGCTGCACTGCCACACGGCACAGCAAGTGCACTCGTCTCCTACACCTAAATTCTACCTTCTGCAACCTGTTTTGTAGCCTTAGTTTTGGAGGTTTAGAAAAAAGTGACTCATGCTGTATAGCTAAACAAACCAACAAACAAAATGGAAAGTCAGTCTTTACAGACTGAATTCTTTTGAGGCTTTGGAAGAACAGAGGAACTGGACTCGTTTGTATTTAAAAGCACATCTGTTACATTTCAGAGAGGCTGTAATAATGGAACTTTTTACTTGAATACATGATATTCACGTCTGAATTTTTTATTTTTAACTTTTGTATAAAATGTCTAGTAAAATGGAGATCAAATAATAATTCAAAATGAAACCAGATGTTAGTGAGATTTGTTTTTTTTTTTTTTTTAAATATGTTATGAACACTGGGAACCACAAGGAGGCTCCACATCTCAAGCGTGTGATTAAAGACTACAGATGACTGTGCTTTCGAGCATATTAATCCGACATCCTGAGTGACATGGTGTGAAGAAGAATTGATTAAATTGAGATGTGAAGTTTTAATTTAATTTGAGGGCTTACAGAAGCTATGCCAAGCCGCGCGCACGATCACAACTGGAACACGATCCCTGTAACCGTCTTAATCTGTAACCCAGCAGTAGATCTGCGCTTGAGGACAGGAATGTATCGGGTGAAGGAGCGGATGTCTGACCCTGCACTGCAAACTGATGTGATGTGATCATCGGACAGCTATAGCACAGTCTTCATAGCTCAAAGGTTCAGGATCATTATGCAAGAATGGATCTTGCAAACATACTTCTGGCCTGTAGCTTATCTTAAAAACACAGAGTGTTATTTCTCATAATTACTCATTACCGAGGACATATTGGTGCAGTTAATTGTAGATATTTTTAATAAATGTTAACAAAATGATTTGTTTGTGACTTGTTTTTATGAATTTATGTCTGTCTCTGAAAATGATGTTGCAGCCAGCATCTGCGAGCAAGCAAGCACATAAATCGGGACTTGTGTAGATTTCACACCAACATGTGTAGCTCTTTAATTCTGCCCTCATTACCAAATGCAGCTGAGCGCATCTCTGAATGCCTGGCGCCGCATCCTTCTGCCTTGGGTGCTTCTATGGATCACTGTGGTATCTGCCTCACGACACACAGACACACGCTAAAAAGGAAATACAGTAAATCTCACAGTACTGGTAAAGGGCTCGATTTTATTTAGCATTATGTAATATTCCCTTCAGTCAAGTGTGGAAACTGCACTTGTAATAACTCTCCCTTTTGTCTGGGATGTATATGACATATGCTGTCCTTTTTTTTCATTTTACATATAAATGGTCCTCATTGAATCCAAGCTGTCTGTCATATCACTATGCTTCTGTGTGTCAGCTGGGGATTTTACCAGGGTGCATTAGGGACTGTCCTGTATATACAAACTGTGTATCACAATAGACCAACTTCCATTCTGCTGTATAAGATTTTGGATTCTGTGCCCTAATTTATCTTTCGCAACAATTGCTCTTTCAGCAAGTCTGTAAAGGTTGTATGCAGGTAGGAGCCTAGAAACTGTGGCCGGATAATTTAACACATCTCTACCGCGTTACGATCCTGCGTAGCTGTGGTCGTAATCGCAGCATAAAATACAGCCATAGAAACACTTGACAGCTATAATGGAAAGTAAAATGATCGGTTGCAGTGCCTTCCCCTTCACCCTCTCAGCTAAATCCCAAATTAGTTGCTGTAATAGTTTGTGAAGGTCATTTAATGTGTGCTGACTGAGGCTGCATGTAAGTTTTGCACTAAGAATGGTCCTGAGGAGAAATGATCCAGCAGTACGCATAGATTTCACCTGTGCGAATTTCACTAATATCTGACAACCTTCCATGCCTCTCATTTATTGCAGTGCTGTGATGCTCTCGCTCCTTGCCAAGCCAGCAGACAGAAGAGATGGGCAGGCTGGCTGCTCACGGTGGACAGTGGCTGGCAGTACAGCGGCAGCTGTTTCCCCTCCTGTGAGCATACAGCTCACATTCAGCTGGGCCAAGGAGCACTACGGCGGCACCAAAAAAATCAATGACAAAACAATCAGTCGCTGTTAGACCGTAAGAAACGGAGGAGAAGAACATTTGGACCCTGTAATGTGGTCAGCCATGGGAAAATCGTGTCAAAAAGCATTTTAATCAAGTGAAGACGGAAATTCTTCCCCAGGGCTTCTTTCTATTGCAGCTCATCTGGGGAATTGAACAGAATGTCTTCGGCGCATTCCAACAGTAAATAACGCTGTTCGGATCACGCAAAGGTGTGTGTGCTGGTAGCGTTCCCCGTGTTCGCCAGGAGGAATCCCTTTAACACCGAATGAGAAGGATTAAGATTCATTGCTGGAGATCCATTGTACACAACCGCACTTTGTGTATATAAGCATGGGAAGCGGCCCTGGGAGAGAGGAGCATTGTTCATCTGAGGGTGTTTTTTTCCCTCAGTCTTTAATGTGTTCATCTTGGTGACAAATCAGAGAATTAATAAAACCTGTAAATGTTATCTCGGTGAGAGAACAATAACAGAAGGGACCCGTTTTACCGGCTTTCCATCCGGATGCGTCATCTGGAAGTGAATCTTTTTCGCGTCGGGGCTGTGTGCTGACAATGGCTTGAAAACAGTGGGAAGGACATGGACCTTGGTGACCGCTGTTTACCGCTCGAATACTGGCTGCTTCACAGCTGCGGGGGAGACCTCCACAAAAGCTTGTTCTAAGTCAACAAAGACTGAAGCTCAGGGCCACCACCCCAGCAACCCTACGCCCCACCCACCATGAATAGGATGCCATTCACTGTAGTGTTTGCGGTGCCCCTCCTCACTTGGCAGTACTTATTCATTTCACGCTGACTGGAAAAGAAATCGGGAGACAATATAGAAAATTTATGAAGCGACTCTGCGGACGGCGTTGTCTGAGCACCGTAGTTGGTTTGCAACGGCACTGCATCGTGGCGGGGACCGAGTTTCTTCAGGGTAGTCGAAAAGCTGCCCAATGGAGCGGGCCTCCGTGGCAGCTCCCTGCGGGCGGCGGTCGTGCCTCAAACCGCCGTTGACCTAACGGTCAGGTTGCATCAAAGCCATTGCGCTCGTTCTTGGCCCTCGGGTTCACAGATGCGGCCGTGTTATGACAGGAGCACTTGCCGAGGCATGGCCGAGCGATAACGCTCTTGTTAAGCTGAGCGCGGCCCATGCCATCGCGGTGTCACCGTCCCCTGCCGTCGGCACGGCCGTCTCCATCGAGGAGCTTTGTTCCCACAGCGAGGGAGAACAAACTGTCGAGGACTGATGGTGGATTCCTGAATCGATGCACCGCCACGTTGCTAGGAAAAGGCTTCGCAGGGACGCATTCCCACGTACATAACACTCACGTACGCACATCCACCAGTGTGCAGGAGGGAGCGAGCGTTGGCGGAGGCTGCTCACAAACTGAACGTGCATGTACTGTACGTACTGTATGCACAGTACACAAACTAAACGGAAGAAAAATGTAAAGTAACATTAAAAACAAGACAAACCCACAGAACAGTCTAAAGAGTGGTGTGTTCTAGCAATGAAATGATAACAGTCAATATAAATATGAACGGTACAGATCAATTCAGCTTAACATGGGATCACCGAGTCCAAAATAAATGTTCATTGAGAGATTCCGTCTACGGAGTCAAAGGAAAGCAACCGTCCGACCCCCACAGCCCCCCATGCCCCCCATGGCCCAGCGTCTTTGTCTTTCGCTCCGCATTCAGCTTGCGTGTGTGTGCGTGGATTGGATTCCTCCTCCCCCGCGCCCCCCAGCCCCTCCACCCTTCCTCCCTCTCGCACGCTCTTTGTGTTCACAGTACAGCGCGGTTCACGCACACGCACACGCGCACACGCACACGCACTCGGGCGCGCCGCGCGGAAACGCACTCGGCTCGCGCCGTCTCCGCACTCGCGCACTCGCTCGCGCTCGCGCGCGCGCGCACCCCACAGCCCGCCGGCGTCTCGGTGCTTCCCCCCGCTCCCGACGGACGGAGGGGGTTTGCGGAGACGGGGACGCGCACGGCACCCCGCAGCATCCCGCAGCGCCGCACCGCGTGAAACAGGTGAGGGGGGAAGAGAAGCGCTCGCGCTCGTGCTCCACTTCCAAAGGTGAGCTCTTCATCGCCGTCGTCGGCATCATCATCATCATCACCACCGTCGTCGTCGTCGTCGTCTCTCGAACGGGGGGTCCTGTGCGTGAACGCGAGCTGCTAACCCTCATCTGCATTCACATAATTGCATTTCCCACAAATGCTCCATTTCTAAAGCCTTGCAGTCATGAATAACATGGCTTAGTCCTCTATTATTATTATTATTATTATTATTATTATTATTATTATTATTATTATTAGCCTGAACCACTCTTTCCTGTCTTCTAATAACCGTTCTATAGAACAGTTTGCTCACAGTGGAGGGAAAACACTTTAAAACGTGGCTCTGGCTCATTTCTTTGTCAAACATGACTGAAATAAAAGAAATTGAAAGGCAACTGGCAAAACGACAGGTGCAAATGCACGTGACTGTGCAGAGGACACACCGAGCTGTGTGACACGGCCACTTGGCTCTGGCCATCGTGATCCTCTTCGTGTCTTCGGCCAACACCTGCGCAGATGCTGGCATCTGGTCGCACGGGACCTGCCGTCCAGGTTCGCGTTCTGCTTTAAGCTTCTCCGGTCCCTCGCCTGATGTGTGGTTAGTTTTTAGCGCCTGGCAAAGCCCTGAAATAGCAGAGCTTTTTCCGCTCTGCATGCGATCTGCAATCTCCACACGTTCCCGAGTAGCAGCCCTCCTTCATCACCTGTCCTCCTGCACCTACCGAACGGGCGCAGCAGGTTCGCTGACCGGTGAAGATCGGTCAATCGATTCTGTTATCGTGTTGACCACAATAGAGTTTAAAGACCCTGGTCCATCAGCAGTCTCAGGCATGGGGATAAAAATGGGGAGGGCGGTCCAGTAAGCCTAATATTTGTGCCCAACTCCTCTGAGAAGAACTGATAACATTTTTGATCCCTCTAATACCCGACAAGCTGTCACACATGTGTTTCAGGTGCCCCACGATACCTGTGGCCAGTTTGGACTCCCTCCTCACAATGAATCAGTGTACAGCTGACCTCCGTGTCAGTCCCGAGGCCCAAAGAAACACGCACGTTTGCTTACGTTGCTCCAAAGGCAGGAATTCGCTCCCTTACTACAGCCGAACCTCAATCGAAAACATTCAAACACACTCGCGGGCCACTTTATTAGGTACACATGGCCATTGATACACACAGCTCACCCTGAGCAGCGTCACGGGACACGGTTGTGCTGCAGAGGTCCGGTTACAGTGTGAATGAACATTAGGGTTGACAAGACGTGCGGTCCAGGCTTGATCACCGGTTTCCCACATTTTGCAAACCAGCCAACACTCTTGGGATTTTTACACACCGCAGCTCCACAAACCTGACATAGGCCTTTACTACTTTACTACAGTACCTTGTACAACCCGCCTCCGAAACTAAGACATCTCTGGGAATGAGCGGGAATGTGATGTTAACAAACTAAATGTGCCACCAGCGAAGCAAACCAGAAAGCTGTGACAAAAAACAAGTCCAGCACCTTGCTGTTCAGTCTGTGCTCTACTGGAGTCAAAAAGAGGAGCCTGTTAAACAGGTGTACCTAATAAAGTGGCTGGTGGCTGTATATTTCACACAAATGTTGTATACTTTTATTGTGAATGACAAGTTCTAAGTGTAATCCGGCAAAATCTTTCTTTCTGTGCATAACCTCGGTATCAATTTAATGAACGAACACAATCGGGCAAATGATGTGTCGGCCCTTATTTGTAGTTAATATGCAGACTGGCTGTTGCCATTTCGCTCCAATAGCTTGAATGCTTCCCCACTCTGACAGCAACCCGGCCTGCAGACAACCTTTCCATCTCCACATAAAACCTGTTTCATTATGCTATCCACACTGTTAAACTTTGTCTATGCAGTTACCACAGTGGAGCTGAAGATAAGTGTTGATGGTGTGGAACCCTGACGCTTTGGTTTAAACTTTTTTAAGCAAAGGACCTCATTATGGCGGCCAAGCAGGTCTGGATTGAGCACAGTGGGGAACCTGACTGTCCTGAGAGAAGTGAAGCTTGGAAAGTTTCCGCAAAGTAAGCCTATTGTTAAAATAATTCTGACGGGGTTAAATAGTTTGCTTTTATTAAAACTATATATAAATTTGGACTGCGTCAAGCTCTTTGTATGTAATCTTTGCCAGTACATCCAACCCAGGGACCAGGAACTTGTGTCACAATGCAGATGAAGACTCGGAAGTTTCCAGACAATGAGATTTTGCTGTCTGTTTTCTGGATGTCCTGTCAGATTTAGAGTGATGGCTTTTGTTCTTGTCTTTAACAGGGAGACTGACAAACAGCACATTGTCCCTCGCCTCCCTTCACATTTTGCACAGGCTTGTCGAAAAGTGAAACTGCGGAAGGAGAACATTTCTTCACCCTAACTGTCATTTAGACTCTGCTATGCTAAAAACACTCAATTCTGGGTTTTATTTTCCGCCTGGATAATCTGATAACTACCGCTTTGATTTCAGCCTTGGAATGCAATGACAACTGCTGCCCACAGGTCAGGGCTGTGTGTAAGCGCGGATGTCTTGGGTCAAACTGTCCATTATCTCCTGGTGTGTGCATCTCCATGTCCCGCCCGCTCACCTGCTCTCGGTGCACATTTCCTTCCACCTCGCTTCCGTGCTGTTCTTTGTGAAATGTCTTCAAAGCCCATGGCGCCGGTGTTCGTATCACAAGCTCTTCAGAAGTTCTCTATTCATGGACCGTGTGCTTTCAGGTTGCTCTGGTCAGACGGCAGTATGATGTCTTCAAAGGAAAAGCCTAAGAAGAAACCGCCCAAAGACAGCTTGACACTGCTGCCCTGTTTTTATTTTGTGGAGGTGGGTAGCGAAGACATTAAATATGGACAGCGCGTAAATAAAGTATAAAAGCGGCCTTAGTGTCCTGCAAATAGATTTAGGCAGTTTCTTTCTTTTGGCGCATCTGAGTTCCTTTGTACTGCTGCATTATGAAATTTTGAACTTTCCTTTTTATGAACCGAGGTGTCCGCAGCTTCCTCTTATTCCCATTCCTTCAGGACAACCTTTGTTTCTTTGTCCTTCGCAGCTGCCGATCGTGGCCTCCTCCATGGTGTCCCTGTACTTCCTGGAGCTCACCGACGTACTGCAGCCAGCACAGGTTGGGTTCCGCTGTCACGACCGCTCGCTCAGCATGCCTTACGTGGATAGCGGAGACGAGCTCATTCCCCTCCTGATGCTGCTCAGCCTGGCCTTCGCCGGGCCTGCCGCATCTGTAAGTGCTATGCTGACAGCAATTGAACCTATGACCGTGCCTGTGGAGTGGGGCTGGGGCTGACCTGGCGTTGCATTTCTCTTCTGCTAGATCATGATGGGAGAGGGCCTGGTGTACTGCATGCAGTCTAGGCTAAAGATGCGGCCAGGCGCCGAAGGAAGCATCAACGCAGGAGGCTGCAACTTCAACTCCTTCCTACGTAGAACTGTTCGCTTTGTCGGTAGGTTTCCCCACCTCCTCTCCTGAGGGGTCGACTGTTAATTTGTTAAATATTTGTACAGCTCCGCACCATTACGTTAGATGCCGTAAGCAGAGCAATAGGAGAAAGAAAGCGACTTTTCGTTTGGCATCGCAATGAGTCTGTGGTAGACGTTCATCTGTGGAAGAAACACTGAGGGCAAAAAATGAATTTTACCAGTGATGCAAATAAATGCGCTAAATGACGAGGTTTTGCACAAAAAATGTTTGCTCACGGGGTTTAATTTCATTCCTAATGTGCAGCAGGGAGGACTTCACGTGACCGGCGCCTCTTACGTTCTCGTTCTCCCTACCCAGGTGTTCATGTGTTCGGACTCTGCGCTACAGCTCTGGTCACAGACGTGATCCAGCTGGCTACTGGATATCACGCCCCTTTCTTTCTCACTGTTTGCAAGCCCAACTACACTCTTCCTGGTGTTTCCTGCGAAAAAAATCCCTACATCACCCGAGATATTTGCTCGGGCCCTGATCAACACGCCATCCTCTCTGCCAGGTAATAGCATCACAGAAACCGTAGGCAGAGATCACCTTAGGCGCGCTTTTGCTACACTGTGTCCCTGGCCGGGTGTGGCAGGTAACGGTCCTCCTTACTCTGCTGATACAGTGCGGTGCTGCTCGCAGTCTTTCTGAGACCATTTTCTCATGGCGCTCTTCTGATGTGATCTTCTGACGCTCTTTTGATTCTCTTCCATTCCTTTGCATCCTCATTGATTATGGGGGTGAAAGCGCACTCCATTTGCTAAACAAAAATGCATGTGATGTTTGACATTTTTAAACTCCTTTTTTATATGTTCACTTGAGAATTTACTCTCCCCCCCCCTTCTGTTTCATATTAGGAAAACGTTTCCTTCCCAACATGCAACCCTGTCTGCCTTTGCTGCAGTGTATATATCTGTAAGTGTTCTGTCTGCATTTCTGTGTCTTCCTCGTAGCAACTACTGCGAAACGTTACGCCCTTTAAACTGCAGAGGACCAACAGCAGGTCCATATGTGTGTAGTACATGAAGCAGGGAAACAAAATGCTGAAATATCGACAGGATTCCACCTGAAAAAAAGTTTGTTTGAGCTGATTAGGTACAAGGGAATTCAAACAGTAATACATGAAGTCTCGCACCTTCCAAGGACAGAGTAGATAAAATATTTAAATGTATAAAAAATATTTTTAAAAATCATACAGAATGTTCTCACATCGACCAAGCTTTAACTGTTTAACATTATTATTATTATTATTATTATTATTATTATTATTATTATTATTATTATTATTAGTTGTAGTGGTATAGTTGTTAATTATTTTCGGTTCCCATCGATTCCTTTATCTGAGCACAGTTTTCTTCCCACCTCACCCGCCAGATGTACTTCAACTCTACCATCTCGGACAGCACCAAACTTCTCAAGCCGGTCCTGGTGTTTGCATTTGCTATTGCAGCCGCACTGACGGGGCTGACCCAGATCACCCAGTACCGCAGTCACCCCATTGATGTCTACGTGGGCTTTCTCATTGGGGCTGGCATTGCTGCTTACCTTGTGAGTTCACAACCACAGTTATGGAACCAAGATGGTGCCGGACATGACTTTTCCCGGCTTTGTGTGCATGATCAAAATGCGAGGACGATCCCTTTGTCTCAGGGGTGTGCAGTTCTCAGGGTGATTCTCTCTCCAGCTCGGTACCATCCTTCGCATCTGCCTTTGATTTCTTCGAATTTCATTTCAGGGCTTATTTGCTTTCGCTGAAGTGTAGATGCATTTCACTGCACACCCACATGCACACTTTCTCTCACACTCACATGCTGCATGTATCTCTGGGCTGGGAAAACTGTCTCCCTTTTGAGATCCCGTGGGATGAACTCAATCTATTGGCATTCCAGTCATCTCCCTTCTCTTTGTTTGCCTCTGATAGGGACAGGTCAAATAAATAATCCCATCAAATTCGCCTAGCAACTCTCCTATTTTTCATTTTCTTAAATGAAAATTTGGCTGGCCTTTTCCATTCTGCTCTATTTTTGTATTTGATCCTTCCATCTGTGTCTCTTTTCATTAACTCGGAAGAATAATGAAAGGCAGCGATGACTCGGCATATCTTCATAAGGCTGTATCTTCCAAAGAAAAATATACTAGATGGGAAAAAACCAAGTGGGTTGATCACTGCAAGTGCACACCACAAAGAACCCCTAATAGGATTGCTGAGATTTGGGCTTCACCTATTGTGCCTTCCGTGTAAATAATAGAAAAGGCTCATGGTTCTGTTTTAAGCTGAGTTATACTGATATAAAACTGCTGATGTACATAAAGGTGTGTTGAAGAAAGGTGGAGATGCCAGGGGGTATGTGAACACGAATGGGTACTAACAGAGGAATTGTGCCAGGATGGAGTTACATGCACATGACAAGATACGGCTAAGGAAACCTGTGTACTAATTGCTCTTTTTTGTCACAGGCTTTCCATGCCGTGGCCAATTTTAAATCCTCAGAGGATGTCGCTCCAAGGCCTCCTCCTCCGCCTCAGAAGGATGCTTTGCGGGCTCTGACCCAGCGAGGGCACGACTCGGTCTATCACAAGGGTCCCACGTCAGAGAGCAATGATGAGCTGTCGGCTTCTCAGCGCTTGGATGGGCTTAATCGGCAGGTACAACGTGAGAAGGCCTCCTTGGGCAGTTTGAAACGGGCCAGTGTGGACGTGGAGCTCCTTGCCCCTCGTAGCCCCATGGGCAAGGAGACAATGGTCACCTTCAGCAACACGCTGCCCCGTACCAACAATGTGGCAGCCGAGGACCCCGTGCGGCGCCACATGAGTGTTCACGTGCCACTGGACCCCCTGCGCTCTAAGCAGTTGGTATCCGAATGGAAACAAAAGTCTATGGAGCTGCGGAGTGCCAGCCTGAGAGGGGATGAGGGGCAGGAATGTAGCGAAGAGGAGGGTTCTGATGTTGGGGAGGAGTGTGCCGATGAGGAGCTGATGATGCCGTCCTCACTGTACCCTGCCGTACAGGCAAGCCGGGGTGGATCAGTTGCTGGGGGCACCAGGGTTGCTGTACCACCAAGGCCAGGAGCTCCACAGCTGGTGCACATCCCAGAGGAGTTGACCGGACCTCCACCTGTGTCACCTAAGAGCGCCAGCACACGGGCAAAGTGGCTGTCCATCACTGAGAAGAGCAGCGGTACAGTGCCTGGATCCATGCGACCTCCCAACCAGCCACGTATCATGCAGGTCATCGCCATGTCTAAACAGCAAGGCCTCATCACCGTGACACCAAAGACCTCAGAGACATCCTCCTCGTGTACCTCCTCCACGGCAAGCACAGAGTCTCCCCTCTATCGGCCTCCCTCTGAGCGCGACTCCTCTAGCATTGTGACAGTGGATGCCCATGCTCCCCATCACCCCGTGGTCCACATGTCCTCAGGTAACGGGAACCCCTGGGAATGGAAAGGTACTGCCAATGGGAATGCACTGGAGTCCTACGAGCTCAACGATCTGAACCGTGACTGTGCTCGCGGCTATCGCGGTGTCAAGAGCGCTTCCCCCAGCTCTTCCATTGGCGACCCTGACCAGGAGCCCCTTCCGCCTCCTCTTCCAGAAGTTCCATTGGATGGTCGCAGCCGTGACTCCACCCTGCGCCGCAAGTCCCACATGTCTGCTCAGGAAAGGGAAGGCGGACAATCTCAGAGCGAACAAGAGCCGTACTACAAGAAACTGCATACTAGTCGTCGGTTTAAAGATCAAAACTAACAGGGAATTTTTCATACGTCCGAAAAAAAAAGGCTTGATGGGACTCAACTGTAATTTCTTGTTTTTTCTGAAAGGACGCAAGAAAGCACATTCAGAAGTGTGATAGTGAAAGACTATTTTGGACCAAGCAGTCTGATTGGGAGATTTGTGTTTTAGTTTTTTCTTGAATTAAAGCGACAGCACAGGTTTACATGGAAAACAGGGATGGCAGGAAAGTGCAGCATCAAGGAGCAGAGACAGAGGCTGCCATGGCTCTAAATATAGAAAATGGAACCAAACAGCAATACAAAAAACAGGAGAAAAGAATATCACTGCCTTCACTTTTTGAGAAAAATGTGACAGCACCATTTACTGAGCCATGCTTGCTAAAGGCGGTTTTAAACTCAGTTCATCAGCCATTTTATGTCTGGTTCTCATTATTTGATGGATGGACGTTTTTTGCGGCCTTTTCTTTTTTAAATACTTATCTGTTCGGTAGCGCTGTATACTTCTTCACGTATGATATTTTGACTGGGTCGTTTTCAGGTGGAACCACCGGGTTTGCATTTGTAGTTAAAATCCAGATTTCAGCTATAAAACAGACAAAAAAAAAATAAGACTGATCTCCAATGTTTTGCCCGTATTTGTCACCTGTGTCGAAGCAGTCTGAACGAACAAATACAAGCTAACGTGGCTTTACGTCACACTTAAAAAAAAGTGATCGGTTACAATGTCGATTTTGTGTTACCTGATGAAAAAGGGGTAATATTTCTAATTTTCGGTGTGACTAAAGCCTGCTGCCTGCTTTGATTGCTCTTAAAATAAAAATTAAAAAAGCAACTTATATGAAAATGAAATGCAGTTTTGAGCTTGGGTAACATTTTTAAAGCAATAGGGATTAATGGGAACTTTTGTGATATGGTTGTTCACAGACGTTTTAATTTTATGAACATTTGTACTGATCTGTGAAGCCTGCAAATGTGTGTGTATAAATCAGTCCCAAGCGTACATCTGGATTCTTGCATGCCATGTACATGGTTGTGAAAGTTGGAAGTCTGTCAGTAAAAAAATGCTGAAAAACAGAAACGTAACCTGGCCGAACCTGTCTGTGCGTGGCTACCCAATCGCTTCACCGTGGAATGACAGTGAGTTGCAGGAGTTTTATGAAGGGAAGTGAAAATGTTAAGCAACCCACATCTAGCAGATAAAGATAGCAATTTAAGAACTGCTCTGTAAGAATACCTTGAATAATAATTTGAAACATTTAATAGATGCAGTAAAAATCTCCCGAAAGCAAGTCAAGGAATAAGTTGACGTATTGGTTGCTGTTGCAGCAGCAGAACGAGTAAATTTAAGGACGTTTGTAGGAAACAGAAATCGAGGAGGGGGTTTAGCAGAATTTTTAATAAAACATGACTCTCGTAAGGAAAAGGTAGACAGAATCTGCATTTCTAATGTTAGCGAATTCTGAGAAGCAGAAAAGCGTAAGAAAGATTTAACAAAACTAAAGCGGCGCGTGAAAACACTGGTGGCTGGGGAGAAAAAAAAGAGGCGAGCGAAGATAAAGATCTGAATTTTTTAATTTTTACGCGACTTTAGGGAGGCGATGAACAAAGCAAGGAGCGCCGCATCTGCAGGACTGATTCAAGGAGGAAGCAAGAACGTCTTCAAAGCAGTGGGCTAAATTATTTTAAGTGGCTGCAAAATTGTGGCAGTTGAGTAAAGGCAAGGACTTGGCAAGGACCTCTGTACAATGCTTTGTCAAAAAGGTTATGAATGTTACATAAAAGGGTAACAAGATGGAGCCCAGTGATGAATACACTGGTAAAAACATGCTGAATAGTGAAACGGAATCAATACTGGGAGGGGAGAAAAAAATCAGACGGCAAATATTTCTTGTGATGTGCAAAAGTGCTACAGGAAAAGAATGGGAGTGAGAATGAATGTCAGAGAGCTGTGCTATACCCCGGTGCAGTATTCGCTTAACCAACATCTATGTGATAAGGGCTCCGCCCTGAAATGTGATTTACATAGAAAAAAGGAGGGCTGAACTCCTACTGAAACAAAGAGAGGCGATAGTTTGTTCCACAGCACCAAATGCAGAATCACTAGGTTGAAAGTAAGTTTTGAAACAGTCCCACTGTGTGTGTGAATGGAGCAAAGATGCGTACGTGTGGCCGAACTTGACTGGATGAGAGGAAAAGAGAAAAGCAGTACATGTTGAGTCTGATGGTGCTGGGAAAATGTAACAGACAACTGCAGAATAAAACTGGTTGTTATTAAAAAAAGATTTTTCATTTGAAGAAAGAATGATGGATGGGTGTTTCAGATCATTGTGGAGGAATAGGCAGTATTTCATGGTTCCTGCGTAGCTTTGCAGAGGTATTTGGAGGAAATGCCTCATAATTAAAGGTTTCAGAAATTACAGAATCCCCTGTGGCAATCTGTCCCCTCTAATAAGGGTAAGGTTGGGCATAACCTATCCAAAAGCATGAAGACTTGGTGATGGTTCTGAGGAACAGCGTTAGTCCATTTCATCGAGTCCAGGCTACTGGGAAGGCAGTATTTCATATACAGCTAATGGCCACATTCATCTTCCAAAGACAGATCATCCTTTACTTTGGTCGTTCAAAGTACAACCAACTGCAACAGAGCTTCTGTTCAGTCCCTTAATCCTATACTTCTTAATACCACTGAAAGTTTGCCACAGCACAACTTTTAAAAACAGCCTTATTAATCTTTATGATCATAAATATTAAAATCTTTGTTTTAGAATGCAAGAGACCAAAAGAGTGTTTAGGAGGTCTTAGGGATCGACCTGAGCAGGTATAATAAATGATTCAAATCTCAGGAACTGAGCTAGGTTTTCAGCCATAACTTTGTCAATGGGCATAATAAAGGTGTTTGAATTTAAAACAGGTAAGTGAAATTCTAAACTTTGAGAAGAACCAACTTATAAATGAATCCAGGTTTGCAAGATTGGTTCATACCCTTTAAATGACAGCAACGGGCGCTTACAGTGTATCTGACCTGTGGTTTGTTTAGGGGTTAGCAGGACAGTCGCCAGTTAAGTGAAGTAGGTTTAATGCAGGGAAATCCAATTTGTTGGGCACAAACATGTCAAGAGGTAACGGTAAAAAAACTGGAGAAACAAGCAGCAAGAAATCCAAACCAGCAGGGAAGTCAAGAAAAACCACACACCAGAAAACACAGTCACAATCTAACAAGGGACTGGCACAAATGCAGGACTTAAATACCTAACACAATAAACTACAGAGACACACCATTGGAGGAACACAAGAGGTAATAATGAGGGTAATAATGGTGATCAAGTGGGGGAGGTGGGGCAAGGAGCACATGGGAGTAAACAGGGGTCCATGGCAGGGTGGCCAAAAGTCCCCGTACAGGTAAGAGTCCCGACAAAATGTGGCAATACCCACTTGATAAGATTTAAAGAGAGGAAGTTAAAGCATTAAATATGCAAAAATCTAAATTGAAAGAGGGTGACAAATTACAAATTTACTTGAGTTAAAATTCAGAGAGAAGTAAAATATGGTCAAAAACATACTGAGTGTGTGTAACTATCTCACAACCAGTTTAACATTCTAGAGTAGTAAACGCTTTTCTTAAAGTTTTTTAAAAGTTGTTTCGGCTTCATTTTCAAATTCTCATGATGTTAAGGTGAAGCATAACCAGCATGGCATGGAATTTGAAGT
The DNA here is from genome assembly GCA_018136845.1 of Heterotis niloticus. Classification (NCBI taxonomy): domain Eukaryota; kingdom Metazoa; phylum Chordata; class Actinopteri; order Osteoglossiformes; family Osteoglossidae; genus Heterotis; species Heterotis niloticus. Next base: position 10,648,000 of record CM030899.1, on the reverse strand, counting down.
AAAATCCATAAAAGTGCTTGGGTCCTATTGCCAATAACTAAAGCACTAAGGGCCAATGGTTGCAGTGATTCAGCAAGGATACCCAGGGGCAGGGTGCGCAACAACACAGACACATAAGGCGTGTTCAGGTGTCCACCTCTGAGGAATGAGCTGCTGCTGCAGTAGATGCTGTGAATAGATGCCAAGAATACGACTGACACAGGACGATGACCCTTATGGTTATTTGGTTAACACAGGGAACAAAACAGATGACCTGACATAAATCTGTGGATGAGTAAACTGAGTTGAAGTTTACAAGGTTAAAGGGTTGGGTGATATTTGTGGAAAAAAACAATCTGCTTCTTGCTGGAATATATGCATAAACTGCGTGTGGGAACAAGATATACTCTAACAAAATCTTTCACAGTGTAGTGTATTTGTGTTCAGCTTTGTAAGTTTTGAACTTTCAACAGACATTTAACATTCGTCAGTGCCACGGGCCTATTTTGCTTGCAGACATCACAACAAATAAATGCTGTCTCGGTTGAAGGAAACTTTGTGGATGCTTCCAAACTGATATTACTGACTCGAGTTATTCTGCCAATGGGTACAGCCAACAACAAGAAAACACAGAGATGACGAAAACCTGGAGCAACTTTCAGCTTTTGGCTTGTGATTCTCACAGCAGATGCACTGGGCCTAAGACCCCCTCTGGGCCAGTCTTTTGATCATCCCTACCTCTCTTTGTTTCATTTGTCACATCACAGGGGTCTGCTCATTTACCCTGCAGGACAAAGGGCTGCCGAATGTGCAGAAACAGAAGGCAGGAAGGTGAAACCGACTATCTCCTTTTAACATATATATTTATATTCAACCTATATATTTATATTTTTTTATTTATTTCCCCCTAGGCAAGCACAACCCCAGTTGTTGCCATGGCGACTGTGGCTGAGCAGTGTGAGCCTGGAGTGTGAAGCAATTTATCATTTTAATGAGGATCATGAGCGTGGGAAGGGTGGGGGACTACTGGGGGTGGTAAAGGGGACACAGTATGCAAAAAATCAATCCCTTTGATTATTCTGTACAATTCCTCGAAAACTAGAATTTCACTTTTACCTATAAGGGCTAAAAGATACCGTAATTTTTGCTGCTAACGTCGTAAATTCGTTTAATTCTTAAAAGTTTTAATAAGTTCAGCATTACGGTTGACCTTGTGAGTTGAGGCCAGTGTTACAAACATATGAAATACAGCGTATGATACACAGCACCCTATTTCTTCAATAGTATTGATCACCATCTAATTGCTAGGATTCATTTTCTAATCAAAAATTTAAACAGCTTATTTATTTATTTGTTTGTGTGCTAGCTCGTGTCTTTATGTTTAGAAAGTATCACCTAATACAACACTTTACAATGTGCACGGTACCCGATTTAATTTATATTTATATAATTATTCTATATTTATTTATTACAGACCATTGTGTTATTGTTAAATCTGTTGTAATTATTAAAACCTATAAACTGCTTATTTTTCAAGAATTAGCATGTTTACCATATTATTTGGAGCACCATCAAATGCTTACAATTAACTGAAAAAATATATATATTTACACATTTACAAAACTGTTAAATTAACCCCATAAATGCATTTTTATTTTGCTCTCTTATTTCTATAACAGATTTAAAATTTTTTCTATAAAATTCTTTCTTAAGTATTGAAAGTCTTCATAATGATCCTGTTTTTATCACAATTTCAGCATAGCAGCAGAAAATATGCTCCAGTCAGTCAATGGCTGGAGAGATTCCTGCTGGCAATTTCTTGCCGTCATCTATTTTTAATTTGTGAAACAACCGAGTGCAAACCGTTTGCCTTTGTGTCATTTTTAGTTACATGAACTTGTTTTACTGCCGACTTTTGACAAGGATGAAAAATGCGAACCGGGCTCATCATCTTATTTAGTTTTAGATTTGGAGCAATGGTTTTTTCTTGCGCAAATTACAAATATTTTTCAAGGCAGAACGATGTCATTTCAAGGAATGAGCATGAATTCTGACTATGCTGTATTTGTGCCCATCACTCTGTTTACTGGCAAAAATGGAGAAAATAAAAGTTAAAATGTTAAGAGAATCCCTCTTTTTCCTTTGTTTCTTCTTAAGGGTGAAATACATTCATTTTATATGAATGCAAGGTTACCAGTTCCATTTCTGTGCTTGTCAGCACTTCCTTGCCTTTACTAATTTCAAGACATTTTAATTGGGCCTCAGGCCTGTTTGATCTCCAGGCTCAGTAGCTACCAGCTGTTTTCAAAGTGCATTTTAAAATAAGACTCTCTTGCCAGAAGATATCCAAAAACCTCAGCAGAGTGCTCTGACGTTTAAAAAGGAATGTTCAAGCGAAAAACTGAAAATTATTATTCATATTATTCCCTGGCATGAGATGGGCACACAAATGGATGAATTTTTTTGGTGTCAGATTTTTGATGGGACCCATTCATAGTTCGCTGAGAAGCATTGGGGTTCTGCCGGCAAATTACCTAGATTTTTTTACCGTACATAATTGGACAGGCTCTGCTATAACAAAGGAACTTTCCGGGCTGTTAATCTTTCTGTACCGACTGACGGACTGCATAGAACATTTGTCCACGTCCTCTGGTGGAACCCCAATACAAAGACCACTACCAGGGGATCAGACGGTTATTCTAGGGTTTAAATGAAAGAACAATGATCACAGATTTTGGAGAAATTTAGTTTCCCAGCAAAATGTTAACTTGCAGAACTCTGTAATAAAATGTATTGTGGAATATGTACAAAAGACTATAATATTAATCATGTATATAATAAGTATATAATCATTTTCAGGACTTGTCTTCTGCTTGCACATCCAGGATAACAGTCCCCTTCCAAGCATGATAACAGCCAGAACCAAAACTTGTTAAAATTTTATACAATCCAGAGATTACAGTGCTAGAATTCTTTAGCGGGATGAGTTAAACCTGAATACAGACTGTTCTCTTTTTGTAGGGCAGAAATAAAAAGACGCAGCTGTAGGTTTTTATAGAAGTCCACGGTGAGTAAGCAGAAGTTACTTCTTAGATTGTTGGAACTTACAATTGCATGATCTGTAAACAAATGTATTTCCATCACCTCTCTGGATAACTATTTATGGAGCCCAGTTTGAGGAGAAGTTGGGGGGAAATCTGGTTTGGGAGCAGTGGGAGACCTTGAATGTAGACTGTTTTGGGGTCCCCAGGTATCTTCACATCCCTCCAACTAGAAATCTGATCTTGACAGGCTTGGGAAGCGCAAAGCTGACTTCATACCAAGGCACAGAGAGCTGGCGGGTGGCTAAGCATGCAAATTTTTTACACTCTCGAGTTCAAACAGTTGTGAATCAGTTTTAATTCTTAATGACTGTTACATTAGAGAAGATGCAGTAGATATTCTGACTAAGCTCATTTCTGCAGCAATATTCCGATGGCTTAGAGACAGCATATTTGAACATGCTAATCGGTGGGGAGAGTCACAATCATACCGCGTCAATGAGTCTTCAGGACCAGCGGCTGAGACATCGCATTAGATGGGATGACATATCAAGACCTGAAATGTGAACAGTGTCTCCTGTCTCTGTGGAAGCTGTAAGACGTTGCTTTTCCTGTGAATCTTGACAGTGTCACCACTTGCTGGAGGCAGTTGGCAGTGCTGGTGACACAAGATATCGGGACCGTGTGTAGGGTTTGGATGCAGCAATGCTTGAATTATGAATGATGGTTTGCAGATGGGCTTATGAACCCTGGGCTAAGCAGTCTTGGAAGACCCTTATGACTCTCTGTGCAATCTGTCCATTTAGAAAGATGATCTGTTTGCTTTTTTGAGAGAATCATGCTCTGTTCATGGGAGGGAATGAGAGGCTGTCATGCAGTCGTGAACAAATTGGTGTGATGACAGAAAATCTAAATTTTGCATCATATAAGTCTTAGTGTTGTTGGCTTTGACGTTACTTTCTTGAAAGTGATTGCAAGTAGTTAAGCAAAGCGGTGGTGTCGTGGCTTAGTGAGACAGAAATTATTGTTTTTTTAATGGGAAATGTTGTGTAAGTGTCTTGCAGTACATTGTGCCCAATCTTTTGAGGCGTTATGTGTGCTATAATACTGAACAACGTTGTGTTTCTGCTAAATATAAGATGAAAGAGCTTTGAATAAGGTAACTCATCACATTTCTTCAAAGATTCCTTAGCTCCCTTGTAGGCCCTCGAAGAACTTCTTTGCTTTTCAGAGAACTATCTTTGCAGCCACATAGCCTCTTCTGTATTTAAATTAAATTACTGTCATAAGAAATTCCAAATAGGTGGAATTTAAGGGCTGCTGAGGTAAGGCTCACCAAAGTTATGAGAACTTCCCGACCTTGAGCTTTCGCTTTCACGGGTTTTCACTCCAGTTTCGTCATTTCCAATTCTCTGTCGAGCTTAGCTGTCTTCAGTCACCCCATGTCTGTTTGGACGTCTCGAAGGAAGGGTGCAGTCCTCCAACACACCCGCTGCTGGCAGCCCAGTCATCCTTGATAGTCTAAACCCTCCCCGTCTTGAGGAAAAATGAGAAACAATGGAGATTACTGCCTGGTACAGCTCAGCTCCTCTGGCTAAATTGCTGTCACAGACACATTTGCAAAATATCTATACAGTCTGTGGTTTATCATCGTATTTCAGATGTTTTTGTGATTAATGCATGCATTTCCCTTATAGCATAGATACATGAATAGAAATAAATTTAACAAGTATAATGATATTTGCATGTAGGAGTTTGGCAGTCTTTGAGACTCTGGATAGTAAGGAACCAGTATCTGCTCCAGCTGGAGTTACATTGGGCATGACCCAAGGACAACAGACCCCGCTGGAGAAATTATATCTCATGGTTAGGCTGGGAATGCCAGGGGTTCCTCCTCCAGGAGGAGCTGGGGACTGTAGCTGGGGACAAGAAGGTCTGGGCCCATCTATCCCGCCTCAACAGGACTACAGAGGGTAACTGACTGACTGACATTTGACTCGGCTTTGTACAACTAATGGGGAATAAACTGGTATCAAGCATGCGCAGCTCTTCATCTTTCTGTTTCAGTTTTAGTAACTATGTGCATAAAAATAGATTCTTGTTTTGTTATATTGGATTTTATTAAACCCCCTTGCTGTGAATAGCTTCAGTGACGTAAATTTAAGTTTCAATATTCAGTTTTAACACATCTTTATTGAACAGTCTTGCCGGCTAATTATATGTTGGAATTATATCATCTGAGCTTTAGGAGATACTTCTGTTTGTAAGTAAATTTAATTTGATTTGCTGAAAAAATTACTAGCATTTCACATTAACAAAACATGTAATAGAATCTCCACCAATGTGAAATCAGCTGTAAAATAAACAACTTGCAGTCAGATCCTCAGCTGCCTTAATGCAATGTTAAGTGTGTTTTCATGGCTGCAGAACAGAGCTGTGATCTGTGCAACAGTGGCACCGCGTTTCAGGTCCAACCGTACATCCACATCACACTCAGTCGGGGGCTGCATAGACACACAGAGCTGTGCAGTGGAACTGGGCAGGGTGGCAGAAGGCAACGTCCATGCGACAAAGGAAAGGAGGCCAAGAGCAATTGGGCAGAGCGCAGGACTCCTGAGGATGACGGGGATGGAGCACCTTTTCCAACTGGGCCTAAGAGCAAAGGGCGGTGGACTGATGCCAGGACAGGAAAAACCACAGTGTTTTGGCCACTGAGAAGCAGATATTCAATTGTCTCTCCAAAAGAAGTATGCAACCAACTGAATTCTCATGTCTCTGAAAACTGAAGCCTTTTTAATTGTCTGACGCTTATCCACAAAATAGTCATAATCCCCCTTTTTACACACACAAACAAATTTTGAAGCACAGCTGCAAGAAAGCTTTCCCTTTTTTCCCAGGTTATTTCTCCCTTTGCCCTTTGCTCATTCTATCATTCGCCCTTAATGTCCTGCACCTTTCTTCATCTTTTGCAGTCTCTGCACCGAAGAAAATAATAAGACTCTGTTTTGTCTGGATGGATTTCCCTAAAAGCAGTCACTTCATTGGACTCTTAATGCAGCCGTACACACGTACATTACATCCGATCAAGAGGTACAACAATGACTATAAAATTTTACGTCCCGGTAGAACCTTTTTTGCATTAAATCTGAATGCTACATCAAAGCAGCACATTAGAAACTGACCGGCAATGGGATTAAGTCCTTTTTCACGTTCATTCTTCTATTTGTGCATTTTATTACAGTGCTGTCTAATAATACATTCATTAGCAAATAAACACTTACCCAGTACAGGGTTATGGTGGCCCAGAGCCACAGGGTGCAAGCCAGCGTACAGTCTGGCTAGGTTGCTAATCAACTGGAAGATCTCTTAACATTGTTTGTTCTTTTCGCCCTTTTTAGTTTGTGTCCCACGTTCTTAATGAAACCATTAAGGCCTGTGTGATCGATTGCAGGGTAGAGGTGGTCACATAGGCAGGACAGAGGCAAAAGGACAGCAGATGCAATGCAAAAATGAGGGCCATAGACTGTATATAAGGTACAAGTAGAGAAATTACTTGGCATCGAAACCATGAGCAAAAAAAAAAAACCCTTCAGTGGAAACCAAAAGTCTGCATACAGGGCAAACACTGAGTCCTCTTGCTCCCTCATCTCCACTCCCCAAGTGTCTCAGCCCAGGTTCATATGTCCATGTTGATGGGTTCAAGTGGCAGCAGCTGGCTGAATGTGGCATGAATGTAGCTTGGTGGGGCCAGGGGTAGGGTAGGGTAGTGAAGAGCTGTCCATCATGGTCCTTCCTAACCACCAGATTTCACCGTGCTTTTCGAATATAAAGTGCAGTGGAGTCCACTTAAGTGGATACCAGATAACTGGATAATTCGGTTTAAGTAGATAGCGTCTCTGCAGCCCGGTTTTGGTCCACTTCACGTCAAAGGAATACAGCTTTGGTTAACTGAATACACACTAATGCTGCCTTTGGTGCAGCATAACCAGCGTGACTTTCACTTTTCATTCTGGATGCTTATTATTATTGCTATTATTATTGCTATTATGTTTATTATCGTTATTGCTAAGGAGGAAGCTGGGATAGTTGGTTGATTGACACCCACTGTAGAATGTGCTTATAGAGTGCACGGTGACCATGTAGGTGCGGTTTATTTGTTAAACTATTTGTGTTTGTTAAATGGATTGCAAGTTTCTGTGGTCAGTCCCATGTGTAAGGCTTTCCTGATGTTAATTGCAAAAGTGGGATGTGTTTTGGATAAATGGCTGTGCTATTTTTTAGGACTTATGTAATGTTTTTGAAGCCTTATGTGAATTATGGACTGTGAACAAGACATTATTGCTGATATGGATTTTAATTCTGTTAAATGACACTAAAAAGGTCTACGTCTGGGTCTGATTTGTATGCCTATGGAATGTTTTTAATGTATTTGCTGAAGCTGAAACTGCAGATGTTTTACAGACTTTAAACATGAGGTTCCTTGTTTTGCACCTGATAGTGAATGGAGTTCATTTTAGTGTTTTACATCTGTTTGTTACCGTTGAGCTGTCTGGAGTTTTGTATTTTATTGGAGCCTAAGAAAAAAGACAAATGCCTTGTGCACATACCATGTTAAAAGAAAGACATTTCCAGAATTCCTGCCTCCTAACCCAGAAGCGCTATAATAAACTGAACAGAACACCTTCACATACTATAATTTTATCTACAGTATGTGTTGTTGTTTTAGTAGGCAATTCTGAACACGTAGATCACGCGATTAAGTGGATATTCTGGATAACGGTCCCAAGGTTCTCCACTAAAGCAGACTTCACCGTCTCGTAATGGGTTAAGGCTTCACAGTTAATCTTGAGGTTTAAAACATTTTCTCCTCACTTCTGTGCCTTTGTTTTGCTTGCACTCTCTGCTAATTAAATGGGCCCATTATACTTGGGTGGTTTGGCTGCTGTCTAACCGCTACCTGCTGTAGGTGACAGACAGGGAGGAAGGCCATGCCAGCCCCTGACACCTGGCTGGTGTGGCTGAGTTTGAGTTCATTGAGCAGACCTGCTCAGGAGTGAAAATTAACATTCAAATCCCACTGTAGTCTTCTGTCTGCACTGCGTGGCAGCAATTCTCTGGAGATCTTTTTTTTATACCTTGCTTCAAATTGTCCATACCTTCTCAGTCTCAAGTGGGACACACCCTCATCTGTCACAAGTAATGAACACTTCCATCACACATGCTTGAATGCAGCAAGGCTTCTTTGCAGTTGTGCAAACCTCCGTGAAGGCTGTTTCATCCTGTCGACAGAAATGGTCAAATAGGAGGAAACCCTGGCAGTTTAATTTACATTCCAAGGGCTGTTCACCATCATTGCCCCTTCAGTGTTAAGACAAAACTGACAAATACAGTAAGTTTGTCAGCCCTTCTCGAAGAGGCTGAACATAATTAAATCAGCGCTCTTCTCCACTTCTGATTTCTCTTCGTTGTGGCCTCGCATTGATGGTTGAAATTGATCTGAGCAGAAGCTCACGCGCTGGTCATCAGCTATTCAGTGCCGAGGGTCCCTTTGGGCATGTTCTTACAATGACTTTCAGCCCCGATTCCTCCAGTGCCGCAGGGTTTTCTCATTTCCCCAATACAGCTGTGGCTCAGCCATTTGAGTGATATATGTGTTATTTTTGCTGATCTTTAGAAATGGCCACTCCATTATACCTTCCCTTGTAATTTACCTACACTTATGGAAAAAATATGTCGCGTCCTGAATATACTACACTGCAGCACATAAATAATGCATGCTGTTCCGCTAAAAAAAAATGTATATCTTGTAAGGAGAAAATATGAAGAGAACTAATTTTGTTCAGTAATGATTTCTGCGTGCAGAGAAGTGCTGGATCTCAGTCTACCATGTCACACCTAAGCTTTGTGCAGTCTCTGTTTCTCGAAATGAAAAAGATGCTCTAGTTACAGAGAGAATGGAGAATTAGCCTGAGGATTTCCTCCTTAATCTCCAGTCCCCAGTTAGGTCTCCTCCTTTTTTTGCAGCCATAGTTTAAGTCAAGAAGCCCCCTATCATGGCTCGGTTCCAGGAGCTGATGTGAACATTCCCATTGATCACGGTAAGAGGAGACTTGTCGAGTTACCACGGCAACTGCCTTACCGACTTGGGGGTTGAGCGCAAGCCGTGAGAAATGCGTGAGCAATGGACTTGGGGTGATGGTGAGGTGGCTGGGAGGAAACGGGATGCAACGCAGTTGCTGAGAGCAGCTCCTCAGTTCGGGGAACCTTCTCTCCACACAAATGGCGAATTGCTGCAGTAACCCAGCATGTCCTTGTTAAATGATAAGACCTTTTTAATGTTTTTTTAAACATTTTTTTAAATCATAAAATTCTACCGAGCATTGTTCTTGTATGCATTATGCCAGTAATTATAATTCCACACTGAAGAGACACCAGCTTGTTGTGGCCAGGCTGCTGGACATGCTGACCTCCTGCTATGCCAGCAGTAACCAAACTATTTCAGTCAGTCTCTTGGACACAACAGCCTTCAGGCTTTCCACTCGTCCACTCGTCTCTATATCAGCGGCAACGAGCTTCTGCGCTAAGAAATATTCCACGCTCGGCACAAACCCTCAGTGAAACCACACTGGCCACAGAGTCTGAACCGCTGCCATCCGGATTTGTCTCTGACACTTTGGACTGCTTGGCTGCCCGATCTCCATCTTTGCCTAATAAGCAGCTTTCCATCACCCCCCCCCCCCAACCCCACCCACCTACCCCCCTGAGAGGATGGATCGCTTTCACAAGATCGTCAATGTGACCGCGCCAGCTGACGCGGGCGGCTCCTCTCCTCCATCCCGGTGCAGCCGAACCGAACGCACCGGAGGAGTGAAGGAAACTCTACATATTCCAGCAGAGCCTGAAGATTTTTAATAAACACAAAAATATATTTCATAATGCCCTATATACAAAACATTAAGAGTAGGACTCGCTGAAACTGGCCAGTATCTTCATTTGTTGCTGTTTTTTTAAAGGTTTTGATAATCTTTTTTTCCCTCTTTGTCCTATGGCTGAGACACACCTTCAGCCTCGAGCTTGTCTGCGATGCCTGCTGCTGCACAGCGCCCTCCTGAGGGCAGAGAGAGCGTCACAGGGCCCAACGCCGCAGGGCTGGGATGGAGCGGAGCGACCGCTGGTGCCATCTAGCGATCCAGTGGAGATTGCACGGTGAAGCGCCCAGGCAACGCTACTGTACTGTACTTGACTGTATTGTACTTTACTGTACTGATAAAATTTGGGTATGAACAAACAGCATCACATTTTTCACTGAAAGTATTCACAGTTAGGGGGTTGAATAAAATCTAACAAAATAGGAATCTATTTTTATGCCACTAGTTAATCTATGAGGAAAAAACTAAAACGTTCAATTTTCTATTCATCAAATGCCATTCGTGTTTTAAAAAATGTGGATGTTTGGTGGTAAGCAGGTGGTCATGAAAAAAATCTTCAGCACAACCAATATTTATAGTGAGAACAGGAGGAAAGACGATGCAATCTTCAGGTAAACAAAAAATTTTTAGACGGAACTTAAACAGATCACACTGGACCATGTTGTACTTGTAATTATATTAAATTATTATAAAAAAAACAGAATATTCAGACACAGTGGAGGTCTGTTTTCATCATAATACTATTAACATGTAAGTTGTTGTTTAAGCATCTGATCAATAAATAAACATAAAAATAATGTTACACTACATTAAGTAACAGATACATTAACGTACATACACATTTTAAAGTATACAGCTAATGAAATAATACATTTGGACACGTGCATTTACATTCCCAGAATGAAAAGTATTATCAACCAGCAGATAAAAAAATCTACTTTCATGCCTCAGATGTGCGCAGTGGGTACTATAGTGGTTAAACCTTGTAAACGAAAAGTTTCCTGTTCAGATGTCCTGCTGTAGTGTCCAAAATGAAGGCCCTTAGCGCCAGGAAGATCACTGCTGTATAAAAGGGTAAATCACTGCAAGCTGCCCTGGGTAAAGGTGTGACAAACTAATAGCTTTTATTATGAACTTCAATTCATGTGACAAACTGGCATCCCATGCAGACATGTCCTGTCTCACACCCTATGATTCCAGAATGGACTCCGGATCACTGCGGCTCTGCATTGGACAGGCGCTCGTACTAATACTGAATAGATGAATTAAATATGAACGTTAACAGAAACTAGATGTATAATATACTTTTCAGCTGTTTATAAAAATGGAAAATGTACAACATAAACCCCTGCCCCTCTCACTTGGGTGACACTTCCATACAGCTATATAGACAGTCAAGAATGTTTACATAAGAAAGGGCTTTGGTGGTTTTGTGTCACTACCACTTCTAAATTACAGGAAGGAGCATTTTTTAGTTACTTTTTCCCACTAAGATGTTCCTTTGATCTGTAGAGCAAATAACTTGTAAATTGAGTTAAGCATTGTTTAGATGGAAAGCACATTGATAACAACTAGGGTCTAATAATCCAAGGAAAGAAAAAAATATATATATAAACATCAAACATTAACAAAACATTTTAAATATATGTATAGTTTGCATATATTCGTAGATATGTATATATGTATATATACATATATGTAAACTATACATATATGTATATATACATATATATTATTTAGCAATAGAATATATATATATGTGTTGACATGGCCAAAAATATAGCTGACTATTGTAGGAGGAAAATGGCCCCATATGAGGAGCATAGGTCTAGAACAGTATGGCCTTTATCCAAAAAAGAATAGAAAACAACAAAAAACCTTTAAACCCATTTGACACTGAAATTAAACCATTGAAAGAGGCTCATTAGAAAAAGAACCCAAATGACAGCAAAGATTCTGGCAGCAAGTCAGTTTTATAGTATTCAGCTATCTTCAGACCAGCTGCCTGCTATACAATCCTAACTGTGTAGTTAAATAGTGGCAGATGGTCTTTCTCATCCAAAGTATCAGCCCTCTCCCAGGAATTACTCATAGAATTGAAATATCACATATGTGAAAGGCATTCCAAAATATTTAAATATATTTCTCAGCAAAATGGAAGCAGGAGGCCACGATGCAAAACTGCGTCATTGCAATGAACCCATTTGCATTTAGATTTATGCATTTAGAGGGTGCTTTTCCTCCGGTATGACGCTCAGAGTATACAGACTTTAGCTCATAAATGCATTAACCTTTATTATAGCAGATTAGTTTGATTGCTTGCTAATGCTATGTATGGAGTGTGATGCACTGCTTTGTAAATTCTTACCTTCATGTTACAGGCTATGAAAGAATGTAACGTCACTTTATCTGTTCTTACACCATTCTGATCAACTTTCTTGCTTTAAAATGCTGCGCCTTAATTCTTGCGGCAGCTGCTTCTGAAGTTTAGCCATCCTCGGGCAGGAAGAACCTGAAGTCGTCCATGGAAGTCAGCGTGCCGTAATGTCGTATCCGTCTGTACACATGAAGTACTGAGTTTATCAGTTGTTTCACAACTGTGAGTCGAGTGGTGTCCCACCTTAAATGTAAACAACGGGGAAAAAAAAATAAAATGTGGGACTGGGATGGGCATCAGCACCATGAAAAAAATTCATTGGAAACTGCTGAGTCGGAACATCAGGTTTGAGTAATTTTCCCACTGTTTCTAAATCCGCTTGCTTGTACTACATCAGGCTCACATTTTCACTGCGGCATGTTCTTGCACTACAGCTCCGCAAATGTCATTGATAAAGTGACGTTTTAAAATGTTGCAGCAGGTAGCTCCTGATCTGCCATGCAAGGGGACTGTCTGGAAAACCGTGTGGAATGCTGGGAAGGCAGTAGCTATGCGTTACTCAGATCTTCCACCTTGCATGGCCGACCATTCGGCGTGAGAGGGAGCCTTCTGTTCAGGGCAGCTAGCAAGATGTCGTACTGGTCTGCAGAGATGTGTGTGTGTGTATCAGGGGTGTAAGGGAAGCTTCAGCTGCCACCCTGGTCCTTTCGGTGTGTGAGGAAAGCAGTCCCTTTCACAGTCTTTAATGTACAGTTCCACTCGCACCACTGACCCTGGTACTGGGTGTGCATTGTTTAATCGCTGTGTGTGTTCATTTTTTCAGAAATTTTTGCTGTTTGCCACACAAAATTATTGTTTTTTTCTTCCATGAGAGCTAGCCACTGAAACGTGCAACATGCGAGACATTATTGATTACTTGCCTCAAAAGTGTGTAAAACGAGTGTGTCTGGGTGCTTGACCCGCTGCACAGAGGGGTGCGTCCTGGGTAGACCTACCAGCAAACGGTCGGAAGGTTCCTGGTTCGAATCCCACTCGTGCTGTAGCATCGTTGAGGGGGGAGAAAAGAAAAAAAAAAACTTCCTTTGATACAGTACGGGTAAAGGTGACTGGCGAATGCGGTAAACACACGCCACACACTAAAGGTTCGCGTCAGCCGTATTATGTTGAGCCTCTTGGAGCCAAAAACCCTCCAGCTCCTGCTCCCCCGTCTCAGCAACAGAGGGCGCAGCCGTCCCTCGCAGCTCGCGTTCGTGCCGGGGTGCGAAAATCCGGCGCGAGCCACAGACGGGCGGCGAACAAAAGGTATTTGGGGGGGGCGCGCGCGCGAGCGAGGACGAGGAGCGGTTGGGTGTCGTGCGCGCGCACTCCACCCTCGCAGCGCGTGCGGACTAGCGGCGCTCCCGCGAGCACCGGAGACAGCGAGGAGGCGGGACGTCAGGCCGAGGAGGGGCGCGCGGACACAGCGACTCGAGGGGACCCTTCGACACGGCGGCGGCGGCGGCGGACAGTGAACACAAAGCGGACGCTGGCACAGAGGACGGAGTGCTGCAATGGAGTGAGTACACGCGCGCACACCCCGGCGCTGTCATTTTCATTTGCCTCTCACGGCGGAAAAACGGCCACTTCGGTGAGAAAGACCGCGCCGTGACACCTCAGCATCACCCCGCAGTGCGTGCCGCCCGTCCGCGCGCGCCTGCAGCTGTGCTCGTGCTGAGCAGATGCATCAACGCAACACACGCGCGCACAGGTATCGTGGTGTTGCGCAAACGTGCGTTTGCAGGGATTACATTTCGAACAGCGTCTCGCCATCTGAGTATTGCGTGTGTTGTTATGCTTTGAGCTCAACATCACATCGACCGGGGCGGAGAGCGAGCGATGCACTGTGTGTGTGTGTGTGTGTGTGTGTGTGTGTGTGAGCAAACGGACGCTCGGTGCATTTTTTTCCGTCACTTGAACTCAGCGCGTCCGGTGCATGTACGCTGCAGCAATGTAGCGGGCATTATTACGTTAAGGCATGCGGAGCGCGAGGGCGAGCTGTGTGTCATTGATCGTGAGCGATGCTGCTGACTGATCCGCGACTCCGTCGTGTTTTTTGGGTTCTGTGTGTGTGTGTGTGTGTGTGTGTGTGTGTGTGTGTGTTATCATTCCCAGTGGGATACATACACACACACACACACACACACACACACACACTGGGACACCTTTCCTCGCAAATCACGAGTCCCATGTTGTATTATTATCATATTGCAGAGATATGAGGTTTCGCCTCACAAATCGATGGCCTGTGGATGAGAAGTGTTTATCTGCACCACATACTCTGTGTGTGTGTGTGTGTGTGTGAGAGAGAGAGAGAGAGGGTGTGTAGGTGGGTTTCCTCAGCAGGCATTTTCTGATCATGGTTGACAGCAGTGGGGTTCTTCCAACATGGCTGTGTATAGGGTACTCCATCTACTCTGTGTGTGTGTGTGTGTGTGTGTGTGTGTGTGTGTGTGTGTGTGTGTGAATCTGGGTTTCTTCTGTACTGCTGTCCACATTTGACCCTGTGCTCATCTTACTGCAAGAGGGCTGTTGTGTGATGCTCTGTCTCTGCTTTTAGACTCCATATTTTTTACACACATGACTGCTGTAGCCCATGTGCCACACACACACACACACACACACACACACACACACACACACACACTCACTGTCCCAGTTCATTCACTGCATTTATCTGATCAGTGTGCATTTGTTCCCATCAGCCATGCTTTGGTATATCAATATTTCTCTTTTATGTAGTGGAAAAAATAAGTGCCGGTGCTCCCATTATTGACATTTTTGCATGCGTATCAGTCTGCAATGAATAAAAGGTAGAAGAAAATATTGTTGATTTTCACTATGTATTTATTCACTAAATATACTAGTAACAGACAGTTTGAAAACAGCATGCGAGCTGACATGCAGCATAACTTGGTGCATACTGGGTAATGAAATATAGCTATTAGGGCTATTACGAATTATGGCCATGTAGTACAGCAGTGTTCTGCCAGAAGAGCAGCTCAGGCAGAGTTTGTGATGCACACTGGGAGTTTAATGAGAAGTACCAAAACACAAGAAAATGTCCCGTTTCCTTTAAGAGCAAAATGTAAAAGTACTACTATTGAGAACTGGCCAATTTGAAACACTGTCCATTGTTGTCCTGTATAGGTGTATCTGTACCATGCTTGTTGCTGCGTGGCTGAGTGACCTTCCATAGAAGCTGAGGCAAGTAGGGTTCAACCCCATGGTTGATGCTGTGTAAGGGGTGTTGAGCTGGGTGAGGGAAATATGTGGCAATGCTGAGGGTCTCTGGTTGACTGGGCAAAGGGAGGCTTGGTCCAGGAAGGTTTCAGTAGCACCAGAGTGATGGAGAAGCACTCAGCAGGATCTGGAACAGCAGATATCACAATATAAAAAGCTCAAAAACAGAATTTTTGATGTTCACTGCTTGTACAGAATCATTTTCTGTGCATGTTGTGGCAAAGAATCTCGATTTGGCAGTCTGTTGAGTGCTGGGATTTCTGTGAATCATAAATATAAGACAGTAAGGGGGCGCAATGGGGAAGCAGGTAGTGTAGCAGTTAGATTTGTTGCCTTGCAATTGGGTCCCAGGTTTCAGTCTCTGCTGTGACTGTAGTAGCCTTGAACCATGAATTGGTACTTAAAAATGTTATAATTATCTAGCTGTAAAAATGGGTATGTCACAGTGAGTAGCTTGGTGTACCAATCTAACACTGAGTTGCTTTGGCCCAAGGCACTGGCAAAATGAATAACCATAAATTTAGGGGACCTGAAGTGGTCAGACATGGTGAATCTGTGTTATTTCATGTAGCATAGAGCTTTTATTTTGTCACCAAAAGCAACAAAATGAAGAGTGGTTATGGTGGTACCCAGTTTCATAATTACCTCATCCTAATCTGTCCAAGATTTATTCTAAATTTATCCAAGGGTTTTCACACATGTTATTGCTCATGGAGAATCATTCCCGCTGACTACCATTCACAAGACTTTTATTGTGAAGGCCTGGGAATAGTGAGCAGGTGAGGTGTTTCAGAACTGGCGCCAAACAGGCTAGTCCTAATTAACGCACTGGTCTGGCGGACTAAGCTTTCTTGCTCTCACCGGGGTGTAGAGATGTCTGCCCTGGTTTTCCCTTGTTTCCTGCTGTCTGCCACACGGGTCCTGGGTGGGGCGAGGCCGGCCTGACTCTGCATTGCCATGGGAACGTGAGAGAAGCAGTCCCCCAGGGTACCATGCCTGACGTGCCCAGATGTGATAATGAGTGGAGGGGATGGCAGGGCTAGAGGCCTAATGGTAGCTTTCAGTTGCTGTGCATCGTTGTTTAATAGCTTCCCCTTCCATCATCTGTCAGTAGACACGTATACATATTTTCTCGTGTTCCTGTAAAATCGTTAATGTTTTCCTTTATATTGTGTCTTTACTTATCAGTATGTTATTACTTTCCTTTCAAAAGCCCATTTATTATTATGTAAAAACCTATAAAAAAATTTAAGTGCACAGGGTGGATTTGGCAGGTATCAACTACCGTTACAAATGTTTGAGGAGTCTCCTCCTTTGTTTCAGTAGAATTTAACAATTTTTTGCAATATGAAGTTTTTCCATAAGAACAAAATGCATTCTTTCATTTGACCACATTTTGTCTTGTTTTAAATAAAGGATTTACAGAAAATATAACAAAATGTTGCTCATCTCAGCATAACTTTTATACAGCAAGGACCATCTTTGAACAAAGCTGCTGTCTGTTCCTCAGAAGTCCCTTTTTGTGCTTCAGTACCTTGCAGTACATCTACCAGACTTTTTAAAATGTATCCTGCTAAATGTTCAACAACTTCAGTGACAAAATAAGTAAAAGCTACATGAGCATCTATTAAAAGAACAATGCAAATGGAAAACATTTTCAGTACCTTGTTCAAAACGTTTAAATCTTAAAGGTAACAGGGACAGCAGTTCTTGTCAGGATGATATGCAAATACGAAAAAGCCACTCTGCTACGGACTTTCATTGACGTGCATTAAAAACATCTGGCCTCACCAGATTTGTCTCAACAGGCTTCTGTTTTTATGCATTGGCTATACCTGTCATTTGAAATATTTCTCAAAGCACAGTATACTAGTATGCTATTCATAGCAATAATAATTTCTAAATTTACACCCTGGTGAAGGTCCAGTGTGAGCCACTAGGGTAGAAGTGTGGGCATGTCGGTGTGCTGGGTTCACAGGGGAGCATGTTTGTAGAGGACAATTAGCCCATGTTGTCACTACTGAAATCAGGTTGCTGGCTGGCACCACCTTCCTCCTGTTCTAGGCAGATATAATAAGGCTATTGATGTGAATTAGGTAGCTGAAAATCTTCCATTTTCCAGATTAAAATAACTAAGGAGATGTCTTCGACAGCAGGAACAGGCAGATGGATTAGAAATGAAGACATGACTCAGAGGCAACATTTTAGGTTGCAGCAGTGTTTCAGATGTGTCAACAGGACCTTGCTGCCATCTCCATTAAGAAGCTAATTTATTTGTAATCTGCTGTTATGTGATGATTCATAATTTTGCTTGTGTACATTTGAGAATAAAGAACTAAGATTTGGCTTCTGATTATGTCCATTAATGTTTTGCTGGGTTATTGTCAAATTAGTTGAAAAATTCCTACATGCAAAACAATTCCATCAGATTAAAATGTATTGAGTTAAAAGTGGGGACTACATTTAGTTCCACTTTTAGTCAAAGGACATTTATAATAAGCATGTTATGCTACATCTAGGCAAGAATTATTTGTCTTTCCTCTTGTTATGTTATCCTTGTTATATTTACCTTTTAACCGCTGAAATATACATGCATTAAATTGTGGCAATTTATTTAACTAGTTCTTTTCTCCAAAGCCATTTACAGTGTTAAGGTACTTAAGCTATTTATTCATTCATATATACAGAGTATGTTTTACTGGAGCAGTTTGTTATACCTTACTCAAGAGTACTACAGCAGCAGTTGGAATTTGAACTTTATTTCAAGTCCAAAGTGGCTGCGCTGTCTAACACTTGTCTTTCATTTACACTATATCCAAACAATTACTTCTACAGTATATAATTCTAAATGTTTTATACAAAATACTCAAACTTCAACCCTTTAATGCTGCCTGGTTTTCAGTGTGATTCTGCTGATCTGTGGAAATGGGCTGACAGCCAGTGTTGCACTCTGGCAGGGAAGACTACAGCTTCCTCTTTACTTCCTGTGCCTCTAAGCTGTGTGTGGACCCCAAGCATTGCAGCTCCAAACCCTTGGTCCTGAATTGTGGTTGATTTGTGGGGTTTGACAGCCAGAGAGAAGGAAGGAGGGGGAGGCATGACGGCATTATTCTGCTAAAGCAGAGTGCCCGAGTTTTCAAGCTTAACCACATCAGTAAAAAAGTCAAAACCAGTGAGGTGATTGAAGCCAGACAACCGCTGTCATCACCAATAGAGTGTAACCCATGTTACTGTTCAACTAAGAATAGAATGACTTTGGAATGCCTCCTTCCTCCCCCAGTTATTTTAGTCACTTGATTTTTTGGAGGGGAGGGCAGTTCCCCTTTTGGCCTTTTGGAACAAAAATGCTGCCTGTTTTTTTTTTTTGAGATGCTTGCAAGACAATAGCTTATGCCCCTTTTGTCTTTTCACCATCAAATGCCTGCTGTGTGGCAAACCCTCAATCCTTCGTACTGCCTCATTAGATGGTGACTGGGACCATGTACAGAGGAGGACTCTTTTGGTTCAAACTCAAGTTTTTTTCTTCAGTATGGTTGCTGCTTGTTCTTTCTTATGATCAACTGTTAGCATCATTGTCATACCTTCAGGGAAACAATTAAAAGTGTACATGTGTTCTCTTCTCATGCATGTCCGTGATGGTTGGCAGCTGGTTTTCACACGGCGGGCTATTACTTATATGCAACACCAACTCTATGAGCCTTACAAGACCAAAAGAAAAACTCCCAGAACCAGGTGACATTCTGGTACGGTGCTTAGCTGAGAAAAGCAAGGATAATTTAACCACCTTTGACCACGGTAAGAAAGGTGCTCTTCCAAGAAAGCTGAGCTCTACCAGTCTGACCACGCCTGATGCTCATGACCAGGAGATCTCGCTGTGACAAGACATAACTGGAATTGTTCCACTGTTGGACAGAGAGCTTCTTGGCTGGGGGAGGATGGGGCATCTCATTTGGCTGCCACATAAATGCCTTCTGCAACACTGCTGGCTCCTGGGTGCCAAACACTGTGTGACCTGTAGTGAGTAAAAAAAGCAACGTGCTGGGCAGCAGGTAAATTGAAGAAACATAGTGGTGGCCAGTGAGGCACGCAGGCAGGTGTGGGGCTGGTGCAGATGACAGAGTCAGATACAAAATTAGAAAGACTAAATGGGGGTGAATTGGAAATCCTGTTAAAAATACATCAGACATAGTGAATCTGTTTATATGATACACTGTGGTGCAGGAAAGCCAGAACTTTTGAGTTTTCTTGGTAGTCATGCAGTTTTGCACATTGCTGAATGTAAGATGTTTATTGTATGTTTTAAACCCTTAAGTCAGGAGAATGCGCTCAAATGTGAATGCAACACAAATTGTCATATGACCATCAGTATGGTGTGGGTCAAGTATGCATACAAAAGGCGCTTTCACCCCACCACTTTGGAGAGATGGGGAGGGTCAACCCTCGGGTGGCCCTAGATAGACTGATCTTCAAGTTCTCCCTGGTTTGGCCTGAGTGATGTACTGTGATGAAACTCTGGATCTGTTTTTTTTTCTCCTCACACTACTCCATATTGTGATTTCTGGTCAACAGTTATTGACTGATTTGTACACCCAAATTATCCACATGCATGTTGGGGTGCTATGTGCAAATCCCAGGAAATAAGCAACATGAGTTCAGCTGCCCTTGGTGTGCTACATTTCCCTGTTTGCTTGAGTTTTGTTAGAAGCCTTTAAATGTAAACATGTCTAAGACATGAGTTAGTGTTCTCATCTCATGGTTTACTTACCGATCTTAAACATTTTGCACTTTTTCCAAGCTAACAAATGTACTGCTTGCTAATACATGAATGCTGATAAATTGTATGTTGGAATGCAGATACATACAAAGCATTACTTTTGAATACAGATGCTAGAACAAAAACATTGATATTGTAGGCCACTCCTCCTTTTGGCTCCCAAAACACTGTTCTATCCCAGTTCTTTGTTTCTGCATATCAACAAAAAATATCCTAAGGTTGTTTTTTGCTTTTACATCTTATTCCAGAGTGTATGGGGATGTTGGAATATGAGACATTTTTGTACATTGCATACAGTACAGATGAATTTTTGCTGTATTCTGGAGCCATACTTTTATTCCACCAGTCAAAACTGGGTAGTTTGATCTTTTACTAATGGCTGACCAATTTTATTGAAATGAACTATACATTGGTGTCCTTGTTTGTGTCTTTGTAGTTATGTTAAAAAAAGGTATGTTAAAAATCTGTGTTACTGTTTTCATCCATATTTTATGCTATTTTATCATTTTACTTTAACAAGACACAACATAGTACTACTGAACATATATCCAAGATACACAATTTTATATGTATGATGCACAGATCAAATTATACCATTACATCTCTAACTGGGTCCTTGACTTCCTAGTGAAAGATTCTGAATTACACAAGGTGCTGATGGGAGCAGTAGTGTGGTTGCTGTGCTTGTTTGCTAAGGCATGTGATTAGATTGCAGATTTTTTAGCTGTGCTTCACCCTGTGTCTCCTAATCCTGTTGCAAAAACTGGATGAGACCAAGGAAATGCATATGTGAGCTCAGATTCACTCGTTCCACCCAAATGGTTGGACACAAATGGCTACAGGAACAGAAGAAGTGTATCATTTTTAAATCAGTATTTTTTAACTTTAGAGTTAGCATTAACATTTTTTCATAAAAACAAAGAAGGAAAAAAGTAAACATTCATCTACTTATTTTCATTAACCGCTTATCCTGAGTAGGGTCCCAGCAGTCCGGAGCCTGTCACAGAGGCAGAGGGCACTAGGCGATGAGGCTGCCTCTGGATGGAATGCCAGTCCATCACAGGGTGACCACACACACACGTCACGTTCACATGCACTTTAGAGTGACCAGTTAGCTTGAAACATATATCTTTGGACTGTGGGAGGAAACTGAACCACCAGAAGGAAACCCAAACAGGGGGAACATTCAAACTCATGCCCAACCAGCCCAGGTACTGTGAGGCAACAGCACTACTCGCTGAGCCACTGTGCCACCCTAAAAGTAAAACTGCTGTGAAGTTTTCATTGACTTGCTTTGATTGTCAGTGATAATTATTATTATTATGTTAATGCTCCTTTTAATTAATTATGTGAATGTGCATTATTATTAATATTGTCAGCCCTCATTGTGATTAGTTGCATAGACTGGCAAGGTTTTTGTGTGCTCATTAAATTGATGCTATCCTTGTGGACATTGTGTAGAGGTGGATGAGCACCGGAGCTCAGCTCAGCCCTGACACACAACACACACTGCAGCTTGACAAGATTACTTCTCAACTATACTTATGGCTGATGTTTTAGTCCTTTAATTTTTTGAAGAAATACATGATAATTGGATATGGGCTTTTTTGGATTATGTAATGGCCCATAGAAGCCACAGCTGGCAGTCCTCCTCATTTGAAAGCGCATTGTTTTTTGGAGAGGTTATTATAGAATACTTTGCTATAGATGAGAAAATCAACATTTTTTGAGTTTTGAGAACTGAGAATGGATCCCATCCAGCTTGCTCTTTATCAACAAGAGAATAAGTCAGTAATGGCTCCATGCAGTTGACTCAAGTAAGACTTAGAGCTACATCTGTGTCCTAGGTCAACCATCATTTAATGCGATTAATTATTAATAAATTAACAAGGCAAGAAATATCAAATATTTATTTTGTCGCAGAATGGCTTGCCCAATATTATGAGGCACACATTTCTACTTGAATTTTAGATATTTTTTTCCACATGGAAAATTCCACACACTATATTTGACAGGAAGTTGGACTGTATTCACACCGTATCAGTTTCAAAAGATGGCAGCCAGTAGAAAGAGAACTTAACAAAAACTTCCAGGATTAATGTTTCTTTATTATGATATTTAAATGTTTAAACTAAGGTTTTCTCTGCTCTCATGGGCTGAGATCTCTGGTACAACTGACTAATGCAATAGGGGCTTTTCTTTGAATTGCAGAATAGTTGGTTGCTATTATAGAAGAGTCAGCTAGAAACATGTTGACCTGTACCTTTGGGGAAGAACTGTGGAATGAACTCCTATAAGGAGATTTTCCATTTATTTTTTTCTCTGTACATTCAAGAATCTTGTAGGCCTTTACACAATGTGGTGAGATTTGAAATGAGAAATCTAATGTTTAATGTGAATAGTTTTAGTCTCATGTTTGTAAGACATGATATGACTATATGCATTCTAGTGTTTAAATGAACATTTTCCTTAAGAGTAGATAAAAATATTTTGCATCTTTGAATGTGTATATATTTTTTGGAGGAGTTAATAATGGTCTTGATGGTACCTACATGTTTTACAGAATAATTATTCTGATAGGATGTAAACATTCATCTACTTGGTTATATTTAGTTATTCTCTGTTGTCAGTGTTCCACAAACTTCAAAGTGATGGAGTGAGCTTCATTTTCTTCTGCAGAACTGACAATTTCAGCTGTGTACTTTGTTCATGAAGTGAGATTTTATTTTCAGCCTTGGAATGACAACACTGCTGCTAATAAAGTCTCAGAACTGCACTCTTCTCACACCATTTATGACAGCGAAAGGCTCAACTCTTTACTGGAGATTTTTTTTTCTTCTTTCTCTATTTGGGAGCTCCTATTACACCCAGTGAGAAAAATATGCTCTAATAGACAATCCAATACAAAGTGCTGCTAGTTTAAGTGGAAAAACATGCCTATCAGTTAAGTTACTCATCTGTAGTAGATTCTGCAGGTTACCTAGTGAATGCTTCAGACTCTTTGTCTAAATTGTTATATTACATGATGCACTTTAAAGATTTTACTACTTTTGCAAGCTGAAATGAGAATAAATGTGAAAATCAGTCCAACAAGACTGAAACAAATGTACTTTTTTATACATAAACTCAGATGTGCAGCAGCAAAATAAGGCATTTTCCAACTTCACACTCTTATGAATGGTGTATTTAAAGGCTTTAAATGCACTGCTTTGCCTTTTAATTGTAGTAATTCATGGATGCCCCTGTTGTAGTGGTTGAATTATGTGTACTGTTTGTAACACAAGCTCTGTGAAAGTAAAACTCCAGACTATGTTACTGGAGGAGTGGGAGTCAGCTGAGGGCAGTTTGTGGCATGCTGGTGGTGGGTGTCCTCTGACGCATTGATCTGTGAGACCTGCCATGTGGTGTGGTCATTTGGAATGCCTGCGCTCTTTACATTCTCCAAAGTAATGCAACACCTGTCCTTGCTGTAGATTATTTTCTGTTTGACTTGCTTTTGCAGTGTTTACTCTACCCAAGAAACCGAAATAAAATGCCTCAAAGGACTACCACAACTCGAGCTGCCATGTTCTACTTGAAGGTCCCAGGTTTGAATCCAGCCTCCTGCTAAAGAACTTTTTTGCAAGGGAATTACCCTGTATTGTGCTGGTAAAAACTACCCTGCTATACAATTGGGTAAATCATTGTAAGTAGATTAATCTTGTAAGTCTCTGGACAGAATTGTCAGAAAATGTAAATCTCTGATGTAAGAATGGTGTGTAACAATGGTTTATCTTTGATACTTTAATGGAGGTTATAGGATATAATGACAGAATTACCATGGAAGATGCTCAGTTTATAAGTAACAACTTTGCTATATTATGAAAGTCTGAAAACTTGTGTCCAAAATTCACTAACACCGAGAGACGATATAAATTAATCAATACTTTAAAGGCACAACACTTATCCGCAATCTAGATATAGAAGAAGTTTATAAAGAGTTTGCCGCACAGTGGTCAGGTTGAGAAATCAGGGAGTCAGAGGAGTAATAAAAACTGTGTTTTTCAGTTTTGTTTCATTACTTCTTTCCCTGTCAGCTAGCCTCCTGTGTTTGCTCAGCCTGCGTCTGTGTTCCTTCTTGTGCAGAGCTCTTCTGTAATGTCTGAATTGAGCAATACATGGACAAAAGCACAGCACACCCCCTTTTCTCATCCTCTAGCCAGCAGTCCTTTTATATAAGGCCCATGGTTACGTGTGCCTTTCCTGACCACGTGCTGCTGTCAGCAGCTCCTCTGTTATGACCCTCACAATGGTTAGGTGGTGTGACCACACTATACAATCACACAACAAATGCTTTGAGTGCAGGGCATCTCAGAAATTCACAAATGCTGAACACTTTCACAGAACTTTCCTGCACTCATTTAGTTTTCTTCATATTTCTTTATTACCATCTCATTTGAATTCCTAGATGGTACTTCAAATGGAGAACCTCAACAAAACACAGGACTGATGCCTCTCTGCAGTGTTGGTGATGTTTGATAAAAAGGAATGCTAAATGAACAATGTATGCCACTGTACCTTATATACGTTGCCCTTAAAACACCTCAAAACACTGAAATTTTGCAGGTGTTTGTGTTCTGTGAAATGTGCATGTGACAGTGCAGAAATTAGGCCTGGAATGCTGTGAGATATACGAGCTTCATTTTTGAGAAGTCAGAGCTTTAGAAACATGCATCGACACTACACACCACAAACATCTGGATGTCCAAGAGCAAATCGCATAAATACTGTACATTCTAACATCTTGAGGAGTAATGCAAGATTATGTAACTAAAAGTATGACCCACTAACCTTGAACATGGCTTTGCACTGCCTGTCTGCATTCGATCCTGCTATCTCCACAAAGAACCAGAGATAAAATTATGACAGTGTAAGTAGAAGATAGTGGCACATACTACAGTGGATAATTTGGGAGGGGTACTTGTGCTTCTCAGAACTCTCTGCATAGTGTCCTTGTGGCTCCATGTGTGGTGTCCTGTGGTGACTTCATCCCCTGGTGCCTTTATGACAGTAACGCACTGAATTGTGGGTCGCCTGGGACTCAGAAAATCTAAAATGTTGTTTGTCACTGTAGATCAGCTCCAGACTCAGAGCAGGAATTTAACATCAGTCAAATGGATCTGAGAATGCAAAACAAAACTGTAAGTCAGTAGGCTTATAATGTGCACACAAGTTTGCCAAATTTGTTCCATATGGACTTTGTGCATCAAATTTCTTTAATAATTCAAAGAAAAAGGTTACTCAGAGTTGTTCACATTGTACTTGGTGCTGGCGAAATGATTATGTTGCAAAAGTCTCAATTTCCCCCCTTCAGTGAATTTGGACCTTTACCGTTCAGTAACCTGGCTCAATAAGTTAAAGGTTTTTGAATTAAATGTCCAAAATCCCGGATACTTTATATTTTTGCAGGTGGTCTGTGTTATGGGGTGGTTCCCAGGGGATGGGAAACACATGGTGTCCAGCGGGTCTAGCACCGGGAATGGGTTGGGCCTTTCTGGAGTCCAGGCATTCCTGCACTCCCTCATGGCATACCTTCTCATCTTTCAGATGGACAGTCTTAGGAGCTGTTTTTAAGCCTGCTTTCACATATCAAACATGCTGCCTCTTACCAGTGGACCAAGTAGTCTGAAATCACACTGCAGGTACAAGCCGCTGATCTTGCGACTTTTCTGCAACTGTGTGCTGTGGGATATTAGTGGATTTCATTTAAGTTAAGTGCTGAATGGTTGTTGCTTACTGCACGTGTATTTATTTATTCATTCATTTATTTATCTGTTTATTTTCACTACCTTGTCCTGATAAGGTCCAGTGTTCTTGAAGGATGTTTTTAGTAAACTGTCCCACTGTTTTTTGAGAAACTATTTGAACCATCGCACTTACCGTATGTAGATGTTGGCATGAGATTAAGAAATGTGGTTGAAGAAGGGTTGTGAATTTCTGTACGGAAAATGGCCAAACACACACAGTAAGGTATAATAATGTGACCCTTTGTTGAATTTTTTGAATTTACCATGTGACACTTCCCTGAAGCTTTTTCCAAGAAAGCAACTGCTGTTTTTTAAACAAAATCATAACATGGCTTTAAACCAAATGCTAGTTAAAGGCACAGTTGTGTTGCATTCTTGCATTGTACCTTTGACCTTGTTTGATAATATCGTTTTTCTTCATTTAGACATATGCCAGTTGAGATTCATCATATGCAGAGCCACAGCTGTTTGAACTATCCGGAAGCTGTGGAGAAGCTGCAGATTTACTAGTTTAGGTCAAGGAGAAGCCTGTGAGAGTAGCTCTGTTTTTCGTGCAGTGACACCGAGGTCGGACCTCCGGCAACAAGACAAGGGACTGAGCGACAATTACAGCAAAGCAGCCATTTCAAATCCGGCTGCTTTAGTTACATTTAGTTGGGAAACATAATGTAGTCCAACTGTATGAATACGAAAAAATCTGCTTCATTAAAAAACATTTTGTTGTCAAGATCATGTATTAACACGTGACACATGCAGGTTCATGTAATGAGTAGTCTACTCCAAATATCTGGAAACAGTTAAAGAGGAATGCATTATTCAAAAAATAGTTCATAATGTTCCTGTCATTCATAGTGTTTATTTAATGAAATGTGTTTTTTCATTTAAGATTTCAGCTAAATTATAGAATGAAGAAAGAAATCGAACCACAAACCCTTGACACTATTTGAAATGCAATACAAAACACCAACCTAGCAAAAAAATCCACTTTTTTTTTGCAGTCTTTCTGATCATATGTTCTGTTCAACATCCCTCTGGTCAAATTAAAAGTTTCTCTTTGGGAGATCATTACGATTATGGGGAATACCACATTGTTTCTTGACTTTTGACAGTAATGTTCCTGGCCCAGAATGCAACCAGGAACAGAGCAGCAGAGTTTGTAGTAAATATTAGGAAGTCTAGCTGAATGACTCCAGTTGTCCTTCCTGCTGATAAATGCCACAATTGCTCCTGTGGACTGTGGCCAGTGATTGTATTTTAGGATTTCTTGTTTTAGTTCCGCTCTGTAGCTTGTGTTTTGTGGATGGCAACTTGAACAGATAGCCTCCCTGTTTTCTGGTTTTTTTTTTGCTGTACACAGGCCAAAAAACATTTCAAGCATAACCCATGTGATCCTCATGTATTGTTTTTCCACAGTAAACCATCATGTGCAGCACACAGTATCATATCAGAGGCTTGAAATTTTTTTCGTAACTCATAAAATAAACGTTCAAAAATAGTTCATTTGTATCTAGGAAGACCTGGGAGAGACTTCTCTGCACATGCTATGAATAGTTTTATCATGAAGGCATGCATGTGCATACATATGTGTCCGCTCAGAGTGGTGAACACTCACATGGGAAATATAATGAGGTGTTGGCAGTGAGTCTCACTCCATACTGGAATACAGCTGTAAGAGTAGGGGAATCTCGGTGAGCATGCGTGTTCTGTAGATAGACAGACACAATATGTCCATGGGGATGAATTTGTAAATCATTCATGTTTCTAACTTATTTACAAATGGGATAACCTCATTTACTGGCAAGTTTTTAATATAAATATGTTGGCAAAAGCAAGGCTTGTGCTGTAGGGAAAAGAAGACCAAAATGTGTCTTTTGGAGAACACTGACATGCTTGTGAAAAACGTTTGAAATACGGCTTTGCAGATTTGAGTTTGCGCTTCAAAATGTCTTTGAAATCATTGCCATTTTCTTTACTACTTGACAAAATGAAAACGTAACTGAGATAAGAATTAAGACGCAAACTCGAAACATTTTGAGCTGTGAGGGGCAGAGGTCTGCGTGCCATTTCTCACTTGCTTTGATCCTTCCTTGCTGAGTGTGTTTTCCCTCCCTCCCTCTTTTTCTTCCCTATCCAGGAAGTCTGAGGTGCTGTCACAGCAGGAGAGACTCCAGGCCATAGCGGTAAGTTGGATGCTTACACTCCTTTGTTAAATTCAGTAAGGGAAGAGTCCCAGTCTCCCATCTGGGGCATATACAGCTATTCAGTGTAGATAGATGTTGATTTAACAGTCCTTTTGTTCTCCTTAGTCCTAAGATGTGTAAATTATTTACAGTTTCATCTACATTTATGTGATGCATCTATAGAAATTCCCTGTTGACTGCTGACCACTACTGAATGTCAGGTCCAGAGAATCCAAGCCCGTCACTCAATAGTGCCCTCCATCCCACCCCACTCCCATCAAAACACAAACCCTTACCCTCTGGATTCTCACTGTGAACTCTGTTGGAGATCCCATAGCAATCCCCTTCAGCTTTGTGGACGAAAGGTTTTCATAGCATTTCAGCTGTATTCAACCCACACTCCCCTGTGACAGCCCCCTCCCTTCCTTCCCTTTGTTTCTAATCATCCCAGAGGAAAGGAGTACGACGAGGTAATGCACTCTCTAATGCATCCATCGATCCATGCACGTTCACACATACACAGTCAGTGTTTTCTCAGCCACACCCTCCCCTTCCCAAAGCAACTGCCTGGGACGTTTATTGTGAGAGGTACCTAATGGAGCTCTTAGGGAGCCATTTGAACATTTTTTCACTGATTTTAATCTTTCGCTACCTCCCCACCTTTTGCCTTTTCCTCTCCTTGCTACTCTGGACCTGTCAATGAAACTCTGGATCTGCTGACTATCTCCATTAGTACCAACCTGACACATCACATTTTTAATTCATTTATAATCATACAGGACTTTCATATGGATGTCAGTCTTTGTGTTTTCCTTTATGCTCTGGTTTTCTCTTATTTTTCTTTTTTTATCATATATGTTGCAAACAGTCTGCATGTTTTAATTTTAGATTTTCAAGATCAGTTTGGTGTTGATAGACATGAAAAGTACAGTATGTAGTCAGAATATACTGTACATACCAGAGTAAATTCTGAGTAAAAGACAAGATCAAGGTTTCTACTGAATTTACACATCACCTGTTTCTATGCAGCTATTCCAAAAAATGTATGTGTTACATTAAAGGGGAAAATGACATGGATACCAAAGGTGGTCAGACAAAGCATTCTACTTGTTATTTGCAGATTTACTTGTGGGGTTAAGCCTCACTGAATATGTCAGGAAGAGTCTGCTCATTGGTAGAAGGAGCTTGAATTGAAACTTTCTTCTAGCACACTGAAAGTCCAGTCCAAAACCACTGTCACATCTTTGTTCAGATGTTTCTGAAATGCCAAGACATTTAAGCACAGATATAAAGAGCTGGTTTTTAAACTTTTAAACATTTTTAATAGATGTTCAAATTAGTGGTGTAAGAGATTATTTATTTTCTACTGTACTGCTTACTGACAAAATTACTTTGTTAAATTAAATATAGTAAATCTATTTTTGGTGGCCTCACTAGCTTCCTTTAACACAGGTTTTCTCTTGTTTAATTTTGATCGGATGCAGAAAGAGGCATTTTCTGTTATTGAAAAAATATATAGATGAACTCACTTGCCATGAAAACACAGTGAGCTAATTATTTGGACCTAAATAAAAAAAATAATATAAATAAAAATAACAATAAAATAAAAGTATTTTTAGATAAGCATTTGACACTAATAATGCAGCAAAATATATACGCTGCCCAGCCAAAAAAAAGTCACCACCTGGATTTAACTTAGTATGATGATCTGGGGTTGCTTCAGTTGGTCAGGTCTAGGTTCAGCAATGCTATGTCCCAAAAAAAAAGAGGTCAGCTGACTACCTGAATATACTGAATGACCAGATTTTTCCATCAATGGATTTTTTCTCCATATTCCAAGATGACAATGCCAGGATTCATCAGGCTCAAATTGTGAAATAGTGGTTCAGGGAGCATGAGACATCATGAGAAGACTTTACGCAGCGATCCGACTCTCCCATCATCAATACAAGATCTTTGCGAAAAATTTATGCAACTCTGGACAGAAATAAATGTCCAATACATGCCTTAATCAAAGCTAAAGGCGGTCCAACCAAATATTAGACTGTATGACTTTTCTTTATGGCCAGGCAGTGTATATTTTTTAGAGGGTGTTATACACAGAGATAACTGTTTCACAATTCATTTTTGTCTCTAGAAGTTTAGATTAAAAAATGTGAACAATAATAAATAGGTTCTGTTCCGACTAATTTCTTAAATAAATGATAAGTAGGGATTGCTAAAATGTGTGAATGCATATTTTTGAAGCCTGGTGCTTGTAGGCCACACAAGTGCAAAAAGGTCCCTCTTGTTGTATCTGTGAGTGACAGTCGGCTTGCTTGCTGTTTTGCAGGAGAAGAGGAAGAGACAGATGGAGATTGAAAACAAAAAGAGGCAGCTGGAGGATGACCGCCGACAGCTTCAGCACCTGAAGGTAAAACCTGTCCCTCTGTGTCACCCGTTCAGAGCACTGCTATATGCCATATTCCATATTCATGGTGTGGTCCAGATAATGTTTGATAATTTCTTTACTGTCTTTTATGTGATACATTATGAATGATAACAGTCAGCTTAATGACTATGCAGCTCATCGCTCACATTTTTTACTGAAAGATTAATTTGAGATTGCTGTTTAAAAAGTGGCTGTACATTATTAATCGTAATGCTCATAACATTTCTCTTAAAATGAGGGTGATTCAGCATCCTCTGGGAGCTCAGCAGTTGTCAAGGCCATCACGTGCATTCAGGGGTTTGAGTTCTTCCTCTGGTCAATAATCTGTTGATGTGTAGCTTGTCTGCAGTGTCCAAGGTGTGGACAGAAACAAGGCAGGTCATTAGTTTTGTGGACGGCAGGGGTCTTTGTAGGTCCAGCTGGTGGACAGGAGCAGCTGCAAGTCCTCAAGCAGAGGGGGGTAACCTCAAGAGGACAAGGGGCATGTTTCCGGTCATGGACGATGCTTCCATATATGACGTGTTTATGACAGGTTTTGGGGAGGAACCAACAACACACACACAGTTTGTTTACCATAACCTGACCTGCTTATGCACGCACACCTGCTGAATTTATGATTTCAGTCCTAAAGCACAGAGGACATTTAGCATAATGTGCAGTCACAGGACTCTGGGCCACTTGGAAGACTGATCTAGCTTAATTTTTTTTCTTAAACCTGGACATGCATACCATACACTTTGTTTTGCAACCATGTTTTATTAATATTTTTTAAAGGTGTATCCTGTTTGAATTGTTATTGTAACCCAGGGTTGTGAGTGCATATAAGTTTAACTTTGCCTTTCACAAATACTGAAGAATGTGAACATGTCAGATTTTTACAAGACACTACAGCAGATGGATGCAGAGATACTGTTTTGTTATTTTAAAAAGCACACGGCTCTTGAGCTGTGTAAATGGAGAGTTTGAGAAACTGTAACTCGAGCAGGCTGGAACTATCCTGGACAGCGGTCACTATGGAGGCCTGGACTCTGTACTGCCTCAGCTGAAGCAGCCTGAAAAGAGGAGCACTTGCTAGTCAGTGATAAAATCCAAAAGCCTCCTCATTAGCAGTTTCCATGGAGGTAATGCAGACTCAGCAGAGTCCTCAGTGAAAGAGGAAGCACTTTCTCTAAATGGTTTGTGAAAGCTGCCCGGTTCAGACGGCCACTCCACCACTGCCTCCCAGCAGCCTGGCATTTAACTCCTCGATAACATTCTTCTAAATTGGTATATTTTAGAACTGCACTGACATCCCTCCACTGCAAATCGTGGAGAGTGACCAGCAGGACCAAGTCACGTGCACCTGAGTGAAGTACAAGTCATTGTTAGTTATTCATGGCTGCCTGATTAATGGGAAAGACCTTGTCCAAGCCAAAATAGCACTGGGGAACCCCTGAATCGGTATTCTGTGAATGTCAGGGTTTTGTTTAAACGCACTGACATTTCTGGAGCTTTTTTGTTTCACAGTACGGAGGCCCTGGTCTCGTAGCCAGGGTCTGTGTATCTGGGTCTCAGTACCCTTAAGTTCACAGTAGCCATGAATTTGGAGGTGAGCAGCCAAACCAGACACAAGTAGGAAATGCATATGTATGGTTCATTGTTTAGCCAGGGCTTTATTAAAAAGGCACTGTACGTGTGTGAGTGTGAGTGTGTGTGCAGGTCACAATCGTGCGTGACTTGCACTGCCGATGGTTGCTGACAATGTCCTCAACAACAAAGAAGGGCTGTTGTGGGGGGAGTGGGGGTGTGGGGTCACCCCTGACTTCAAGTGGTCATATTTGTTTGTCCATGTGAGAATGTGCATGTATACAAATGACTATTTTTCTCCTGTGGTTTTTCCCATTGTCTCCCGTTTGAAAATGGTGCGCCATCACTACAGAACAATTGATCGGACGCAGGACTACACATTGTGCCCGTGGAGGGGGGGTCTCTGCGGGCTGCTGGTCTGTTTTCCGCCCCCCATTGTGCTTTGTGCGTATGGAAGGGCGTGAGTGCATTGGGATGTCTAATGCCCTGTCAGTCTGCCAGTAAAGACTCCCCACACATCTCTCCTGGGAGTGGGAGGGAAGAGGGAGAGGAGGAGAGGGGAGGGAAGTGAGGTGATCATTTCTCTCTGAGGTACCAGAGAAGGCAGACAAGAATGAGGGATGGGGGGAAAAATACATGCTCCTGGCCTCAAAGAAACAGGAAAAATTGTTATTGTGCGTATGTGCACATTAAAAGATGTTTTATTATTCTGGCAACAGCCAGGTCAGTTCATACTCTGCTTCGCCAGACTCCTGCCTTTTTCCAGCTTTAAGAGGAGAGGGTCGCCAGACAGTCTCTGGAGAGAGAAGGAATGAGACAAAGTGGTACTGGTGCTGATGTGAATTACCCAGTGAGATCTCCAGGTGCCTTATACAGAGGAAAGGAAGTGCTTTATTTCTAGTGAGATGAAAGCTCCAAATGCGAGAAAGTACAAAGCAAAAAGCTTTATACTGAGCCCAGTAAAATACAGTGGTGTGAAACTGAAAACTGCATAGAAAGAAATGCATCATATGGATTATTAAACTGTACGTATATGAGCAATAAATGATGTAATCTGAGATATACAGTACATTGAGATTTTTTGTTTGCTGGTTAGCATGGTGTGGCCATTGTGCTGTGTGGTTTATAGACAGAATAAGGCTGTGTCTTTAAGGATCTGTATGCCGTCATCAGTGGACGGTCAGAATATTAGTAGACAGCATTGCACTGGGTCCAGCATCATTTCCCTGGAAACCTTTTACTGATTCTGGAAGGGGGCCAGAAATACACTTTGATAGTGAGAAGGCCTGAATTTCAGACACAGCTTTTAAAGTCACCAATATCCTGCTGCACACTGGTAATATGTACAAGGCCTTGACAGCCTTCGTGTGCAGTTCTGTAGATCTGATCACATTTTGTCATGTGAAAGCACATGCATCTTCATTAGCTTAGTGGTGTTTCTATTTTCGTGATATTTGCCTCCATGATCTTCCTCTTTAATATTGTGCCTGTACAGCTAATGTCAGAATTAGCTGGTGTGATTACAGGAAGACAGCTGTTTCTCCAGGGGCTGCATTTATCATTTCCCCAGAGCTTTTCTCTGGTCTGCAGTCGCGTGGCTCATATAAGCAGTACCTCCTCCCGTTGCCCAGAACTCTGCAGCAGCGTTGGGCATCGGGGTGGAGCCACAGCACCTGCTCATCTCACTCGGCCATTGTAGCTTCTGTGTGGCACTGAGGGCCTGGGGGTCATTGGGCACTGCGCCCACGTGTGGCTGCCTTCTGGCTCCCCACTCTTAATGGCACAGCCCATGTGGCACGAGGCGTCCACCAGCTGGCCTACGCAGGGGCAGCCAGAGCAGATGCTGAGGTGCTGTTGTTGACTGTTGGCTCTGGGGTGAGAAACATTAGGCTAAATCATGTAGGCTGTAGCTGGTCTTCTGCTTAATATCATTGTAGCCCAAGGCTACATACTTTACTTTGCCAATTAGCTAAATTATAAACCTAGGCATGGTACCATTTGTGCCGTGTAGTGCTTAAGAAAACTCTAGAGAGCCAAAATATCAGATAAAGATTTTTTGACATCTCTTAAAAAAACACCAGTAAATATGTGCAATAAAAAGTGGCATATTTAACTAATTTATTTTTACAAAAAAATTGTATAAATAGATGGTATTTACTGCATATATACATGTATATTTATTTGGTCTGGGTAAAAAAGAAAGATTAAATATTTCCCAAGAGGCTAAAATTCTCTGAGTTTCTGTTTTGACCTCATCTGTTTTTCGTTACTGGTGCAATCATGATTCTTTAGAAGAATTTAATAAATGCTTCTTGCAGTGAAATTGTCAGGGCATCATGGCTCATTGAAAGATCTACGTCTTCAAAGCAGTTTCTGTGGAGTCAAGGTAGCAGGCATAGTTCAAATTATAAGCTATTGCTGCACTTCGGTGGTAAGTCTGTACCTGCTGCTTTCTTTAATTTGTTACCTGGCTACATCTCCAGGACAGATGGCAATCACCATATTCACACACGCTCATTGCCGGTTTGAATCTGTCTATTTTTTGCTATGTAAGGAAATCCACATGCCTAGACTTCTTTGTGCAGTTGCTATTTTGTAGGTATTACCATTTGTATGATGAACTTGTTCTTACGCCTTTTTCAGTCAAAGGCTCTCAGGGAGAGATGGCTGCTGGATGGAGCACCCTCTGCCGGCTCGGAGGAGGATGAAGCAAAGAAACAGCTTCAGGAAGATGAGGCCAAGACCAAAGGGCTGGAGGAGACTATTCTTAGGTGAGTTAAATAGTAGAAACATGGAGTTCCTGTTGTGTCTATAAAATTGGTTTCAAAGAAGACTGGACCCTTTACTTTGCAACAGAAAGCTATATTTTGTTGCTCAGATGATGTATGAAATGAGAACCACTGTAGATAAAAAAGCTATTACTAAATGCATCAAACTTAGCTTTATATGTTTTGCAAAAAGTCAGTGTTGAATTTGATTGGTTCTCCAGAAAACAAAGCTCTGTGGAATTGTATATTCATAAATCACAACAGAATGGAAATATGCCATGGCCAAAAGCCCCTTTTCTCATTTCGTTCTACTGACAGCCAAACAGGGGTGTCAGTCTTTCACCTGGCAGCCTGCCTTGTGTGACCTCCAACCCCCTGATCCGGTTCTGCACAGGCAGCTGCCAGGCAACAGCTGGGTTTGTGGCTGTAAAACTCTTACAAAACTGGTGTGTAAATGAAAACAGAACCATAGCCTACAACTCTTTCTGTCTGGCTTGGGAAGAGAAGGCAGGGAAAGAGATTTGTGTCTTCATTGCCGTCACTGAGATTCTGAATTTGAATTGTCTGAGTTTATCACAATGGAATGTAAATGAGTGAAACTGTCCCAAGTTGCTCTGAATTACCTTCTGCTATGGAGTAAGATAATACTTGCAGTATCTTTCTAGTCTGCCAGGCTAAATACAACATTTTTCTTGGTGCTCAGTTATCCATTCTCATTTTTTTATTGTTGTAGTAATATTAGCATTTATAAACATGTGCTGCATATGAATAACACTGAATGAATATGAAGGAGCACTGTCTTTAATGCGCTTCATGATAAGTGTGCCTTCTCTCATTGTTCCAGACTTGAGATGGAGCTGGAGGAGTTAGAGAGAGGCGTGTCAGCAACCTCCACCAAAGAAAACTTGTCTGATGCTGCCAAGGAAGAGAATGCCAAAACAGAGGGAAATAAAGTGAGCTCTCACTGAGGTTGCCACTCATTTGGTGATGCTGAAAAAAGCTTGGCTCTGTCGCAAACCCATATGGAATGCCATTTGTCCTCCCAGTATGAACATAAAATATGTATGAAATAATAGATAGATTGAAATCTCTACAGTGAGGCTGCAATGATTCATTACTACATGACTGGTCTGAGTAGAGTAAAGCATATCTGTAGGCACTGCAAGAGTTAATTCCCTTGTTTATTGGTCACCTCTCAGAGTGTGAAGTGCTAACTTTAGAAATGGGCTTATCTTCAACAGCAGTCCTGCTCGTGAAGCAGGGAATGCTGAAAAAATATCAGTCAAGTGTCAGTGAAATTGGTGCTTCTGCCTCAATAGCGTGGGTGACATTTACAAAGCATGCTGTTTGCTGCGCAGAGTTTTTCTGATACCCGTGGCAGAGGCAGGGAGCGTGAGCAGCAGCACAGAATTATGTATCTGGCAATCAGATCTAAAATAAACAGCGATTCGTCAAATAAAATGATCTTTGTAGGGTCACCAGTAGCTGTTTCAGCTGTAGTCTAATGTTGTGCTTTCTCTCCATTTGTGCTTTACTTGGTCTGGAGCTTTCTGACCTAGGTCTGAATATAGCATTGATTTGAATATTAAGGGAACAAACTTGTAAGGTGAATGAAACAAATTCAAGGGTCAGGGGAGGTTCTTGGTTTTGTACCCTTGGGTAAGGAGCTTACCTTGAATTGTTCCATCTGCATGAATGAGGAAAAACCATATGTTGTTCAAGCTTTTTAAAGTAATGATAAAAACTCCCCAAAACCAGTGTATTACATCTAGATGAAATCTATGAAAGCTTTTTCCTGACTTGATGTTGCATTATTTGTGATATCGTAACAAGCAACACGGGCTGCTGTGGGGGAAAATGTCTTAAACGCTGACTGGGAGTGAGTGTGGAACAGTTGTTGACAGGGCTTTTCTCAAAGTCCATAATGGTAGCCCAGTGTGCTACATTTCTACAGGGTGTCTTAGCAACAGCAAGAAACCATGTATTCCCTTCACTTCCTCTGACAATTCCTTTTGATTGCTTCTTTTCTTAGCTTGTCAATATCTGCTTCCTCATCTCTTTCTCCGGTGTCCTGCCCTTTCCCATCAGCAAGCTGAGATATTCTCTGTGAACATCAAACAAAAATGGTCTTTTTGCTGTGTTCAGCAGCATTTTAAAGTGTTACTTTTAGTGTAAGAAGTTGTGGATGGTGAATTTTAGTGTGCAGACAAAAAAACGTGAGGGTAAAATGATCCTATAGAAATAATCCTTTAGTGTTGTAAAATTTTTAATAATAATTTAGTCAATTCTGTGAAAGATATTAATATTATATGTCATACTGTGTTAAAATTGTCATTGCAAACAATTTTTATACACTGACTTGTGATATTACGTGTTGGAATAATGCATTTTTGTTTTTTCCCTTTGTTTTTTGCAGGCTCCTGCAGGTTCTGTCAAAGGTAAGACTTGTTGAGCCACGTCTCTTTTGTCCTTAGTATGTCACAATGTGAGGTTTCTGGGTACCACTTCTTGTCAAAAAGTATATCAACGAACCCCACTGGGCCATTCACAGTTAACAGCTGCACGGTTCTTAATATCAGTCTCTCTCATGTCGTTGTTCAGTTCAATGTTTTGCTGGAATGTAAAGGAGGGCACATATCTTAACTGTTACTGTAATATCAATCATTTTTAGACAAGTACAAATGCAGCACTATCCCTAGATTCACTAACCTGTAGTTCTGTAAAGGTCAATTGGCTGTTTTTATTCAAAAGTTCTCAAACTTTTTATGTTTCTGGAAAACACGGAAAAATACTGTTCAAATTACATACTGTTACATACTGCTAAAATTCAAATCAAGCACTTAACATAATGTACAGGTAGTGGACAAAAAGATGGAACACCACAATGTTGCTCGGTACACTCAGTTATCTCAATATGTTGGTCTCTTGTGCAGGAAAGAAAATTTGGAACTAGATCAGTTAAGAGAGGCTAAATGGTTCTACAGCAGTCTTCATTTTTTGTTGAGAATGTTTTTTCCAATTCTCTCTGGTTTGATGGAATTTAAGCTACTCTTCTGGGCAGTCACAGGACTTGCTGCTGTTGTAGCCTGGTTATTATGAGCGCCAAAGGATAAAGGTGAACTTGTTTCTTAAATAGACTGTGCCCCCGAACGTGTACCCTGGCATCATTGTCCTAAAAATCACCGTTCACAACACAGAAAAAATGCTGTGTCATTGGATGCAGATGAATCCTCAAGAATGTAATGTACTGTGCTGCATAAGTAGACCTAATGGAAGAAGTATTTGCAGATATACCAAGAAAATGTGTTCCATTATGTCCATTATAACCTTAAGAGAATGTTTCGCTATCACAAGCAACATTCTTCACTCTG
Source organism: Heterotis niloticus (assembly GCA_018136845.1). Taxonomy (NCBI): domain Eukaryota; kingdom Metazoa; phylum Chordata; class Actinopteri; order Osteoglossiformes; family Osteoglossidae; genus Heterotis; species Heterotis niloticus. Next base: position 10,609,519 of record CM030899.1, on the reverse strand, counting down.
TGGTGAAGAATGTCTTAGTCTTACACAAGGGACATCAGGTCAGCCAGTTGTAGTTTATGTCTTTCCTCCTTTTTTTTCCCTGTTTGCACTTCATTTTAGATTTCATGTGACATATTTGCGGTTTTTGCAGACTTTTCTCTGGTGCTCCTTTCAAACCTGCACCAGAAATTTCAATAGCTGAAGGTCAACCAGATGTCTTCTTGTAGTAATGATAGCTCCTTATACTAAAGTCATAGAGCAGCTTCTTCGTAAATACAAGAAAAAAGGACAGCTGAGATGTGATTACGGCAGCAGGTAGCATAGCAGTTGCTGTCATTGTCTTGGCATCTCAAGATTCCTCTTTCAAATCCTAGTGCTGTACCCTTGATCAAGGTACTTGCTGAATTGATGAGAGTGAAACTGCTGTGTTGTAAAAACCAACAAATAATAAGCCGCTTGCTGTACATTCTAAGCTATCTCAGATAAAGGTATCAACTAAACAAAAATAATAATAATTTGAGGTAAAATAAAAAAGTGTCCATAGTTTTTTGTACTGTTGGCTCCAGTGGTAGTTGCAGGTACTTTTTGACTTGTGGTCATATTTTACTCTCTTGTTAGATGTATTGATGTCATACTTAGGGTATTTTTGGCTTGTTACTATCCATGCATTTGTCCATTACCTGTACAGATTTAGAGCAATGGTGTGTCATACATTTAAAAGTGTCTTGTGTAGCATATTATGTGTCTTAAAGCTGGGCGGTGAAGTGAGCACGGCAGATTGTTCTTGGTTGGAAAGGCTGGTTATGGAAGAAGTATAATCAAGTGATGGATATGAGAAAGTTCAACGGAGTTCTTCTATCCTTCAGTAGACAAACCCATCACAATTTATTGTGTGGTCTCTACCTTTTCAGTTTCCTTTCCAAATCTGCTAGGCTACTTCTGTTTGTGTCACTCTTTCCTCCCTCCTGTCCACCCCACTTCCGTGTTCCTTGACCATTTTAGAGGTAAAAATTCACACCAGTCCTCGTCTGGACATGTCTGGAAGTTCCTCAGATATGATCAAAGCAGGTGAGTCTCTACAGCCTGTAGCCTATACAGAAATTTTAGGAGCTCCTGGACTTAGAAATTAGAGAATTTTTTTTTAATTGTAGCTCACCTTTCTTTTTTATAAATAATATACACAGCTTTCTAAAATGCTGTAGATTTTTACACCAAGACTTTCAGGACCCAATAGGTAATCCAAGTGACCTTTTTTGGAAAAAGGAAATAATATTTCTGCTTCCTTAGTGAAGGATTTTATACAAGTCACTTTGAAATGCAGGCTTTCTTTTAGCTTTTTTCCAGATGACATGCACATTCTTTTGTTTTCTGCTTTTGCTAAGATTAGGCTTCAACCCATAGGCTCCAGGAGACTTTATGGTAAAAGTGTGGTACAAAACAGCAGAGCAAATGAGTAACTTCTCTTATTAACTCAGTGTTACACCAACAAAACACCATAGTTATTAATAGCATTTCCCATTCTTTCAGCCTTTTTTTCTCTCCCTTCTTTTTGCTTCTAGACCGTTTACTTTCATGAAGCACAAAACTAAGAATACTGAGGTTTCCTTGTCCTTTGTTAGAGGAAATAAGTGATTGTGGGTTGTAGTTTCACAATGGTAAAAAAATTTATAAGCTGTGAAAATTTATTCATTTATATGTTGTATTGAAAGTTGCTATTTTTTTTTAGAATTGAGCCTATGGTTGCTAAGGAACTTTGTAGTTTGTCAATAAAATAAATTTCAAAAATAAATAAAATCAATTTTTTGTTCTATATTATAGCTTTATCTGAGACTTTTACAGAACTGAATGTGCAAATAAATCAAGGGACATCCGTGTTTTTATCCTTTTAACTGTGCAAATAACAAAGGAGAAAGTGACCTGAACCTGATGAACTTTGCGCACACTTAGTTATATTGTCAGCCATTAGGTTTGATGAAGAATTTATGGCAATGCTTTGTTTTTTCCCCTTTTCATTAATGTTCAATTTAGTTTTAAGTTAATGAAATTCATAAAAAGAATGAAATCTTGCAGATAAATTTTAGTATAGCTTTGTCTGACATTTTAAAGATCTTACTCGGCAAATAAGGTGAGGGATGTCAGTATTGCTAAGCATTTATTAGCTGTCAGTAACTGGTAAAGGTGTCTTGGTTTGTAAATAGACTTCCATTTCCAGTTGTTTTTGTAAAGGGAAGAGCCAATACCTTTTTTCCTTTTTGCAAAACTTGTACTGTAAACTAGAATTAATTTATTGCACTGCATTATGAGTGGGAGTATACTGCTGTCAGATAGCTGTCCAGAAAACAGTAGCATGTTATTTCATGAAACATGTACTCCCCCAACAGAATAACCATGACACACCCAATGAAGCTATAGTACGCCTACCTCAATGGTAGCATTTTTATAAAACTAGAACCTAAAAACTTACACTTTGCTAAAAGTTAGGTTCTTCAGGGATCTTGAACTACTGAAAGGCTGAAACTTGGAAATCACAGTGTTCACAATGCAATGGCAGACTAGCCTTTGAATTCTTGTGAAACTGGAGCCCCTTGTCTGAAACCATTTAAAATAGCTCATATTGTATCTGCAGCCTTATTAACCTATTACACCTTTTCCTACTGTGGAAATGTCTCATGAAGGACTATAATCACTCATTGTAAATAAATTCAGTATAGTAAATTAGATTTTTTTGTAAATTTCTGTCTGTCATGTTTTTGCATTAAATAAATAAAAACAAGCTTTGCTTAATAAAGCAGTAGAATCATCATTGATGGTTAAATAAATAAATAAATAAATAAATAAATACATACATACATACATACATAAGAGCAAAAATTGCAAGGGTTACATGCATAAAAGAAAGGGAACAATATAGTGGCATATAATATATATGTATTATATATATAAAAATGCTCTTCATTCTTCAATTTTATGATATATACTAGGTTGTATTTTACATGCATATCTGATTTTAACTTGTCTTCTGTTTTCTCTGTCCAGTGCTGGTTGCTTTCTGTCTGTCTGTGTGCATGTTTGTGAAAATGTGAACCTTCATGCTAAGTTCACCATGTATGCATGTATAGTTGAAGATGGTATAATAATAGAAAGACACTAAACTAAACAGGCAAATTTGCTGTTGCCATGACTACACCAGTGTTGCCAGGCTCTGCTAACCTCCTGTGCATTGTTACCATAGCAGCAGTGGACTCAGTTCATTCTAGTACAAAAGAAGCTTTTAAAATCTGTCTCAAAATTCTAACTGCATGTACTTTGTTAAATACTTTTACATACAGATTAGCTACGTGAAATTATTTTGGCAATTACGTTTAAACAGTTTATTCTATTCTTTCCAATGTAATGAGCGAGTTTTGGGATTTTTTTTTCCCCCCCATATTTCAGCGTGCATTTTGTACCCTTGCGCTATTTATTCTGCTTTGAACATTGTTGTATATAATAATTGCAATTTGAAACAACGTACAGGAATACTTGTTAATTGTAAGGTGTGTTTTATGATATGCCTTAATGTTCTTGCAAGATTTTTATATGTCAGTCCTACGTGATTTGCGGACCACATCCCAAAAGAGTGTGGCTGAGTGCTGACAGATGAGATTGAGTGTGTAGACTGGAGGATAGGGTGCACCTGCAGGACCCTGACATCTCCTCTTGTTGGTGCCTAGCCATGTACTCGGTAGAGATCACCGTTGAAAAGGACAGGCTCACAGGCGAGACTAAAGTGTTGTCCACCAACACACTGCTGCCCAGAGACCTTACTCACCAGGGCGTCAAGGTGTATGAGGATGACCAGAAAGGTGACTTTCATATTGGTAGCTGCAGAGATGAACAGTCGTGAAAAATCAACCAAATGAAGTTTCCGTATGCTTTACGAGAAGTGAAATGCTGTAATGGGTGCAAAGAATTTTTTTACCCTTAATGATACAGGCAGAACCTGTGTCTGCCTTAGCTGTTTGGCTTCGAAGAGAGGCTTTCACAGTGTCAGAAAAATATGTGGAAAAAAATACTGCTACCGAGCAATTGTGTTTTCAGATACAGGTGTTAAACTGAATTTGCAGTCTGTGTTACTGCAATGGTCTGAAAAGTGTGACTTGTATGGGTAGCAAATGATATATTTGCGTTGAAAATAGCAATTTTGAATTGTGCCACAAAGCTGTAATTTAATTAGAACAGCTTACAAGTTAAAATTTCAAGACACTTTAAATACCACTTCTCGTAAAGTGACAATCACTGTCGCAGCATGGCATACCGCAGCAGGGTGACCAAAAGAATTTTTTTATTTGTGAATAATATTTTTCATCTATCATTTTTGTCTTCTGCAGTATCACTCTGTTAAATGCCTCTGGAACAAAATAGCCAAATATGTGACTCTTTTCTAAAGGGTTCCTTATAGTACATGGCTGCAGCCGTAAGTTGGTCACCCTGTAATGTGTTTGTGAGGCTTTGTTGCCAGTGTAGGGCAAGGCCCTCACCCACTACCCTGAGCATCAACCCTTGGTCTCTCGCAGTTTCTGGCAAGACCAAAATCAGACATGCTGCTCAAACATGTTAGTCTACAGTCAGGACAAAGTAGATCTTTAAGCATACAGTGTAGAGATATTCATGTTCAAATGACCAGATCCGCATGATATACAGAAATTATTACATATGAGTGTATGCAGGCATATTTATGTAGAGGCTTCCCTTGAATAATGAGATCTGCTCATAAAGAATTCTTTCTTACCACTAACTTAATTGGAAATAAAAACAAGATTCCGATTTGCAAAATTCCTTGCTTTTAAACACAGTAAAAATGTCCGTCAAAGGCAAGTCTACAATACCAGAACTGCACTGGACATCTTTAAATAAAGGATTAAGACTCACAAAATTGCAAAATACATTTGTATTCTTCCTTTCAGTTATTCTGTCCCTTCTTTTTCGTTCACCAGTTTGTCATTTTTTTTCATTTTGTTGATTTATGTTATTGTTCTGAGGTTTGAATTCGGTATAGCTTTTGTAGAGTTTACATGTTTCTGTTTGGTAACTCTAAATGGTTCATGTTGTGTGCATTTGTAACCAAATGAGTGTCTGTTTGATTACCTTGCCATGGAAAGGTTTTTGTGCAGCATGAACCCATAGCCAATTGTAATTTTATAGGCTGTGGACCACTAAGACCGTATACTAGACAAGTATTTACTGATAAGAGATGCACACTTTTCTATTTTTTAGGTGTAAGTTTTAAATTGCTTTTTTAATTTATTTAGTTGGCTTTTTGTTGTCATTTAAAAATACTACCATTTATTGTGAATTACTTTAGTGGTGTAACCCATCTATATTTTTTAGTGCAAAGCATTTTCAGAAGCTGTTTTTAAAGGTGCTGAATAAAACATATTATTCCATTCCACTTTTCTGGCCAATTATTAAAACCAGAGTTTGGTTTATTATTATTATTATTATTATTATTATTATTATTATTATTATTATTATTATTATTATTATTATTATTATTATTTCAACACTACCTAACAAAACAACTATCATAGTCTTATCATCTAATAATGTAATCACTCAAATGCTCCTCTTTTGAGCTGTATAATTTGCAAAAAATGAAGATCAGTAAACCAGATCATATAAAAAGTTCATTTCTAGTATTCTAGTCTTTCAAGAGAATTCTGTGCATTTCATATTTTAAGCTGATAAAGGTTTTCTTTGCTGTTTAAGCTTTTTCAGCACAAAATTTCAGTAATGAAGTTTTTATACCAGACTTGGCCTACATGCAGTCCTTTTTCACAAATCCACTACCATCCCACCTCCATGGCTCTTTTGCAGCTTCTGAGAGGAATTTCTCTGTCAACTGACAACTTGTTGCGCGAATATTAGTGTACAAACTACATTTGCTTATAAGTCAGAATTCTCATAAATTGAGGGTTTCCTTATACAAGGGAAGTGTGTGTGTGTGTGTGTGCGTGCGTGTGTGCTGTATACAGTTGGTCTCCTACTTATTTATTTAATTGGGCCTGATTTTTAAAAATTTAGTTCAGTGTGACTCAGAGAGGGAGAGGCACTGATCCTCAATTCTAAATGGAGACAATTTGTAATGTGTGCTAGCAAAAATGGTGCTGTTTGATAAAAAGACTGTACTTGTCAGTCATGTATCTATATGTCAAAATCTCTTGGTGAGTTGCACTTCACTTTAACCAAAAGTCTCTGTTAAATGAATAGATCTAATGTAAATGTCAACAACCTGCAGACAGAGGGTTTTTTTTAGATGAGGAGACAGCCCCTCCCTCTGGTAAGGCAGGAAATCTTATGCACTCACCTGTGGGTTCTGAGTCTGCATAGCAGAAAAGTTTATGGTGGATAGTTCATATGAAAGCTCAATAAATAGCTACACCAGGGTACTGGTGCTCAATGGCGGCTCCCATGAAATTCACAAGTTAGCAAGTCAGAGGTTTTACATGGAGGTGCGGGATGATGGAGAGGTGTCACTGCACTGACAGCTCAGAACTGGTGGATTGGGAAGGTGTAGCACCTTTTCTTTGTTTGTTCTCCAACTTCTGTAGTCTTGAAAAACTTGTGCCAGCATTTACTGTTCACACTGGTATCTGTTGGTGCATCGATAAAAAATTTGGCATGCGATCGCTTTATAACAAATAACAAAATAACTCTTTGAAAAGTTTGTATTGCCCAAAAGTTTGTTGCTCACAAGTTTTAAGTAGGGGACCAAGTGTATAGCATGCTGGAGTCTGAATTTCATTAGCCTTGGTAAGGTTGCTTAGGTGAGAGTATATGATGTTTTGATGTCAGATTCATTGCAAGATGTAATAAATAAACACACACAAACAACATATATAGTGTACTGTATGTCATTTGCTGATTCTATACTTTATCAAATACGCTGGTTTCTGCAGGTCCTTGTGTTTCAGAGGAGTTTCTTCAACAGGATTCTAGTACACTATGCTGCAGACAAGTAGGACATTGAATAATGCTGCAGTTGTCTTCTAGCTTGTGGCTTTTGAGAATGTGGCAATATAGTTAGCAGACACTATCCTTGATGAATGAAAAAGATGACTAACACATCCTGATATAGATCTTTGTATTTTTTTACACATTTTTTATGGGGTAAGTTGCCAAAATGCAAGCCTTCCCACACATGTTCTAGGTTATAATTCTCTTAGTCAGAATACATCCTGAGACAGACACACGCACAGAGCTACAATGCAGTGCTGGGCTTTCTGTCATCTCCTCTGTTCCCTGCTTTGCCCACCTGTCTCTGCTTTCTTGCGCCTTGACTGCACGGTGATCCCTGGGCTGCTAAATGCACACTGTCCATGAGTAGTGTGAGCTTCAACTAGGCTTCCTCTCACACTTCCATTGTTCCTTTAATAGCCTCAGTAGTTGGTTCTCCACTATGGCGCTGCCAGTACTCAATAATGCTCCTTGCTTTCCCACTGTCATTTGCTGCCAGCAGTGGACTTTTGTTGTACTTGTAGCTCAGTGTCCCAGTTCAACTGCCTGGTCAGTTGACCCAGCTGAGGTGGTTAGGGGTACAGACAGGGTGAAGAGTGGGGATACATTCAAATAATGTAGCACAGATGCAGAATTTACTATACCTAGTTATTTACCTTTCATATAATGTAGGTCTGCGAGCTAACCTAGCTAAGCTAAGACAATGTACCCATTTATACACAAAGTATTTTAATTTTCACTGGAGCATTTCAGGGTAAGATTATTGATCAGTACAAGCTAGCACACTTTATTGATTATGCTGTAGAGGAAAGCTCAGGTCACTACATGAAAGTATATCGAAACATAAAATAAATACTGATCGAAAACTGGTGGCAATATCACTTAAAATCTAAGAACTATGCAGAAGCAATGCAAATAACACGTATGTTTTACAATTAACTACTGCATGTCACAGAGATTTAGGACAGCAAACCATTTGTGTTGAAAAATGTAAAATTTCATAATCCTACTATTGTAATTATAAGCCAGCAATTATAATACTATGATAATTACATGTTTTAATTGTACACCTGCTTTTATTTTTTAATTTTTTATGTGGGTAAGGTAGTCCGTGAGCAACTGGGCTTCAGGAGTTTGATGGCAATTCTGGCTATGCTAATATTTATTAATATAATATTTTTTTTTACATGCAGTCATTGGAACCATTTAATCAGTGCTTGTACTATTTATATTTAAAGAAAGGCTGTTCATCTTAAACGTAAACTGATTTTCAAATTAGCACTTCTGGCTGTGGTTTGGAGTGGTGCTATAATGTAATGCCAAAAAAGGTAGGACAATATGGTGTTGGACTCCTGACAGTGGAAAAGCAAGAGGCTTGCTGCTCTGATTTAGTGAACAGTCCTTCAGAGCAGCGCTCAGTTTGACGCCATCTGGCCTGATAGTGGAGGGCCGGCTCAAGTGTCCTGAGAAGGGCAGTCCCAGTGCAAGTTCCCCTTGTCCTGTCCATCAGTCCGTTCCTGGCATCTGCTTCCCTACTTTGTAATTCTGTTTTCTGGCTTCTGTCCCTGCTGCAGTGGTGCATGAAGTACGTGGGACTGATGGTTCTCTGGAGAATGGAGTCCACCTTCTCAGTTCCTCAGAGGTGGAGGAGCTCATCCACAAAGCTGACGAGGTCTCCGTGATTGAGGCAGAGGGAACCCCCAAAGTGGGAGCAGGAAACCCAGCAGATGCAACACACACCCCGAAGAAGGAGATCACAGGGATCGAAGCCAAGGCTAGTGATGCACACCCCGAGGCCGCGTTGGGAGAGGCAAGCGCGGAGCACCCAGTCACCATGGTGTTCATGGGCTACCAGAGTGTGGAGGACGAGACAGAAACTAAGAAGGTGCTGGGTCTTGAAGGCACCGTGAAGGCAGAGTTGGTGGTCATTGAGGACGGTGAGAGCAAAGGGCCTGTCGAAGGGGCCAAAGAAGACCAGGCTCCTCCAAACGGCAGTGCGGCCGAGCCAGTCAAGGCCCCAGAGGGTTCAGGAGGGAAGGGGGAGTCTGAGGCTGGTGCAGCAGAGCTCAACACCAAGGAGAAACAGCCCTGCAAGTGCTGCTCCATCATGTGAGCCTGCCTGGGTCATCTTGGGGACATGAATTTTCCAAAACATAAACTGTCATCTATAACAAAAACATGTTCCGTATTTTAGAACTAAGGTTGTTCCCCAATTTGATTTTTCCCTTTTTCATTCATCCTGCATCTGGAGACTATTATTGTCACAGATACAGAAGCAGTCAGAGGAGTTTATTGCCTCTGCATCCATATTTACTTTTGAGATCTGGGAACAGGCAATTGTTCCTTTAAAAAACCAGTGCTTCAGTTATTCAGCATTGTCCAGTATTTTTTTTTAATATAAATTACATCTCTTATACAGTGTCATGAATTTTTGTAGTCTTATCTTACCGTATGAAGGACAACAGTGTCCATATATATAAATATCTATATATAAATTGTTTATTTTTAAAGATATATTTATTTGGATTTTTTTTTTTTAAACAAACCCCTCTGGTCACAGTCTGAGCTGAAGCAAGGTATTTAGCATGCTGCATATGCCTTGTTATCGCATTACAAGTTTTTCAACATGCCAGTGGGATCAAAAGCAAAACACATTGAGAATTATGTTCTAATATTTATGACTGATAATGCTGTGAGATAATTGTTGTGGTTTTTATTTTCCAGAAAGAAAAAAAAGATGAATTTCAGGCAAAGGTTTTACCTTAGAGGTATGGAGAGATCACCTGAACTGCGTGTAAAAGATGGCAAATTGCTTGTAGTGTCTTAAAACTATTGCCTGAACTAGGAGCTGGCTTTTGAGTGAGATTTATTGGCCTCAAAGCTGGATGGGGTATTGGAGCCATTGAAGGGTTAAATGTAATGCCAGCTGAAGGTTTTAAGAAAGCTGTTGTGCGTTTTTTTTTGTACTGTAAACTGTTCCTCATGTCCTCATGGTGTCCTTACATGACCTTCTTCCATGCCCGTCATGATTTCTATTCCATTCATGTGAAGCCTTCTCTTTTTCTTTCTGGAACAAAAAAAATCAACCAAATCGCAATCATCGTTAATAACCAATAAATAATCATAGTAATTGCTGAATATCAGCGATGACCTAAAATGACATCACTCATACTGAAGCTTGAGACTGAAGAAATAAATGCCATTGTGTAAGGAATGACTAGTTTGCCTAGTTTACACCATTTGGGGAAAATGGATGATGCTTTGATGCCTTTTTTTCTTGATGCTAATTATTAACTGTAATTTTAGTTGTAACTGAACATAATCGTAAGCATAGGTGATCGATCCCCAGTGAGTAAAAGCAAGGCCTGTGCGAAAAAAGTGTATTCAGTCTTGACTGCTCTTCCAGCTGTGCCATAGCACAGTTCCCTGAAGTAAGTGGTGATGAAGTATTGAGTGCAGTGCGATGCTGTTTCGGTGTACCAGTGCTACAGTCGCGTGGCGTATTCTCATGAGCTCGTACTAATAGGGTACGGTCTGGGGACGTCTGCTCTTCACAAGATGGCCATCCTCTGCTCTCGCCAGAGCCAGACCGCGGCGGCAGAGGGCAAAGGCTCTGAATTGTATTTTTGCCAGTTCCCTTGCAGAGATCTTCATTTTCACAACCCAGACTCGGCCGCTTGTGCTTTTCCGTTAGCCGTGCACACAAAGCCGCGTTTGTTTGCTGGACAGTTTTGACGACACCAAGCAGGCTACAGAACCCACTGTCCATGAATCTTTGTCCCTATGGCTTTCATTGTATGTGTTGTTGAGCATGAAAGACCTGAAGCTAAAGCGGGGAGACAAACATCCTCACATTCCAGGAAGCTGTCCAAAAAAGTCTTTTTCCAGTTTCAGTGTTGCCGTTCATTTTCTATTTCGCTCTTTTTTGCTATATGATAGGTGTTTTTGCAGTGTTGCTAACTTTGAAGAACTGTGTTATTCACACATTTCTATTTTATTATTATTCCTTGTTTTGCTGCCATAGACTAGTACATGCTTGGATTTTTTTTTATTTAACTTTTTTCTTTTTTTTTTTGCTACATTTGGAGCTGAATTTCCCAGCTAAGCTAAAAGGTCATGTAATTATTGTCCTGTGTATTCCAAGTGGTGAGATGGAATAATGGCTGAGTCAGTTGGGCTTGTCGAGCAAATTGTCTGTGTCTTTGTGTTTGATCAATTTGCTGACAAACTCCATTGTAACTGCCGGTTCATGTGTACTTATATCAAAAATAAACATTTTATTTGGGAAGTTGGCCAAATAGTAGATGGTTTCTGTTGAATTCAGTAATTTTATTTTTTTAAATGTACAGCAAACTGTAACTAAAGTGTTTTGCTTCTTTCTTACATAGATTTTGCTGCGCTTGCTATGTGTCAGTCCTCTGACTTAGGGCGGCTTGCATTTCATTTCATCTTACTGCTCTTTGACGACTTTGTAGAATCAGTCTTAAGGGGTGGTTTGATTATTTCTGTGAAAATAGATTTAGAAAATTATGCTTTAGCCAAATGTCAAAATGGTGCTCTAAATGTATTATGAGTCCACAGAACAAAGTATGTCCATATGCACTATTACAACTTCCGTTCTGAATAAAATTCAAAATTAGATCACATACACTGGAAAATTAACAGTTGTTCCTTTGTTACTGTCCCTGCATGTCAAACAAGAAAGGATAATATTTTTAATAATTTCTTAAAAGATAATGCTTTAAGGTAAATTTGTGCAGTAAAAATATGACACAAAGCAGAAAATGTTTTAAGAAAACGTGGTAACGACATTGGAGAAGTGATTCCTCACTTCCTTCCGTCTCTGGTGGTGGTATGGAAGTGCTGACTGATGTGTAATAAAGCTGAGCTACTGGCTCGAAGTCTGTGGTCACCCACACACCAGCGCTGCCATCACTGCCAGTTTAGGCCCCTGTCGACAACTCAGTTCTGAAAACATCCGTTTTCCACCCTAGGGTTTCCAGACCAATGGAATAAAATTCCCTTCTATATGCAAGTTTGCTCAAAAAATTACCATCCTCATTTTCTTACTAGATTCTTCAGATTTTAAAAAATGCATCCCTTTTGTATGTGTCGCACCCCCCCCCCTCTCCTGGTATAGATGAATATTGACAATTCAGCAGACAGCATGGTGGAAAAGAAATACACAGATGTGCAAAGAAAACTATAAAATCCAAAAATGTGATTAGTGCAGCCTGTGCTTCAAAATTTTTGTCACATTTTTTTAAAGCAGGTATAAAAAAGTTTTTTTTTTCTTGACACACTCAATGGTAAAAATACTTGCTGATCTCCAGGCTTTGAAATTAAAATAGTGTAATTCAGCAGCCCTTCTAAGCCACACATGCCCTAATCTGGATAATACTTATTCAAATTTAATCTGCCGTAATGAGGAAAGCAAACTACATCTATATGCCGAATACTGAAAAAAGGCTGACGGTGAGACACAGGTGTTTTTTTAATCTTAAAAGCGAAACAAACAATAAAAGGTATACATGTGGTTGGGCAAAGTATACTTTAAGGAATAGTTAAAAATACAAAAAAAAAAAAGAGATAAATGATTTAAGAGCAAATTGGGATTGAAAAAGTAATAATGAGCGATCATGGCTGAAAAAATTTCAAAAGTGCATTGATAAATGTAGGAATTCCACAGGAGTGAAACATTCCCATCCATCATCCATTAACCTAGTGATATAAGCAGCTTTCTTTTCACATCACGATTCCTACGCTCCTGGACCTCTCAAACAGAAAAGTATTGTTAGCTCCTTTTACTGTGTAATTTTAATCGCTCCTTTAACCGAGATCGTTGTTTGTCTCCTAACTGAACCACAAAGTCGTAGGAGTGGCTGTAATCCAGTGTAGCTCGGTTCGGGTCTCAACGCCACGGTTCGATTTCCTTTGTGTGCTCTCAGTCTCCTCTGCCTAAATCCGCTCAGATGTCGTCGACGTGCCCGTCTGGAAGCCTGATCATTTCAGCTGGAGGCAAGTGAAGGTTCTTTAATCACACCATTGACCTTCTCTCTCTCGCACTTATTGATTCTGTAGCAGGTCAGATATCCCTCATCCACACAGATGTCCCTCGTATGCAACGTGAAGGTTTGTTCAGATTTTGGGTCATCACTGGAGCCGCCGCAGAGTGAAATGGAATTCAGACATCTTCTCATTTGACAGGCAGTTACCCCTTCATGGGTGCTGGGCCCGGCGTAGCAGTGGTGGACAGTGCAAGGCAGTTACCTTCTTATGTGCTGGCATCTATTGCACTTGCATCGCCATAGCTACCTCAGGCCTCCGCTTAGTAACCCCGCTACAGACGTTGTACTAACATTCCAGTTCTGATGTGTGTGAAAAACCCAATGCCTTGTAGTCTGGTCCAGGCCAGACCCCTTTTTGTATATCTGTGCATGCTTTTTATAGTATATCTCTCTACCTATAAAGTCCTTGTGAAGAAGTGTGTATTTATCTTCCTTGTGTGGAGCCCTCTGTTTCTCCTCTTTCCGAGTCACTGCGGTGGAGCCACTGGAAACTGTGCCGCTCTCCCACGACTGCTGTTCCTCTTGCTTTGTGAGGTGTCGAGGTTTTCTTTCTTAAAAACTGGTAAATGCTGTTGAGAGTGTAGGAAACGAAACAATAAAAATGTAACGTGCTTCAAAGCAGTGTCTTCCCTTTCTTTTTTTTTTATTATTGTTCCCCTCCCCCCTCTGCCCAGCCGTCTGCAGATTTGGGTAAGAACGTGCGAGAAGGACAGCAGTGGTCACTCACACACTGCGATCGTGGCTGAGCCAGACAGGAAACGTCACGATCATTTGCCATAGTGTCTTCTCGCCAGGGCTGCTCCAAAGAGGTCGAGTCCTTTGCCCACGGTTCGGAGGGCATCTGTCCATCGGGTCGATTTTGTTTATTAATTTTTTTGCGCAGCATGCTAGCTGGTCAGCAGGACCGCTCTTTTAGCAAACAGAATAACCTGGTATATTGTCACATGTGGGTGAGAGAGTGGGCATTGTTTGCTTTTGTGAGGGCCCTGCTGACTGCAGCATTCCTGCTCAGTTTCCCTGCCCTCAGCACGGGCGCAGTGACAGCCGGAAAACATGCCAGCTCGGTGACACCATCCCAGCATTGTCCTGTTAGCCCCCCATACAGCCTGCTAATAACTTTGGGCTGGTGCGCTTTGACTGACAGGGCCGAGGGGGCGCTGAGCAGAGGCGTCTAGGGACTGACACCGTAGGGAGGAGTTTGTTCTGGGAACTGTCCAACCGAGTCCACAACAGTGGCTGCGCATCAAGTGCCAGGGGTCCCAGGCCTGACACAGTGCAATCCAGAGGGGTGAGCTGGCTCTGGCTCCATGCTAGAGAGGACCGGGCACAATGTAAAGCATCTGGTCTGGAACAAACCACTGCTCTCCACAGGCCAGGTGTTACTGCCTATGAGGCTGCAACTGGCATCACCGATGGAGTACTGGAGATGTACAGTTAATGTTTCGAGCTAAGGGGTGGTAACATCAGGCAGACTTGAGTTTCATTGGTTTTACCAAGAGAAGATACACTGTAAGTAAACAATCCATCTCCTCAGACACTAAGCTGCATTGTATGAAAGAATTAATGCTGACCTGAAAATATATCACATCTGACTTCCTTAAATTCCAGTATGACACTAGAGGCTGTCTTACGTTTTACATGGTCTCGGGTTGTTCTGTCTCTGCTGCCTTTCAGAACCAACTGGACTGGAGCCGCACTCCGAGGCGTTTGACACCCCAACGTCGCCCTGCGGCCGTGGCACTAAAACAGGCATAGACGCACGCACGCATGCACACACACAAAAACCAAGTCACGTGGCAGGATGTTCAAGTACACGCCACCGTGGCAGGTTCTGTGTAACAGCATGGAGCAGGAGATCAAGGTAAGAACAAGTGCTGGCCACACCCAGGGCAAATGTGTCACTGCTGCTGGCAAAATGTTTTCCAGATTTAAATCAGTGCGATGGAGGTGGAGTTTGACTTTGTGGCATTTTCTGCGCAGTATTTTATATTCCAAAAAAAATTTTGCTAAATGGTCATAATAAAAAGTATACACACCAGAGACTGAATATTAGACACAGTGTGTGAACTTTTGGGTAACTTTTTGTGAACTTCAGTGTAAACAACATCACCTTAAAGTTGCATAATATAATACATCCATATAATTAAATAATTTTTTCCAGGTTAATAAATTAAAAAAATAGTAATATTAGTACTGGTAATTAAAAAAAATGGTAACATTTTTGAAGTAACTAAGCCCCAGTCAGATTTGATGGTGTAATTTTATTATCTTGAACTGTAGTACCCTTTACACTACTGTACGTTTCAGTTAAATAGGGAGTTTTTGGAAGTATTGTGGGAGGTTAAACTGCTAGAGGGGGGTTTAGATACACACAGGTATGACAGACAGGCACCATCATTCGGTGCTGACAAATGCTCCTCCTCCACACACACTGTACACCTTGACATACCCCTTTCCTCAACTTTCGCAATTCATTCCACACAAAGTTTATGGCCTGCCACTGCAGTTCATCAGAGCTTGTTAATGTGTTTTCCAAAGGGTTTAACTAGATGAATATATGATAATACAAATTTCATGCGGTGGAAATATGTACTGATACCTTGACAGTTCTGCAGTTTTTTTTTTGTCAAAAATCTTACTTGCTGGTTATTACAAAGAATTGTGCTGTCAAGCCAACAATAACAAGTGAATCAGATACTTTATTGTATGGACAAATTCAACCATTGTAATGTGGGGAAAGAAAACATTCTGGTGAAAGGTTTATCATTATTAACCTTCTATTAGATAAGATATGTAAAAGTAAAGCTGCATCAAAATGTTAAAGTACATTCAAATTGCATTAAAATACAAAAAACGACCTTAACAAAAAAACAAGAGATTATTTTTTTTATTATTGGCCTTGCTGGTGGCCGATAAAATCAGCCAACTCCTTTTATGAGTCACCATGGCAATACAATTGAATGTGTTACAAAACCAAAATAGGACTGTTTGAGAAAAGCCTCTCAGAATGACCCGTGTAATTTTTACCATACGGGGTATGTATAGTATATAAATAATGCATGTAATGCATCATTTTTTTCAGCTTAAAAATGTATTATGCACAAATAGGGTCACCGTCTGAGCAGCACTTGAAAATGATTTTATGTATAAATACTTAAGATTATTTTAGTAGACAACTACATACCATGTTTATATATAAAGGGGACATTATGAGGAGAAATTAGAAATGGTTTAAAATGTTTAAAAAAAGCTGTTGTACAATTCTTCAGGAACTGACACATCTTCTGAAGTCACTGATACAGAAACGTCAAAACACCGCTGCAAACACAACGTAGAGGCAGTACAAGGTACATGACTGGTCTTTGAAATGTATACTTGTCTATTTTATATATATATATATATATATATATATATATATATATATATATATATATATACTGTAAGCTATGGTATGAGTCAGCAAGGCCAAAGAACGAGATCTTGGTGGCACTGAATGCTGCAAATGTCCTGGCAGCCAAAGGGCAGAGAAACTGCTAATGTATTCAAGGACCTGACTCAAAGGTTACATCAACTTGAGGAAGAAGGGAAGAAATTATTACCGAATGGCACGACTCCAAGTTACTGGCAGGACTCAATTGCAAGATAAAGCAGAAGAAAAACTTTATGTTTAAAAGTTTATGTGCAGTTTGGGGGATGGGCTATAAACGTTGTTTGTCACAGTTTGGATCATAGGTGCATCACGATGGCACCATGCTGTACAGATCACTCAGAATTCACTGGAGCATACGCAGTCATCCTCTTACTCTTCATTGTGTTCCTACAGAACGTACTGTCTGTATGTAGCTACAGGTTTTCGGCACTTTTTCCCTGCGTGGTACAGGTCCATTCACCCTGCTGGAAGTTAAGATTTCGGGAAGAGTGAATTCCATGACACCGGCACACCACCTGCCACGACCTTCCAATAACTAACTGGAGCTAATAACTAATAACTAATGGCACAGCACCTTGTGTGAGATGACAGACGTGTCACCTTCTGTCAACCCCGTGTAAGCTAGACAAAAATCCTCACTGAAGCAAGCAAGCAGAGAAGTGTTGCAGTTTGGGGCAAGAGAGGACTGCATTTGAAATGCATGAGCAATGAATACTTTACCAATTACTGAAATAACTACCTAGAGGAATTTCAGAAGATGCAAAATGGTTCTTTATCATTTAAATGGAGGATTTTCTTTCAAGATGATTGCTGTGGTTTGATTTTTTTGTTTGCTTGTCCTGCATCATTACAAGGCTCAATGAACTTTTTGCTCGAGTTTGACCCACTTTGCGGAAACAACAGACAAGCTGGCAAGAGAACCTCAATTTGTTATTCGGTTGAGGGCAGGAAGTTTGGAAATGACCTGTGGTCAAACAGTGGGTGTTGTATTTTATGCGACATTAGAGCCATGAACACAAACTATGGCAAACACTTTGGAGTTTGGCAGGGCTGGCAATATATGGCACGGCCGTATTTAATATTACTTAATAGTGCGTATAAATCGGGCCTTTTTTTTACTATAGCAGTTCTTGACCAAATGTTAAAAAGTGAACTGGAAATGGAGCAATACCAAAAACTGTTGTCACATTGTCATAACTTAATAATTCAAACTGATACATTTTTGAGGAACTTTAAATTGCTGCCGTTTATGCACAACTCTTTGTTGCACTAAATAGATACCTGCGGCAACATTGCCTTCAATTTAAGATCTACGCGATGATTTCGCGCGGATTAAAGCTTCGACGTTTTTCATTAATATTCTCCCTCTTTTACCACTAGAGGGCAGTAAAAATCCTGCTTGTGATCATCTCCATTTTGTCATGCACCTCAGATTTGCTCTGCTTCCTGTTGACCCTGAATAAACAGTTGCATAGCACTCATGACATTCTGGTCTTAAATTCATAGTTTAATAGTTCTCTGTGGAACTCACTATTAGAAGGTGTTTTATCCAGGTAGTGTAGGAGAGCATAATTTTCAGAATAATGTATGCCAAGCCATGCTAATTTGTACTGCCCTGGACCTGGCTGTCTTCTCTTTTGACCACTGACTCGGGAGAAATAAAATGACAAATCAAAATTCAAAATGAATACTTTTATGAATAGCAAATGCATGGGAAACGTAATTTCTCCCTGTAAAACCTCTGCATATATTTGTTCCCGCCATATCCTTTTCTTCTTCTATTTTCTTTTATTCTGATGGTCTGCTGCATGTATGTGTAACAAAGTTCTGCATTGTTTTCATGATTCTTTTCTAGTTTGAAGCATATCACTGAGTGTTTTATTACAGAAAAAATAAACATATGGTTAAAACTAGTAGTAAGGATTTTGAAAGCAGGAATTTGTTGTTTGTGCGCCTCCCTTGCATGCTGGCCCCATTAGTGTGTTTAGACTGACAGGAAACTGTGGGGGGTTGAGTGTTCTTAGCTTCGGGAGACCGAAGAACAGCGCTTTTTCTCAAGCATCCATCCGTCGGTGCAATTGGATGTTGGTTTTAGAAAAATTCACATAGTGATTAAGTCCATATTACAAATCCGGCCTTTCCTTTATAAGTAGGGACACACGTGCAGCACTGCGTTTCAACAACCTGCCTGCTTCCATTGTTTGTAGAAGGAACTCCTCAAGCCGAGGGAGTTTTCCTCTCACAAGTGGCATTTAGTGGGAGGACAGTAACAGTCAACAAATTCCATCTCTTGTGTGTTTATCCTCGATGCTGCCTTTATTACTCGAAACGTTTTAAATCATTTCTTCAACATTACAAGCATTCTTGTATATCCACATATAATTAACTTATAATTCTGAGTTTATGTTTTTATATAGACACTAGAGGATGAAATAGTAAAGAAGCATATTCATATCTTTATGTAAAATTCCTTGTCCTGGCTGTACAGAAGTGACTGAATTAAGGCCGTGGTCTTCTTGTCAGTCCCACTGTTGTTTGTGCTCTATGTGGTGTTGTAGGCTGCTCCTTTTTTGAGGATGACAGCTTCGGTCATATCTGTAGCTGCTTTTTGGTTCCACCCCTTCTGGGCTTGTCCAGTGGGCTAACGCACTGGAGCTGCTTCCTGGAAGAGGTGGCAAGGGCTGCTTATCAGGGGTACACAGGTCAGGTTGAAATGCATGGTCACACACACACACACACACACACACACGCACGTAGGACAGGGCAGGAGTCACACCGTGTCATGTGCTTAGCGGTGTCCAGAAGACCTGTGTGAGTATGTGTGCTCTTCCTTTGGATTATGTGACTTCTTTTTACTCACCACTCCATTCCAGGGTCCTGCGCCTGCTCTCCCATAGCAAGAATCTGTTCTCTTTTGTCTAAAATAACCTCTCCTTATGCATTTCATATTGGGAAATGTTTCCAAATGTGTTTAGATGCCACAAATGAAATACCAACTTATTTTGATGTGATATTTTAACATTTTTGTTATCCTCAAAGCAACTTAAAGCAGTTTCTCGAAAACTAAACACATCCGAAAGCAACATTTGCAGTTATATCTGGCTTGCGACTGTCGTCTGGGAAAAAAAGCAGTTTAAAAAAGTGCTTTACAAAAGCTTTCTTATCTTTTTAAAGATGGTGTTTAGATGTTGTTAACAAAACAAAAAGTTTGAATGTGTACAGAATCTAGGATGTTGGAACTGGGATTCCAGTGCAGTTTGCACACATAGTTAGGAATAATAACACTGTGTGCAAATTGAAGGGCCAAGGTGCAAAGGTAAAGAATAGGCTAAATAAATTGCACTGTATGGAATTTGGAAATGTTTCTTTTTATGTACTTAGTACAGTTTTATTGCACAGGCCGTACCGATATTCTCTTTATGTGCTATAAAAGTATGAAGGACACAGAATTGAAAAATGTCCCTTCATATATCATTCCAGTCAGTTTAAAAGGGGCTTCAGGGACAGTCACAGCCTTTTCAGACATATTTTATCAACAGTTTCATTACTTCCTTTTTAACATTGTCTGTAATTAATGGAAAAGTATGTCACAAAATTGACTGTGCAGAATAAATTCTGGAAGGGCTTGATGGATCCCGTGTGTTCAGAATGCCCTCTTTTTGTAGCCTGCTTTACTCTCTCAGAGGGGACATAACTGGTGAGTTTGCATTTTATGTCATGTAAATGCTGGATCCATGTTTTAAAAAAGAAAATGAGATTACTGACTTGAGAAAACACAGAATATCCTCAAGATGCTCAAGCACACTTCAGACTGGCACATCTGAATTAGCTGTATTTACTACAGGGAAATAAGACATTACCTTAGTTATTACTTGTAAAATTGTTAAGCAGTCATTAAGGCAGTGTTGTGAGTCTGATGTTGCCGTTTTGCTGGTTCACACAGCATAAGAGGCCGCTTATAGCAGTGCCAGGTTGAAAATATGGAGAAGGTAATGGCAAATAGTTTTGGGCAAAGGAGGAAAAAATGTGTCTGAATGTTTTGCATCACTTTTTAAATAATGGGATTCAGCAGTTAAGAGGGAAAGAGGAAATTCTGTCTACCATGTCAGAGCCAAAACTGAGAAATGTCACACAGGTAAATGGTGAGACAGATTAGTGCACACTCTTCTGGGTGTAGGAAATTATGGGGTTCTGTATATGGAAGGTTTACTTATTAAAATAATTTGATGCATTTTGATGTGAAAACATAAAAAAGTGGACAACATATAAAATGTAAGGTGGAGGGGGGGAAACATAGTCTGAGTTGTTCTCTCTACCACCCAGCAGATCTCCTGACTGGAAAAAGTCACAGTATTTACGAGAAAGTGATAAATTGCTGTTCCGTTTTGCTGAAGTTTTCACAGCTGGTTATTTATTGTAAATTGCTTCAAATGTGAGTCTCCCAGCCCCCTTTCCATTTTAGATATGTTTTCCCCACAAAGTTTTACATTTATCTCGGAAATCTTTTCCAAAAATTGACTGCATGGTTTAGGCAGTCAACATTTTCGGGCTCCAAGAATTTGGTGCTAAAGTTCTGAACTAAGGAATAACAAGAATAATGAGAGATGGCAATGGCAAGTTGTGGTAAAGCATGTGGTCTTGTGAACTGATGACCATTTTCTCATCTGTCTCTGTTTGCAGTTAAAGAAACAGCAAATCTGTGCAACAGTCCCTCCTCCGCATGTATGTGCACTAATGACTAAAGAGGAAAGTCAACACTTGAGCCATTCGAACCATCATCCTGCTAGGCAAGATCACCAGTTCCCAGAAGAGGGAACATCGCCCGCTGGAGAAATGGAGACTACGCCCAGGAACTGGGTGATGCATTCCCTTTCCCCTGCACTGGAACAAACTGATTTAAGAAATCTTCTTGCTTCCAGCAGAGAGAAAGCAGGCCAGGAGACAACATGGGTCTACAACAATGAGCAAAAGGAGAATGGCTCTCTTACTCTGGTGTTCCCCCAGCACTCAGTGACAGTGACATCCCAGCCAAGTGACAGCAACCATGATGTGTTGGTCCGGAACTATCAGGTCCAGGTTTCTGAGGGGGGCACAGGCACAGAAAGGGATGCCAGCAACCCCAGTAGTCCTGGTAGCACTAGCAGCACAGAGTCACAGAAAGGATTCTACTCATTTGTGGATGAGGAGTCAAACACTGAAGCAGAGAAAAATGAGGCTTGGATGACCTCCCCTGAGAGACAGGCCAAACTGGCAACCTTGAAAGAAGCAAACGGTTTCAAATTGCAGGCCTATATGGAAGAGAGAAAGCCAGAGAAACTGTTTCAGGACGGCAATGATGACTCATGCTACCAGGTAAAAGATGTGCAGGTTGCGAAGCAGGATGAGCGAAAACAGATGCAAGAAAGGCTGGAGATCATCCGCAGCCAAGCCCCAAAGAGGAACCACACTTTCACAACATCATGGACTACACACGAGAGCCTGGATGTGAGCAATTCCTCACAAATGCAGGAAGAGCTGAGCCTCTGTTACAGCCCCTTGGGCATAGAGAAAAGCCCCGTGGAGGCTGAGCCTGGCACAGTGGACACAGAAAGGATCAACTTTAGTGCAGCGCGGCAGCAGTTTCTAAAGATGGAACAGAATAAATCCAACCCTTTCCTTCAAAGTAGCCATGAGCTTCCACCATCTAAAATCCAGGGAAAC
This sequence comes from Heterotis niloticus, assembly GCA_018136845.1. NCBI lineage: Eukaryota > Metazoa > Chordata > Actinopteri > Osteoglossiformes > Osteoglossidae > Heterotis > Heterotis niloticus. Next base: position 10,587,346 of record CM030899.1, on the reverse strand, counting down.
CCCTTTCTGGATGGAAGTATGGCTGAATTGAGGAAAGGTACCTGTGACTGTCCCTCTGGAAAGCAGCTGAACATGAGTCAATCCTTTGACCTTGATCCAGTGAGGAAGGATGTACCTGGAAGCAAGAGGGTGAACGTGTTCACATCTGAAGAAGAAGCAAATATGAATCAAAGCTGCCTCTCCGAGCACCTCAACCATGGGCCGCAGCATTCTCTAGGTGATGAGTCTATTTCTCATAGTGATGACTCCAGCGAAGTTTTTGGGCAAGAAGAAACTGCCAGCAGGTCTTTGTCCTTATCTGAGACAGAGACACCCATTGAAAGGGAAATCCGCCTTACCCAGGAGAGAGAGGAGAGTCTCCGGCGAGAGCGAGGCATAAAGTGGTTCGACACAAAGGAGATGGTGGAAATTAAGACCAAGTCTTTGCTCTCCCCGACACGCCCCTCTGCAATGGCAGTCAAGGCAAAGGAAAGAAACAGAGTGAGTTTCTTCATTCAGCGGGAGATTCAGATGGAGAACCAGAGGGAGGCTGACCTTCAGCACCAGGGTAAGGTGCAAGGTTTGTATGACCGTGGGACACCCCAGGAGCTGGAGGAAAGGAAGAGGGTCTTTGAGATGCAAACAGATCTGGTTCCCATCATCAAGATGAGCCTCACAGGAACTGAAGCTGATGTTGCGCAGGCCAAAACAGGTGCTGAGGGGGGGTTCGGGACCTCACAACCTACTGCATTAGTAGAAAAAGGCAGTGAGACAGAAAACATATCGTCGCCTTGCAGTCCTCATCCGCACACAGATGAGAAGACTCAGCAGCTCTTTGGTACTGGAAGCTTCTTAGCAAACGTTTCCACAAAGGAGAAAAATCCACACACTCCACCATCCCCGTCCCTCCTGACCCCTGTAGATAACACTAGTGTTACAGATGATGCAAGAAACAGAGACACGACTTCTCAGACCACCTCTATGGTGAGGACTGCAAATCCAGATGCAGAAAACTTGAGCAGAGGTCCATCTTTGGAGGTGGAAAACAAAGGGTCACCTTCAGCAGGAGTCATTCCTTCTGCAAAGTACACCCCTCCCTCCAAACCGACCAGTTTGACTTTGCAGACAAGCAGGCCGACCCTACAGTGGACTGGACACAATGAGAGGTTCAACTTGAGGCCCCGCAAGGTCCACACCCCTGAGGCCATACGCAGAGAAATTGAGCAGGACCTGATGCGAGAGGAAGAGCTAAGGAAGCTGCGGGAAGCCAGTGTCATTTCCACATCTCAAGAAAGTGATCAGGATGTATTCTGTACAGGTGATACAGAGCAGGAGACCCCTAATGTTTGGGTGTTAAAGGAGCAAGCTGCAAAGAAGGAGGCTCACGTCACAGTTGTTACCCTTGAGGAACAGACAGGCAAGCTCGGGAGCAGCCTGTCCTCTTTGGGTTTTGACACCTTTAATCACCATGAATCTGCACCAACCACCTCCAAGGCGCCAGGTAAAGGGTCACGGTACCTTTTTTGCTCTTCACATCCAGCGAGACGTGAGATCAAGTCGCTTAAGTTGCGATTCAGCCACATCCTCAATCTGCCGTACACGTTTGCATCCTCATTCACCCATTATCTAAAATTTCAGGTTAAAGACTAAACGTGCCTTTCTTTTGTACACTGTAGGCCTTCAGGGCCTCGGTGAATAAGCTTTTTGAATTTGACCTTTGGACATGTCACAAGGGCCAGAAGTGAAACTTACTATATTGTTGTTAATTATTGAAAGAGAGAAATGTCATTCTCCTCATGCAGCTAAAATAAAACTAAATGCTGAAAATGCTTAACAGTGGACTCTGAAGGTCCAGCTTAGTATCTCTTCCAGGATCATTTACTCAGCTTTCACTGCACAGTGACCTCAGCTTGTGGCGGTAGAACAATATTTCCACCTGCTGGAGACACTTGGGCACAGTTGCTCTTCGAACTAGAAATTTTGCAGAAACGGACCTTTTTGCTGATGAAACCTTTTTTGAAAAATACAGTAATGCTTCGAATAGCGCTACCTCCTGTAGTTCTGTTTGGCAATGGCCGTCTTCTATTTTAGCCCTGTGAGTAATTCACAATTATTTGCCGTATTTAGGATGGCACTGCTGTGCGGTGAGTAGCACTGCCACCTCAAAGCACCTGTGCTGTATGGTTCTGGGTTTGAATCCAGCTCAGTCTGTATGGAGTTTACATGTTCTCCTCAGTGTCTTCCCACAGTCCAAAGACTCATGTTTCAGGTTAACTTGTGGCTGCCATGCAATGGCCTGGAAGAAGATGGATGAGTTTACCATCTTTTTAAAAATTTCTAAACTTTTTTTTGGAATTTTTTATTTGTTATCCACTAGACTGCTGTCAGTGTTTGTTAATTTAGTGTATTAATACTTATTTTCTGTTTTCAAGCTGCATTTATGCAATAGACTGTATTAATGACCAAGTTTTTTGAAAGAGCGTGGAAGATTAAAATGAGCAAAAAGAAGGTAAATAAGATGTAGGTAATCCTATGGCTTCTGCATCCAGCAGTACTGAGCCTGTTATCTGTCATCCTCCGCCCCGTATAAAAACTTTATGTCCAAGTTGGTGTGCAGTTGTCTGCATTTCAAGTAAATAATGGCTCAAGTCATTTTTAAAATTTCTTGCAATTATGCTTTTACTTATTATTTTTATGGTTAAATTGGGTAAAGTGAATTTTCTGTGATGTGTGGGGTAAGGAAAGAAAAGGTGTCGGAGGGCTGCAGGTAAGCATGGACACCCTGGTCAAGGTCTAGGCCATGGTTCTTCATTGGGTATTCTTATTTATAGCAATATCATAAATATCTCTGCCCTGGGGAGGAAACTGCCCAAATGTGCATGTGATTCTCCACTCACAAAGGGAAAGGCTATTGCCCCCCCCCAGCCCATGGAACTGTCCAGGCTGTTGACATTTGCATTACACTTGTTCATCTTAAAACACTTTCCACCAAAATGGAAATCGCTAAACATAAGCACGTTTCATTAGCAGATACAGGCACACAACCCCTGAAATGCAAAAAATTTGTCCATTTCCACCATTTTAGCTGCATGTACAACTGATGAGGAGCCCCTGAACTGCTCTCGATCCCGGTGTAATTTGTAAGCCGTGGACCAACTGTTCTTACTTTGCAAGAAAAGCTACACCGATGGCATTGTGTCTCGCTGGAAAATAACGCAGGGACATCACGGTCAGGATTGTCAGTCCCTTGGTGATACTGTGAACCTTAAATGTGTGAAATGAATGACAACCTTTTCAGAAGTCACATTTCCGTAAGTGTGCTCTCTGACCTCTGCCGCTTGTTTGTTTTATGAAAGTTTTTTTGCCTTCAGCTATTTTGAATGAACCTTTCATGTTTTGTTATATTGCTTTATGTGACAGTGCAATGCAATAATAGTGTACTATGTAATGATATACAGAATAAACTTTCTGACACAAATTAGATATGAATATGTTGTAAATGCCAATATGTCAGCTTGTCCAATTTTCTGTGTTGCTTTGTTTTCTGCAGAAAAGTTGGCAGTTTCCACCACGCCAGTTCAAAGTCCCCGCCTGGTTCCTGGCTTCTCCTCTGCCTCCATTGTCACAGCTCAGCCCTGGAGCGCCCAGCGGCTGACCTCCCCCACTGCGACCTGCTTCACGCCTCTGAAGGCCCAGACTGCCAAGTCCCCGGCTCCCAAAGGCCTCACTGAAAGCCTGCTGGGCGACTATGAAGAGAGATGCATCAGAATGAAAATGGAGGCAGGAGCGGTGAGTGACAAGCTGCTGCTTGCCAGTTGTTCTTCCCTGTGTAACATTCTGCTGTGTTCACTTGCATGCCTTGTGTGATGGCATTATGTTTAAAATTGAATTTTGCTTCATGTACACTTGCAGGCCACTTTATTAGGTACACCTGTTTTGTAGGATCCTCTTTGACTCCACAAAAGTGTGGATTGAGCCACAAGGCACTGGATGAGTTTCCACAGGGTTCTTTGTTCATGTTGATTTATCAGCTTTGCTATGTCTGCAGACTTGTTGATAGCATGTTTATTCTGTTAACCACATTCCACCTCATTGAAAAGATGCTCTATTGGCCTGAGAGGCTAGAGCACAAACTACTGTAACAACTGGCAACTGTCATGTTTGTGGGACTGTTGCATGTAAAAATCCCAAGTTTGAGATGTTTCTGAGATGTTATAACCAGGGCAGCATACAACAGCAATCGAGCTGTGTGCAACATAACTTAGACCACACGTCTACTCCATTTAATGTTCATTTAAACAGTAACTGAACCTCCTTGTGTGTGTATTTCTATAGACCAACTCACGACGATGTGCAGAACCACTGTGCAGGGTGAGCTATGAGCATATCAGCCACATGTATCTAATAAAGTGGCCCCTGAGTGTTTTTTTTTTATTGCCATATAAGATGAAACAAAACGTCAAAATTAAACATAAAAAACTTTCAAAAAAAGAACATTTTGAAATTGTCTTTTGATTGCTTTTTCCAAACTGCCCTTTCATAAAATCCACATGGAAGAGTAAAATACCTGTAAACCTCACTGATGTTCTATTTACTGCCAGAAAAGCAAAAAACTGAAGGTGTTGCTTACTCCCTCTGACTATCCCATCAGTAACTATTGTCCAATACAGGGTCACAGTGGCACAGAACCTAACCTGGAAGTGCAAGGCTAGTGTGCTTCATACACCCTGCACACCACATCTGAAATTCTAAGGTTTCTTTTACTTTCCTGTCCCTTAGTACGCTGGAATCCAGCCAACGGACAACGTGAACAATGAGGTAAGAGGTTTTCTTTTGCCTGAGATCTCCACTGCTCTACTGCATCACATATCTCACAGTTCCTGAAAGCCTGTCTGACGGACTGTATGACCCACCCTGCCAGCTCCAGGTGGGATGCAACCCCAAGCTGTCAGCAGCTTCGGATGCCTGTTTCTCAACACTCCTCTCATGTCCTCACTTGCTCTCTTGCTGAAGGTTCTGGAGGCCACTCGAGTCACCAGGCACAAGAACACGCGGGCCCTCAAGTGGGAGGCAGGTGTGTTTGCCAACACGGCAGACGATTGAGTCCCTGGTTGCTAAATGGCAGCCACCGCAGGAAGCAGAAGAAGAAAATAAATGTCACAAATCTCCGTACATCTGAAATCCCCTTCCTTCCCACCCTTTTAACCACTTCCACTTTTCGATGAAGGCCTCACCATGGCAGCACAAAATCCATCAAGGTTCCCTCCACACATCAGGAGCCGGAAAACATTTGAATTTGCGTCGGCTTCGATAAGTTTGTGTCCCGGGAAATTGGCTAATCACCCTCTGTAGTCATTCTGTGGTCCAATACATGCTTTTCCTCTCTTTTCCGAAGACCAGTTTGTTCAGCTGGAACAGAAATGGGCTGAAGATAAGTGTGGTTAAAACAGATGCAGCGGTACATACTCTGACCATTTGCTGACCGGTCGTAGGACTGATGAGGAACAACAGATGGATGGATTTTAGGGAATAATAGTCAGCACGTGAGGGGTTTTATAATGCATGAAGTGAAATGTAGTCAATCATATGTATTTATAAACAATTCCGAAACACGTCTTCACTGTAGTAGAAATATCAAGCTGCCTAGAAAGACAATGCTGTTTTTTAAAAAATTATTGATATTGATATTAAATACAAGCCAGCAAAATTCAGTCTGTTTGAAAGGAGTGAGGTGGTACAGGCTTGTTTCAAGTGCTTGTGAAAGGGAAATGGTGTGTGTTTTATTGGTGGCAGGTATGGGGTGTGCATAACACCCGTCTCCTACAGGAAAAGTGAGTCTTAATTTCACAAAAGAGATCATAAAGGCCCAATAAATGTAAAGTGTAAAAGATACATATACACACAATATACAGTACACACAGTATATTACTGTCAGTGACTGATATAGCTAGACTCCAGGATTAAAATGTGACTAAATTTGCCAAACTTTGCAGTGTGAACAAAGAACCAAATCATTTACAATTATTTACTACATCAGCTTGGGTTTGAAACAAAGCTTTTTGTGTTAAAATGGTCTGGCTGTAGTGCGTAAATCACTGAAAGTTTATTTTTCACTTCCTTTTTTATTACTACTGAAGGGACGGAAGGTGTCTCGTAATATACTGATTTAAAATGGATACCTGGGGGTTTCAAAGTACATATGTCGGTTAAATACAAAGGGATAATTTGTAAAAAAAAAAAAAAAAAAATACAGCGATTTGAAAAGGAATATTCTTCTGAATAACAGAAAGCTGAGAAGTTTCTTCTTTGGTAAATACTTGTGACTCGAGTTGTGATTAAGTAGTGAAAATAAGAAATATTGCTGTGCCCGTTTTGATGGGTATTTTTTATATGCCGGGTAAATAGATGTACAGTATGTCAGCTTGACAAAAGGAGTCATTTGGATTTTTGCTGTTTTTCTCAGGTTTTCATTCCATGTGTCTTTGGCTCACAGTGCTTTAATATGCTGCACAATACTATTGTGAAATGTACAGTTTTTTTCTTTGAAATATTGCTTATTAAAGATAACCGTAAATCCAAGAAAGACTTTAAGCAAACTGAAAATCCGTCTTATCTCAGTTTTTGTTTTCAGATGATCAGTATATTTCTGATGATACTACAGTTTTCATTTTTTAGCACATTTGACCAGAGACTATAATTATTCAGAAATATTATTTTGTTAAAAAATTTGATGCATTGATTGTTTTTTTTAAACCATAATAATAAAAAGAACTTCAGTGGCTATCCATAATTTCCAATGTGGAAAATGTGTTTGCTAATTCCAATTTAAATGCACAGGATCATCCTTAAAAGACATTGAAATGATTCGGCCAGACTTCTGTTTCACTTGTGACCCTGAAAAACCCGTAATTTCAATATATGTATTATTACATATAAATGACATACAACAAGTTGTTATTATTATTATTATTATTATTATTATTATTATTATTATTATTATTATACTACAGCAGTGATTTTCAGTTTTTCTGATGATCTGATGAAGATGCTTCAATTAATTTAGCTTTGTTGGCTGGGTGATGTTAATTCCTACATTAGCAAGCACTATTACTTATTATTAAAGCAAAGTATTATTACTGTATATAACATTTTAAAGAAGTACATGATCTCCAAACCACATTTGGACCAAGGCTCAAGCGCTCAGGATGGAATCGCTCGTCCAAATGTGGTGTCAGGTTGATCAGTTGTTAAAGAAAAAACGGCAGCGAAACTGCACAGATCAGTTAGAGCCAACAAGCGTGAAGCTCTAAAATGACAAATTGGAAGATTCAGACAGGAGCCATAACCACGACCTCCTTCTCCTAACCACAGGCCCAACTGCTGAAAGCTCCCATTTGTGCCCACAGGGATATAAAATAAGATCTATGCTGAATCGGTGAGCTGCACAGAATTCCCCCTTCATGCTGCTCACACTCACCGCATGCAAGCAGAATGTTCCACGGCCTTAGATTCATTTCACAACTATTAATTTCATCACTGGTGTCCATTGCATGTGGTTACAGGTCCACAGCATCTAGATTCCACCCCAGCCCAGAAATCGCTGTGTTTTCCCCACCTCTCACTTGTTACACTTTCATTTTGCCCACTTCTGACTTCTCCATAAACTATTCTTGTTCCCTTTTTTAAACACTCTATGTCAGTCGCCGGAGGATGTTTGACCATTTGTAAGAAGTGGCAATGAAATTGTGCTTCGCTGCCAGACATATGAGAAGAACAAACGTGCGCTGTGAGAGGGGAATCTAAGTCACTGGGTGCGTACATGTCCATTCACTTCTTCAGTAATGAAAGCAGCCGCTTTGGCCAGAAACCTCTAACTAATAGGCTGAAGTGTCTGTTGAAAACTGTAGTAAAGAGAGAAGAGCAGTAAAAAGCTGTAGCAAGAGCACAATTTTAGCAACGCGACTGATGTTGGTTTTGAGTTAAAAATTCCAATCTCTGCAGGTAGTGATGTCACAGCAAGACCTGTGCATAAGAGCTTCTTCTGTGTTTATCACCAATTTTATGATAAGATCCGCCATACTGACATGTGATATTGAAACGTATATAGGTGGTCCTTGACTTACAATGGTCCAACTTACAATTTATTGACTTTATGATGGTGCGAAAGCTATATACATTCATACTTTGAATTTTGAATTTTGATTTTGATATGTGGTACGATACTTTCTCAACCAGTACTCTACAATGTTCTGTGTTGTCAGCGTTTTTTTGGATACCCCTTCACATATCTACATTGCTTTGTATATCCATCATGTCTACGAAATGCCCATCTGTGTCTGTGTCCCATGAAAGCAGGAAACCTGTAATGACTTTTAAGGTAGGCTAGGCTAGGCTATGATGTTCGGTAGGTGTTATGGCATGGGTGGGTGGAAGCAATCACGAGACACCACGGTAATAAGTTTAAGTTCCATTAAACTCTTTACTAAATGCTGTTTTCGACAAAGAGTGTTGCCATTAGCCAGGAGCTAGAATTAAACATTAGTAATTGGTGGCAAACAAAAACAGAAGATGCTGCAATTCAAAATATACAAAATACAAAGTCTTAGCTATACAGTGGTTGCATGAGCGTTTACAAGGGGCAGAGGAAACTGAGCACTGACAGGAAGTCCAGGTAGGAACTCTGTCCACGATTGGTTCATCCTCATCATAAATCAGGGACCGCCTATATATATTGAAAGGTAAAAAATGTCCTTTATTATGCAGTATGGATGGTTGAAGCTAAATGTAAAGTAAAGAGGTTAACTACAGAAATGCCTGCACAGAACTGCAGTTTCTGTTTGATATCCCTTTACTAAGAGGACATTGGGCAATTTTGTCCGTGCAGTTAGGCTACTGATAAAATGCAGATTTATTTTGTTCTCGTCTACTCTTTGCATTATGTGTTATTTCTATGCTGCTGCATGATGGTAATATTAGTAGAATGAAAGTGAGGTGGTCACATGTGGGTACCTCTGTCTGTCAGATGCCCACAATGGGGGGCTTCCTGAGCCTGGTGGAGCCAGTGGTGGTGATTAACACTGTCGGAAACTCCTTCTTCGACATGGCGCTGACACTGGCCGTCTACAATAGCACCCTGGAACAGGCGGCGGGTCACAGTGAGCAGGCTCAGGCACAGTCCTCCCACTTCTTCCTCATCCACAGTACTCTGGCCTGCTTGCTGTCTCTGGTTTCGACAGTGCCATTGGGGAAGCTTTCGGACCGCCTGGGCCCCCGTGTGCTGCTCACGGTACCGCAGGTCGGCTCTGTGCTGAGCAAGTGCTTCCTACTGTTGTTCTTGCTCTTCCATCTGCCCCTAGCTGTTCTGTATGCTGGAGCAGCAGTATACGGCCTCAGCGGGGGGTCTCCAGCCTACTGGGGTGGGGTCGTGTCTTTGGCTGCCCTCAGCTCAGGCCAAGGCCAGCGCAGTCTCAAGCTCAACATTGTGGACTTCAGCAGTGGGGTGGCTGGGGTGATCGGGGGGCTAGTCGCTGGCTACATCTACCGGATGGGACAATCTGGCGTGGCTCTCACCCTGACCAGTTTGGGACTCTGCTTTGGCGGTCTCCTCTACTCCACCTTCCTCCTCTCGTACCCTGTGCCTTCAGCAACCCAGAGGCACTGGCAGCCTCAGGAGGTGAGGATGCAGGACCGCAAAGCTGTGGCTCTGCTCTTCTTGGCTCTTGTGCTGTTCCTGCTGGGCATGAGTGGTGCCGAGAATGTGCTGTGCCTCTTTGTGCTGAAGCCGCCTCTCAGCTGGGACTCGGTGTGGTCTGGCTACGGCAGAGCAGCCACCGACGCCATGTACCTGAGCAGCTTCCTGGGAGTCCTGCTGCTCTCCCGTCCATTGGGGGATGTGGCCCTCATTCTGCTGGGCATCGCTTCCAACTGCACCGGCATGGCCATCATGGCTTTTGCTACTCGGAGCTGGGTCTACTTCCTGGGTGTGTCTCCCTGCCTCCCCATCTCTCTCTCTCTCTCCCTCTTTCACACACACACACACACACACACACACACACACACACACACACACAGTCCTTTGTTGCAAAGCCAAAACTTTGTGGGATGACAGGGAGTTGTGTGTTGTGTTGCATGTCACCCTTGCAGCTCGCGGAGTAATGATGTTTGCCTGCATTCCGATGCCCACCATCAGGGCAGAGCTGTCCAAGATTTTGGATGCTCAGCTCTACGGTAAGACGGCGCAAATTCTTCTAAACAATCAGAGGAAGTCAAACTGACGACAAGAACTGAGAAAAATGGAGTCTACAATGTCAAGTCCTTCTTTTCATTGTTCCTTATCACTGGAGTACATTGTCACAACACTGCGATAAGATGTTGTGGGATAAAGTTGTCTTTTTATAGCTTCATTTTTTTTTTTTACGTCTTAATGCATGTCGACTGTCCAAGCTACCGATTATTATTATTATTTTTTGTTTTAAGCAAAAAGCAGTGACAAGAAAGGAATTTCTGTGTTTACGCAGGTAATAAAAACAAATAGCATTATTATTTTCTCTATATTAAACAGTTGTTGGTGAACAAACGTAAGTGCTGCACTACAGTAACCATTGCTGAAACTTTGGTAAATGAGGGTTGAATTGGAACCATTATGTCTTAACTTGACCAAATGAGCATTTTGAACCCAAAAAAACTCCTGATAACATAAATAGGGTGGAAGTCAGTGACTGCGGCATTTGTGTTTGTCCAGGGCGTGTGTTTGGGCTGCTGCAGTCGACCTTGGCCCTCACAGAGGTTGTGTCTGTTGTCCTCTTCACCTCCATCTACCCCCTGACCCTCAGCTGGTACAGCGGCTTCTGCTTCCTCCTCTCCTGTGCCATCAGCTACCTGAGTGCCCTGCCTGTTCTGTGAGTACGAGTTCGAAAGGGTAAATTTACCATCAGCGTGTCATCCTTACCAGAGTTAAGTGCTCATTTAATGTTGACTTGAAATTTTTGCATTTTCTTATCTGCTTTCAAACACTTCTTGCTTGTCGTGAGACCACCTTAGTTCAGCTCAGTTCAGCAGTCCTTATAGCCACTGTCTGGCCTTTGTGAGTTGTAAGTGTGACTTTGAGTGTATGTGTACTGTATCTAAGTTCTGTTCTCATTTTCTTTATACTGGAGTAAAATAGTTTTTCAAAAAAACAAAGTTTTACAATTTTTTTTGACTATATTAAGTGCTATCAGACATTTTGCTTTGTTTCCAGCAACAGGGCATTGAAATGAAACTGTTGCTTTGCATTCTTCTGCATTTATTTCTGTTACACTCACACTTCCTCTCCTTTTCTTTCTCAGTTACCTGAACTGTAGGTGGAGCAGACAAGGGTACCGGCCCATTTCAGGCACTGACCACCCCCAGCACAGCATAAATAACACAGACATCTAAATGTTAGTTTGGCACCCAGAACAGCCCTTCATCAGCTCTTACATTAAACAAACATCTACATTCATTCTTCTGTGCATTTACTCTGCGACCATTTGTCAGACTGACCTAAAGGAGTTTACTCTTGAGAACATCAGATGCGACACTAAACACAAAATGTTTTTATTTCCAAAATTGTATTGGCAATGTGTTTAATAAAGATATATTATTTGGTGAAGCTGCATTTTGGTCATGGATAAACAACTGTCGAGTGTCTCCTGCCTCATCCCATGGGGTTCATCTGGGTGAGAATGAGGATGCTGATGCTTTACGTCCATGCACATTCTTCTGAATCCTGCAGGTGCCATCGATCCAGACTGTCAAGCAGGTTGCACACCCGCAGGGGGTCATAGATCTCGGCTCATTTCGCTCCTGGTACAATCTGCGCTCCTGTGGCTTCCTTGCTACCTGAAAGCCCCCAAAGGACCCAGATCACAGACTCTGGAGATGGACAGGATGGTGCAGCAAAGAGCTCGGGGGCCTCCCAGTTCCTGGGCCGTGCATTCTGACCTGGGTTTGAATCTGGCCAGTTTGTGCAAAGTTTTCAGCTTGGACAAAGGTGTCGGCTAAATGCCAAAAAATAATCATTGTATGTTGTTTCGGGGAAAATCTTCTGCTAGATGAATACAGGTACCCATACAAGTTTTTGACTTGTGAGTTTTTGCATGCATGAATATGACAGCGAAAGTTATATTAACCAAATCTCCTTATCACCACGGGGAACAGTTTAACAAAGGTTAAAATAACTTTTCATTTTAACACTGGACAGACGTTTGCAGCATAAAACTTATTGCCGATTATATTTCTGGCCCATAATACTGTTATTTACAATAACTACTGCACAGCAATAATTTTTACATAGTTTTCCTTGTAAAGAAGTTGCAGGACGTCTGTTTTATTTTATTTTAATTATTCATCAGTTATGTGAACAAAGGACTAGAAAGTGGGGTGAAGTTAGATGTTCGGACGTGTGTGTAAAGTTGATCGCACTGAGGGTTAAGTTGTGATGATGTTATTTTTCCTTTCAGCAGCTGTAATTTATCTGCTTAGCTAACAGGATGGAAGTGTTACAGTATGATGTACAGTTGCCATGTCTGTTTGTACCCTGCTTCCCACTGCATTTTTTGGGATGCAACACTGCACCGTGGCCCTGCATTGGATAAACAGTTATTGTTAATGGATAAATGAAATACATCTTAACTATAACTTTATCTGAGCTTTGCAGGAATGCAAGCCAATAAGAAGAGGAGGAAAATGTGTGATGCATTCATTTTGGATAAAGTGGTTATGTCAGTAGCCAAATTGGGTTATGAGCAGATTTCCACATTGAATAGTGTTTGCAAGTTGAAGAACCTGTGTATGCCATGCTGAACACATAACTTAATATTTGTACATTAGGGAATTTGTTATTTTGTGTACCGAAACAAGTGCAAAGGCTACCAACACCATTTCCATACTGTGTTCATTGCACGTGGGGTCAAGCACACTGGCAGTAGAACTGAGAGCCCTGTAGTTGTACACACTTTCTGGAACTTTGGGGAGACATGCGTCTCTCCCTTGCTGTACCTATGGTGCCCACCAGCACCCAGTAAACCAATTTCTTCTCCTCCATGAACAAAATAATTGTTTTTTGTTTGCAGAAAGAGGTCAATTCGCGTCTTCTAATGACTGTAAATGTTGTAAAATATTTCACCACAGGGTGGCGCTCAACACGCTCCAACGTAGACAAACACAACGCCTTCCTGATTGGGCAAATTGTGGTCAACATGTGTTTCTGTAGTCATTTTAAGTTTAACTTGTGAGCAATTGCTAGTGTCACAAAACGTAATATGAATTTTAGAAATAATGTTGCAGAAAATAAATCTGATTTTATACGTATGCTGCATGACAGAGCAATGATGTTTTACTGTCTGTCATATAGTTTGCACAGCGAGGGAAACCAGTTTATTGACATATTGAGAAGTCCTGCAGATAAAAATATGTACAAACTACAGGAGAAATGTGGAGAGAACAAAAGGCAAATGTAGGACAAGCACAGAGAATACAGTATGATTTTAATATGGTGGTGTATATAAAAATGTGCTCAGTTTGTGTAACGCATACCTGTACAAATTCTACACACCACACCTGGGCCTTCTTAGGATGTGTGTACATTACAGGTAAGTTGTATTTTACATCATAAAGAATAGGGTAAGCTACTTCACCTATTTTTGTAAGAATCCATGTTTTCCATCAGTGGCAGACAAGTGAACATTAGATGGTTGTTAATTTGGCACATTATTCCTAAACTTGTACCTTGTTTTAAGAATGATCATTTCTTGAAGATACAAACATTTGCCAGTTTTTTTTCCATTTACAGTGGGTCCCTGACACTTTCCTGCAAAGCCCAGCAGTCTGCTTCAACGGGCACACACCCTGCCTCTCAGCCTCCACCAGTTCTTCATTCTTCACCATCTTCCTCTCCCAAGTTTCATCTGTCCCTTGCTCTCAAGGCACTGTAACCTCCAACAAGATAACATGCTTAAAGGCCTCAGTGTTTGGTCCAACAATGTCTCTGTGACAATGGTTAGAAACCTGAGCCACTTTCCTAAGTCACCCTTTAACTGCCAGCCTCTCGGATCAGATTTCAAAATAACATGCATTTGGTTAGCAGACACGTTTCTCAAAAAATAGCAGAAAAATACTAATAAAGACACACATTTCTCTAAGCACAGTTGCTCAGTACAATACCGCGGTATTTGCCAGTGCACTTTACCCAGTAGCTTCATGTAAAAATGGTCATAACCCAACTGCATGTTCCGTGCCATATTTAAACAAACTTTTTTATAATTAAATTTTGGTCACAGTTAAGTCTCTAGACAGGAGAGCTGCTGTATTTTCAATTGTATGTCGATCCCTGTTGCATTTTCTCTGTTGCAGAGCAGAACTATCCTGCTTTTCCTCTCTCCAACAGTAGGGGGCAGAAAAATGCACTTGCACCCAATGGAGACTCAATGGTGCTTTTTGGGAAGGGAGGTGCAGCATCTCAGACACTTCCAGGTGCAGTTACATCCAGACTTATTTGCATTCAGCAGTACATTATAGCTGTAGTGGAGACTTTTACAGAATATAGCAAGCTAATAAACACAGCCACATGTGTACTATTCTGCTTTTTTAAAAACTGCAACAACAGCAAAACTGGAGCAATTATAGAGTAAAAGAAAGAGATAAAAGTTACATCAATTGGATTACATCCATAAGCAAATAAGAAATAAGTACCCCATCCACAGTTTATATGAGTTAATCGTTTTGGTCATCCACGTAGAGAGGACATTCTGAAGACAGATCACCATGGTAGAATGCTGTGAAGTTACTAAGAGCAAAAAGTATGACTAACACAGGTCCTTATGACATTTCGGTACAGACAGACTCTTCATGTAGTCTGTTGTATTGTTTCGGACAACTCCAACATGACTCAGTGTGATAGAACACAGAAAAAAGCAGAAAGAAAGAGAGAGATAATAGAACCCAAAGAGTGAAGCCAGAATACAAACAAGACCTCTAACAACACTTCCCTTCCTCAAAGACTTGCTACTAACTGTATTTTCAGGTGACAGGCACGGATGACACCTACTAACTGCTACCTCCTAACTAGATGTCCTCAGCTACACATCTTTCCCTTTGGACACGCCATAAACCGTATAAGCAGTATAAAACCGTATACAAGGAGTCTTTAAACTTGATGGTGTGTTTCTTCTAGGCTGCTTTTTCCATATTTTCTTTGTTAGAGAAGCACAAAATCTGAACCAGGATGGTCCTTGGTCAGGAATTCGGTAGGCAAAATCAATGTCGGGAGGAGCAGAATCAGCTGACAGCCCAACCCAGAAATGCGGGAGGTCTGGTAGAAATTGTTTCTAAGAAACATTACCTTCAGTGTTCTCAGGCAGATCCACAATTCTGAGATAATTGCGGCGGTGTTTGTATTTCGTTTAGTCCAGTTTCGCTCGATCCAGCTTTACTTTGTGCTCCAGAGCACCTAGTGAATTTCCACTCCAGCTATTGTTCCAGGTGAGAGACCCTGTAAAAAGCCTTAACAAAACAAGCCTCCGGTTCATCCACGCAATCAGTTAAATCTGAGAATTTTGCTTCCAGAATTTTGTCGCAATGGAGAAGGCAAATCTGGTCAATTCTAGTTTCCATATTGTTTAATTTGCTGAGCTCAGCTTCCATATGATTTATTTAATATGGTAAATTTCTCAAATATGCTACCAGATCTACCTCTGAGGCTGTATTAGCATGGCTGGAGGTGGAATAGGAGGCCAAAGCTTCAATTCCTCCTAAATCTTCATCAAGGACAGCCAATACGTCCATAGTAACTTTCTATTGTTGTATAATCTCAGTGCGACCTTTCTCAGTGTACTCTCCTTTCATTATTTTCCCTTTCCGAGAGCACGTCAAGGTGGAAATCGGCCAGTCGTTGTCATCCTTAAACCCAAACATTACAAATTCAGTCGCAGCAAACTAAGGTCATACAGATAAAGTACAAATGTGAAAGATGCGGGCCTCTTAGCCAAAATGTATGTGACCACCTTGGAAAACAGCCACATGACCTCCTCTTTTATGCTTTTTTACTAAAAGACTGATGAACATGCATGTTTATGTTGTACCGGTTTCCTCCTGCATTTGGCCATGTAGAGGAACACAGAGGGCCTTCATTCTGTTGGCCTGTTCCCTGCCTTAAGCTTCATGTTCTCAGCATACAGGAACACTGTGCTTTACATTTACATTTATATTTTTATAAAATAAATAAACAAGCCAGACATCAGTTTCTTAAAATTCATTAATAGCATTATTTAGTCTTTAACAGAAGCTAACCAGTGATTAAATGAAGAAATTGTGGAAAGCAGCAAATGAAACGTTGAAATACTGTTCCTTAGTTATAAAAGATAAGCATTTATCACCTTATGTTTTTCATTTTAAACTACAGTGTATCCTAAAATATTTCTGAAATCTGTAATTTCACAATTAATTATGCCATTTTCTACTATCCATAAACTATTGGTTTTATTTTTTTCTCCTTTCTTTAAGAGCATTTTTTGTAACGCTATAGCCGTCTGCTATACCCAGGAGTTACCTGACAGTGTGTTGAATAGCCTGCTACCTTGGAGACAATGGGCTTCAGTCTCGTCTCCCAGGGACCCTTTCAATTATTTATCTCCAAGCAGGTGTGTCACCTGCACCCACATGGAAAAGTAATTTCCTGAAAGGTAGCTGGTGAGGTAATTATTGATGTTGTTACCTGATATATTCTGAAGCGCTTGCAAGAGACAGACAAGGACCAGAAGCTGGGCAAACCCAGGACTGAACTGTGAAAGTCACTGTGCAGATTCGACGTCTTGCCTGCGTCTGACTCAGGCTTCAGCAACAGCCCACACTATAATCCATACAACAAAAGTCATTCCCACATAAATCCAAATCTCAGGTTAAATTTGACTCATAAAAGGACTCATACACACATATACAAGCACAGGTTACATTCCATTTCTGTTTCTTTGCAAAACAATTTCAAATACAACTAAAACAGTTTTAAATACTACACATTTTAACTCTACATATTATGGCTCCAATTCCCTTTGTCCAACCGCTAGCCTATGCCACAGTGATAAAAAAGTTATAAAAATTTGCATGAGGCCGCTTAAGAAGATATTACCATGTTTTTGCTGAACAATGAGGGGAAAAAAAAACATTTAAAGAAAGGTGTCTCGATTTGTACTAAACTATTCACTTGAAATAAGATGCAAAAATCCTTATTTTCAACCGGTTTAAATAGTGACGCAGACCGTTTTAGGTAAAATATGCATCCGCGTAACCTGCGCAATACTATATTCGGAAACGCTAATATAAGCCGAGGGGGCCAGGTTTCAAGTGTGAATTGTATACAGTAACTATTGTTCCTATTTTACTTGTTGACTATGCAAAACTGTATTGAGTTTCTCAATTATTCTGCCAAACAATAGCTTATGGAGAGGGGCTGGGAACCCTTGAGCCACAGTCACTATATCAGTGTCATTATTTTTCCTTTATTTTTTCAATACCTGTGGACATATTTCATTATGAGGATCCATATACGGAACGGAACAATAAATACAATATGAATTGCTTAAAGCGTGAAAGCGTACTGTTTTCCTCTACAGTCCAAGGTGCATATAGTAGAGTCTTCCGTAGAGTCGGCCTGTTTTCATCGCATCCCTGCTAAGTGCGCTCTCCACACACTATGCAACACACCCTTTCCAGGAGCTTTCAAACATCAAAGCAGCCACCGAGTCTTTGATGCCAGGAGAGGCTGAAATCTAATCGACAGCGATCCGGCAAGATGAGGGTCTGATGAGGAAAGTGTGTCGACGCCGGGAAGAGTTTGACACCACAAAGCCCATTGAACGGTGTGTGTGTTTTTTTTTTTAATCCTGGAAGCTTTTCGCTCCTCTGCTTGGTGCCCGTCTTCCTCCTGATGCTCCGTGAAGCATTTTTCCAACAGATTACTGTTGCTAAAGGGAGCTTCACGTCTTGTGGGGGTTCAAAGGAGATGACGACACAGAGCCATCTTCTTGGTCCTCGTATCATTGGTCGCCTTTAAATTTGGTTCTTTTCCTACAAGATGTAATCGCTTTTGCTCTATTTTTATGACTAAAGGAAGAATGTAAGATCAGGGACAGCCAGGGTACATTACAAAAGGGTTTTTTTTTTCTTTTGATCAAAAGGTTTGAAGGCCATTATCTATTTAGGCTCGATGAATCAGGGGATATCCTTCCATTCCCGATTTTCTCCTTAGGCCAGCTCACCTCAGACAAAGAAATTTGTGCACCAAATATGGTTTTAAATCACACAGAGCGTAGTAAAACGTGCTCTTACCTTGTCAAGCCAACCTTAGCAGGTCCGAATAAGGAGCGCGAGATCACAAGACGCTCAGATTCTGAGATGTTCACCAGTACGGAGCCTTTAAACGTAAATATATGGCAAAACGCAGTATAGATCAGGATTAAACCATAACTGTAGGTGTTGCATACGCATAAGCCAAGCAACTGTGATTTTTGTGCAACGTATATTTCTACAGTTTGAATTTCCAAAGCACTTCTTGATGCGACCAAGGGTCTCATTTGCACATAACTGTTAAGCAGAAACTGTTACATGGAAAAATGATATTTCCTCTCATTAAAATACCTGCAATAAAATAAAGGAAAAACCTTTGAGGGAAGATATAAGAGTACAAATAATACAAGTATTGTATGCATAGGAAAAAGGTGCTGCTTTGCGTTGTCTTTGTACAAGCAGGCTCGTTGCTAAAAGATGTTTTTGCAGTTGATCGCTGCTGTGCAGACATTTGGTCTGGAAGTGGCTCTGTGTCTCTTGAAATATTTATGATTCAGCAGCAGCACAATATCACCTTTCTTTGCCATGAGGAACATTCTGGAGACACCTCCACAAACCATATGGCCTCTGGACCAGTATGTCAGAGCAGCGAAATAAAAAATGGGTGCAGCTGTTTGTTAAATAGTAAGCCAAATGTGTATTGAAAATTTTAAAAAAATTAAAAATAAAATACAGAAAAGACCGAAACATGGCTGGCAAAAGTAGTAAAAAAATAGATCTGCTCCCTTTAGCCCCTGAAGCAGCTGCTAAACTATTTACGAAGATACGATCAGCAGAGTTGAAAAGTTTGCCGTGTGTACGCAGCCACAGCGGTTAAAGTCTAAAGGTATTTTCTGGTGTGAAGTGAGATTTACAGCGTTTGCGAGTGACAAAGATCACTGATTAAACTACAGGCACACCCAAGTGCACACTTTTTACACGACGAGTCGCGTTCTTCCTCTTCAGAGTTGGCATTAGAACTACAGCCGCGCGAACCGCCCCTGCCGCCATGGACAGGAGGTTAAGCCAACCGCTTCCTTCACGCGAGCGAGGGGAACGCGTGATTGACGGCGACGTGGACCAATAAAACTCCACCGCGCAAGTTTTCGGCCCACCCTTTGAAAGCCATCGCCATCTTGTCCAACCGCTGCGCGCCCCTTGTTCTCAACGCCCACCTCTTTTTGGTTTCTCCACAGTCCCTGGGCTAATCAGAAAGCGACTTGGTATATTCCGCCATTTTGTAGGGGTATAAGAAAACTCAGCCAAGCTGTTGTCCCGCTGCTCTGACCTGTAGTTCTGCATTGTGCAATGGACGGGTAAGATATAAAGAGGAAATTAATCGTGTTTGAAGGGACAACAGAACACATACCGCGATCGCCACGAAGTTTAAACGTACTTTGCTGAAAGTTTTTCTTAAGTGGAGCGCTTGTTAGCTATCAGTGTCTTGCTAGTGCGCTAACTACGTTGCGATGGAAACTTGACTTAAAAACACTTTTTTTGTAGCGAAAACGGTTGGGATGGCCTATCGGGAGGGTGTCGCTGCTTAGCCTAACTTTAATCGTTTTGTTTATGTGTTTTCGGCGGCGTAGCGAGGCTGCCGTCGGACAGTTGACGAAAGTTGAGCGTATGTTTTACAGAGTGGCGACCACCTGTAGATTTTTTTTTAAACTTTCCTTTAGCCTCGTTGCGTTGCGACGCGCGTTCCGCAGCTAGTCGTGCTAACGCGCACACGGGCAGCTAGCGCGCTATTTAGGCACATTGCGGCTCTTTTGTAAGTATAGCGTCGGCCCCTTCTGCTGTAGCCGCCTCGGCCAGTGGGAATGACCTGAAATCTAACCCGCTTGCGCCTTTTTTCCAGCTTTTTTTTGGTAGTTGCGCAATTTAATTGTCGAGTGGCTTCGAAGTAATTGTAGCTAGCGGCAGCTAGCTACCTGTTAGCGTGCTAACAGTTTAAAGAACTCGCCGAAGGGCTGCGGTTCCGCGCAATTGGTTGCGTTATTATTCGTTAGAAAGGTTACGCGCATAAATAGCTTATTTTTTTTTCTTTGTTGTTGCAATGCGGGTTTTTTTTCCTTTTTTTTTTTTTTTTTTCCTTCACGCGCGGTGAACGTATTTTGTAGGAGTGACGGAGAGAAGCCGTTTGGCTCCACAGGCGTTTGTGTTAAACAAAAAAAAAATGAAAGCCAGTTCAGAGCGCAGGATGTAGTGGAAAGTATTAAATAAAAAAAATAAAATAAAAAAAGTGCCGAGGAGTTTTCCGCGCAGAATGCGAGGCGGTGCTGTTCAGCACGTACCAATATGGGAAACTAAGCGGGGCTGCAGATGGAAACATGGCTCGTGTCGAGTTTAGGTTTGGCTTGTTTTGTGGACACTTCCGTTTACGGTCGAAGCTTAAAGAAATTCCCGCAAACTTTGCACATTTTGTTTACGTTTATTTCTGGGAAACGAATTGAATTGAACTTCCTTTCCTCTTGTTTCCAACAGCCGTTTAGAGACTGATTTGTATCCTCTGGGATCCGGTTACCCCACTGAAATAGAGTAAGTTTCGTTTTTTTTTATACTTCAGGTCTTGAGACGTAGGAATTGTGGAAGAATGAAATGGATGGTGTGGCTTGCTTTTTTTTCTTTATTTTTCCCTGACGCCAACGCTTTGCTGAACTGTGGTACCTTTTCACGTGGCTTTTTTTTTTTTTTTTTTTTTTTTTTGGGTGTGGGTGACTAGTAAATGGTTAACTGGTGTCTTCCGGCATTCCTGAGCCCTCACTCGGGCTTGGTTTTCTGGAGCTGCGTTCAGAATTCTGTTCCCTGATGTCTCTGAGGTGTGTGGAGAGGGTTAGTGGCAAAGGGACTTGCTGGTGGTAGCTTGTGTCTTTTGTAAAGTACTTAAATACTTTAGTTTTAGACTAGTTATCCAAATAAGAAGATTCGGGGGGGCGGGCGGGGGTCTGCTAAATGTAGTTTTGAGTTTGCCAGTAAAGCACCTAGTTGACTAGACTTGATTTTTTTTTTTAAGTTATAGGGCAGTGGGGTTTTTAGCATATGAAATGAGCTGCGTTTTGTTTAACTTGATGGGTAACGTGTACATGTTTGGAGCAGTAGTGACTACCTTTCATGCTTCAACAAGACTAGTTTTCTGTTTTGTACTTTCCACCAGAACAAGATTCCTGCCCATCGCTCAGACTTTGTTTTGGTTCTGTAGTCCATTCTTTATAGTGCTGTGCCTGTATTTCCCCCTGCTCCCAAATGTGTTATTTTTGAAGGTCTTCAGTTGTGTGATTTGAGAACAGCATTGTTCTGTACGCGTCTCTGCGATGTGTGGAGCTGCTCCTAGTGGGGGCCCATGAGAAACAGGATGTGGACACAAGGTTAATCTGCAGCTAGTGCTGGTAGGGCAGCATTCTAAAATGCTGCTCATATTTCAAAGGACAACGGGGTTGTGGGAAAGGGAAGGGATTGCTGTGTACTTTACTCTCCCTGGGAAAAAAAAAAAGTCATGCAGTCTTTCAGCACTTTTCCCTGCCAGAGGTTAACATTTCCACTTGCTAGGTTATCATGTGGTATTTTAGAGATCGGTTTTAGTAAACCGAATGCAGCCACTGAATGGATTTCTACTTTCTGAGCTTTTTTTTTTGGTATTTGGAAGAATTTAGTTTTCGTTTTAATACCATAGTATAGGGAAATCATATTCTCTTGTATAGCTATTTCCCCCCCCTCAACTCCACCTTCTACAGGTGGCTGTGTTCCAGGTTTCCTCCTACTGTCCAGATGTCTGTTTCTGTGGTGCTGTTCTGGTTACAAGTTCCGCAAATTGAAAGGGAATCATGTTGAGTCTTCCTTGTGGTTAGGCATGGTCTATATGTAGCTTCTCTCACTGTATTAACATTGCAATCAATGTTTTCTCTCCCCTTTTGAATTGCTGTAAGTGTAAATATTGAAGGTAAAGTGAAGATGTAGTGACTCCTTTTAGCTTAAATGCAAAGAACTGGTTTAACTAGTTTTTTTTTTTTTTTTTAAATAAACTCTAGCACTTCATTCTAGAACCAGCTTTACGTGTTCCCTGGCCTTAGTTATCCCCCCCCTTTGATGCTTCATGTGCACCAAATAACCTCATACAAATCTTGCAAGCTGTTCCCCCTTTGTTCCCCACTTTTGGTACACAAGGAGACTTTTACCCTAAAATAATTTAAATTCTCATCTTTGCTGCTATCTAACATTCCTTTTCTTCCTTTTCTTCACAGCAGTGTCCACGATATTACAGTTGGTACAAAGGTAGGCACCACTTTCTCTTAAGTTCTCTCCCAAGTTATCACTTGTTTTGTTGTATTGATGACTTTGTATAGTGTGGCATTTGTTGACTTTTGAACATTTGTAGTAGCCTAGGACTTTGATACTTTCAATAAGGAGGCTGCTGACATTTTACACACTTGGTCATCTTTGCTGTCAGTCTGCCAGCATTCCTTGTGTTCTGGAGTGATGCACATCATTGTTGCAGCTTGCCTTTGGTAAACTCACCAGACCTGTTGGCAAGTCTGTACTGGTGGTAGTTTTCTGTAGAGCTTTGCTTCTTTTTTTCTCCCCCCCCCCCCTTGCCTGTTCACTTTGCCAGGGCCTTTGCTACAACTGTTAGCTGTTCAACTTGGTGTATGTGCTGGTAACTTCAAAGGTAGCTTGCTGTTTACAACATCTCTTCGGATAAGACCAGTTACACCTGAAACATGTCTTTTATTGTCATGTTTTAAAATATCTCCCAAGGAACATTTTGTGGCTTTATGTGAATTGTCCAGTGGCAAAATATAGGTTCTTGCATTGCTGCTCAGTGCTGTGGTATATCTACTAAATACTTCTGGCTATTGATATATTTTATATCATTAGATGGATTGCCATGTTGACAAAATCATCTAGATGTAAAATACCATAAGCACAGCAATGTACAGACTGGTTTTACTACCATTCATCCTTGTTTGTAGACTGTTTTATAGTATAGAAATGTAGCTCTTTTTCGTTCATGCTTTGGCAGTATATTTGGTAAAACTATCCGTTCAAATATCATGGACTATAAGTGTATGTCTCATTGTTACTGGTTTTGGCAGCCTAGTTCTATGCTGTTTTGCAGATCTTCTGCCTAAATTGTTGCAGTAGAAGAGCAATAACATGCCTGTTGCTTTGGAAACGGTAATTACAGGCTGGCTTGGCTGTGGGCCAAGAATGCTTTTGGTACATTCCTATCTCCTTGGTTCCTAGATTCTTTTAAACTCTGTCCTCCACACAGTTTTAAACTTTGTGCTCTATTACAGAAAGATACAGTAGTCACTTTCTCAAGCTGCACCTCATATTTCCTAGTGTCTTTGTTCCCAGGAAATGGACTGTTTTGGGTTGTTGCTTTTCTGAAAACTATGAAGTGTTTGCCTGCATTTCTGTGTTTGAAATGCATTGCATTCTGTGGAATGTAAACCAAAGCACCTCACAGGATTTCATTTTTAGAAAAGGCCTTCAAAACTGCTATGGTTGTTTCTCTTAAAATCAGAACTTTGCAGTCCAGTGTTGAGGCACTTGCATTCCACAGTAGTCTTTAGAGATAAGCTTTGGCTGTATGTGACAAAACACTGGCCTTCAGTACTCGACAGCTTGTATACAAGGGAAGGCTTGAAGATGAATGAGCAAATTCTTAACTTCAACATGGGAAAACAAGGTGCTTGCTTTCCTTTCTTGAACAGGAAAGGGTGTGCTGGAATGCTTGTTTCTCCCATTCCATAATTGTCTTCAGGGCTGTATTTCCTTTTAACTGTGGGGTGTATTTTCATCTGTTGCCATATTAATAGACATGGCTGTTCCAAGTTTAAAATCTAAATATAACTAAGCAGTAATTCCTGATTGTGAAACTAAATCCCTGATGTTTCACCAATATCCAGTGAGTGATTTGAGCACCAAGAAAAATTATAAAATTGTGTGCCAGTTCTGTCACTCAATTTTGAAATCTGGTTTTACCATGTTAGAATCAAAAGCTACATAAGATGTCTACTGACCACAGGATTAGATTCTGTAGATGTTTTGTCTAACTTTTTGTCTTTATCAAGTATACTTTAAAAAGTACATAACTTTATGTAAATCCCTCTTTATCCCATCTATTTATCTCATACATGTGTGCAAATTTTCTTCATGTTGGTACAGATCCCAAACAGCAGATGCTGCTTTTTGCTGTGCAACAATTTTTGTAAATAGACTACGCATGCAAGCATGTATGTACTTCCTCCCTCATAATATGGCTCTGCTGTTGAGATGCTAGTGGAAATAAGGTGGATGGGAGGACTGTGTTTCTGAGTATTAATGGGTAGCTGAAAGTGTTTTGCGCTGCAGTTTACCTGCTTGTGCAGCTCATCACGTTTGCACATAACACAAGAAATGGCTCTAGTACATTGTGATGGACAATTCTTTTTGTCATTTATTTAGAACAGGGTGAGGCATGAAATGTAAATATTTCATTGTTTGTCTTGTATCCGACCAGGCTTCAGTCACTCCCTTCAGGAAAGACGCAAGGTGGCAGTAGGGCCAATTAATCAGATACAAAAGTTGTTGAATGTGTCCATGAGTGGAGGGAAAATAGTTTGAGGAAGTATGTTGGACTGTTCTTCTGGTTGTTTGTGTTAACCTCAGGCTAGGTGTTTGATACTTACAAGTTTGTGTCTCTGGAAGAAGTTGGCAGCAAGCAATGCCCCCACCGATTAGTTGTATGCATTTATGAATCTCAACAATAGCTTGGGATTTTGGGTTTTCTTGACATGGAATGTCCCCATTCATTCATTCTGTGGTGTCATCCAGGTTTTGATTGTGTAATAAAGGTGGAGGTAATTACAGTAATCTGCTATGAAACAAATTTTAAATGTTGCCTTTTTGAACGGGTTGATTTAATAAAGTTTTGATTTATTTAAAAAAAAAAATGCCTGTTGCATTTTCTGCAGAGTAACTGTGTCTGCTGTCTTGATGTCTGCACCTATTAGAAGCCATGGTTGTGTGTTTAAAAGTCAGGGTGTGGTTAAATGCTCCTGTGGCCCTAGGCAGGGGTTTCCATGGTGAGAGTGCACAATTCAGAACTGCCCTGGCAACGGCTTCATTCCTGCAATGGGTTGATGTTTCAGCACAACCAATGGATTTTTTGGCATTTTTCTCATTTTTAATGGCTCTTTGTGTATATACTTATAGCATTTCATTTCAAGTGGTTTATTGGTAAAGCTATTTTTCCTGTAAAGAACTGATATGCTGTGCACAATTGGCTACAAGAAGGCCACTTGTGATCCTTGTCCATCTGTGCCATGCCCATCCTGTAGTTTTTAAACAATAGACTAAACACCTTTTTATTTTTACTAGTAAAGAATATAAGTCCTGGGTAATTTTATTTTTTTTCCTCTACTTTTGAGCAAAAGTAAAACTGCGGTCATTCACTTTGTTTCGCAGAGCGCTTGTCAGTGTTGTAGCACGAATGGCTTGAAGATGTGAGGAGTTTGCACATTAGCATATGTTGGTTCAGTGTTATGGCTGCATAGTATTAGACCTGTAGCATTTTTGTACTCATTTTTAATAAGCATAACTTGTGCTAAAGAAGTTATTCAGCTCATGTTTTTTATTAATCAGTAAAAATTGAAGCCCATTTGTCAGCTTGCACAGCTTTTATGCAATTCTAGCAGCTTTCTAAAGTTTGTAAATGGGATGAACATTTTATTTTGTAGTGGGCATTTCTACTAAAGATGTTGGAGTTATAGATTGTCATTTGGAAAAAAGCTTATTGGGAACAACTACTAGTCTCGTTATTTTGAAACTGCAGTTTAACCTGGCTTTCATATAGCACAATACAACACACCTTCTCTGTTTTGTAGCTTGTATTCTTATTAAAAGTGGTGTGTCGTTGATTCCATTTAAGATTTCCAGTTGTGTCAACACCTTCCTTCTGTTTAGGTCTGAGTTTTTTTTTTTTTTTTTTTTTTTTTTTTTTTTTTTTTTTTTTGAGGTGACTTCTAAAATACAATAACTTTAGTCTCCTCCGTTTATACGTCTGAATAGGCTTAGTCTAGTTTAATCAAATACCCTAGAGATGGATGGGTATGTTGTATATTTACAGCTGGAAAATGCATGAATTCTATCTGTGGTTGTTACTTTCAGATCATGTGAAAGTAGTTTACTGCTGGTTAAATATTTTGTATCTTGTGGTGTCTGCTATTTTTAAGATGCTGGGTGACTGTTAATAGACAATATAAAGGATGAAGAGCTGTATTTTGGTGGGAGGGGGTGAGCATGGTAGTGAATTAGGTTTTAAATTCTGTTCTTGTGCCTCCCACTCATTCCTGCTGCTCAGTGACCCAGAACATAGTTGTCCCCTCCCTTAGATTCATGTGGAATGTCTTCTTTGGGTCTGTTTTTGGAAATGTCAGATCATTTTAGCTTGGTTATGTCCCTTGGATACTCAAATGTTAACATCTGTTATAGGCCAGTGTGTCTTTAGGAGTTAAGGTACTATAAAAGTGTGTTGCCACACTTAATCTTCAAAATAACTACTTCAGTCACGGATACATACTGTTTGGTGGGTGAAGAACTGATGTAAACTTGATTAAATCGCACAAGTCTGATGTTACCCAAAATACACAATGATATCAGACATATCCAGATACCTTGCTAAATCTAGTATAAATTGAACTTATCCTTAGTGCTCAAATTTAAGTATCTTTATGGATTTTTTTAAAAATTATTATTATAAATCAGCACCCTCAGACACATTGTTGTGGAACAGCAGGACATGCAGATGACCATGCCAGCATGTCACCCAGCTCCCTTCACCTGATAAATATCCCTGACACAGGGTGTATTCTTTAATGCTGTTTGTGCTGTTTTTACATTCTAACTTTTTTATTTTATAGTTTTGTAGATGCTGATTATTTGCAGTGTGATGTCGCCTAATCCCTTAACTGCATTGGCACTGAATTTATGCCATTTAAAACAAAAGCTCTATAGCTTAATTATCAAACATATGATTTTGTAATATAGCAATGGGGTGCTTTAAATGGCATAAATACGGCTCAAACGCACCACTGTCTATGCTGTTGGGGGGAATGATCGATATGTTGAGCAAACTGGAAAATGTTTCTCCTGTCTTCTACGGCCCAAATATAGGGCTAATGAACATAAGGTTTTCTTGGAGGACAGTGTTGCACGGTCAATTCCTTTTCTAATAGTAGTGATACTTCATAGCTCAGTGAGTGATTGTAAGGAAGCCAAATATCAGAAGAAAACACTAAAATAACTTGGTGTCTTTTGTTTGGCCCTTAAAAAATATATGGTTATTAATTGGATTTCAGTCAATATTTTAGGCTGTGGGAGTGGCTTTCCCTTGGCGCACTGCTGCATCTGTGCAAATAATTATATCCAGCTGGTGTTTTCTTCTGTTGCAAAAAGACTTATTTTTGATCCATAATGAGTACACATTTTACTCGGCACTGGCTAGTAAATGAGTGTCTGTCAGCAGCAGTCTCGTGTCACTAGGAAGTAATACTATGTAAGAACGGGTATGAGCAAAAGTTGCACTTCTGTAATCTTAGATATTTTTAAGAGTATGCTCTTAAAAGTGGTAACATGATAGCTGACAGTTTTTTTTTTTTTTTTTTTTTTTTTTTTTTTTTTTTTTTTTTCTTCAAACGTATGGAAAATGTTTATAACAAACTCTTGTTAGGCTTCAAACTGGCTAGTGTTGTAATATAGTTAGCACTATAAATCTTTGCATGGTGAATGCACTTCTGTGATTTGGCTTGTTTTGAAGCCTAGTATAAATATGATTTGAAGAGAAGTTCATGATTTTTTTTGAAAAAGAATCATGAGTCAGGCATTTAAATTTCAGTGAACACTGCAAAATATTCAGTAAAGCTGACCACCCATCCTGCACCTTTGCATGCAAGCTTTTCATGATGATGCATTTTCTTCATGATTTTCCCATGTCTTGCAGAGAGGATCTGACGAGCTGTTTTCCTCTTGCGTCTCTAACGGACCCTATATCATGAGCAACTCATCTGGAGCAGGTATGTATTTGTTCTATTTACTTCACATGCTTCTAAAGCTGTAAAGGAAGATGTTTTAATATCAGCATATTTTGTAGCTAATGGCAATGACAGCAAGAAGTTCAAAGGTGACATCCGAAGCCCTGGCATTCCCTCACGTGTCATCCACGTTCGCAAGCTTCCCAATGACATCAATGAGGCTGAGGTGATCTCCCTGGGACTACCCTTTGGCAAAGTGACCAACTTGCTGATGCTGAAAGGAAAAAACCAGGTATTTGAATTGGCAAATTGTCCCAACATGGATGTCTGGCCTCATTTTAAAATTGACAGCTGAGCCATATGCCTCTTCTTTGTAGGCATTCATTGAAATGAACACAGAAGAGGCTGCACAAACCATGGTCACCTATTACTCCTCTGTCACTCCTGTCATCAGGAATCACCCTATATTCATGCAGTACTCAAATCATAAGGAGCTGAAAACTGACAATTCACCAAATCAAGTGGTAAGATTAAGGTTTTTATGCATTTTGGGAAAAGTACCTAATTATTAAAACACTTAATAGAAGCGATTATAATACGCAGGTAACATGTACAATCGGAACCAATGCAAAGTAACGCATTTTAACAATTGAGTTGTTGCTTACTGGTATTGTAAGTGAACTGTGGTACAACCTTTTGCGTCAGTGTCAGAATTCTCGTCCTATGAATGATGTCCAGTAAAAACAAGCAATGTGTTTCTCCAGCATGGCCTCAATTTTTATTAAATGTGGATATTTGTAGAACTGTAAACGGTAGACTAGAGTGAATTGGCTAATGTTGCGTACTGTGGGAACTATGCATACCAATGACAGACATTATCTTGCATTTAAGATGGCTGACACCTAAACATGAGTACAGTTGGAAACTTGGTTAGACAATATACCATTCAATTAAAATAAGCAACTTCAGGCAATAGTCTTCAAAATGTTAAATGTGAAACTTTTTTTTTTTTTTTTTTTTTTTTTTTTTTTTTTTTGGTGCAGTGTCCATTTTATAGTTCAGTCTAGCACATGGAAAACCAAAAACATAGAAAAGTTGGTGGAAAGATAATAGGAAAAAGATGGCCTCTGAGTGTATGCACGATACAAGATGTGTTAATGATGTTGGGGGGTTTTTTTGGATGGGCTGGGAATGTCTTTTGGAAATAATGCAAAATCCTGGTATACACTTTTAATTTGCACCACATTTTCAATTGGGTTCACATGTATTTGCTCACTATCTAAAGCTTGTCTATTAAGTAATGTATAAGTGTGCACCTTTGTCTTTCAGCGAGCCCAAGCAGCGCTGCAGGCAGTGAATGCTGTCCAGACTGGCAGTATGACCATGGCTAGTGTGGATACTTCAGGCATGGGCACCCACAGTCCTGTTCTCCGCATCATTGTGGAGAACCTTTTCTATCCAGTCACTCTTGATGTTCTGCACCAGGTGAGATGCATGTAGAAATGCTGGTCTCTCATAATGGTGTGCTGTTCAAAAAGCTTTCTAGGGTTTTTATATAGGCAGTCATCATCAACTGCAGTCTCTTCCACTAACACGAACAGGGTTTGCCTGCAATACCCAACTGTATAATTCCCAGGTGTTTTAATACTTTTTGTAATTTTCTGATTTTCAGATCTTCTCCAAATTTGGAACAGTATTGAAGATCATAACATTTACCAAAAACAATCAGTTTCAAGCCTTGCTCCAATATTCAGATGGCCTAACTGCTCAGCATGCCAAACTGGTGAGTGGTTCCCCCTGCCTGTCAGCCAAGTGCAGTACAGCAGTGTCCATTGTGGTTTATGTAGGACATTCCTGTAATCAATTCTCAGTACAGTCCCTCCGTTTAGTCTGCTTGGCATAATTTAGTATGCTCTCATTGTATAGGCTCTGGATGGGCAAAACATATATAATGCCTGCTGCACCCTGCGTATCAACTTCTCAAAGTTGACAAGTCTTAACGTCAAGTATAACAATGACAAAAGCCGGGACTATACACGGCCAGACCTTCCTACTGGGGACAGCCAGCCCACCATTGAACACCAGGCCATGGCTGCAGCCTTTGGTAGGATGTAGTGTTCATACCTTGAAGGTTTTTGAAGTCCTGGTTTCTATCCATGCCCAGTTTTTATTAGTCTTATCACTTGTATTTTTAGGTGCTCCAGGAATTATCTCAGCAACACCATATACTGGAGCCCATGGATTCCCTCCTGCTTTTGCCATTCAGCAGGCAGCAGGTGAGTGACACTGGTTGTTCGTTAAACGGTAAATGTAGGACCCCCCCCCCCCCATGTGTAGTAGTAGTAGTAGCAGCAGCATCCTTGGGTTCATCTTTTCATTGTATCCCTCAGGTTTGACAATGCCTGGAGTCCCTGGGGCTCTGGCCTCTCTGGCCATCCCTGGTGCAGCTGCAGCGGCTGCTGCCGCAGGTCGCCTTGGCTTCTCTGGCCTTACTACTGGGCAGTGTGTTCTGCTTGTCAGCAATCTTAACCCTGAGGTTAGTATTTCCCCACCCACCCCAAACACCTCATTCCCCCTTAAAACATTAGAAATCTAAATTATAGATGTTAACTACAGTTTATGCAGTAACTTTTAAGATTAAAATTGGGCTCTTATTCTGTAAAGGCATTGTAAGCTGTTTTTTAAGCTTTTTCTGTTCCTCACAGTGGAATTAGATGAAGGCATCCAGAAGGAATTAATATTTAAACCCTTTCCCCCCCAAAGCCTGCTAGCAATATGGTTCATGTTAGATTGCTAGTGTCTTTCTCTCCCCCCCCCCCATTTTAGCTACTCTGAAATCTCAAATTTTTTATTTATTTTTTTTTTTCAGCTAAGCTTTTGTGGCATTTTTTCCTTAATTTTTTTTTCCTCACTCCCTGTTCTCCTTCAGCTGAAGTATTGCACCATTCCTTTCCCGTTTTTCTTGAGGCATGGTTCCACCAACCTTTAAGAACCTACACAAGTAATTTCTGAACAATGTATGCATGGGGTACAATGCACAAAAGACAGTATTCCTCCCCCTGTACTTCAGTACCAGTCCAAAATTACCTTGAGAGGACTTGTGTGTTCAACCCTAATGGTTGAGATATTCTTTTTGTATGCACATGAGTCAATGTAAACTTTTTTGTTTTTTAACAATTGTATCATCCTTTTGGATCTCCCATTGCAAAACATGTACATTACCTGCCCATCCACTGTGGTAATTGGTTCATCAAAACTAAAACTGTGACTTTCAAGACTGTCTTTAATGTACATAATTTTGTGCCCTCTAATTCTTGGCCCTAGGTTTTTAAGGCAACATTGCTTTTGTATTTGCTAATATGCTTGCTGATTAACTGAACCTGACACTAAAGTTCATCAGATGCAATTCTGATTACAATATTTATTCCCATTATAAGATCTGAACTCTAGTTTTCAATGTTTAATCGCACTGGTCTATTTTACTATAGCACTAACCAACATTGTACAAGAACATATTGTCTCAGCTTTCTTTGTGTTTTTTTTCCCCCTCTAGTAGTCAAGGTTTTAAAAATCATCATTTAGTAGCAGAAGCTCTACAGGATGGAACACTACATATCTTTGTATACTGACCTTGTTTTTTACCTCCTGTTCTTGTTTCTCTCCCTCCCCATTCCCCCTCTCTCCCTTGTTTTGTTTTTGTGTTTTGTTTGTTTTTAATACCTTGACCTGGATTCTCTTTTTGCCAACTGACTGCACGTCCCATTTATTTGGCCCTCCATGGTACTTTCTGTGTAAAATTGCACAACATCAATTTGGAATACAACTATAAAACACATCTCCACCCACCACATTGGACTGCCCCTTCCCCCTACTCCCTCCCTCCACCTTCTGCTCCAAAATATTAACCATCTCCATGATCCAACCACCGTTTTTCGCCATTCCTCGTGGAACTGCCTCGCTGTGGATGATATGTTCAACCTCCACTCTCCTGCCTCCGATCTTTTCCTGTCCCTTCCTCCCTCCGCTGCCTTCCTCTGCTGTCCTATAAAGAGAGTTACGCCCCAATGCCTCTTTATTCTTTTCGGTATGTTATCATTAGCATCTTTTTTTATTACTTGTTTGTTAAAACCAGTTCATTTTTAAAAACCATGAGTGCTGCTTTGGTTTCTTGTTTTGTGTGTTGACCAGAGACCTTGCAAAAAGCTGCAGCATTGATTAAAGGGATCAGTGCTTAAGCACAAGTTGACTGGTGCTATTGGATGACTATAAAACTTGGATTTTTTTTTTTTTTTTTGGGCAATACAATATTGAACTTGCACTGTGACTTCAGTCTATGGTTATTCATTTTTCCCTCAAGGTGCTGCATCTTTTTGCTGCAATATTAGTTTGCCATTGAAGTTACTTTTATATTTAGTCATTCATTATAAATTTGCATGTTTTTTTTTTTTGCATGCTTAAGTAACATTTTAGATGCTTTTTATTTAATATACTTTTGTTTAATTGTAATTTGCTAAATCAGCCAATTTTGCATCCTTCCTGATTTTCTTTAAAAGGAGTTCTACATAGGGTTTTTCTCAGACCTTAGTGGCCCCTTACCTGAAGTTTACCAAAATATAAGAATGTTAATTTATTTTTTTTTGTATCACACAAACTTTTGCAGTGCTATAGCAACTTTTAACAATGTGTGTTTAAGGAACTAGTTACAATATCAGGTTAATAGGTCAAAGACTATATCAATGTGTCAATATGGGGTAGTTACTATATGCAAATCACAAACCCTTATGCATGACTATGTACTGTCTGATATTAATTCACTGGTTACAGTAGTTACAAAATGTTAGTCACAATGGTGAAGAAAATTATACATATATGAGCTATCCCATATTTTAGGATGTCATATAAAATGTATGTGTCTTTGACTGGACTGTAGTACAGAACCTGTCGGTTACTTATTTGTGCTTCCTCTTGACTATCAAGGTGTATATGGCGATGTCATGAGAGTGAAGATTCTGTTCAACAAGAAGGAAAATGCTCTAGTGCAGATGGCGGATGCAACTCAGGCCCAGCTTGGTAACTGTTCCAAGGTTTTAATTCATACCTGAATAGTGCTAGCAAATTCTGTTGGCTTTTAATGGCTTCTGGATAGAGCTTGAGTTCTGTGTTTAAAATTCATAAACTTGTTCTGTAACACCAGGTTCTTCTCTTTTTTTTTTTTTTTTTTTTTTTTTTATTTATTTATTTATTTTTTTTGGCGCTAATATCCATGTATTTCAGCAATGAGCCACCTCAATGGTCACAAGCTGCATGGGAAGGCACTGCGTGTGACTCTGTCAAAGCACACAAATGTGCAGCTTCCACGGGAAGGACAGGAGGACCAGGGGCTAACGAAGGACTTCAGCAACTCACCCCTGCATCGCTTCAAGAAACCTGGCTCCAAAAACTATCAGAACATCTTCCCTCCATCTGCGACCTTGCATTTGTCCAATATCCCGTAAGTTATTTTGCATGTGTGCTGTCATTTCAGTGACACTTCCAGTGAGAGTTTCTTAGTGACGTTTTAACCTTTCTAGGCCTTCAGTGGTTGAAGATGAGCTCAAGCAACTCTTTGCAAGTTCTGGTGCCTTGGTCAAAGCCTTCAAGTTCTTCCAGTAAGAATTTTCCTTTCTGCTCTGTTCACATAACAAAGCTCTTGCTTTAATGTTGGTTTAAAATTTCAATTGGTGGGGGAAAAAAATGTTTTCTTTCATTTTTAGGAAAGATCGCAAAATGGCCCTGATCCAGATGGGGTCTGTGGAGGAGGCGATTCAGTCCTTGATTGAATTCCACAATCATGATCTTGGCGAGAATCACCATCTTAGGGTGTCTTTCTCAAAGTCTACCATCTGAGCTAGTGGAAAGGGGGACACATGATCAAGAGAAGAGCAAGCTGTGGATGTGATGGACTGTCACTTTAGACTTCAACTATACGACCTTGTGAAAGTAACTGAAGTCACTTCACAAGACCCACTTCCATCATTCCTTTATTATATTTATATGTATCTATACAAATGCCAATTTGAACCAATGGATTATAGAAAATACAGACCAGATTTTATTTGAGCTTTTAAGCTTGTATTTTAGTTTCTTTGGCCCCCCTTTTTTCTTTCTTTTTTCTTTCTTTTTTTTTTTAAAATATTTAAAGGTCATGGGATCCCATACTAGTGCATATCAATCTGATCCAAGTATAGATGAGTAGGTCGTTTACACTTTTCTAGAATTTTCCACACAACTCAGGTTGCACGTCAAACTCTCAAATTCATTTTGTTCCTTTTGCTGTTGGGGAATTGTACCACTAGTTTAGGTGTTTGTACTTTTGAATATCCCTTCTGCCTTTCACCTAATTCTGTGCCTTCATATTGAATGTCTTATTGATGTTTTTCCGGTAGGCAGTTGCACTGGCATTTGAAATTCTCCCCTCCCCCCCCTTTCCCCCTTCTTTCCGGCTTTACAACTTTTGATACCCACATTTGCAGATGTAGTTTACACGTGGCCTATCTGCTTTAAAAAAAAAAAAAAAATTGTTTATTGGAAATGTGATGTGCAATTTAAATGTGGTTAGGCTACTGTTTTGCAGATAATCTTTTTTTTTTTTTGGAAGCCTTTTGAGGCAGTTAATCAAGCAGTTCAGATGCATAAGAATTTTTTTAAAGGCAAGTTTGGATAATTTGCAGTCCCCACTGCATTATTTAGCCTTTTTATCAACCCTTCTGTATCGGGGTACATCAGTCTTATTCCTGTCATATTTACTGTATCTTATTTAGATGTAGGATGTTGTCATTCCATTATTTTTAAATTTATGCAATCAGTTTTGTACAAATCCAACATTGTAAGTATTGATTATATCATTCCTATACTGTAGTTTAGCTGTTAGGTCAGTAGCTGCCGTATGTTGCCTTTGCTTAATGTCTGCATTTCTCAGATACAATTTAGTGTTCCTCCCCTCATTTGTCTTGTAATTTTGTGATTGCTTATGGCAATACCAGACCAGTTTGTTTATATATGTATGTGTATGTATCGGTATCACTTTGTGGTACACTACAGCTCAAGACCAAATATATCCTTTGCAAATAGCTCTGTCAGCCAGTAGACACAAATCGATATTTGCCTTGTGTCCAGAAGCTCAGCCTTAAAGAAATGGCCATATTATGATGACTAATGCTTGCCCCCTCCTCCCCCCACACACATTGACATTCCTAAAGTTCAGGTGACCTGTTTGAAGCGCTGTCATTGAGCAAAAGATGACTGTTTACATAAAGGGCATTTGCAAATGATGGGTTGTAAGCTCCAACAGAGCTATTGTTTCAACAACTTGAGCGCAACAGCTGTATTGCTTTGACTGCTGTACCTTAGTTACCAACAGCTGATCTTTTTGGGTTAAGTTGGAGGTCATCTGTTTAAATTGTCCTTGTATGTGACAAAAGTGCCTCATGTGAATGCTTGACTGTCTGTGGTGCACCTTTGCTTGTAGTTCAAGGCAGAATATCCAGTCCTGGCGCACAGAGCATTACCTTCTGTATACTTGCTCTTTAAAAAAAAAAAAAAAAAAAAATGAGCCGTTGTCCATTTTGTAAAAAAAAAAAAAAAAAAGTTTTGTTATGTATTGTAATGTGTTACAATCGACACATAAGAGCCAGGTAATGAGGCATGCTACCATAAATGAGATGGTGCTTGCAACACTGAAAAGCCTTAGTGAATCATGCTTTCTGTAGTACGTTTGGCTTTGTTGCCGCAGTCATGGATGACAGTGTGGCCTTTCAGTCTTAATTCTCACATTCCTTCTGGGGTTTTATTATTATTTTTTTTATTTCCCCCCCCTCCCCCTCCTCCTGTCCACAAAGAATTAACTCTGGGTCTTTTTGTTGTGATTTAGTACTTTTATCCCTGTATTGGCCTGACAGAGTACAAACTTAATTTTAAAACAATTCTGGTGCACAGCAATAACTTTAGTTTAATTCCGAAAGACTCCTATTGGACCAAAGTTTGCCATTCTTCCCTCTGAGAAAGTAGAGTTTAATTTCTGGTTACTGTGTTCATGTGGTATCATAATTCATGGCTTGGTGTTTGTACCTGCTGGTGTTCACCACTTCAAATCCAATTTTTAGAACCACTGCCTTGATCCTAAGCATTTGGTTCTTTTTGCGATGCTGGAACTGGAGTGTCCGTGCTGCATAGGGATGCATTTAAATGACCGAGGACTTCGTAATGGTGAGAGGCGTGAGGCATTTGTGTGTTTAAAAAAAGAAAAAAGCTGTAAATGTTTTGTTTTGGTGGGCAAAATGATGGAAGATTCCTGGAGCCCAGTTCTGTTTGATGCTCACACAAAGGCCTGGTCTGAAATGTTGACTCTTGCAAATTATGCAGACTTGCACCAGGTTGCACAGCATTTACATCTTATTTAAATATAGTATTTTCTTCAGCTGTAGGTTTTTTCCCTCCTTTTTTAGGGGAGGATGGAAAGGGTAGAAACAACATGGGGAGGGGGGTAATGGGGACTGCTTTTGTATCACAGATTGGGAAGCAATACAGGTTTTATATCTATAAAACAAATGTATATTTTGACAAGACTAAGGTTTTCAGACCATGACGAAGAAAGTTTGTATTTCATGAAAAGAAATTAAACGTATTTTCTAACAAAATGTGCATTTTTCTGTAACTCCCGCCTCTCAAGTCATTGTTTTTGGTAATGGCTCCTTCTGGATCTTGTGCCTTCAATAAATCTTTCATTTATTCCTGCTTTCACTTTTGTCTTTTTGTTTCTTTTCCCTTCCATGTTTGTGTGTGTCTGTGTATTCAACTGGTTTCTAACCATTGCATTTTCTAGATTTCTAGCTTCCTGGACCTTCGTGCGTTCATGTACTCACCCTTTTATCTTATTCATAGCACCCAAGTGTCACCCGAAAGCGGCGCTTCTTGTGTCACATGTCGCCTAACTCCAGGCCATCAGGCCATGTTGCTTTCTGTCTCCACGCTTCTTTGCCAAAAAAACAAACCGGAAGCTCGGCCTACTGAGCACGCGCCGCCTCGTGCTCCAAGAATCTCGCGGGATGCACGCGGTTTTTTTTTTTCTTTTTTGGGTCTTTCTTGCGTAAAGAAAACAACTATTAATAAAGGACGAAAACGTATTAAAAACAAAACGACGTGCCGTTTCCGAGCGCTTAATGGGCACAGACCGGTTTCTACTGCTGATGTGACAGCAGCTGCGACAGACGCGTCCACTGCGTCGTTCTACGAGTATCCCGTGCATTTATGCTTTTATTTTACACACTTCAGGAAGATTTACTCAACGCCTCTTCCGTAATGTTAGTCTGCGGGATATTTCGATTTCGTGATAAACTCGCGGCGTTGCAAACACGAACAACGCCCTGGTTCGACGGGATTTCATGGGAGTGATTCAGCGTACGAGGCTTTGTAACCTAACCGATGGTCAGACATGCTTTATAGTGGAAGGTTTCACCGAGGGAAGCGGTATGCGTACACCTCAGCCGCCACATCCATATGAGCAGGACTTGCGTGTCTGATCACGTTAGTGCCTGTTTTCAGCGTGATGCAACCCCAATGTCGACAAGATGTGCTAACAGAGCGTATGTGCGCCTGAGTGGAGCCCCGCTTCAGCTGAATTACCGTGCCTGTCTAAAGCATAATGCACCACTTTAAACAAATAAAAAAGGGAGCATAGTATTGCCATACTTCAACAAATGTTGATTTTTTTTCCCCCAACAGCTTCGCGTAGGGCAACGTTTAAAATGTGTTACGCAACAAGTCGGTACTCTTAAAACTCGCCACTGTTGCCCCACGGGCGTAAAACAGTGCAACACGCATGTTTCCGGAAGAAGGAAGCTGCTAAATTAGCCAATCTAACGTCAAAGTAAAGTAGGCAGTACAACAGGTGTACCCGTGTCTTTAGTTTAAACAGGGTCGTTTCCGTGTACGCGTACAGTTTTATCCTCAAGTGTGGTCACTTTAAAGAGAAGTACAGGGCGAAATGTACAGGCGGGTACTTTTGGCGATGCAAATAGTTTTTTGGACACTGTTGGCCAACGCTGACAACAGCACGAAGCCCATGATGGCCACGACCGCGAGCCTGAGTCACAAGAACGAAACGCTGGACGCCGAGAACAGCTTCACTCAGGGCTTTAAAATGGACACTTACATGATCCAGAGGGCCCTGTACGTGCTCATCGGCATCACGGTCGTTGGCCTGCTCTACTTCCTCGTCAAGGCCGTGCGGTGAGTTCGCCTTTAACAGCGCGCCATGTTCCTCTTTAATCGCCCTGTGCAACGCGTCTCGACACGGTTGTGTTTGGAGTGCTTTTGCCCCCGTTTACTGACACCGTGGAAGGGGGAGAAGTGCGGTGCTGGAAAGCTGCTTTGCCCCGGGTTCGCTTGTTTAGGTGAACCGTGTTGGTCATTCCCGCCTCTGCCACGTGCTTAAGGTGACCGTTTCCATGGCGCTGCGGGGGAGCCCAAGTTTTTTTTCCGTGAATAGACAGGTTTCCCACATGGAAGGGAAACGTCTCTCAAACCACGCAGTTCGTTTTTGTTCTGTGTCACTTCCTTCTCTTCTGCTTTAGTCTCCATCCTGTTTCACGCTGTGAGCTGCCGGTCTCCCCGCATCAAGCTTTCTTTTGCCAGATTTTTGTGTCTGCTCAGTCCTGCTGCCATCACCCAGGACTTGTGCTTTCGTGTTGACTTCACAAAACACTTTAGCTCAGTCTCAACCTAAGCTGCTGGTTGCCTTTGACAGCGGCATTAACTTGGTGAATTTTCATTTTGTGCTTGGCCTTCATATTTACTTTTTAATTTTTTTTTCATGCATTTCTCCTGCCTTCAGCCATTTACACTGCAAAACATGGTAAAACATGCAGGCTGTTGCATCACCAGTTCACCAGAAACACATCTTAGGACTGTGAGACAAAAGCCAGTGTGTGCTCAGATGGTGTGAAATAGTCATGCAACACCCCAACCCCCCCCCAGGCTGAGAGGTAAGGCCCCATGTGCACAGGTTGTCCACGCAGTGTCCTGGTGAGAGTGGGGGTGGCTTCTTCTGCTCGCTTTGTGTTCTGTGAGCTTTAGTTTGAACCACTTTATTTTCTTTTGCAACGTGGGACTTTGACACCTAGGTGTAATGTGGGGGCAGGGATTACATACACCCCCCATAGTTGAAGCTAACCTGATGTACTGGAAGGGGGGGGCACGAGTGGTCCTCCGCAGGTGTGACTGTTGACTGTCCAAACTTACAGTGACCATCCCATTAACATTAGGTTACCTTTGAGCATCGCCATTTGGGTGTGATGTCCAACAAGGACAGTGGCTCCGTCTGCTGTAAGATAACATCAGCCAGCAGCTTGGGTCTCGGTCAGT
This sequence comes from Heterotis niloticus, assembly GCA_018136845.1. Classification (NCBI taxonomy): domain Eukaryota; kingdom Metazoa; phylum Chordata; class Actinopteri; order Osteoglossiformes; family Osteoglossidae; genus Heterotis; species Heterotis niloticus. Next base: position 10,547,615 of record CM030899.1, on the reverse strand, counting down.
GTTTGGGTGTCCAGCAGCGACTGTTTAATTTACAAACCTCTTACATGTGATTCCCTTTACGTTACCATGTATTTACTGTGGATAGAGGGCAAAAAAGTGAGTGTGCTGGTTAGCTTGAGACATGCAGTTGAAAACAATACTACAGCATGAAACTATAATTATACTGTTGTTATTAATCTTTGTTAGAATTATTTTAGCATGAACATGTGAAAGCAGTGGGGGAAAAAATCAAATCCCTCTTGCACAACACAGCATTCATGTGTGTTTGTTGTTTATCGGTTATATAAGGAGATTTTTGAGTACAGCACAGTCAGATCAGGACTGGGTTTTCAGAGCTGAGCACCACAGTGAGCTGATGACCAACTCTGTGTGAAGTATTTTTGGTCTCCCAATACCTAATAAGTTGTCACACCCCTGCTTTTGCATACCTTTTTATTCACTTTATTTGTGGATGTCTGTTGAAATGAGTAGTAATTTTAACTGTTGATGGTGTGGTGTATTTTTTTTTTTCTCCTTTTTTAGTTATTGCAACCCAGGCCTTATTAGCTGTTCCCAAAAATATTACAGTGGTTGTCACCATAGTACCTGGCTATGGAGATATGCTCAGAAGTGTCCTATGCTGGGGACGCTTGGGTTGTTAGCACTGTTGTGTAGTAAGTTGAGATGTGGTTTGCCCAGTTAAGTGAAATGTGTATTTTTGTGTCTTAGTTGTGCTGGACATCAAGTTACCAGATCTTAGTTTGTAGTTGTAGTTCATGCCTTTCTAGAGCCGGATGTGTTGTTGAACTAAGTGAAAGGGTCCAACAAGAGTCACCTGATGGAGATGTGCTGGAGACTTGCAGCTCATACATTCATTTTAATCCACCGTTGCCATCTACCATTCATCGTCATTCTTGTTCCTTTTTATAAATCTGCTGTGCCTTGTTGTGTCATTTCCAGCACGGGTTCCTCCTGGGAGTGTAATGCATTTCTGGAAATCTGCTCATCGGGCGAAATCTTGGAAGTCACAGACTTGATTCTCATTATGGCACAAACAGTTGCTGTTACTCATAAACATGAAAAATCATATTTGGTGTTAACTCAGCAGGTCGAAGACTTGTAGCTCAGGTGGTACCTGTATGTAGTTTTATCCAAGTTTGGTGTGACAGCCTCCATTGGTTGTTTAATTTCTTAAATTAATACTGTTTGTGGCAGCATCCACTTTGCAGCTGCTATATTTCAGCTGCAAAGTGGATGCTGCCACAAGCAGTATTAATGCATACATGTTGCATTATGTTTAAAAAAAAAAAAAAAAATTACAACATTTTCTGGCATGTCTCTTTGCTTAAATTATTGTTTCTGTTACATTAAGGCTGAAGAAAACCACAACACAACGCAAGAAGTATGGGCTGCTGTCAAATTACGATGACACCATGGAGATGACCCCTCTTGAGAGTGATGAGGATGACATGACCGTTTATGAAGCAAAGACCCTGAGGAGGTGAATCTGTGCGAACTCCCCTCTGATAATCTTTTGCTGAGGTGCTGGCTTCCTTGTGCCTAGGGTTGTGTTTTTGGGATTCAACTGTGCAGCAGATATTTCACCTGTGCTCAGCACTGGTATTTCCACGTCTTTGTTGAGTGAGATGTTTTCTCAGTTCTGTCTCTTTTCTTTATGCCAGATGAGTCCCGGATTCTTAAAGACAAGAAGATAAAGAGTGGAAAAATGAAAACATTCCCAAGGGTCTTGGACAAATGTGACTCCTCGGTTTTCCTTTCCCTGCCCATACATGGAAGGAGAAGATGGGACATTTCAGTCACAGCTCTTTTTTGTGATCCACCTTATTGCGTATAAAAATAGATGGGGAACATGCAGGTGCAATGACTTAACAGGTGATTTTCTGACAAAAATTTCAGTTTTTTTTTTTTTGATAATTTTTGTGGGTGGTAGAATAAAATGAATTAAGGGGGCCAAAAAAAATCAGTTTGCTGGTGTTTGATGCCAAAGCTGCTTAGAAGATGTGTGGCACTTTTGCAGGATTTTTTGTAAAGAAGACCCTTTTGATGCTACGCTATTGGCTTCTCGAACTTCTACAGGCACTGCTTTGCTTTTTGTAACTGGTCAGAGAAATGGGCTCTGTTTAAGTACAGTTTTTTACTTAGTGACCATGTTGTGACCAATATATTCCCACATGTTTGTTCCTGATTTTCAGAATGGCGTTTATTACCAAATTTTTTCTGTTCATCTACTTTTTCTTAAATCTGTATGCTGGCCTTTAAGTTTTAAAACGCAAGGCATTGTAGTCTCATGAAACAGGTTAGGGACTTTAGTAGTACGGTGAAAGGCCAGCAATCTCTCTTTATTTTCCATCTCCCCTTTCTTAAAAGTTCTTGCTGTTCTCCCTCGAAGGCCATACATGTGAGTTGATCACCTGTTGCTGGGCAGTAAAGAGAAGCAGGGCCTTCCTGCTCTTCTGTTATCTGGGTTTTTGCATGTAGTGGGTTTAATTCACCAAGTTACCTGCTTATTCCGGTTGAAGGATGCAGCGGAGTACTTCTTCCCTTATGGCCCTTACGTTGAGTTTCTTGACCTCTCATATTTAAATGTATTCTTAGTTATCGATTCTATACTGATGGCAGACTGGTCTGTGCCATTCAACTTATTTTTCTGTCACTTGTGCTAACTTTAATGGTGGAGGCCAAAGAGGGAGTTTTCTAAGGTGGCAGTGGGCTCTCTGTTCACCGTTAGTCCAGCAACTCCACTTGAGGGTAAACCGCGTACCTGGTCCCGGTACGCTGTCAAGCTCCACTTTAGTGGCAGCTGAAAATGTTCTAGGAGTTTCACAGGGTCCCTGGCAAGAACAACAACGTGGAGGAATCCTGAGCTTTATCCTCCACTGCTCCTGTGCTGACACTTCACTTAGTAAATCAGATCCTGCAAAACATCCTTTGTTCAGGGTGGGTTTTATGTTCTGAGCTTTTAAGTTTTATAAGTTTTTTTTAATTTTATTTTTTTGTTTATTGTGGTGCAGTTACACAGTGCAACAGAACTCTTAACAGAGTTGTAGGTTACCTCCTGTTTGGGGGGGAGGGGGTCTGAACCCTAATAGGTGTTTGTAAATTGCCAAATGTCACTCCTTGCATTGGTGTCATGCACCTGTAGAGGTCAGAGTGGCCGAGGGGAGCGTAAAACTGCGGAGAATTCACGCAAGTGAACTGCTGCCAGACTTCAGTATAAACTGCTTATAAGCAGAACAAAGGCCATGGATGGACAGAGCTCTTTGTGGAAATAATCTGTGCCGCCGACGTACCTGATTCTCCTGGACTGATGTGCTGCTGTCAGTGGGCGGCAGCAGCCTTCAAAGTGGCCGCAGGGGAACCTTTTGCTCCCCTGAACCCGAGTGAAAACCTCCTTTCCAGGGTTTGAGGAGAACTTTGTTTCCTTCATGTAACTCCGGTTTGCCAAGGCTTTCCTTCATTGTTCACTGTTGGCTAAGATTAAAGATTACATTTGAAGGGTGCTTGAATGGTTCAGTATTTTCTAAGAGTCTACAGAGAAGAATTGTAGTCTTCCTTACAGATTGTGTTGATCTGGAATGTTCTGTATGATACCTGCCATTTTGGATGTGGGACACAGGATTTTTTTTTTTTTTTTTTTTTTCTTTCTTTCCCCCCCCCGAAGCTTCTGTCTGTCGTCTGGTCGATATGTTAGTCCTTTTCTAAGTATGAACTTTCTAGCGGAACAGAGCCAAATGCTGTGTTTTGTGCGAGTGGGAAAAGTTCTGTGTTTTTTTTTTTTTTTTTTTTCTTTCTTCCCCCGAGTTCGGTTTGGGTCGAGAAGGCCGTCTAAATGCGGAGGGGCTGTGCCCCTTGCTGGTGTGGTGAAGTGACAATCAGCAGCTTGTGTTTTACACATCTTGCGCTTTTCTAATAAAGTTGAAGCCAAGTGCTTTTTTTCCCCTCCCACATGCAGTTTGTCTTATTCACTGAAGGCATTTTTATAAAGAAGTTCTTGTGATTTCTTCTCACCCCACAGCCAAGACAGTTTCATATCCCACTGACAAAACTTGGGCTCATCTTGGGTTTGAAATGTGGGCTGAAATTTGGATTCTGCATATTTAACTTGTGTGTTATTAGGTTTATTACATGTGGTTATCATTTACTTAAATATAACATTTAAAAATGTAAATATTGCATGTTTCCATGTGCTTAGTTAATGGCACTAAAATATTGACATTCAACAGAGATGGGAGCCACAACAGTAGTGATGGATAAGAGCTGTGTATTAACCAGCAGGCAGCACTTTTGTGTGTCAGCACGTGGGTTCGAACCCCATTTGGATTGTGGGAAATGAACGCATGTGGCGCCAGTTATCCAAGTGCTCTGGTTCCCTCCCACACTCTATTCACGTTTTTTTTTTTTTTTTTGGGGCGGGGGGGGTCGTGCAGTGTGTAGGGCAACTGGTGTCACAAACTGCCAGAATAAACGTGTCAGCTGAGTACTGCGTGGAGATTTTTGTAGGCCGCTTTAGAGGGGGGACTCCAACCGAGTCAATGTGCTGCTGTTACTCCTATCGACCACCGGATGGCGCCAGAGCTCCGTCTGGTTCTCAGTGTTCCATTCAAAAGTGCGAGCCCATCTGCGTCCACACGCACAGCCTCGCTGCAGGTTGTTGCTGTTACCTGTTGATCGCTCAGCTGCTTTATTTGGCCTTAACTGTTGTTCTTAAGTCTGTCAGCTGTGCCTTAACCGCGCTCACCTTGTTACATTGGGCAACGTATTGACACGGAATAACCTGAGAAACACAAAAGGGTGAATGGAGCTAAGCAGCTTCCCACTGCAAGCTGCTTTGGAAAGGAATGTACAGTAATCGTTTCGGCGATAAACAATTTCAACAAAGTAATTGTTTTGCACCGCGGGTCAGAAATGCAACTGGTTTCCGCAAAAGCGAGTAACCAGTGGCAGCCCTGCGTTACCGCAGGCAAAATTCATTCTTTGTTTGCCAGCTGCCTGGTGTGCTGCAAAGTGACCGTGTTCTGGTGCACTTAACATGGTTCGTTTTTCAGCAAAAGAGCCCAGTCTGTGGCGGGATTTGGGCTCCGTATTGTGGAGCGGCAGTGATTTGGCGCAGGAAGGAGGCGAGAGGGGAGCCCAGCTGGAGCCGCGGAACACATGCAATGGGAACGGCGGAAAGATATGAATGTATTCGGCACTAAATGAGGAATCTGTGCAACACTGCGCGAAGGGAACTTGCAAGACGGGGGAGAAATGAACATATAGTTATTTGTATTGTATATCTTCTCAATTTCCAGCATTCATTCTTCAAGAGGATTATATCATTTTTGCTTGTTTTACTTAATGGTTCCCTTTCACACTGTGCAGGCTTTAAACTGGTAAATGCATTTAGCTCACTGTTTCATGCTTCATTTGTACAGCTGTACTTCTTTAGTGCTTCAGCCCAGATTTTGTTACCTTTGTGAGAGTGAGCAGCAGGAGGTGCCGGGCTGCCTCACTCACTCACACGCTCGGGTATGCTGTCACTCGTCAGCGGCTGTCTCATTCATTCATGCTGTCACTCAGTCACCTCCGAGGTTACCCGCTCGCTCACTTAGTCTTGCTTTCACTCGGTCACCCACTCGTTCGCTCAGTTGTGCTTGGTTACCCGCTCGCTCGGTCATTCAACCGCTGCCCCTTGGTGGCCCCGAGACCTCGCTGCCCTTTCCAGTCTTCAGTGCCACTGCATTAAAGGGCCAAAGTGCAGGAAGTGGAAGATGGGCATCTCCACAAAGGGGGTCAGGCTCAGCCACCAGATCCCCACAGAGGTGAATGAGTGAAGCAAAACAGAATGCCCCCCAACCCCTTAATACTTAACCGCCTCCCGCCATTCACTTCCACGGTCCCTGTCTAACACTCACTTTCACTCGGGGGGGGATGCTGGGATTCTGACCCCACTCTGTGCCGGAGAGGCTCTCTGCCTCAGACACATCTGGCAGACATAATAAACGGTGCCCTTTTCATCCAGGACACAAAGGCAGCTGAGAAGCCGCTGGCCTCGCAGGAAGTCTATACACAAAGGGCGCCAAAGTGACGGGGTCCACAGCCCCGATATGAGCGAACAATGAAGTCGCCTGCAAGGCCACCAGCTGCCATCGAGGAGCAACTATTTGTTCCACAAGTGCAGAAAAGCGAGCGATGATGGCAACGATTGCCCGAGAGCAGGTAGCCCATTTAGTCCCTCGCAGGTACGCACTGCGGATCGCTGAAACCGCCAGTGAGGCCTGATTTTTTATTCAAATATTTGGGAATTCATTTTCTCTTTCAGCTTAATTTAATCAATTAGCCGACACCTGCGCAATCCTTATCAGGGGAAATTAAATCTGGCGAAATAGACTGAAATAAAGCAGCGTTCCCATGGCTACAGGGGGTCTTATAGGAGTATTCTTCACCGCAGATTCCATTTTCTGTGCGGCAGCGAGGGTCTGGTGCTCTTAATGGGTTTTCTGCATTTACGCTGCATGAGAATGAGCCAGCGGATAAACTCGGGCGGAAGCTCCTCGCACAACTCTCTCAACGTGAAGAACGTGCGAGGGACGCCGCTTATCCGCTTGCGGCGTCGGGTCGGACGGCCGCACGCGCTGTGCTTAAAGGCAGAGCCCCATCCCAGGCGCGTCGTGGCTCTCGAGGAGCAACAGGACGCGCCCGAAGCGCAGAGCAGTGCATTTCCTCTTCTGCAGGGTGCGTATGAGCGCTTCAGGGATTAGTGGGAGGGAGTTTGCCATGGGGAAGGTCAACTGTCTTCAAAAGGTTGTGCTTTGCATTCCTCTTTTTAAATTCTGAGTCACATGCAAAAAAAAAAAAAAAAAAAAAGAGGAAGAGGGCGATGAAAAGAAATGGCAAATTCTCCAAAACCGGATCCTAGTAAATTGGACAGAAGGATTTTGGCCGCTGAGGACAAATAGCCCTTTCCTGCGCCGCTCACGCACGATACTCCCTATCATGGCCCCCCTCGGGCGGCCTCTGATCCCCAGCCTCCCAGCAGCGTCTTCCGAGAGCCGGGGGGACTGTGTGCCTCCGCCGTGACAAGCGCACGAACAAAGCGGGATTGTGGGAATGCGCCAGCATGCCATCCCGCTCTCACACCCTAGTCAAGCGGTGAGCGTTCCACTTGAGTCATTTTTGGACAGATTTTTTGCATAATCCCCCCACCCGTGCCCTCTTACCCCCCGTGCTCCGCCTGCCCCTATTGCAGGCCGCCTGTCAACTCTTGATGGCTCCCCAAATTCCAGAATAAGGCTGACGGACATTTCAGAGGCAGAGAGAAACACAAACACGCTCAATAGTCCCTTTTAAGGAGGTGATTAAAGATTTCTTCCCCTTTTTGTAGCGCTTTGACCGTCTTTTTTTTTTTTTTTTTGTCCCATTTGAACAAAAGCTGAAGCCAGTGTTTGTGAACGTATATTTTTTTGGTGTACGGAACGGTGGTTTGGTTTGGGTGTGGGGGTTTTATTATTCCTGTGACCTCTCTCACACATATTTTGAGAAGAATTCCACTTGGCCAAAGCTTATTCTGTAAGTCTGACCTTACGGAGAGAAAGTAAAACTCATTGTCTGTTCACTATGAGCACCTTTCACCCCTTCTGCAGAAAAGCATTCGCCTGCTTTAAGCTGATTCATACCACAGCCCTGTCGATGCGACATATGGTTATTAGACGTATTAGAAACTTTTGTTAAATGTTCACCGCATGGTTTTGGGGCCAACATACAGTTTTTGTTAGGTGTGTGTGCAACGGGGGGGCAATTTCGCATGAAAAGGCCGCAGTATGAAAGCGGTAATGAAGAGCAGTTATAAAGCATAATTAATAATAGCTCTCCATGAGAAATGTTTAAAAACTCATGCAGTTTGGGTACTTTGGAGGGGGGTGGGCCTGAGCTGCTCAGTCTGAAACTGCTTTGTCTGCACATAATTAGCTTTTTTTTGGGTTTCTCGAAACAGTAGAAGAAATTTTTACGAAATTTATCAATTATGTGGAGAAGTTGGGAGATGTCTGAGGGACCTCTAATTTCTCCGTTTGCCGCGCCGTGAAGTCGCCTTATTGATGCCGCGTTGCGCCCGCTGATGCCGCGCGTTGACTGCCCTCCGAGGAGTTACCGTTCCTTTCTTCCGTTTGGATTTAATCGGTGTTTCGCCTGCACGAGAAGCCGTCATTTTGAAATAGATTGAAAGTACATTTTTTTGCTGTCATCGCAAAAGTTTGTTCGATTAACTTGTTCCGCTCTTTCCAGAAAGGTGGGTGGCACTGAGGACGATGCTGCGGGAGATGAGAATGGGTGTCTTACTCGAAGGACTTGGTGGAATTAGGAGAGGAAGAGAAGCACATCTCCCTCCATTTTAGCTTAATAAGCTGTATATTGCCTCTTGCAAAAATAATGAATTAAGAATATTTCTTTTCAAAATAAATCTGCGTGTTCCCCATCTATTTGTTGTTGTTTTCCGGGTGCTGCCTTTGTGCCGTACCGCTTCATAATCGGTGTGCACAGCAGCAGGACATAATAACATATAATTTCTTATTAGGCTCTTGAAACAGCCGTTCAGAGATGTAGGAGGAATGCGAAATCTGATGCTGTTTTTAAAACCCTTTCAAAGTGTCTTCGCATGGACAAATAGCCCATTCGCCCTCATTTATCCATTTTCCTGATGCTATTGTTCCGAAAAGACTTTCAATCTCAGGCTGAGAATGTGACTTTGCTCTTCTGCCCCAGGAGGACCGGGCGGCTGGAGCGCTTCTTCAGAAAGTGAACTTTGAAGTGTCAGAAGCTGATGAGGAAATAAGGTTAAATCCACAGAGTGCCGCATTGCTTTCTGGTCTTCTGATCTACAGGGTCAGCAACAAAAATCGACGCTTCCTCCATTTACTGGTGTATTCTATTAACCTCAGAGGCCTCATTCTGATACCGCAAGGCTGCGAAGGGACAAAAGATCTCATTTAAATAAGCGTGCGGTCAGTTTTCGGGATGTGCGTCCGATGCTGTCAATTGGCGATTTTCGGTGATATGGTTATTGATTGTTCACTCCATAAACGGCCAATCTTTCATTTGTTCTATAAGAAGGCAAATCAAAGGCTTTTAAGACTTCATTCGAAATGGCTCCCTTGCAGAAGGACATCAGGTGAAGCCACGCTGCGTGCATCGCCGAGGCGCCCGCATCGTAATAACTTCACCCCCGTGACATTCGTGGGGGCTCTCGGGCAACTGATGACAGGGCTGCTGTGCAGGCGCCTACGGGAAACTCGCTTTACATGACACCTTGGTACTCACCTTCTGAGACCGTTTCTGAGCCTGGTCTTCTCTTCCTTGAATAGCCTGGTGCCATACAGAATCATTGAAATGAATCATTGTGCTAAATGTAAGGCAACTAAACTACCTTGACAAGTCATCTGCTAATTGTGACCACAACTCACAGCGGTGGAACATAGTTGCTGCAGCTCTGCCGTGAAGAGGGTGCCTTGGATGTGCCGGAGAACACCGGCCGGCCATCACGGTTAGACGTCTGCAGCTGCTGCTCCGCCGCCTGACATCGGCTCTCCTCAGTGGCCCCACGTGACCTCCCGTGTGTAAGACGTGTGCCATCCAGGGTATTGGGGTGCACAACCTGCCTCCAGGGCAAGTAGAAGAGCAATGATGGCTCCACCGATACGGATCCTTTCGCCACCGATCCTCACTTCAAATGTGAACGCAGATCACAACTGTAAGAGAATGTACATCAGTGCAGTCCACTGGCGGTTTAATGTATGCATGTAAATACTGATAAAAATGAAGTGAGCTAAAATGTTTGTTGTTGCCCAGCATCACACACACACACACATACACACACACACACTCAGTTCTCCTCCTGGGGTTTATTACACAAAATCCTGCATTTATTGCAGGTTAATACTAGCAGCCACCTTCTAAATGAGGAGTTGGAGCCGGAGACCTGCACAGTTCGATTTCCCTTTATTATTTTATCTTTAGGTGGATTATCAATGCTTTTAAAGGACCTTGTCCAAATAAAATTAAGTTTTTTTTTTTTTTTAAACCGAATCACGACTTGTTGACCTGTTACCCCCTCACATGAAATATTAATAAAGTTGTGAATTAATAAAATCCCCATCTGACTCTGCATGCCGTGTTACGGCAGTTAAGACAGGACACACAGATGGACAGCTGGTCAGGTGACCATTGCGCAGTCCGTGCCACCCCCTGACACTTTATTATCATTACTTTATTGCTTATTTCTTTGGTTTGCACCATGTTTGTTGTGAGTTTTAAGGTTGTCTGTCTACGCGCTATAGATTATTATTTTCCAGTAACTGTTGACACTCCTGTTTGAAAGGTGGATGTCAGTTGCTGGTTGTAGGGAGTGTGCTGGGCGGTGACTGAATATGGACGTAACTGGCAGGTAGCAGAAGCTGGTGTGAGAGGATGAGGCCACTGAGCTGATGCTAACAGCTGGGTCGTGCGAGCCAGCAGCAGCAAAGGCATCGCATTAGCACCTAACATACGATGCAGAATGAAATGAAAAGACACCCAGGGACACAAAACTGTTTTTAAAAATGAATCAAATGTGTCATGAGAAATAAAATAGGAAAGCAGATACAGAAGGAGAAGAAAACTAGAGTGCAGTGGTGGCTGTGCCTAAGCTCAATGTGGACACAAAAGTGCAGCGAGACTACTTTCTTATTTGTTTACAGTTTTGTTATTTGCTTTTCTCCCTCAAGGTCTGGAAAAGGCACAGCAAATATCAAACTTAAACCAGATTTTCCCTGCCATTGCTACCTAGTTTAGGTTGATGCCACGACCAGATCAAAAACATTTCCTTAATAATAACATTACTTTAAAGAATCGAAACTTTTTTGTGGTTAAGAGTCTGGGTTATGATGATGGGCAAACAGCAAACCAGAGCTGGAATAGGAGGCACAGCAACATCCTAAAGAATATCAATGTCTTCATTTTCATGAATTCCAGGCAAAAAAATGTCCAAATCTGTTTTTTGGTTATAGAAATGCAACGATTAAGTATAATTAGAAATTACACGGACAGATATTTTTCACTATACAGGGTTCCCATAACTTGCAGATGAATTTTATTTTGCACTTCTAATACCATCTTATGACATCCCGTTGTCAAAGCAATTCTCCAACACGATTAATAATATGAGCTTAACTGCTCTTTTTGGGCAGCTTGCACAGCGCCTCTCTGTGGCTTTGCAGAGAACAGCAACGACTGCAACAACCATAATGGAAGCACTTGGTGCTGCAGTCAGGCAATCGACAAACGAAAATTCAGAGCGACAGGCCATTTTATTGCATGGAATTCATGTTGTCCACAGTCTAGATGCGCCTAGTTCAAGCCGCACGACGCCATCTGGAGACGATCACAACTCTTTATGTCCAAAAAAAAACAAAACGAAGCTCAAGTCCCTCAAGTTACCCCAAGACTGGGATGTAATTACCTGTCGCGGAGGCCTGAGCTGCTGCTCCACTGCAATTTCCCCTTTGCTCCAGTGTCGACCGCTGCTGTACTGATACTGTGGCTCACATGAGCTCCTCCACACACTCGCACCCTCATCCCCCATTCAGACCACACCGCTGAAGGGCCTCTGCAGAAGCCCGAAGGGCGCAGATCGTCACTGGCAGTCGTGACTGAGAGCCGAGAGCCTTCGTCTGCACGGCGGCCGTCCTCAGCGGCTCACCTGGGCCTCCTAATCGAGACGTTCCTCTCTTATCGCGGACCAGCAGGGATACCGAGACTCCTTTACGTCCAGTCATCCCGTTTCAGTCCCTCTAGAGGCCGCAGATAGAGACAGAGAGAGAAGAGTCCTGCTTTTGGTTTTTCCAGGGAGCTCTCGTTCCCAACCCACACCATCATCCCTCTTCTATTTCCTGTTGTGCCAGTTAATAGATTGTCTTCTGTGCTTTGAACGCTGCAGTGGGAGACTGGCGGACCAGACGTAGCCTCCAGCTAAGATCACGCGAGTAGGTTTCTGCCTCTCTTTGAGTCGCATTATTTCGTTCAAGCACAGGCCTAACAGTAGCGTGTTGAGTTAACCGGGTCAGTACACGTGCCTTTTTCTCATCTGCCTCGGATGTTCTCAGCGGTCAGGAACTGACGCGAGGGTGTTATAGGTGCCATGATGAATTAACACCAGGCAGGTTGCAGAGCAGGTCCAGACACAGACTGTAATTCTGGATTTAAAAAAGACCTCATAGGAGCAGTCTGGCCAGCTGATGCATTAAATGCTGCAAGCAAACAGGAGGCAGAACCGTGGCGCCGGGCAGGGATGCCCTTAAATTATTAGGGTTCTAAAGTAAATGGACACTGAGGACAGTTCATGTAGTACAAAAGCTGGTCTGAGGAACACAGACCAGGCAGGGAAGAGCTGTGAGTAAGACACATGGATCCTATACTAGAAACGTAGTGTTGAACTTGTTGGTCAGGTTGCCATTTCGACATCTTTAGTTTGGTTCTGTTGTGGGTTCAGAATAAATTAAAGCGTCAATTTAACTTTAATAGATGGCTTTTTTGTTGAATCCCTGCCCTTGTGGACTTGTCCTCCATCTAACTAGCCACAATATCCAGAAGCCCTGCAGGATGAAAAACAACTGCCTGACCTATGGCTTCACTTTCTCTAAAAATACAGTTCAGACTTATGCAGATTCACGCTTTCAACACTCACACAGAGAAAAAGTTCTTTCTGAACTGAAAGTCAAATGGGAAACCGCAGAGTGACAGACACGACAGTGGGGGACACATCTGTTTCGCTCTCTGCCACTGACCGCGGCCTCACACCACCTCTTTCCAGCAGAGCCCAAGCAATGTTTCCCTAATGCTGCCGCCAAACAGCAGCCAGCCAACACATGCGGAGCCCCGCGGCCTGGCCTGTAATTCCCCCTGAAAACGCATCGTGTGTCCTCTTAAAACAGATGGGGGGAGACGAGGAGCTGGGGAGCCGGGGAGGTCGAGATTACTATCATTTTCCCACAAACAGAGACAGGGCCTGCGAGGGTTTCCATCCCGGAGTTCCGTAAATCCCTGCATATGCGGCCATTATAAATGGACTGCTCTTGGCTGCTGCGCATCTGCATGTTCGGCGGACGTCCACGCTCCCCCCTCCCTGCTGATCAGAAACAAAAAGGCAACATTTCCATTATGAGACTGCACTATCGTCTTGCTTTTAGCTTTACCACTCCTTGGAATATTTTTTACGCAACTCTTTCCTTAGGCACAGCTTACAAACACGAATCCTCCGCCGCACGGCTAACCAGAGTAAACGTCTTTTTCTGAGGTGCTGCGGCGGTTTCGTCAAGATGCGGCTTTTGCTCCGTACCGGCGGTTTCCGATTTCCAGCAAAGGGACACGCGAGCCGGTCGGTGCTCGAACGAAACCTTTTCATCGCGCTCGTTCAAAACGCCGTGCTAATACGGGTGCCTCTTTGCCGCTGTGAACGTTTTGTCATGTGGGGGGGATCACAAAATTTTCCATTGCTTTTTGCTCTGGCTGGGCAGATGGCCAACGCCTGACAACAGTAGATGAGAAAGAAAAGTCCCCCCCCCCCCCCCCCCCATTGTCATGTGGGCAATTTGTGAATTCGATTTTAATAAAGACAACCGGAGGTCAAATCGCAATTACGGCCCCTTGATGGTTAACAAGCTGTTCGTACTGGAATTATTTCTGTGTCCTTCTCTACTCCCCCCTCCTCCGAAATACCTGGGCAAGGGACTTTTTGAGGGCTACTTAACATTAAAGAGAAAAAAAAAGACGTCCAAATGCGGATTATGCAGAAGAGGCGAAGGTCCAAAGCGACACCTCTTCATCCTTGTCCGCGTCGCGTTCGAAATCCTTCTCGAAAACAAGCGATCGGGACCAAAAGAATTTAGACGAATAGCTCGGTTGAACCGGGTTTACCGGGAGCCGAACGCATTAATCCGGTGGGCAGGGCGTCTGCTGACGGATACCTTTCACAAACCGTTGACATTTGCGGGCTTTGCAGTCCACCTATCTATCCATCTTTCTCTCGCCGTTTTCCCCAGCAGCTGTCAGAGGGAAGAGCCAAAGGTGTCTTTGTGCCGCTGTTTCTTCGACGTGCCTAAGTAAGATTGGCTTGTCTGAATTGACCGAGCTGCACGCATCGACGCGCTGATCCATCACGGAGGCATCCAAGGAGGCGGTGGCCTCTCCTTACCATCATCTATTTATTTATTGGGAACTTTGGCTGCGAGGCCACGTTTCTGGTGCGGCGGCGGCGGCGGGCCCGACACCTCCCGAGCTTTTACGTCGCTTATTTCCCCGCGTGTCTTTGTCGTGCAAGTCGCCGCAGCGTAGAATTGCATTTCCTCGTTCGCTCCACGCCGTTAAAGGGTTTCGGGTTAAGTACCGTTTTCGGGGGAACCGTATCATTTCCGCTGCTGGAATTTGACGGAGCGAACCCTTTTTGGTCGCGGCAGCAACGGACGCTTGCTCCGCTCCCTGCCGCGCGAATGTTTGCGCGAGACAGCATTGTGAGCTGATTTACCCGGGCATTAGCTAATTCGGCTAATCGACTTAATAACCCGGCTGCGACCGGGCGGGCTGTCGGCTTCCGCGGGATGCCCCGTTTCTCATTCTCCGCGCGTCCGTCTCCCTTAATCGCTCTCCCTCGGCAAATGCAGTCCCTGCCTGTTCTTGTTTGCCAAGTGTGCCATCAGACGCCCCCCCGCCCCCGTCCTGCTTTCTCTTACGTTCGCATTACGGTCCCTCTAGTGTAATTAGCAGTGAAGCAACGCCATTCAATTACAGTTCCGGCAAATTCCGGGATGGCGCCGCGCTTGTCTGTGCCGCTTTAATCGGTGTGGTCACCTACGGCACGACGCACGAACGCTCGACTTTATCCGCTTGACCGTAAAAGGTCGCGTAAAATTTCCCGCGCAGACGTCGGTATCCTAGCTTGGCGGTAGGCACGGTCCCTCTGTGCGTCGCTCAGCTGTTTAGAAGGAACCTTTGGTCAGTTCCAAAGTAAGGATGGCCCGGCTGTTGCCGCTGTTGGCTCATAGCACCTGGGCTGCGCGGGTGTGACTTCAGATCCGGCTTAGTCTGTGTTCTCCTTGCGTCCATGTGCGTTGCTTTCCCCGCAGTCCAAAGATATGTGTTTCAGGTTAGTGGATCACTCTAAACTGCCTGCGTGTGTGTGTCTATTCTGTGATGCTCCAGCATAGCCTAGCGTTCAGACCGAATCCGCACTCACACGTCCCTATGAAAAATATATTTCTGCTGCTTAAAGTTTTGAAAATGACATGCATTTTTAGCAGTTTTTGTACTTAAATTATGTGCTGCAAACAACATCAGGGAAGAAAGACGTCGTTTTCTTTCTTTGCCCATCCCCGGCGATCCTCGGTCGAGAATGACTTGTAAGGTATAATGAGTCTAGTATTGCCAGTGATGCCGATGAGCTTCTGTACGGTGGAGGGACGCGGTTGTTTGGAGCACGATGACCCAACGCCGCACCATAGCAGTAAGTGAATGAAATCACCACTGGGACCTGCCAGACTGGAAAAAGGCCCGGCAGCCAAAACTTGACATTATGTGCTGCCAAACCTGGGGCTTATGAGCTGTAAATGAGGGCCAGCGAATGTCTCTGCACCCCGTTCACTGCCCGCTGCTTCCTACTGGCCACAGCAGAGCTGTTGGAATGGCTCATTTCTGTGGATTCGTGTCCCTGATGCAACAAGGGGCAACACAGCAGACAAGACATAGGAATGTCGTTTCATTTAACCTTTCCTATCTATGCTTGTGTCTGACTGCGGTGAGGACTTTTCAGCTCTGATTCAACAGCCCTGGTGGGGCCTCTACCCCAGGCCTGTTTACAATAATGAAAAAAAAAAAAGTGTTTGAAGACATAAACGAATAGAAACGAATGCAGAAAGCTTTATTTTTACTACGCAAGGAAGTGAAAAAAGCTATTTTTGTGGAGGCACAAGCAAGCATGGGTATGAAAAGGAAGGGAAGTGTTCAGACTCTTGCGTTTGCCAACAAGGCAGCACGGTGATCATGTGAATTTGCCACTTTTGTCTCTGTGCCCCGCGATGTGGCTGCTTGCGCTCTGTCCTCCAGCTACAGCCTGCCAACGCCGGCAGAAACCCGACACTGCATCACGCAGAAGACGAAAAACAGCCTTATGCACAGATTCGGTGGAAAGAGGCAGAGCCTGGAACTTCCCTTAAGATCCTGCCCCAGGGACAGAGCAGCATTCGCTCCAAATAGTCCTGCTATTTATTGGACCCATTTTTTAATCCTACCCGGATGACCCATTACCTAACTGGCGTCTAAGTTTGCTTAGCTGCACTACACTGAGCTCTCTGATGTGTACCAGGTGATGATTTAAAGAGAAGTATAAAAATCGCTTAGCTGCTTCCCAAAAGGGCCAAAGTCCATAAGTATCTTTCACAGTAAATCAGTCACTTTCCATAGTTTCAGGAAACAACATTTAAGAAGAAATATATATACCATGCAAAAGTATTTTTGTACATGTATAAAGGTCCAGGAAATTGCTCGGTTTAAAATGGGCACTAAAGTGTAAATGAAAGCAGGCTAACTTGGAAAGTCCTGAAGAGCTGAAACGGTTCTTCTGAAGGGGCAGTAGGGGGCATATTGGCCGGGGGCACGAGGTGAGCTAATGCCTGGTGGGCAAGTACTTTAAATGCTAATTTCTGCTGTGGCCCACCGCCCATTTCCCACCGCACATGACCAGGCCTCATGCTCTGTCTCGACAGCACAAAGTACACACGAAACATCTTCCGTCTCGCATCCTGCAAACACACAGCGCAACATCACAGCGCTTTGTTCAACCATCACAGACACATAAAGGCTGTCAGGGTGATTAATACAAATTGTTGTGCGCCGATGCTAAAGCAGAGGCGTCGGCAAAGGAAAACATTTTGATGCGAGCGCCTTGTAAGTAGCGAGGAGAGATGAGCAACCATGCATGCACTGACACGTGAGCGGGAGAGAGGAGCGCGGAGGGAAGCAGCGGAGCTACAACCAGGCCCCTCTCGCTTGCGTTCCTGTCTTACCAGGTCCGCGCTTTGGGTTCCTTTGACAGCCCGGCGCGTTCCCTTTAACGGAGCATTATGCAAAGGCATGGTTCAATGCATCCCATCACAAGTGCTCTTTCTGATGGCCAAATCTCCCCACCTGCCAGTTTCGGGGTGTCTTGTTGATTTGCGAGACCCCCCTCCTGCGTGCTGCTGTTAGATAATTTGCCCTGGCGCGCAAAACGTAAAAAACGGCCAATTTTCCCCCATCTTTTCGCCCGACTCAGACCGCTTCCCACCGCTTCCGCTTCTCTCCTTTTACCTATTAATTGGACACATCTTCCGCTCTCAGTTACTGTAACTGGCCCACAATTATGAGTTCTGCAGGGAGGACAAAGGAAGATGCATCTCGATGCCCAAGCGGCCTTTGACCAAAGTAACAGGAGTTGTACTGCTGTCCTTTTTTGTCAGGGATCCCTGTCCTCTACTAAAAGATGAAGGATTTAGAGCGGCCTTAAGTAAAAGCCTGGTTTTTTGTTTACCACATAAAGCCGTGTAGCCCTGGGAGGTGCTGATGGATGTTCAGGTAACTATTACATTTACTCAATATTTGCAGACTGAATTTAACACCTGTGTATTAATGTACTGAACATACTGGACATTGATGCTTACTTAAACATCGAAACATCATTTGGAAACCGACAACCTTTTTGCAGCTCACCACGGTGCTCCTAGGCCTTCCTAACACAAAAACACTTGTTCGCTCACTGGGAGTGAACGAAATGGCATAAGCAGCACATAAAAAGGGAGTTTAAATTGAAGCAACCAAGCCACAATTACAACTGCAAAGGTGAGTCGCATCGGGCTGGACGCCAATGAGCAGAATGTGTAAAAGGTCTCACAAATAGTACTTTCACATGTGAGTTTTCAAGAGACAACTGACTGCATTCCAAAGAGGCCAAATAGTCTGTACCTGAGCTGCAGGTGCATCGCTCACAAAAGCTGCAAATTTATTTAATGTGTCAAAGGGAACCGGCTGAAAACGAATAAAAGTGTACGGTATATGAAACATGGATAAACGTTATCAGCAAAGAGGAACAGTGGTTGCAGCTTGAAGCTTATTGACAGGGATAGATGGACACTTCACAAGGTAGTTGGTAAATTTCACAAAAGTGCAGCATCAAAAATTACCACAGGATTGAATCAGCGCCATTCTGTGACCCAGTCTCAACAACAACTGCATTGTGAGCTTCACAAAGCTGGAGTTTGTAGCAGGGCTGCCATGGAGAAAACCTGGACCCATGAGCAGTGGAAAAAGTAATGTGGTCTGATGATAGTTTCCTACATTTGGAGCAAGTTGAAGGATGCCTTCGGCCCACATTGCCTGTTCCCAACTATTAAACATGGTAGGGGATCTTTAATGGTGTGAGCAGCAGAAGTTATAAGGTCTGGTGTTTGCTCTCCATAACAACTAAGAGCACACAAGACCATTTAACAGTTCCAGCTACACCCCATGGTTCAAACACTGTTCCCTCATGATATTCCTATATTCCAGGCTGATAAAGCACCCATACACGCTGCTAAACAGACAACATTGAATTAAAATGCTTCCCATAGCCTCCACAATCTCCAGGACTTCTGCACTGCATAGTGCAAAAAACTTTACACCTTCGTCATCTGTCAAAGAACTATAGGCTTTTCTTCTTGAAGAATAGTGCAATTCCGGACCTACGGGACAGCATTCCACCAAGGTTTCAAATTGTTCTTAAGGCAACAGGTGGCACCACTCCTTTTTAGGTCCTTGATGCTAATGTTGACCATCACCTGTAAGTGGTCTCCGTTGTTAACGTATGCTTTTTGAGTTAGTTGACGCAGAAAACCTCCCTTTTTCATGGTACAAAGGAAGGGTCTGTTCTTCCTTGGCTGCCTGAGGAGTTAACATCTGAGGCAAAATCACAATGATGGCTGCATCCTTGTTGCCTGATGGCTGATGAGCAGATCAGTGACTGTCAGACACCTCCACTGGCCCAGTTCAATGTGTCTCCCCATCAATTTTCCTCGAGGTAACAACATCAATGTCGAGAACCGCAGCAGATGCTGCATAAAAAAAAAAAAAACCACTCCTACTCACTCTCACCCTCAGAAATGGGAGAGAGCTGCAATATGAAAGCGTGATAGATGGTATTGATTCCCAACAAGAGGATTTTCCATGTAAAAAAGCAACAAGGTGAGTAGTAAGAGGACTGATTTTATGCAGACGCTCAGCTCTCTAGCACCATCAGTCCGATCCCAGGGGCCTGAAAGCCTGGTCTCTGGTTTTCTTCTTCAGACACCTTAGTGAACCATTGCACACCGCAGTCAGCAACATTGCACAGATCATAAACACAGATCACTTACCCTCTCTGACTAATAAATAGCTAATTGAAACAGATGTTCAGATCATTTTTTATAAAACTGCTTTACATGAGGGGAAAAATCTGCATTTTCTGGCCATTGCCTGTATGATTCATGACCCGTGAAAATCTAGATTACCGATAATGATTATGATTTTGTCAAAAGCACAAGCTTTGCTACATAGTTTTGCCAGTCCAGCCACAGATACATGGGAATTTCCCACCGCTACAGATTTCTCTCTGGATAGAAAGGTCAGGATCCCACTCTGATGCAGACAGACCCTCAGCTCATCCTCCTTTAACACAGAATGCCCTTTGCAGGCTGCTGACTCCAGCAGCACGCTCTCGATTCGGCTTTACAAGCTTTCCTACATGAATCTCCTGGGCACTACAATAAAAACAAACCAGTGTTTTCCTCTGTATACAGCATATTTTCCTGCCACAGTTTGCTCTGAAATGCTGCGGACAGCTGCCTTTTAATAGCTGATGCACTGTATGGCCAAAAGTATGTGGACACCTAAGCATCACATCCATATGTGCTTGTTGAACATCCCATTCCAATCCCATGGGCATTAATATGGAGTTGTTACCCCCTTTGCTACTATAACAGCATCCATCTTCTGGGAAGGTTTTCCACCAGATTTTGGAGCGAGGCTGTGGGAATTTGGGCCCATTTGGCCACAAGAGCATCAGTGAGGTCGGGAACTGATGGGTGAGAAGGCCTGGCTCACAGTCGGGCTTCCGGTTCATCTCGAAGGTGTTCAGTGGGGTCGAGGCCAGGGCTCTGTACAGCCACTCAAGTTTTTCCACACCAGCCTGGGCAAACCATGTGTTTATGGTGCCCGCTTTGTGCATGGGGGGGGCACAGTCATGCTGCAGCAGAAAAGGAGCTTCTTCCTCAAACTGTGGCCACAAAGTCAGAAGCACACGGTTGTCTAGAACGTGTTTGCATGCTGCATGGGTGCGGCTGAAACAGCTCAGCTCAGCTCAGTCACTAGAAGGAGAGTCTACATACTTTTGGTCATACAAAGTAGGTTGCATCTGTAAACTCAGTTGCAAAAGCAAGGCACCTGACATGATGCTGCTTGTTACAGGACAGTTATTAAAATGTAAATATAAAGCTGCCCCAGTCCATTCTGCTGGAAACCAGTTAAGTATAGATAACAAAGGACAAAAGAGATTTTCGAACGTTCACGATATTCCTGACCGAAATGGGTAATGTGGGAGCTCAGTTTCACTCAGTTTTACTACTTGCTTGTCTGGGGGTTTTGTACTATTGACCTGTAGCAGAGTGAAGCTGCTGCTGCTGTTTTGCACACAAAGGGAAACGTCATTGTACTTCTGG
The DNA here is from genome assembly GCA_018136845.1 of Heterotis niloticus. NCBI lineage: Eukaryota > Metazoa > Chordata > Actinopteri > Osteoglossiformes > Osteoglossidae > Heterotis > Heterotis niloticus. The sequence continues at coordinate 10,526,853 of CM030899.1, read as the reverse complement.
CCAACTGACCTGTGTGCCATTGCTTGTATAAACCCCAGTGATTTGCTCCTCTTCTGCATGCCGGTGCCCCTCTGTTTCTAATCATGTTGTCTGTGGTCATGTTCCATCTGGAAGCAATTGTTCACTGTTTTAATTCTCCCTGCTGTGCCAAAAAAGCGCTGCCACCTATACATCCACAGCCCAGCTAGATGATGTCATTGCCTTGAAGCTCTTGCCCTCCCCCACAGTCTTTGTGTCTCTAAAGTACTTTAGTTTGTAATCTGCAGCATGAAATCTGTCATTGTTTGCACATGAAATATGCATCTTCCCTTTTATTTTTTATACGCATAGTCATTTTTTATATGCATCCTCTTTTTCACTTTTATATGCTCTTTTCCTTTTATTCCCCCCCCCACACACCCCACACAGCTCATTGGAGTGTTCAAATGAACAGAACTTATTTATTTTGTCTCTTTTGTGTGGGCGTATTTGATCACTGTCATTATAAAGCTGTGAAATGTTACGGCAATCAAAGGCAGAAAAGAAGAGAACATCAAAACGCTTAACTCTTCATGCGGCTAAGATTGCGGTGGCAGAATGTGGCCCAGTTGTCGCAACCGTCGCTGTCCTCATCCGTGCAACTAATTTAACATGCATTTAATGTTTTAGGATATATTATATAATCGTATAAAAACCAAATGTGCGCTGGGTACTTAAGATTTCATTTATATGCTCACTGCGTTTGGATTATCGTGGCGTGTAAAACACAAGACGCCATGATATATACAGCTTACCGCTGCCTTTGCGACAGGTGTGTGATCATCTACCTGTGTCAAGACTCCTTCCTTGCTGACTCAGCACCTTCTGCATCACCCTACCAGCGAACACCTTTGCAGGATCTTAGTAACTGAGACGTGTACACAGGGTAAAACTGTTTTTATTTGTCGTTTTCACAATACTTACATTCTGTGATTAAGAGCTGAGTGCATTTTTGCAGATTAAAGGCAATGTCTCTGAGATGTACAAAGCTGGCATGAAATAGAATATTATGTAAGTAATTGTTCTGTATAAGAATTGTACAGGCAAGATGTATGCGGTAGGTGGCAAATGCAAAATACAGTACTTTACTGTGTGGTACGCTACTTTTAATGGATTTCTGAGCTTTGTTGTAATAAATAAATGCTGCATCATCTTTAAAACTAATTCAATAGCGTACTATAAGAAAAGAAGCTGAAAGTTGACCCGTCAAGATGTGGTCTCCAAAAAGACAATCCAGGAGAGTTTTACAGCTTCCAAGTGTAAAAATATTTATTAGGGGCACTGAAAGTCAGATGTGAGGAATGCAGTGTGGAAAAACAATGAAACTCCAGACAAACTGGAAGACCAACAGTGAACAAATGGAAACATTCTGCCTGTGGCAGCACTGTGCCCATAAAGAGGCAGTATCTGTACACCTGGAGTCCAGATATGTGATAGTGCCAGCATAAATAAAACATATTCAACCCCCCCCCCCTTGCTCTGTATCATCTAAAAAATAACTTCAGCATATGGGTCCATTTTTCTCCTTTTTCTGCTCCTCGGTTGCTGTCCTCCACTTGTCGACAGCAACATTCAACACATTTTCTAATCATTGTATCAGATTAGAGCCTTGGAAGCCCTCCAGGAAAGCAGATCCTGGGCGGATAAGTGGTGCTGGGGTCTGTCTCTGCTTCTAACGCTGACAAATGCAGGCATTAAAAGGCCAAATGGGACAAAGCATTGAACTTTCCAGGCTATCAGAAAAAGCCCTGTGAATGTGTTAGGTGAGAGCGCCTTTTTTTTTTTTTTAAACCCTGGAGCAGTTTGAGACGCCCATGTACTCGTGCATCTACTGTATCTGACAAGACATCCTGATGTTAGATTGAACAGTTTGTGCTGGACCACACAGTTAACGGAGCGAACTTTTTTACGGGGGTGCAAAAGCCACGGCCATCAATTTAACTCCTGAACCATTCACTAACCAAACGTGTGAAGATATTTACTTGCAACGCTTTGCTGTAGATTTACATTTCCAAGTGTCTTCTCTAATTCAAGCCCGCAGTTGTATCAGTGGAATGTCAATTTTGGAGAGGTTAAGGTTTAAATAAGACTGGGGAAACTGAATTTTTAAGGGTCTGTTGAAGGGGGCAGCGGGGAAGCCAATTAAGCCAATTAGCTTGCCGGGGCTCAGCTGGAGCCGTGCAAGAGGCTCGAGTCGTCTGTCAGATAAACCTGCTTCCCACATATCGTTCATATGGGTTTGTTAACCGAGATACTTTATCATGACAAATGACTGTGAGCAGAACAAGCAACAGTTAGTCATGCACAGCACCAACGGAGATGTGGATTCAGTAGCAGGTGGGCGATACACCAGTGTGTCTGGTCTGGCCTCTCTCTGGTGATCAGACATGCAGACGGTGCAACCTGTTCCAAGACAGTGTGATTCACGCGGTGCTGTGTCTTCCTCTGCTTACAAACTCCCCCGTTCCCTGTGCTCGCTGTTTTTCTTCTCTTCGATTGAAAAAGGAGCCTCCGCAGGTCAGCACAAGCCTCGGAGAGATATGGGGAGCACCAGAGGTCACGCAACTGGTGCGGAAGCATAACTGCAGCCACGATGCTAATGGGCCCAGCAGTGGTCACACACACACACACACACACACACACACACACACACAGACCTTCAGCTGGCCAAACATGTCCCTAAGGATGAATTCTGCACAGCCCCAGGTGTGACCTGGGAGCATCACGTCATTTGATGAAACTACTGCTACATCTGCAGGCCTCGTGACACACCGGCACGCTGGAGTTTGCCAATGAACAAACACATGACGTGAACCTGTTATGAGCTCTTATCACACACTGGGATGGACGCTAGATGGGCCGTGAGGCTCTTTATCCAGTGGTCAGCAAGCTGTATTGTATTGTTTTTTGGAAGTAGTCTGCTTTCAGAATAGAGGAGTGGAATGGTGGAAACTTTGTGCCAAGGTTTGCACATTTGGATCATAAGTCATTTCTTACACAGAGCACTGCAAATAACACAGATCATTTTTGAGCGCGTGTGAAAGCAAAGTCATCCGTTTACTTTAATAAGCCTGATTTGTGAGAATGCCCTGTGTGAACCGTGCTCATCCATTTGCTTTATTGCACACCAGGCAGCTTGCTTCTTATTCACCCGAGGTTGAAAATTATTGTGCTTGTCTATTAATCCCTATTTTGTTGTTTTAGTCTATAATTTAGGACACAGGTATTGCTACTTGGGTATAACATTTGTTTTCATTGGCCTGAAGAACCACACGGTTTCTCCAATCAAAGTAAGCAACAGGTCCTGGTATGACCCTTGTGTGTTGTTTCTGTACTCAGCAATGTGCACTGAGAAAATGTCATTAGCGAGAATGAAGCAGCTAGCAACTCTCAGGGTTTGTCTCGTCGGGTTAAACTGCCGGAGAGCATCATCAGGAACAGAGACAAAAAGAAGGACGAAGGAAGGCAGACAGTACCATCTTCATTAATAATGGTCATCCATGATGATGTGGGGGAAGCAACACTGGCCAATTACAGCATTGTCAACACTGTAGATTTTCTTTATTTTTTCCACGAATGACTTTCCATAAAGCAGCTCCTATTCATTACAGCATTTGCAATTTCCCCCAGCGTGTCACGGAGAAAGTACCTGGAAAAGTAACCAAGTCCAAAAGGGTGGAAGATGTGCATTGCGTTGCGGGATGGACGCAGACACGCAAAGGATGCTTTTTGCCCCTTCTGGTGATTAACCAATGCGACAAGATATTCAGGGAGGCAAAAATGCAGACAAATGCAGCAGGAGTTCATATCTCGCCCATATTTAATTGAGCCGGCAATGATGCTCATTACTTAGAGTTGCCTCTGGCACTTGTCCCCCTGGTAGCCACTGAGAACAGGCCTGCAACTCAGAGCTGCCTAATCTAATGGTGTAACAATTGTGCCTGAGACCCAGCTCATACGAGCAGGACTAATGCAATCTGCGAGAGCCCCTGGAATCAGAACGTAATTAGATTGGCCTGTTCTTGATGCACACCACACTGACTCATTCCCGGGAATTGAACTGTATTGGAATGGCCTGAATTAACTCCTTCCTCGCTGTGACCGTGCCAGAGTTCGGGAGCACGGACGGTCACGACGAAGGCAAACGAAAAAGTGCAAAATTACTAACATTAATAGCATTGCGAAAGCGAGGTTTGCTTTCACTGGCTTGCTCATCCGATTGTGTCATTTTCATTTACGTAGATTACTGGTATACAAGTCACTGCTTCATTATTAGCGAAGAAAATCACTGCATTTTCCAGAAGCATTTGACAAACAGATAAAGTGGGCGTTTGAGTACTGCGCTTCTATTTTTCTGTTGAAGCCTGAATTACTTTTGCAATAATGGCACAGGGTCATCTTTGAACGGATGATGTGAAAACACAAGGACTATTGAAAAATACATTTTTCAGGCTACAGTCACTTTCAACCTGTTAGGGAAACTGAAAATTTTGTTTCTTAGAAGAGGCCTTTATCCAAATGTAATGCAATGTGTGAAATATTCAAGATGTAATTATACGGGACACAAACACAAAACCTTACAGTCATCTATCCCGGGGAATGGTGATAACCAGGGAAAAAAGTCACCGACATCCACCACCTAATTCTCTCACGTCCCTGCCGTTCCCATCAGGCTCAGTAGGGGGCGCACGACATTAAAAAGATGTTAATTGAGCTGAGAGTTAATTGACCTGAAGAAAAGCATCAAGGGTTGCTCCTATCTGCTAACTGTATACATTAGCAGAACAAAAAAGCCTTTAGGACTGCCGATGTATCCGAACTGATGAAATAATTGGTACCTTCTTAATCCATCTTCACGAGCGGAAAATGCTCCAAATATGTTAAACGAAGGGTAATCACATTGAATTGGTTAGTGTGCCGTGTCGTGTGTGACCCATGCTGCTCAGCTTACTGTTTTTAAGAGCTCCAATTACTTCTTAGTCTGCAAAATTAATCCAGTAGGCTGTAAACTTAAAAACACAAAGTGTGAGGATTTTCAGTGCGCAGTTTAAAACCAGTCTATTCCACTGCCTAGCGGATTAACGTGTTCAAATTACATACAGTTAAGGGATTTTGGAAATGGAGCATATATGGTTAAATGTGTTGCTTTTTCCTGCTGCACACTTGCACACAGTCTGCATACCGGAACCACCAGCAGTCATGTGAAGGTTACATCGGTGTGTTGCCAGCAGCTAAGTGGCTCAGCTGAAGTGCAGAGCGGCTGTTCCGCTACATACTGTAACATTAACAGCACGGCAGGGTTCCTGCCCGCCGTGTGCGTGCACATAAGAACATTGGATATTTTCCATGGTTACAGCCTTTCCTGAGTAGTTAATGTGCAAAAACTTTTGAATTGTGTCCATACAAGCGATCAGTCGTTTCATAGCGTTTATCGATTATTAGCCAGCAACGTGGAAGAAAAACAAGTCTGTAGGTAATATTGAACAGCTTAAAGTGTTGTTAAAAATGCCTAGTAAGTCCAGTCAATAAATGTACCCTCTCAATTCTTTCAAATTTAAATTAGTTTTTTAGTAGTCTGTGCAGGCGCAGAAGAAGAATTGCCCCTGCAGAGTGTTTGCATGTGTCCCTCCCAGAACCTACACTCCAGTGGTTCAGATGTCCATCCCTACATGCAAGTGACACGCTTTGTCTTGGCCTATATTAGGAACTGTGAACTCTTATTATTATGGACTCTACCTGCTGTTGAAGTACAGTCTTTGCAGTTGTAGAGCAATACTCAAGTTCATCCTGATTAAAAATGTCACATATGGCCTCCTGTCTCTTCACTTGATCTGTTTACATTTCTGTGTGATTATTACTGTGAAAATATAAAGCTATTCATTACCATTCTGTAAAAATGTGAATGGAAAGTTAGAACTTGACCACAAAAGAAAAATACCCACTTTGTAATACTATATCATTCTAAGTCCTTGATAAAAATAATGTAATGTAAAAAGAAGAAAATAAATAAACAAATATTTTTTCAAGATATTAATAAGGCAAAAAATTTCTACAAACAATATATTTAGCGACGAAATTGTCACCAAAACAGTGCAAAAAGACTGAACATCCAGATTTACCAACATGGGAAACAATGACCTCTGCTGTTCAGATGCTAGTAGGGTCCATAGAAAACTTGACTCAAAATAGCCCATTAGTTTATTGCGTTTTAATGTTAGCTTAGTAAATTCAGAAATCAACAGGTGAGTCCCATGTAAAATACTCAACACCACAAAAACTATTTAAAAATAAAAAATCTTGATAGGATATTTTTCATCACTCGCACAACCTGTTCCCCTAAACAGAGCTGATGTCACATCTGCGTTTGTGAGGTCTTTTGAGCAGCAGACCCAGCAATGAAGATGGTTTGAAGGGCTCATTGGAAATAATTTGCAAAACCTCTGGCCCTTCTGCTCATGTAACCCCAGAACTCGTGCTGTTACTCTGGGACAGCCTTTGGGGGATGGGGAGAACTGGAGAGAAATATAACCTTCAACAGAGATGCTTCCCCCAGTGTCGTGATGCCCACGTGCTGAACGCTGTACCCGCGCTGCGCAATGAATGCACTTTGCAATGCGCCGCTCCATTTTTATTACTTCATTTGTTTCTTTAGTCAGCTCTATATGTCTGATTTCCTTCATTACTCACAGTGGAGCAAAACGCTCATCTGCACTTCTCACACCAAAACATGCACATTGGTCCAGTGCCGTAACAACTTGCCATGTATCAGAGAACCAAAATTTTTTCCAAAATTTGCACAATAGACAACATGAAAGTACACAATGGAGACACTGAGCCGGACAGTTCAGACTTACTCGATCCCTGGGGGTCCCCATTTCAACTCCTGATAGGCCTATACCCTGGACAGCAGAACTCGCAGGTATAACAGCAACTGCAAAATACGTTTCACTTTGTTATTTATTTAGCTAGTGGACATGCCTCCCTTTGCACAGTTAGAAGTATGGAGAATAGCAATAAGCACTGCAAACAAGAAGATAAAAAGAAGATGGAACAGGTGCCAACAACAGCTGGAAGAGACAGTTGAAATTTTATGAGCAATCCTCACGTTGTACAAGTATCAGCACTCTAAGCGGGTCCAAATAATAGTGTAACTGGCCATCAAAATGAAAGAACCATCAACGGAAGCGCAAATGGCGTCGCTTATCAATGTGGCCGTGCAGTGATCGATCCGTCAAAAAGGAATATTATTACAGCGACTGGGGGGCTATAAAGCGGAGATGGAGCCTGTTGGAGGTGGAGGAGCCCCACACCAGGGTTACGGAAGCCTTTCTAGAAGCAGAGGATGGTTCTTCGCGTTGACAGAATGACACATTTTGCTTGTTTGGCACATTTCCTCCATGTTCCGTTCCTGGCAAAACTACCTGACTGAGAATAATGATTCCTGCGGCCTTGGCCGCATCACGAGCCGTAGACTGCCCAATGGCCCATGCATTTATGCATAAAAAGCCTCTGAAACTTTAATAACTGTGCCCCATTAATCTATGTGCCATTTTGTAAAGCTGGAATTAAAGTTTCATTTGTGCCCCCCCCCCACCTTCCATTACAAGCCCCGCACATCCCGTGGATGCCCTCGCAGTTAAATATTCATAAATGCTGAATCAAACGCCCTTACAACATTCTGTCTCCTTTGCCCACAGCACAGCGCTCCGCAGCCGCCCATCTTGCCGGCACCGGTGTGACCTGCAGTGCGGGAGCACCGGGCGTGAACACAGCACAGCTCGCACCGCGTGTCGTGGCACCAAGGGAGAAACTAGCACGTTTGTCACGGTGGCTGTGGCCGCTGTTCGAGGACGAGCCCAGAGAGTGGCGCTCCGGCTGCCTCAGCGCCACGAAACTTTGCAGCGCCGGCAGCTGCTCATATAACCGCGCCGCACTTTTCACAGAGCCGTTACAAACGGCCATTTTGCTCGGGGTTCGTTGCCGAAAACGCACGTCAGCCCGCAGCAAGCGAAGGCGCGAGAAGCGCGAAGACTGACGAGCGCGCGAGGATGCCGGAGTGCGCGGTCCCGCCTTCGCCCGCGGAGAGCCCGCTGTGAATGAGGCGCGCGAGCACGAGCGAGAGAGAGAGAGAGAGAGAGAGAGAGAGAGAGAGCCGCGTGCGTCCTCGTTCTTTTGATCATGTCAGCGGGACCGCGTTGTGGGGCGCGCGCGGAGAGGAGGCGCGAGCGGCATGGAGCGGCATGGGCCGCGTGTGAGCAGTGAACGCGCGCGCGCGCCGGCAGCAGCAGCAGCAGCACTGAGGGGAAAGTTCGCGAGCGCTCGTGTCCGCGCCGCCACGCCGAGGACGCGTGAGCACTTTTAAGAGGTCGCGTTCGGGACGCCGCTCCTCAGTCTTGTACGAGGGACAGACACGGAAGGGCGGGGACGCGAACGGAGCGCCTCAGCCACAGTTCAGCAGCTTCGTCCTCTCACGGAGACGTGCGTGGGGGAGGGAAGTGGACTTTCCTGTCAGCTGGCCGTGCAGCCACGAGTCGTGGACGCGGCGGCGCACGAGCAGCGGGGGACTTTCTGAAGCGGCTGCTTTTGCATCCCGGTGCTCGTACGTACAGCGTCCATGTGAACAAAGTATGGGATGCCCGGTCGCGAACGGGAAGGATGGGAGTGTGGCGTCTCTTCTTTAAGGCGGCTGAAGTTTCAGTGAAGTTTTGGGGAGGAGAAATGGGTGCGAAGGACAGAGTGCTTCGCGCGTGCCGAGTGTGAAGAAGGACACGAGAAACCCGAGCCCCTCGCACCGCGGACGCAGCATGGCCTTTACGGAGTACGGGAGCGCGGCCCGGCTCGAACCCAGCTCGCAGCCCACTGCCGCCGACTGTAAGGAGTACTTGAGCATGAGCAAGTGGCGCCTTTAAAGCCGTTTCGCGCCGTTCCACACGAACCCTCTGCTGTCCAAGCGGGGAACACATTCGTTCTGACACAGCGGGAAAGAAGCGCTGAAGTTGCGAGCCACCGGTGCGGCTCACTTCGGACTCTGTACGCGTCAGGATCGTCAGAACCTTTCAAACGGGTTGGGGGGAAAAGCGGAATCGAAATAAACTGTGGACTGAACGAGAGTCGCCTCCCCCCCTCATTTGCTGCCCCACGGACATGAACGGTTGCTGCCACCAAATGGAGTTTTCTCTCGTGGCCGCGGTGGTGGCCCTCGTGTCGTGGATGTCCGTGTGGGCGGACGACAGCAAGGTGATCTCGGACCGGTACGCGGTCTACTGGAACAGCACGAACCCCAGGTGAGCGAGCGCGCGCGCGAGCACCGCACCGCACCGCATCCGCACCGCAACTTTACGCGACACACCGCACCGACACACTGCTGCTAGCGGTCTAACGATGCTTCCTAATAGCGGAGACACGAGAAACAGGGCCGCTTCTGGAAAACGCACTGAGCACTTTTGGCTCCGTTCTGTCACATCTGTCGAGGAGATACATGGTGGGTCGTTTTTCAGAAACTATTTTACCCGCTCGTTGTTGGGACACTTTGAACGCGGCTTCTTCCACACACACCCCCGTATTTCCCCACGAGTCCCCCGCATGGCAAACGCAGTGCCCCCCAAGCACAAGGACTCTTATGTGTTTGTTTATTTACCGAGCAGTGCGGTTCTCAGTCCATTCAGCTGCTCTGTTTTCCTCTGCCTGACCTGCAGCTCTTGGGGCTCTGAGTGAGTACCAGGGTAAAGTAAGGTAACACTGTCCTGCACAGGTATGCTTGTCGATGCTGTGACTATGACGCGGTGGATGCTCATTCAGACACATTTAACCTAATGTACCTAGTTTAACATTTAACCTAAACCTAAAGTTTAACTGCAGCAAAGTTTGAAGAAAACAATAGTTTTTTACTACTACGACAATATTATTATTTACAGTAAGATGTATGAACATATCTAAATGATATACGCCAAGAAGCAGAAATAACATTGGGCAAAATAAAAAATAGGTGTACTTAGTAACACTTTAAGAAGTATATTGCTTTAGGGTATATGCTATGGTATCAGGGCAAAGTCTTAATTGTGGTCTGCTAGTTTGGGAGATGGATGTCAGCAGTAGAACCTTAATGTCCATTTAGGTACTGTACTCTCATAACTGAGCAAGCATTGGATTTGATGGTGGGATATTGACATTCCTATAAATTATACACGTTATACTCCATCTTATAAATGATTCACATCAGGTATTGTAAGCGCCCTTGTGCGACATTTTTGGAGTGCATTTTTTTCTATACTATGGTGAAAATTTTTTCTTTACTTTCTATATATTCCATTTTTGTATACTTTTTAATTATATCATAAGTAATTTATTTTATTTGTGATAAAACAATGTAAATCTTTTGGTATTTCTCTGCGCTGTGGACTTCTATGTCTGATAAACTTGAATTTTTAACAGTGAAAACACTTTTCATGGTTTTGTACTTTATCCAAGCACACTCTACATTTTGGAGAGCTAGTTTTGTTTGTGTAATAAAACAAAATTAGGTCGAAAACCTTTGCAGATGGTCAGCTTGCAAGGAAAAAGTTTTACACAATGTGCAAAGTCTACAGTTTAGACTTTAACGTACCCTCACTTGATGAAAATGAATCTGATCACGATATATATGAAAACATTCTTGCATATTTAGTCCTTTCTTTTAACGTTTTGTAGTAAATAAAGAAATTACAACATTGAGGAGCTTAAAACACCAAATGCCCGTTTGGTTTATTGGGTTCCATGAAAAGTTTTTATTTGCTGGATTTGTTGCAGCAAATTTTACTTTTAAAACATTGGACCTTGCATATTTTGTAATGAAAAAGTTGCTCATATTAAGCATCACTGAATAAACTTGCTCAAAATTAGTGCCTGTGCTTTACATATCTGTACCACGACATAGTGGTATTTGCTGTATATCAAAATATACATTTTGCTTGTAAACACAATGCCTGCATATATGGTTTTCACTTAAGAGGCCATACGTTTTCAATACAGCATTGTCTTCATTTTTACATGGTTGCATGTTTTGTTTTGCCAGCAAATAGTTTGACAGGCTATGTCTGTTATTTTTTACCTTCTGTCTTGTTCTTCATTTGCTTGCTACTAAGACGTACGTAAGTTTTTTTTTTTTTTTTTTTTTTTTTTTTTTTCCAAAATCTGAATGAAAACGGTGAAACAATACTGGAAAATGCAAGGAAACTGTGCAGTGAAATATAAATATTCGGAAATTATTAGCATGTATATTGCTTTCTTCCTGTTGCTCTATTTTCTTAAGGTGTTGTTTCCCAAAGTGTTCTGGTGATAATTATGTGCAATTTTGAACTGTAGAGTAGTGATGGGTGGTGAAAAAGCAGCTGCATTATCCTGAGTGGGAATGAAGTTCCTGAAGAAAAGCCACTGAGGGATGGGGAAAATGGGAAAATGAGGCCCGCTCTTTACATCTGTGCAGACAAAAACACCATGATGAGGAAGAGTATTTTAATATGATTTTCCTTGCTTCTGAACCTCTAAGGACCAGGTGCACCTTTTGATAGCTTGTGATTTTAACATTACCGACTGGGTCTTGAGATTCTCCTGCAGTACAGAATGCTGGTAGGTGGCTAACTGTAGGGTGCTTCTCTGGAAGTGCACATGCCTTTTTGTCGACCCTGTTAAAGTTTACTATTAAATTTTATTGTCTTTTTTCAATAGGAAACAATGGCTTTTTATTTGGAAGTTAATGCAGTTGTGATTTTTTTCCCCTTGCTTTAACCCTGCATTTGAAATGTTGCCTCTGATTTTTGAGGTCACAAAAGATGAAGAGAAATTCTCTACAAGAACTGCGTGCTTGGCTTTTTGTGTGCAGTACGTGAAAAAAAAACAAGCAGCAGGACTTTCTGACAAAACATGTTTTGCTGCCTTGTCTGTTTGCGAGGTTAATTAGAAGGTTAATGGGATGAATATGATTACTCACAATATATGCCATTATGCATAAAATTGTTCAAGCACAGAATTAACAGCATACTTTATCTTACCTCACCAAATGGTTCGTTTACCCAGCTTGAGATTTCAAAAAATAGCTTCCAGAACTAAGTGCAGCAGTGATTTTTCATTTGTTAAGTTTCACCAATAAGGCATTTTTAGCAATTGTAGGTGCACTTTGGGAGTCCATTTCAGACTGTTCTCTTTTATTACCAGGACACCCAAGGTGACCTTGATTTACTGAGTAAACATGTATAAACAAATTAACTTTTTTTAAATATTAAAAAGATAGAAATCTCAGCACGAAATTTAGGGAAACTACTTACTGCTGATACAACATTGTGGTTAAGTATGTTTGAAGTATCAAACTAAAAGTATTTGAAGCTCACCTGGAATTCCATGTCTCTGTCTACTAATTGTTGTATGTCTATTTATATTTCCAGAAACCCATTTACTATCACTGGTCAGTTAATAGGTGCTGTCAGTGTAAAATTGCATGTGGACGATAGCCTGGAAAAAAAATGAAAGTGTATGGTAAGTAGGAGGAAAACTGTACACTGACCCATGCATGTTTTTAAATAATGTGTTGACATAATGGCACACAAATGAGGTTTCACTCTAGCAATCAGTATAACAGTTTTATAAAGATTTACTGATGAATTTCACATTTATCGAAGCTATAACCTTCTCTTTTTCTGTTCTGCTGCGTTACGCTCTCAACTGTATGAATGCTGAAGACTACGATGAAGTGGTGTTGCATATCCACCAGGCTTGCTAGACAGCTGATACTTACAAATTAGTCAGTGGTGTTAATTATGCACTTGGGTACAGCCCTTTCACATTAAAACAGAACACATTCTAACAAAAGAGGAAGTCTTTAGTATGCTACAGACCATTACTGTAGTTGTCCTAAATGTAGAAGGAACTGATTGATCTATTGAATAACAACTTTCATGATAACAGTAGGGGAAGAATCATCACCATAAAGATCATAATCAGTGGTCAAATTACGTCTCAGCTCAACTAGTTCTGTAAATCGTAATTTGCTGAGTTAATATCGTTATTATCATCCTGACTTGTGTGTTTAATTTCGCAAATTTCTCTGCATAAAAAAAATATAAGGCATGGGAACGGAAGGCGTAAAATTTGTGATATTTTTGGTAGTTGTTGATGCATGGATGGACCCTACCGTTTTTGCACCCAGCAAACGCTCTTATGCAAAGCACAGGTTAAAACGCCTTTGAAATTGTTCAAGCATTTTAGGCTTGGCATGCTCGACACTAGAGATGAAAATCGTAAAATGGCGACAAAAGAATTTGTGTTCCTCTAGATGGCGTAGTGTTGTTTTTGTGAGTCAGTATAGCATAGCCGCCATTTTATGAGTACTGAAAAGAAGATCATTGTAGAAACTAGTAAATTGGCACAAATAAACAAAATGGAAGCTGTTAACATGTTTAATTTTGAAGCGTAGGATTTGCTTCCGTCTTATATTACTTGACGTTTTTTATTTCGTTAATTAACAGATGTCATTTCGGCAATTATTTTTCAATAATTTTTTAAAAAGCGAAATCCGACTTGAATGTTGAAATATATTTAGTGGTCATCTTACCATTGCTTTAGAAGAATAAATTGCGCTCAACATTTCGTTTGTCTGTGAATAAATGCAGAAAATGAAATGCTTGCATGAAGTATGGGAAAATAAATGACACATTTTACGCTGAAGTTTTTAAGCGCTTTAAAAGCATTAATGAGAGCTACGAAAATGTATTGTTTTTTAAAACGAGAGTTTACAATGACTTAAATGTTAGTACAAAATTTATTTTTCTTTAAATTGTTTACCGAAGTCGTATTCTTACATTGTCAAGTTGTATGACTGCAAATTGAGAACAAGTGACTAAATAGCAGGGGTATGTTTTTTTGTACGTAGTTTGTCATATATCTAGGTTGATAATTTTGGAGCTAGTTAAAGGCTCTGTATGGACAAACCCATTATTCCTCTGCTGTTATGTATAGTTGAGAGTTTGTGTGAGAAGGGACTGCCCTCTGGGCTCATGAACAGCAAATAGTTGTAAATTCGCTGCCTGTTTATCTAGCCAGACGCATGATGTTAATTAATTTTTCAAATTCGATTGGGCAGCACTATGGGGGGTCATTTGGCCTGCATGTCTACAAATCAGCCTCCTCCATATGCAGGCCTGTAATTAAGTTGAGGTATCATGAGAGTGGTGACTTGCAGAATGATTTCTTCATCTCTGCTTGCAAAATCAACCTGTTTTTGAATAGGACGCTATAGTAATTATAATTGTTCTGTTTCTTCTCTTACCACTGGGAGAACTCATTCCCATAAAAAAGCTAAAAAGTAAAAGTTCATCTTACTTCTTAGTTGTTTAAAAAAAAAAAAAAAAAAGACATTTGTAGGCTGTAAACATTAGATTTTTTTTTTCCGAATAATACACTTAGAGTGGTTTAAAAAAATGACAAGTTATGCTGTTCATTTCAAAAGTTGTCAAACACGTTTTGTGCCATAATAATGTCTTGCCTATTAAATAAGCACAAAAATAAGAACAGTTTGAAATTGTACACTGGGGTGTTTGTGGATATTTGTGTTTCAAAAGGGGGAACAGTTATCAAGTGAACTTATCAACTAATTTAGACATAAGTTTACTTAAATGCATACGTAATAAATGTAAAGAACACAACATTTAAGGAAAAAAGTTCTGATATGTTTTAAATTTGAACGTTTGAACGTCTAAAAAAAAACTTGGAAGAGAAATGAAAAAACGTGCCTGTAACACAAAGCTGCTTGTTAGTCTTACACATTTTAGCATTAAAGAGCCTTAACATCTCATTAAAGATTAAAGTTTGTGCATGATATCTACAAAAGCAGCTGGAATGAAAGAAACATTTACTTGTCAGTAATCTAGGTTCAAAGCTTCATTAAATAAAATGACCTGGGGTGAATATGTGCCTTCAGCTAAATTCACATGGTAGGACATGGTAGGCCCCTTCTTTCCCAGTGTTAATTAAGGTTGTGTAAATACTTTGGTACAGTGCATGGACTGTTACATGCTCTTAATTCCGTACCTGTCTTGTTGTGGGATAACTGTGGAAGTGTTGTTGATAATATGCCAGAACTGTACAATCTTGTACCTTTAACAAAAAAGAATTTGGCTTGTGTCAAACACTTAATTTTTTTTATGCTTTGTTGATATGAGATGAATGGACTACTTGATATATTAATAAAAGGTATAAAATATATTTGAAAATAAATATGTAATTGATTTGAACTCATGAAGCTTGTGCAGATAGTAGTTTTGTGTAGGAAGCATTTTTTATGGTGCTGTAATTTCCTGTAATTATTTACACAACATTTTTGAAGTTTGTAGTTCTAAAATAACTTTTAATGGTGAGATTGGATTCATTTTTTAATAAATTAAAAATCACATTCACTATGTTGCCAGTTTTTTTACATGTGTGAAGGTGGGGCAATAGCAGCGTCATCTCCACTGCCTTCCAGGTTATCATCTGAAATTTCCAAATGGCTGCTTCTGTGTGGTCTGATGATGGAAAAACGCTCTTATTTTATTGAAGGGAAGAAGAACTGCATAAAGCGTGGATCAGTATCTAGCTTTTGTAACTTTCATTGAACTTAAGCTTCATTGTTTGTCTAGGTGTGATGTACAAAATTCTAGTGTTGTTCTATGCTTGGAAAAAAATGTCAAAAACAGCTATATTCTTTCCTGTTCTGTGTTATATGAAGCAGGCAGAGTTATTAGCAATTTAAATACTAACGACTGTTAAGGGTCAGTGTTTCGTAGATTTATATATTATTATTTCATTACATTACTGACAAACAAATTTGAGCAATTTATGGAAACTTTGTCATTTTATCTCATCTACATTTATTAGCAATTTACAATAAGTTTTGCTTCCGCCTGTATTCAAATACCTTATAGATGTTTGTAAACAGCTGTCAGCTCACCTATAGGTTGTGAAATGGGAGACCAATAACAAGCAGAGTTGTAGCCATAATTTACATCCGACATCCTGATCTAGTCAAGGAAGTGAATGAAATTTAGCTTGATTTTGCTGAAATATGCTTTTTAAATATGGGCTCCTTGCATGGTTGGCAGGATTGTAGTGCATGAGCCATTTTAGATTACGGCCTTACAGGTTTATAGGCAAGAAGTAGTTGTCCTTGCAGTAACACTTTTCAAAATGAGCTCCCTTTACATTTGAAAAATCTTATCAATTAAGATATACACATATGTAAAATTATTTTCCCCCCCGGCTGTATATGTGTCAAAGTTTTAATAGACATTACCACAAATGCTGGTAACATTTCATAACAGCTTGATTAATCGCTAAGCTTTCTAATGATTTGTTGCATGTAGAAGCAAAGGCAAACATTTGACAAATTTAATGCACCTTAAGTCTGTTTTGTATAGTAGCTCATAAAAGTAACAATAGTGCTTCCTTAATTAAATCCTGGCAATAGTTTTCCTTTATTGATGCATGCACATGGTACATTAGTTTGTCCCCCTCTTCATTACTGCTTCATTGCATTCTTATTTGGCTTTTAACGGCATCAAAACATTAATCAAATTACTCTAATGGAGTTCCGACTTGCTGCTTTGAATAGTGAAGTGCATTTTAGTACATTCTAAGTTATTTTTATAGTTTTTTTTTTTAAAGCAAGGTAACAAATTACTGCTGTCTACTGCATGGAGCATAAAATTATGTATTTTTAAAATGAGTTTTCCATGCAGATTAAAAAAATGTTCTGATTCTAGGTTTGCTAATTTTGTTTTAACAGTTATTGATAATAGCTCTAAGTACAGGTAATACAGTTACTAAAAATACAAGTTACTGTGTTTGCATCAGAAAGTTTTCAGCAGTGGGCTTGTATTGTTCCCAGTAAGTTGAGCAATGTACTATAAAAAATATGAGTTTGACAAAGACTGTTTAGTTGAAGACATTTCTTAATTGTTACTTAATTCTGAAGCCCAGTTAGATATATACG
Organism: Heterotis niloticus; assembly: GCA_018136845.1. Lineage (NCBI taxonomy): Eukaryota > Metazoa > Chordata > Actinopteri > Osteoglossiformes > Osteoglossidae > Heterotis > Heterotis niloticus. The sequence continues at coordinate 10,509,839 of CM030899.1, read as the reverse complement.
GAAACAGTTTAAAAGAACTTACAGTATCAGTTGCACCTATTATGTCCATTAAATTTGTGAGTACGAATAGTTCTTGTATCCTGCGGGAATTAAAACTGTGCAGCATCTGTACAAAAAATAAGTCAATAAATAAAAAGATTTCTGACCAATGAGTCAGAAAAGTATTCCTGGTTACTGGAAAACTGTTACTTACTATTATTGCTGTGGCGATTTCACTAAATGCTAGCTTTTCTTCCCAAAGAAATTTAAAATCCTTTACTGAATAAAACAAATTCTACGCAGTCTTGTAAAAAATCTTTTGCACATTCTGTTCACATTAAAGTAAAAAAAAAAAATCGCACTAGTTCAATTATTATTTAGTACTTAAATGGCAAAGACTTCATTTCATTAGCTGGCATGTTGAACTATGTCAACATTTGGTGATTTTTCTATTCTTTGCAAAACTTTATTTAAGTAGGATATTGCATTTATTTTAGTGTTCTAGCTGTCAAATGTACATTGTAATTAATATTTTTCATATAATTGCTGTTTGTGTGGCATGCATAGTTTCAATCGTGTTTAGGTTCAATTTTTTAAATGTGCATCTCCAACATTTTTTGATATTTAATTTTCTCTGTGCTTAAACATCCTTACTTGTTACTGTGCAGAATTTATGTCTTTCTTGTACTCTGTCTTTCTTGTACATGTACTCACCATTTTAGAGACTAATTTGGAACCAAAAGTTGGAAAAAATATTACAGAATGCCTTAACATAATTTTAGTATAAATAATTATTTCATTAAAATATCTTAAATATTTAAAAAATGTCATAAATGTGTAATAATTTGAAGTAAAGTATGTTATGTTTTAACATAATGTTTGCTGAAAGTACAAGTAAATGTAAAATTAAGATTAGTAAATAGGTTATTTTTAGGAGAGAATGAGAACTAAAAATAGTATATATTGCTGAAAATATAGCTAGTAGCTTTTAGTTTCTAACTAGCCAATCTTATTTTTCTTGTTAACATTAATACTACTAACTTTTAAATTGGTGTTACTTAACATTAAGACTAGTTAGCTAGCAAAAATTTTGATTGACACACTTTATGAAAACAATTAATCAATTGAAGTAGCTAAAACATACCAGTTTGCTATTTCATGTTCTACTACACTGACAATGCAACTACGGCGTGTTACAAAATAATATGTATTTTGCAAAACCTGCCACTAAAAAAGTGTAATACAAATCCTTCTCAGATTCTCTGTTGTACCCTGGTGCCTGATTCCATGTACACTAATTGTGCCAATCATTTACATAGGATAAACAAAGAGCTACTAAAATATTGCTTATCTAATTAGGTGAAGCCAGATGAGTCAACATATCATGAATTTAAATTAAAAGTATAATGAATATGACAATTCAGTATGTGAATGGATATGATATCGATGTTAGTAGCCTTTTTCTGGTGTGCTGTCCATTCTGTCAGTAACTCAGTTGAATGCATGTATGAAATATCAGTAATCTCTAGAATATTAATATTGTGGTTTAAAAAGGAATGCGGTTAGATGGAAAGGGATTCATGAAATCACTGTAAATGCACTCCACCATCTTAATAGGAGTGTGACAACTTGTCTGATATTGGGAGGTCTAAAAAATAGTAGCAACATTCAGTGGACTTATAGAAAGACTTGCTTGAAAAAATAGGATAACTATGTCCCCACACACCCCTGATGCATATATTTATGCATTTAAGCATACAAATGTGTAACAATTACCATATTTGCAACCACTGAATTACTCAATTTCATATGATGAGTTTTCTTAGAAGAATCCCTTGAAATATGAGTCTTTGACCTATAAGCTTTTTTGAGATATGATTCTTTGACCTATAAGTTTTTGTGTACATGAAATTCTTTACTACTGATTTTGTACTGTAATGGTAATGTAATGTTCGACTTAGAAGAATTTTTGCTTAACGAAGCAATTTCCAGGAATGCGTTATGTTTTTAAGTTGCTGGACATTTGTATTGAAACATTGAATATAAAATATCCTTTTTAGAAATTATTTTATTTGAATTTAGCTCCATGGTACATCTTAATTACTTGGTTAAATGCCATTCAGCAATTAAAGATGTGGTTTTATAACCTTGAAGTTGTTATTTTAAGTCACAAGAGGACCTCAGATATAGGTTAGACATAGTAATATGTTTCAGAAAGTTAATTTAAGTGGTTAATACAAATGCAGAAGATATTCTTCAAAATTAATTTTCAGCACTCCAACTGAATGAATTTCAGCCATGTCTGTTTTGCAGTGGGTGTGGGGCTCAACCATCAGAACCTTTTTTATATATTTTGTTTTAACAAGTTGGATTAGAAATAGCTCAGAATACATAACATACATTTATAGATGCGTTATCAAAATGATGGCATTATGTGATTGCATGTGTTTTATTTTATAACATTTGCGAGGTAAGATAAAGTGCAGGAACACATTACGTGCAATGAAGTCAAATCCCCATACTTCATTCTTGGAAATCAGTTGTAACGTGAAGTCTCATTAGTCTTACTAATTAGACATAATTACCACTGATTTCAATAGGAAAAATGCTGAAGTATTCCTGGGTCCACAAAGTAACCACTTTGCTGAATTAACATCAAAACTCATGAAAATGAAGATAACGTTTATTTTAAAACAGACATTTCGTTAACAATATACAGCAATGACAGCACCGCCAGCGAACTGGGTGTGGCCACTCTATCCCTGTAGGTAACGCACAATAAAAACACACACACACACACACGCGTCCAGTCTTGATCAAACTATACTCCTGCACATTGAACCCAAAAGACTTTAATGTCAAATAGATGTAAACTTCAACGCTATAGGTTGGTTGCCATTACAAAATTTGAAAATTTACTAATGGTCTACATTTGTTACTTTGTAAATGTAAAAATTCTTCATGCTTGTAATTCAGGTAAGGGTATTAAATAATACATACACAAAAACTCATTAAGTTGAAGATTTGTACCTTGTGGGATACCCCCCCTCCTTGTATGTATACAGGTAAACACCATTTTATATACTTTATTAGTTCTTGAAAACGAATTCAAATAACCATCCCCAAATAATTTTTCCAAAATTCCTATTACAGTGTAAAACACCTTGTGGCACATGCAGCACACACACTGGGCAGTGCTGCTTTATTTAATGATATTAAAGTGGAGACATTCCACAGATGTGTACAAACAAAGGAAACATGACATGAAACTGTATGTATGGTAGCAAAGTGTGTTCCTTACAGCTTGCTGTATTATGTTGCAAGGCATTATAGTGCAGGAACAAGCTACTTGTTCTCCATGTGAAATTTTAAAAATTTTTGCCGATGGATTTCTGGCACTGCATTATGGCTTTGTATTATAACAGGGCATCAATTGTGCAAACTGGGAGTTGGTATTAAAACTTTAATTGCATTATAGTGAAATTGCATATATCAGGGCTTACCTGTATATAAAGTACAATACAGTCTGTTCTCGATTTGGACTTTATGGAGGGAGCCATTTTTCAGACATGGCAAAAGTTTGGAAAACTGAAATATTTTTTACTATGGTACTCTATACTGCACTATGTACTACAGTAATACTTTTGTAACCTAATGGAACGTGTAATATACCCGAGTCTAATAAAATTAAAGTCAGTACTCTATTTTAAACATATGTACAGTACACTCACATACACACTGATATATATATATATATATATATAAAAAATAACTGCAAGAATATGTACGATTTTATGGGCTCTTAAATTGTTAAACCTAAAATTAGGAATTTTATTTGAAATATACATTAATACATATGTAGGTATTAATATTTAAATTTTAAATGGCTCTGACAAAATTCTTAATTGTTCTGATATATTAAGGTGAACAGTTTATGGTACATTATCACTAATGTCATAGAGTTTCTGGAAATTTCAGATGGGTCAGTCTGTCTAGCCTTGTTAGATTGCTTTACTTTTCTTCTGATGACAAACTGGAATTCGACTTACAGCAGTTGGTGACTCTTGGACATATGGTGCTTTCCTCATGGAAATAAAGAGCAGCTGGAGAGTTGCTGTACCATAGGCTTGGGCTTTCAAATACTTAGAGATTTGAAAAAGCAACAGAAACAAAAAAAAGCTTGTGAAAAGTGTAGTGTTGCTCTTGAGTCATCTGGGAGCGTTCTTTCGTGTATCACAGACATGTCAAATCTGTCATTCTCTTCAGAGAAGGGAATGACTTTTTGTCTGGAGGTTTGAGTTTTATTGTTATTTGGGGATATGTGGAACTGGTTGGGTTTTGGAAGAGTCTGGAAACAAGAACTGACAGTTCTCTAACCCAATCACATACTCTACATTATGTAGACCCTAGTAAATAGCTAGGCAGCTTTTTTCAGAAGAGAAACAGTAATCCCAAATGACGCCATGTAGCCACAGTTGTGTTGACCAGGTTTTTTTGCCATTTATAATTAACATTGTCCTAAACTAGCACTAACCTTAACCCTAAACAGTCTCTTAGTCCAGGATGGCAATTGATCAAAATTGAGACCATGCTCACTTCTCAATTGTTGCTATTGAAAAAAAATACAGATGGCAATTGATCAAAATTGAGACCATGCTCACTTCTCAATTGTTGCTATTGAAAAAAAATACATTTTTGAAGATTAGTATTTTGTTAATTTTAGTATTAGTATTTTGTTTATTAAAGTTCCCATTGATAATCTTGATCTGTTCATAATCTCTATTAAGATAAAGGCAGAAAGAGTTCATTTCAGATCATTTCATTATAATATCAAAAGATGGATATGCATTGTATCATTTTTCCAAAAAAAGTTCTCAGTATCAAAGGTGAGTCGATGGTTAAGAAATAAACAGAAAAGTATGCTCTACATAAGTACAGCAGGTTAACTGCGACACAGTATTTCTACAGAACATTCAGTTTTTTTAAATACAGGTTGCAGTTTCTTGACAATTTTGCTAATTTGTATCCATGTTAGTGCAGCTTTAGCTTGTTGACTTGTTTTCAAGCAAATATGATGTCTGTCCGAGTAGACTTCATGAGACTTTACTTTCCACTTTTAAGCGTTGACACGAAATAGCGAGCCATGCAGTGACAGTGGCCCAAACCTTGGGTACCTACTTGCAGTTGTGACAGGAAAATTCAAGCTGTAGTAAAGTGTTATCAGTCAGTGCAAGGATATGATATCTTACATTTTTAGCACAGAATTTCCAGAAAGTATAACATATACAAACACAGAAGACATAAATTGATGATACATTAGATTCCAGAAACTGAAACGGTTATAGTAATTGTACTAGCCTTGCTTTGTTTATAGTGATTAGAAATCATATTGCCTTCATACTGTTTAGAAAAATGTTTTTAATTGAGGTTTAGTAAGTGTAATCAGTCAAGGGAATCCAACAAGGCAGATGAGATGTGATTTTTTTTCCCCCTAAATTCTGGTATTTAGTATATTTAAAAAGCAGGACCTCTTTAACAATTAGTTTACAGTAATCGAATGAAAGGGACCAATACATTTTAGTGTTATTAGCTTGCAGTGAGATAGCCTGTGAGAGGGAAGGCGTTTTAATCAAAGATAATGCTGTATAACTGGCAGATTGAAACAAATAAACATAGATTCTGAGCAGATGAATTAACAAGGAATGCAGCTTTAAACACATGTTTCTTATAGGGCCTCTAAGGTAAAGTCCAAGATGATTCATTTACAGCACACTGAATGAAAACAAACTGTACACATTTATGAGGTCTAATGTTTTAAAAATGTGGGTACAAGGTTCATTTTAAAAGACCAGATTACTTTGTGGTGATAGTTGCACATAATACATTTTGATTGGTGCATAAAGGCTCAGCTGAAGTACACGATAGCTCACGTATGGGTTCATATGAGACTGAAAGTGCACTAATATTCATGTAAATGTATTAAGTGTTACATAGATCCAGTCTGTTTTTATTTATAACTTGAAATAATTCAAAGAAGACGTATAATTTTTTGTACTTATTTTTTTGTACATAAGAAAAATAAATTCAGCCAATTTCTCCAGATTTTCAATTGTCCAATAAATATTTACATCATAATGAAACATGTTTAATTTTGAGAAACTGAACCATGTTTTTGACCCATTCATTCCTGTTATAGATGGAATTGTAATGTTTTTTTTTCTGCTAGATTGCCCAATACATTCCCAGCATGCAGTAAAGCCTGTGCAACACCGGTACAGTATTGTGATATAAAGAAAATGAGCTTGTTGATTTTTTTTTTTTTTTCACACTATAAAATGTTTTTACCAAGTCTTTTTGTGTAATGTACATTTCTCACGTTACTGGTGGAAAGAGGGAAATAAGCCAGAACAGTCTCTCTGGCATAATCCAGGCCATGGTGTGACTCAAGACAGTGTCCTCACGCCTGTGTGATGATACACTGCATTCTCACCTCAGGGCGGCAGTGAAGCAGGCTGAACATCAGGATAGGAGAAGATTACAGAGCCTATGCTGCGAGTTTAAACAGGATTAGCGATTTCAGCTCAGGTGCTGAAGTAATAGGATTAGGGACTTCCTTTTCTTGTTCATCCACCGTTAAGCTGAATTACGGGGTGAAAACAAAAAAGGTGCATTTCTTAACTAGTTGGAACACATGGGACCCGTTAAACTCGTGGGAGCCTGCAATTTCCTGGAGCTGCCACACACCTCAGCTCCAGGTGTGACCATGTTATCTAAGAGGGGTTAGAGTAAGCCTCATGTTGAAGCTCTTGATCGTTTTCAGGTTAAAAATTTAGCAGACTAAAGGATGTACTAGATTAATTAGAATCCATATGCTTTTAGTGAATAACCCTTTGATATTTTGAAAGATAGTTTTAAAAGACAGTGGTAAATAGAATGGAACACATACTGTACATGTAGATGTTTTTGTTGTTTTCTGTGCACCTCAGAGCAAAGAATATAAAAGAAATTTGGCACAAAATGCACTTCCAACACGGAAAAATTTATTCTTAAACCGAGTAGAGATTTAGAGAAGGAAGCAAAGAAGGATGACTTACTTTTTTGGTCACAACATTGTCAGGCAATTCATTTAAACATACCATGTTGTATGTGCACTGACCCATGTTTTTTTGTAGCTGTACTGTGGGTCAGTTGTTTGAGTCAGCTGTGAAAAGCAATGCATACCTTTTCAGTGCCAGCCTTGTGTGGACCCACAGGAAAAATGCCTCGCTCACCAACCCAAAGGGATCTGCCTCTAATCCTGGGATTTATCCTTCAAAAGCCTGTCTCTTCTGGAAGGCTCTGAGGTCCTTCACAGAATTCTTTGCTTCTAGCCTTACCTAATGGGCAAGTTAAAGTATATCTGTGGGGGGTAGGGCAAGGGCTTATATGAGGGGTAGTAGAGTGGGTTGGTGGGGGGCACGGACACTTGGCTTACATTCGATCCTCCGAAAGATGAGTAAAGAACCTGTGAGAGCTGGTTGTGCCCCTGTGCCTCAAGACCATAGTTCCCTCTGCTCAAACTGGAGCTGGGAGAGTTCATTTAACAGCTAAAAAATGAAGTTGAAGGGAACTTATGTCCATCCATCTGAGGTCTGCCTTTGTTGCTGGCCTTTGTGGGAAACACTCAGCAGGCCTCCTTACACTTACACTTTGTGCTTGGCCTTTAAAAGAAGTTCCTTCTTTGTAAAAGCCTTTAACATTGATGTAATTTTTTTGCCACAGTACACTAAGGTGTACACTGTGGATTTTCATGATGGACATAGTTTTCAGGGTGAATCTCCCAGCAAATCTGTGATATCGTTGTAACATGCTGGAATTTTTAGGAAGTCATTTTTCATAAAACTGAGTAGCAGTGTTACAATACACAGATACAAGCACTTCTTTGTTGCAGGCCTGCTGGACCTTTGGTTTTGTATCTATGTTATAATCCACATCTACAAATACTTCTTTGTAGTGGGCCTGCTGGACCTTTGGCTTGTCTGACAGTTTCTACCTTCCAAGCAAGATGGTCTTGGCTGCATTCCCAAGGAATGCCATCATGACAAGCCTAAAGACCCTGACTTATTATTCCAGCAGCACCTCAAAAGAATGATAGCCCATGTGGTTTAATTTTACGCTGTCAGTCTTGTGCTTTTCCCCAGCTGTTCTGGGGTTAATCTCCGTACCCTGCCGTCCACAGTCAGAAAGTACTATCGTGCTAGCACTCTGCAAAACAGATTTACTGTTTTGTTGACTTATAAAATGAGAAGTGTCTGTGACTACAGACATCTGGAGATGTCAGAAAAAACCATTTACTTTTAAACACATTTAATTTTTTTGCTAAACATTTGAATTGCCTTTCTTTTGGATATATCTATCTGCTTTAACATAAACAAAACTGCACGTCTTCCATGGAATCGCATACTGGTACAAACAAGAAATTAGGTGGAGATTTTCTGTTTTTGAAATTAATAATTCATCTGTTCAAACACTATCAGTTAATGTTCTCAGATGAGGGCTGGAGGTCAGTCTATTTTTTCAATCCACATAAATTACATTGAAATATAGTTTTTTCTTCATCTTGCTTTAATTTGTATACGTCTGGAAGCAATGTGCTAAGAACTCTAAATCAGACAACACAAAGATTTCCAGAGTGGAAAAAATTGACAAACCAAAAAAATTCTTTTGGTGACTGGCCTGTTTCAGACAGTGGTTTTAGCACTTTGAAGCAATCATAGCTTCATCAATTCTATGACCTGTTATCCCTGCATAGTTAATTACAATAGTGACTCCTTCTAGCGTATTTAAAGCATTTTATGAGGCCGACACGCCACATTAGCGTTTACTGAAAGTCAGGGTGGGAGATCTCTTTGCCTCCCTCAGTGCTTTCATTACCCAGAAAACCAAAATGTCTGAAAGTACAAATGCAGAAGGGAGGTCCAGCATTTAATCTCATGTGATCAACTCAATAGAATTTAACTACTTCCCACAAAAACCATCAGCATGACCAGTGTCTCGGTGTAATTTTTTTCTATCAGTATGGCAGCTTTTAAAGTACTTTGTGACATGGCACTTACCGCAAGCTTCTAACCAGGCTGTCAAAGCTGTACATCAGCTGTAACACTCACTTTTTTAACCGCTTGTGCTTGCTAGAGATACAGTGGTCCAGAGTCTATCATCAGGGGCTAGGCTAAGAGGGTGCTCCCTCAATGGGATGTCTGACCATCACATGGGAGCCACACATTCACAAATTACTATGAATTTGGAGTGCCAAATTAACCTGAAACATGTGTTTGGACTGAAAAAGGAAACCAGACCACCCAGACACTGGGAGAACATGCCAACTCCACACAGACTAACCTGGATTTGAATCCACGCCTAAATAGCCCACATGCTGCGAGGTGGCAGTATTATCTTCTGCGCCACCCTTAATGTAGAAATAAGTCTGTGCTATAAGTCGCCCAAGTATTTTAGATAAGTTGGTCACGAATTTTACACAACAAATGCTATCAGATGTATAGTGGAAATTTTATCAGTAAATAAAAGTGTTTATTCCTTCACTCATACATCATATTCTGTGTGGACTTTTATTTCTGAAATATGAATAAATTTATATTCTATATAGTGTATTCTATATAGTTTTTGAGTTTGAATTATAATTTAACTGGGTAATGTGTTCCTTGTTTGCTGTATTTTACATTTTCTCATAGTCAAAGCTAATTTTCTCCAGTTATGGTCAGAGTAGAATATTGGCTACATTGTCTAAGTAAAAATGTACACACCACCTACTTTATTATCAATATCGTCGTTGTTGCTACTACTACTATTATTATGTTTAAGTTCAAATCCAACTCAAGATGTGTGGAATTTGCATGTTGTCCAACGGCATGTGTTGAAGAAAACGATAGTAAACCATTTCACGTGAATCTCATACATTTATTGATGATACATATGATTGGATTGTGTGTAACAGGACAGCGCTTACTATTGCAGGGGCTGACAGACCGGTCTCTACTGACAAAACACTTCTTTCTCCCGTTGCAGAGAAAGTGTTTTTCAGTTTTTCTGGTCCACATTAAATAAATGATTTGCTACTGTCAGTATTGGTTTCACAATAACAATAACCAAACATATAGCTTCAGAAACATTACATTTTCGGGAATTTTAGCAACATCTGTTTTAAGCACCAATTACAGTACTGTATAGCAGTTGCTGGGTTCCTGCACAGTAATGCCACTGGAAAAATCCACACATACATCTTCCACTGAGTAAAATTTATATGTATTAGGTAGGGTGGTCTTTCTTGTAACGTCAAACCTAATACCTATATATAATGGGGCACTCTGGCAGATGATTTTTTGTGGGCTGCTTTCACATGTGCTTAAGCTAGGGAGATTTTGAAGGGCCATTACAAACTCAGACAAATGTCTAATGGCAAGATGTAGTCTTTAGAATGCCCTGTTTGAAAATGTTTTTCTATATATGGAAAAGATGTATTCTTGTAGGTCTTAAAGGACGTTGAGGAATAGTACTGTAGTGTTCTGGATTATCAAGTCTCAGTTATATAGGCTTTACGATAATGGAAGTGCATGTTTGTAGCTGAAACTGCAGCTGTACAGTATGGGGCGCAGTATGTGAACCTCATCCTGTCCCATTCCAGCTCTGATGGGTGGCAGGAGAGGAGAGCCAATGGCCGTGGGCATTTTAATCTGTCTCCGGAACGGGCAATTAGGGAATCTTCGGAAGCACAAGGCCAGTGAACCTTTTATTGTGGAGTTCACTCGGCATACAGGGATTAAACTGGCCAAGAGGGACTCTGCTGGAAGGGCCTTTTCTGCCACATTAGCTTTAACAAAAAGGATTACTGTGGTGTAGGAAGAGCACCCCACCCATTTTCCCTCTTCTCTGCCAACACTCAGTATTTGCAATTAACTGTCTTTCCTATAGAAAGTAAATTTTAGGGGTCAGTCAGTAGGAGTGTATTCCTCATAGCACAGCCACACCCTTCCGAGGTGTAATGAGACGGAAGATGGCTCTGGGTGAAAGCGACAGAAAGAAGGAAAGGGCCATTGTTCAGGTTCTTCTTGGTGGGAAATGTAGGCTTGTTAGTTGAACCAAGCTGCTTGGCTGATCAGCTTGAACGGACTGTGGGATAGGATAGTAGATCGTCCAGACCGGGGGGGGGTGTAGCCAATAGTGTGATCTGAGCACTTCAGTGGACCTGAATGCAAGAAGCCCACACTTGATGATCAGACTGTATCTAATATGGCAGTAAAAGAGAATGGCAGGCCATTATATGGATTTCACTTCAATAGACCACAGAGTCTATTTGACTTGAAATCTAGATGTTGTCAGCATTGAATTGCACAGCCAAGTGCTCTCGTGAACATTATAGACCATGAAAACGAGCTTTGGTGAATTAGTCAGTTCAAGTTACAGAGGCCGAAATTATATTACAGAGCTGTCTGCCTGTTACTGATACACAAATACAGAGACTTGGCACTTTTTATGTGGTATTTTTTGTTTAACATGAACATGGTGGTGAATACTTAATGCATATTTACTCTTTAGAGTTTTGTAAAGTTTACTGGAGGTCTTCAAAAAGTCATAGCTAACTCCCCACCCCCCTGGCCCACTCTCAAGCTCTCTCCTTTTTGGTGCTCTGCGGCAGAGACTAAAACGTGTTAAATGGGGCTGGCCTCCTTGGGTCTCGAATGGATCAGAGTGGCACAGAGCGTTTGGCTTGTTAATACTGCCCTTAATCCCAGCTTCTCTGGGTGGGTGGGTAGAAGAGGGTGGGGGCTTTGGTAGGATACTGCCCGGCTCCCTGTCTGCTGATGGTCGAATGTGGAGCCCCCAGCTTTGCAACAGGAGCTTGAACACCACATCAGAGAGCAGCCACCAGATGCCCCGAGAGCCCTTTCCCAGCCAAGGTCAGGACCATTGTACTGCAGAGCACAGCTTGAAGGTCTTCTGCTGCACCAGGGAACAGGGTACCCGCTTGAATCAGCTTCCTCTTTCATCTGTTGCTTTGCATCAGTAATGATCTAATATTAGCATGTGCAATATGTGTTCTTGTGACCTGTTTCTGAAATGTAGGGTTTTTACTTAATACCAAAAGAAAGCTTTGATGTTAGGAAAACATGGGAACTGGACGATATGCACTTGAGTTTTTTCTGCTGTAATTTACAGCCTCTTGAAGAGGTGTTCTGTTGCATCCTCTGAAAGTTTTAAATTCTTGTTTTTCATACTTTGATATGAATCTGTATAAACCTTTTGATCAATGTGGGACATGTTTAAAAATAGTAATACAACTATTTTTAATGTTTTACACAACTGAACAAAGATTTGATCTCAGTTTCTTTCTACAGGGCACATTTTGTTAGTATGGATTTAAAGTAGTAAAACAAAAAAAAATTCATGGAGGATTAATTAGACGACATACATCTTCTTATACACTAAGCAATGCAACAGACCTTCCTGTAATTTTCTGCAGTGGCAGCAGTCACTCTTACATGTGCCATTAATGCCATTACCTCGAGTGCTTAAAACGCTAGTGATTGATGAGTATTGATTTTATTTAGTATATGTCTCTCATGCAGTGAAAGGAAAAACATTTAAATCTTTGTTGTTCGTGTTCTACTGCTGTTTCTCTCTAGATCTTTACAAATCTGCCATGAGCTATACTAAGTGAATTTCCAGTTTTGTTACTTGAAGTCTGGATTAAATTCCTCAGCATGCATTATATAGGTAGCCCGGTGGTAGGTGGATGGGTGCGTGCGTGTGTGTGTGTGTGTGTCTTTGTGCACACGTGTATGTTTTTTTTCTTCTCACAAAGTGCCCACAGGGATTCTTTATTAAGAACATTTTCACAGAATAAAACCTTAACAGATTGCTTATTGATCGGCACTGCAGCCAAACAGTAAAAAAAAAAGAAAAAAGAAAGAAAAAACAAAGCGAAATCAGACCTTTTCCCCTGCAACCACCTGAACTGCCGTGTGTCTCATTCTATTCTGCACCCCTGCAGTTATCCAGCTCCTTATACCCTTCATCCCTCAAAAAAAGCCTTCTCCTATATCACAGCCCAAAGTGGAGAGATTTATTTGGAAAATGAGCACTGTTTCTCTCTGGCATATATTTAAAATCCCATTTTCTTTTTCTGGTTGTTATATTTTCTGCACAAGAGGCCTCTTCTTGTGGATTTGGCTTCAGTTGGATTCTAGCATAAAAGTATAATTTGATACGCATTAGTGTTATTAAAGTTTGTTGCATCCTCTAAAAATGTCACTAGCAGAATTCTCTAAAACAAAGGGCACCAAAACATTAACGTCAGGCTAATGTAACTAGGCTGGTCACAGGTCAGTTTTCTAAGTGAATGTCTTTTTTTCCTATTTATTCCGAATAACCTTTGTCTGTATGTGTGATAGATTAATCAAGAACTGCTATATTATGACAAATATAATTCAGTTGTTTATTCCTTTGTTCTGATTATTACTTTTGTTCTTTGGGGTGTGCTATTTGAATATTTGAAACATAATACATCTTCTTAGGTGTTGTTTGTTATACGGTGTATTTAATATCACTTCTGTGCTCTTCATAATTCATTAGTATTTAGGTATTTTAAAAGAAACAATGGATAATACAATATGTCAAATATTGTGTTTTTTAAGGCATTATCAAAGAATAGAGGTATACATGGGATTCATTGTGTCTGTAACTGTTTGGTAACCAATTTTATGCCTGGAAGCAGAAAATTGAATCAAATTCACTATGAAAATACATTAGAATGCCAATAAGGGATCTGCAAAACATGTTGAGGTTCTGTGTTGCATTTTTTAGCATAATTATCTTTTATTATACTTAGAGAAAATTTGCAGTGCATGTTGTTTTTGCACAAGGATTTTTTTTAGAATATTGTTGTGTTACTTTCAATAGGAATTTTATTTAATTTCTGTTATTATGATCTGACATATTTTGTCTCAGATCAACCTTTATGAATTACACTCTCAGAAGTCATCAGACAGGACATGAAAACAACTTGGAAGGAAAATTTTGAAGCATGGGGAAATTATTTAGAAATACAAAATGGGTAAAATAGAAGTAATCAGTACAACAACCAACGTCATTTTACCACAAAAAGTCATACACTGCAAATGCAAAGAAAAAATACTTAAAATTTTATTCATCAGAGTGGTAAATGTCCAGTTGCATTTCTGTATTTATAAGATTACTCTCCACAAAAAGGCTCCTTTCTACGGTGTTGTCATTTCTTTCACATTGGTTGGAACCTACCAAGTTCTTATTCTGTTTTTTCCCTGTGTTGCTGAGCCGAGGATTGTAGTAAAGGCAGTGCAATAACTGGAGAGTTAATGGGATTATGCAAATTGTAGCACTCTTAAAGGGCCCATTTGAAGTGGTTAATGGAGATTATGGAAATGGTCCACTGGCTAAGACGCTTGGAGTGGAAATGAAAGGCAATGGGAGGGCCTGGGAGAGAAAATAAATAAATAAAATGTGTCTACTTGTCAGCAGTGGCGATGAGGTGAAGGAAGTGATCGCTGTAGACAGGTCAGTCTTAAAGGTGGGGCTGGGGAGAGCGTGTAGCTTCCGACAATCTGGCCAACTGTATATTCCAACTGCAGTTTCTGCTTACAGTGTCTCGAGTTTGGAGATGAAAATATGGAAAGATTACACTGACATTCCAGATGACATTTTCAATACAAAAATGTTTACCATGAACTCTGTTGAATAATCTATTGAGAAACCAACTACAAAACAGTAATGTTCGACCCTTTCAGCTCTCAGCAGCGCCAGCACATTTCAAATGCAGAATTGGAACAGCTTTTCGTGCAGAAGTCCAATGTGTGTTACCCAAAACAAGTTTGAAATTGAAATTTTACTGAAATGGTTTCATATTTATAGACTGTGGTACAAGCAACAAGTTCTGTAATGCATGTCAGTTACTGTCAAGATGAAGACAGTGGATGAAAAGAAATACCCTTTTTTAAAAAAGTACTCATTTGGTGCTCTTCATTGAGAAGCTCTTTCTGTACGTCCTTTGTGTGGTTTCAGGCTCTTGGTGTGTAACTGTTCGTAGGTCTAAAGCCACAACCCCATCCTCTATTCTCTTTACAAACACACTGCCAATCCCCTCAAGTGTTTGTTTACTATATATAACAGCCTCTCTTCCAGCTGAATGTATGTGGATTTTTGCATTTTGCTTTATTTTTATTTAAAACTGCCAAAGAATGAGTCAGTTTAGCTGCAAATAACATTGTAGTAATAATTCTGTCTAAAAGTGGTGTTTGAACATTTGGATTCTAATCTGTTTCTTCCGACTTCAAGCCCAGACTAACATTCGATTACATTTTGTAGCTGAATGCTGTGTTCAACAAGAAAGTGTGTGCTTAATGAGGTTCGCTTCTGGAATAGCTGACACTACAATTACAAAATTTGACTTTGTTGTTGGCAAATTCTCTAGTTTTTGGAGCTTGGAAAGGGTCACCCATTTGTGTGCAAGGAATTAAATTCTTTTGGTACTTGGATCATTTGAAGAAGCTGAACCTCTGTCCATCCAACCAAGTCAGAGTATGAGCTGTTCTAATCTGAAGAAAAAGAGAATTAGAATTAAAATAAAGATAATTGTCAGTTCTATTTACCAGTGATTAAACCTCTGACAGTGTATGTGTTGCTTGGTGTTTGTCATTTACCATATATATGTGTGTGTATATATATATATATATATATATATATATATATATATATATATATATATATATATATATATATATATATATATATATGGTAAATGACAAACACCAAGCTTCTTTAAAATACCTAAAGTGCTCGTACATTTTTGGTTCCTGGAAGTGTCTTGAAATGGATGAAACCCTGTCATTGTACCCAGTATTTTGTTTCTGTCTTATTTGTAATTCACTGACTATAATCGTACCTGTTAACAGCAATTTTGCCTTTCATAGCCTCAGATCAAAGATAAAGGAAATGTAAAAACAAAATAGAATAATCCCTGCAAAAAAGTGTACTATCTAAGGATTACTGTTTAAAATGTGTTAAAATGTTTCCTCATATCAGCATTTTTATAAACAGCTAAACTGAATTTCCAATTAACCATGAAAGCAGTATGTAAGTAGTAGGTTTGAAGCAGTCCCAATGCCTGTGTTGATTCACTCACAGGGCTGAACCAGCATAGATAGTGTTACAATCTAGTGAGTTTAAGGAGCTTTCAACTGCATTTAATTAAAAATCAGAACAGGTCTTACAAAGGTAAGTAGGCTTGACCAAAGCAAAAAAGAAATCCAGGAAATAAAAGAAAGTCATGGGCCATAAAATTGCCAACCACAGTTTAATTTTGTCCAGGTGCCTGATCTCTCGTTTCATCTGTCATAGTGCTCTCTGCATATTTTTTTGCAATCTGTTTAAAGTAAAGTTAAAACCTTGGATGCAACATTAAAACCAGAAATGTGTGTTGACCCACCTGTGTGAAGGTCAGGTGTGGTGGCCGTGGAATACATTTGCATATTGAAAGCTGACCGTTTAAAGTTTTTCACAGCTATTTTTAATCAGTGTCAGAGCCTTTCTTATTCACCCCTATAGAATTCAAAAGTAACTGAATACGCACATATTTTCTCTGGTCTCATAGTCATATAATAGTCCTGTAGGAGGGGAAGCTAGGGTGCTTAACTCATATATTGTTCTTTTGTTGCGTCTGTAAAGTAGGATTGGAAGAAGCCAGCAATTGTTCTTTTAGATTTCAATTTGAGTCAACAGTCAAATCATCGCTGGACCTAAATGCGTTACATTTTTAATGTACGGATGCAGTATGAATTTGACATTACTACATACGAAGTCAGCCTGCATGTAGCAGGCAGATTGCTGTAATGATAGTGATGGATGATAGGACTTGCCTTTTATGTCTGTAATGCAATATCACAGACAATAAAATAAACATCAGCCAGTGACCTTGCTTTACTGCCATCCATTTGCCCTTTTTAAGGGTCTGCTCATGATACACTGAGAAATATTAACATCAAGCGAGTTAGAGGCCCACTCTCCATTATGATGAGATTGGTCACTTAGATCCACGTGAAAAATTTATGCTATTTAATGTAATTCTGGTCAGGGATAAGCAGAGGTAAAGCAGCGGCTTCTCTATTGAAAGAGGGTGTTCAACCTGTGATCGGCATCAAAGTATATTTAAGATAAAATCTTTTCTTATTACTGGTTGTATATTTTAATTTACTGTGATGAAAAAAATTTAATTTGTTTTAGGTGAATAATGATGTTGACTAAATGTATCCAATTAAGTTTTAGGCTATTAATGCTAGATATTGTGTAGTTTTGATGTATAATAAGGAAAGCTTAATTAAGGACATTTAGTGCTATGTTTCTTTCAGTATGGGTTTGGATTTATTAATTATGATGGCAAATACATCATCAAAACATATTTGGGCGTTCTTTTTTTTGTCAGAAGTTGAGCATCACTGTGTAGTCAGATTATTTTAATATCTAGTGGTTTTCATGAAAATGCAGGTATACCTTCTGATATGAGTCCCCGTTTACAAGTTTTCATCAATTAAATATTTTAATACCCGTCTCCAACTTACAAGATTTCCAAGAATGCATTACACTTGTAAGTAGGGGGATATCTGTGTGAATGCTTTTATTTAGGCACTGTGAGTTCTATTCAGGCTTTGAAACAAGTTTTAGGCTGTTGCCTCTGATTTGTCTTAGCTGTGGTCAGGTATGAGTGAACGTGTATATTCAGAAACTGTGCCCTTTTGTACCGTATTACTGTGGCTACCACCTTGTAGCACAGTAACAGGTGAGGGCTGGGTAGCAGGTTGTAGAAAGTTATCAGCCCTGACTCTGTACTGTTGTGGCCAATGAACTCTACATTGCCTTAAAAGAGACAGACAGCACCACTGACTTTTAGCAGCAGGCCACAGGAAACAGGCTTGGCCATTTTCTCTTCTTGCATTTCAGTTGAACTTTTTGCCATAAAAAAGTTGTTAAAGCACCATTCATTGATTATCCTTTGATTGCTGCTCTTCAATTTGTCAATCTGTATCCACATTATCCTGGTCAGGGTGGCACAGGGTGGCAGCGGTCCATAGCCTATCCCAGCTGTGAAACTACACCATGGATGGGATACCAATCCATCACAAACACACAAGTGCACACACACACACGCTAGGGGCAATTTATAGTGACTAATTAACCCGAGACCCATGTGTTTGGACTTCAGGAAGAAACCGCAGCATCCAAAAGAAACTCACCCAGATATGGAAAACATTCAAACTCCACACAGACTGAGCATATTTAAACACGCCCAAGCAGTCCTGATGTTGTAAGGCAACAGTGCCACTTGTTCCCCCACTCCTCTTTAAATTGACCTTTTGTGTGTGTGTGTGTGTCTGTGTGTCTGTGTGTGTGTGTGTTTCACAGGAAAGTCGACTGAGTCTGTGAATGAGTGCCTAGTTAAGAGCAGGGGCCTGGAGTTGTGGCCAGGCTGCCAGTGGTCACACTCCTGTGAGTGTGTGTGATTGCATCACGAGCAGCTCTGCACAACCACTGGTAATTAATTGAATGGGAGATCAGGAGCAGTGGCCCCACCAGGCTTATTTCATAGTGACAGCCTGTGCCACATCTTCCCTTCCTGCCAGGTCTCTCCGTACTTGTGCTGCCTGATAAATGAAGACTAATCTGTTAGAGGAGAATGTTTGTGGGCTGGACACTGGTGGAGGAGGACAGAGCTGTTTTTAAACACTCCGGGGACAGGCATGTGATTGAAAGGTTTCATTTGGTGGACCACTCCGGACACCTTGCTCAGTTCCACTTCACTTATATAAGTCTATGCTTCTGGACAAAAAAACAGGATAGGTAGGTTAAAAAAAAACTGATTTCTCAAAGTCCTCAATAGTTGTCCAGTAAGTGAAATCTCTTTTTCCTCCCTTATGCAGTGAAATTTGGTGAGGCATAAAAGAACCAGTTGATCACCACACCTTTACTCATTTCTCAGCATTTGTACCCTTCCAGGAAAAAAGAGGAGCTGTCTTTACTTTTCATTGCATCCATATTATTGGCAAACTGTGAAATGGTATTTAAATAAATGAGTCCTGGAGATCGAAACAGACCTGTCGGTGCCCTTAGCCTCATTGTCAGCATGTGGCCATTCCCTCCTGTCTTCCCTCCTTCTTGTTCAGGTCTCCATAGGCCAGAACACAGTGGGATACAGTTCCTACTGTCACAGAAGGAGACCTTGCTCCCTTGTTTATTTCTGTAATTAATAACAAAAAAGAAAGGACTGATCAAATGGGCCTCTGAGACCTCTGCCCCTTTCCCCATTGCTCTCCTGAACTCCTTGACCTCTGCGGATGAACACAAGTAGTTGGACGCCATGTGGTTTGAGTCTGACCCTTAGCTGTAGATCTCACTGTGTGCTCCCTACTTGCACACACATTTGTTTAAACCTGTGGGGCATTTTAAATGTGCTGACTCAAATGTGCTTGTGTTGAACTACTAACAACACCTCTCTGAAAGTGAGAGGTAATTAATGTGTTTCCTGTCCCACCTGGTCATCTGTTCCCAAAACTGCACAAAGACCGAGGCCATGACGCGAGATTGACTTCATGTGCACAGGAGGGACTGGGAAATATAGGAAATTCAACTCTCATTGCGATTCAACCTGTTGAGAAAGCATAAGCAGGAAAAAACCATTTCCATTTAGAGAGACCCTCCTGTAGTCTCCCCCTCTCTTCGACTTCATGTTAACAAGTGCTCCCAGGTGGGTGTTGCCATGGCAATTTCCCCATGGCTGCTGTGGCGATGAGCTTGGGGTAGAATGGGGAGCAGGTTTTCTGAAGACAGCTGAGGTCTGTTTTTTTCTCTCAAGTTCCAATTACTTCTGTTTTCTATTGACACTGACCGTTTGTTTGGAAAACCTGTTGAATAACATTTGGAGCCTCTTATTTTCCTGCCCAGAATATTAACATTTTAACATTTCACTCCATACATCATCCTCACTTTTTAATTCTGTTTATTGCTTTTTGTTTTGACATATCTTTTTACTAATCACGATTGCCCGAAGCCAACTGTTTTCCACAGTTTTAAAGATATCCTACATTTCTAAGTGTGTGTCTTCCTGTATCTCTGTATGTATTTAACATGAATGCACCCAAGTCAGGTTACCAGCATCTCTAAACCCTTATTGCTCAGTGCAAACAGAGGCTCCAACGCTAGTCTCTGGAAGCCTCTACACATCTACAGGAAGCATGTGACACCTTTAGCCAAATTCTAGACTGCAAAACCTGTGTGTATCGTGGATTTACAGAGTGGTAAGGTGTGTGCACTGAGAATGTCTGAGAAATATTTGTCATGCAGGGTGTCCTGGTGGTGCAGCACTTGATATTGTGTAATATCAACTAACATCAAGTAAACCAGAAACATAAAAGTTCTTTCACCGAGTCCCTTCACGAGTCACATTTTGACCAATAGTATTTAGAGATTGTGGACTCACAGACACACAGAATGGAAAACTGTAAGTGTTTTTAGGTGCTATAAATTGTAGCAAGGAATCAATAGGTACATCTGTGTGTACTAGATCTGTATTTGTGTTACTTTTCATTATTTCCTTCTTTAATAGCTTAAACTTATTCAGGGAAGTCATAGTGAGACCTGTTAGGGACTTGAACCAATAGTCTTGTGGTTACATGGCTGTCTGTAAATGCTACACTGCCCTGCAGGCTGTTGCAGTGGAGTGATGCTGTGGGCACATTGAACCCCTGTCTCCCTCAGTGGAGCCTGGTCACGCATAAATGTGTTCTTATATGGATGAGTGGTGGTAATTTAAAGTACTGGGTAGGATGCTTCTGGAAGGCTGGAAAGAATCAACTGTGATTTACATCTGTGTAAAAGGAAAAAATTACACATCAGTTGAGAGCTCAATAACTAATTTTGATGTACTATGTGTCTTTTTTACACTAATTGCACAGAAGCAAGTCCACAAACTGAGATGTTTTTATCCTGTATTACACATGTCATCTTTTAGAGATGTTGTGCTTGCTACATTACCCAGCTCTGGGGGGTGAGATGGACCTCAAGCTGTGAATAAAAGCGCTCTCACAAGGAAAGGCCCCGAAGCATCTTGGGAATTCGCAGTCGCGGCCGCGCATCAGCAGAGCCTTCCCCATCATTTTAAACTTTGAATGATGTCTTCCTGAGCATTGTTTTAATGTCTTTCGCTGTTGTTGTCCCCCTTCCTGTTTCCTCCCATCCCTATTCCGCCCCATCTGTGAGGCGGGGGTGGTGCTGTGCTGGTGTACCTGCTGGCTAGGGGAAATCGCTTCTCTTTAATGCATACATAAGTAGGCCCCCTCTCTGTCCCCTTGCCTCTTTCACACACACTTGCCTTCTAACACCTTCTGCGTGATGCCCTTGCCACATAGGCATACGGATTCACACAAATCCAGGGATGCCACAGCAGATGCACTGTCACTGACAAACACACACACTCACTCAATCCTTTCTTAGTTTTAGACCTCCCCTGTACGACTTTGCC
The DNA here is from genome assembly GCA_018136845.1 of Heterotis niloticus. NCBI lineage: Eukaryota > Metazoa > Chordata > Actinopteri > Osteoglossiformes > Osteoglossidae > Heterotis > Heterotis niloticus. Next base: position 10,488,265 of record CM030899.1, on the reverse strand, counting down.
GAAAAGGCCACACTCCCAAGCCCACATTCCCTGAATACTTATAGTTTATTCTGTATTCCGGCTCTTTTCTTGTGTCTTGTTCCCCCTGAAAAGGGCATTTTCAATTGAGTTGGAGCCTGTAGTGACCATTTTCAGACTAAGCTGGGGATTTAAATCCCTCTCTTACTAAATCAGTGAATTGCATTATTCCTTTCCCACTTTCTGCTTTTTAGCTTTGATTTTAAATAGTACTTTTTGTAAGCGGAAATACTATTGATCAGTGATACTGTGAATTTGTACTTTAATTATCCCGTGGATAATTTTAGTGTTTTGGTCCCCTGATCTTCTTGTTGAGATGACTATGTTAGTTTGTTCTGCATTTCAGCAAGTTTTCAAAAATTGCTCAAATTAAGGTACGTTAATTGCAATAGTTTGTATGAACATTTAAGTATGTCTTTGTGCTAGTAATTTAATCATGTATATAACAAAGGTAACTCCTGAATTTCACTTTGCATCTGTGTTCAACATTTAATCTACATTTATTACTCTAGCAGATGCTTTTCTCCAAAGTGACATACAGAGTATATAATTGTATAGTATGTACAAACATACAAACATATAAAGTAAATTCAGGCTGACTGGAAATAATTCATAAAAGAGGAGTTCATACAAAGGTTTAACAGACAATTAACATATTATTTCTTTTTTATAGCAAGTCTGCATTTGTAAAAATGGAGATGTGCTGCATCAGTTCAAAAATAGCCATGAATCATAACAATCATAATATGTTAATATAATGGAAGATAACTGCAAACAGTAAAAAATGTATTTTAAATTTAAAGTTTTAAAGCATTGTCATTTTAGACAAAGTTAAAATTTGTTGCGTTCAAATTTTTTAAATTACAGTGTAGAATGCCAGATTCAAAACTTGGATATCAGCAGTCTTTGTCTAAGTACAGTAATCTTACTGTATCCGAATTTAATTTATCCCTGAAAATACATTGGATACCAAATTTTTTGGATACCGACTGCCTATTTCCCATTATTTTACATGGAAAAAAATGTGCTCCCAGTCCACCTGGAAACACCAATATAACTATAAACCCATAATTTCAGCTTAATAAAACACCAAACACCAGTTACCTCATTAGAATACACTTAATGTTATGAATTTGCATATTTATAAGCATGGTACAATATGTACGGTACAGGGCACTTCATGTGTTAGTGCTGCCGCCAGCATTTAAATAAATAGGTTTATTTGAAAAATTAAATTTAGTTAAAAACATTATAGATAATTTAAACAAAGCTCACAACTTTTACTGGATATTGTGCAAAAAAGTGAAGAAGAGAGGCTTGTGAGGTTTGCTGTGTGGAGGGAGGCGGTTGCATCAGTTTTCTCCATCAGAGGCAAATAGGAGGGGTGGATGTGGAGTGAAAAAACTCAGTATGGAACTTTGTTTCCCTTCACGCAATTTTCTTACACAAATCTCCTTATAACCTGTGACAGCATCTTCAGTTGTTGCAAGCAAGGTTCTTATTTGTGCCGCTATCACGCTCTGCAATTAGTGACAACACGGCGTTTGGTGCTTTAAAACTTATTTTAAAGTTCTCCAATCCAGCACAGTAAGGATTTTTACTTGTCCTCTGAGGAGCGATGGGCATCTAGCTGAATTTTCCAGCTTAAATTGCAATAAATGTTTTGACGCAGTGCGTGTGCAGTCAGGGAAAGCGAAATTAGCTGAAGAATCCCAGCCTGTGTGCGGCTTTTGAATTTCCTTTTAGACAAATTTTGAAAATTAGTTTAGTTTATTAAAATACATTCAGTACTATTTTACTGCGCTAGATTGTATAATACTGTATTGTATTTGTTTTTTTGTTGTTTTAACTGCATTTTGATTTTATTATTATTTATTACGGGCAAGTTTTGGATAAATATTCATTACTGCAAAAATTTCCATTCACATACCGATATATAGGTATTAATTTTCAAGAGCTGTTGTAGTGAGATTTCGGGTAAGAGTCTGGACACCAAGGGAATGCAAAGTTTTATGATTTGTCTTTGTGGTTTATATACTGTATTTCGTCATTGGAGTAATGCAGACAATGTTTGATTAGTAATGTAAGTTTAAAAATAGATCTGTGTTTTTTGGAAAGGTTATTTGGGGCAGACTTTTCTCAGCACACTGGGTGAAGTGAAGTAGACGGACACAGTCCACAAAAATGTCAGTTGTTCAGGGCATTTTGTCCAAGTGCGAGGAAGAAGGGGGTTGGGGGGGGGTCACCCTGAAAATGAAATGATGACTCTAATGTGTGGGCCTGGTGTCATTTTTTCCCTTACCAGAATTTTGACCCTCCCTTTAATCATAGTCAGCCAATGTGAACTCTCCCTTTCCCAATGTCATAACAGTACCCTCATGACCAGTGTCTCCACATTTCCCTTTTTAACCCCCAGCTACCTCCCGAACTCCTTCGTTTCACTCCCTCTGTCCTGCGCTCCTTCTGCACCTCTGAGCTGCCACCTCCCTCTCTGTTTACATCGTACAATGTGAGGCTTTCAGCCTGCACGGTTTAATTCTGAAAGACAGGCCTCTATAAATAATTCATCCCTCCTTCACCAGCCTTCTTTCTGCATACGGTACGAGTGTTAGTGACGGTCTGGGGAGAGGAGGGGGGAATTGTAAGCAGGCTACAAAGGCGAAACTAACGAAAGCTGGGCTGAGTAGGGTTGCTGCTTAGCATTGTAAATGTACACCTCTAGAGGGTATTCTGTGTATATGTGTGTGCGCGCGCGCACGCATGTATGTGTAAATGTATTTGTTTGTTTAGAAAAGAAGCTACTCCCTCTTCCTGATACTGAGCTCCTGGAGACAGTTTGATCCTAGGCATGTGGATGTTAATGAAAAATGAAAGCTCTTACTATAGAATTTGAAATTATGACTTTGACATTTACTGGATTACAAGGGTAATTTGTGTCATTCCCTTTTGTTTTCCTTTCCTGATATTTTATCTCCACAAAAGTATCTGAGTGGCTGTGGAGCTGCTGGAAGAAATATCCTCCCCCACTTCAAGCCTGACATAACAATAAGGGTGTGGATCGAAGTTGGAGGCTGACTCCATGCTTATTCCACATCGTTCGTCGAACAGTGCTACCAGTCTGAAATAATATTATTTTCAAAAATTGAAATGAATGCACTGAAGAGAAGTTCAGATTATAAGCACAGTACTCATCCTTTGTATCATAAAGACATGATGCAAACTTAAAAGTACTAAAGGTGTTCTCAGATGCTGTGTCAGAGGTGTAGACTGCGTTTCATTTCCATCTCATTGCAAGGTGGGATGCATTTTCCAATTACTAATTTGTGTAAGAGTTGCTGATTCCTGATGGGAGCTGTGCACATTTTATTCTATTAGCACAGTGCCTTGGCTGTGAGGATGCTGCATTCATGGGTCTACTATGAAGCAAAGACCTTGGCAATATCCCCCATTGCCATTTGAATTGCAGGAATTTGTTCATTTAATGTGAAACTGCTCACTTATCATCAAATCTGCTCTTGGAAATGCATTTTGATTATTTTGTTGTAACGTGCCTAGGATGTTCCAGTGGGAAAGTTCACATCAAAGTTAATTTATTCATAGGCCAAGTTGTTCTGATTATGCTTATAGTGCATTATTTTACAATATATGGCATGCATGTTTTAATTTAGTAGTTGTGTAAATTTCAGCAGTTAAGTTGCCATTTTAATACAAATATTATGTTTGTTTTAAAGTGTCCAGAATTAATCGGCCGTGCTTTTTCTACTGCTTGCTATAAATTGTACACCAGGAAGAGTTTCCAGAATTAATCTGAACATCTTTCCTTATGTGTTTGAAAGGTACACGTTTTCCCATACTTACAAGGGTAATGCGTTCCATAAAATCAGCTCACAAGATTAAATCTTGTCAAACTGTAATTACCATTACAGCACAAACAGCTCTTGTTCCTCATAAATGCAAAACATTCGCTCCGTGTTTGGTTGTAACTCAGTTCTGGGCATTAAATAATTTCACTTTTAAATGCAAACTGTTGTAAGCCTGACTTGTATAGATGGAGGAGACTCAATATAAAGGCTGAAATTCATTCCTATGCTTTTCTTTGCTGTGCTGTCCCACATGGTGAGCTGTAACCTGGCCAAGATGAGAAAGAGCAGAGATCATTTCAGCAGAAAGAAAACTTTAGCAACACTGAGCCATTACTCTGTTTTTGTCTCATTCTACTTTATATCCCATGTGTTTCATATGTGGGAAAATAATTCAGGAATTCTGACTAAAACTACCCTCTTTAGTACTGAATGCTGACATCTATGCTGTGTATAGTATAAACCGACTTGGATGAGCACCGAATGCAGGACATGAAAGCCGAAGATCAGAACGATGTGACAGTAAACATGATGTCAGCTTCAGAGGTTTTTTTTTTTTCTTTCTGAATCATGTATAATTCTGTGTCCTAGTTAATGGATGGGTGGACATGATTTCCTCACTTTATTCATTTATGTTAGACCTCTTTACTGCCTTGTGTTCACTCATCTGCTTTATAGACACATTCAGAAATCAGTCGTGTTGGCCCTGTTTCTTACAAATATCTTGCAATACTTGGACGCACTTAAAAGAGGATTTGCTCCCGACTCCGTATCATGGAAAGCCTGGCTTTGCATACGATCTTCTCACTTCTGTGGCAACAGTGCCAGCATTTCTTGTGACGCAGGAAGGAGAAAGCACTGTGATGCTCTGGCTCTGTGGGTGTCGTTGGCACTGAGCACTGTGCACCGTGGCCGGCTGCATGCCGTGCTCACAGCCATCCGGTGTTGGACGCACCCGCTCTGTGCTCCAGCAGCCGCTCTCAGTGATTAGGAGTGCATTAGCCTCCTCCCAAGAGGAGCATTAAGTGGAGGAGCTTAATTGCGGCCATTCCCTGGCCATGTTCTACAGAAAAATGGAAAAAAAACACAGACCAAGTCTCAGCCATTACAAGGTCTGCCTCTTAGTATCAGGAAATGTAAAAAAAAAAAAAAAAAAAGAGCCTGGAAAGGAGTCACAGCAGTGGTTTCAAGGGTACTGCAAATGAGAGTCCCTTGGTGGATATGTTTTGTTCTTTTCTTTTTTGTTTCCTGCTTCTACCTCAGGCTTTGGGACTTTGCAATGTGGCTGCAGTAGAGGGAGCAACAGTCCCTGTGGCTGGATGTGTTGCCACATGTTTGGGTTTTCAGAGCCTCGCTTTTGTCCTGGGAGAGGCGTCCTTTGCTCATGACGATGAATCTCGCTGCCGCGCGCAACATGCTTCGTTCGACTGCACGCAGTCCCGTCTACTACCCACTCATGGGCGAAACACTAAATGATCTTGTCACACAGATTCGGTTCCTAACCTCACAATCCCCCTGGAGGAACCTCACTGGGAAGGCTGCACGTTTCTAATTGCCTCTGTGATAATCATCCCCCATCCACCCCCTTATTTCCCTTGATTAAATCGAGTGTTCGAGTAATGGTTTTGATGACCGTTTGATTGCCAGCGGTTCTACACACACCCTTGCATCTAATTTATATGTTTCTGCAAACGCCGTCTGTGCACGATGATCCTAAATGGGTCATACGGGGCACATGTTCAGTAGAACTCCACCAATTCCTTATCCGCGCTAGGCTGTAATGATCTGAAAGCGTTGCCATTAGTTTGCTTATTAAAAGAGATGAGAAGATTCAAGTTACTCTATTGGTGCACTTTCACCCGTCTCGGCACATACGCACACTGTAATGATGGCCTGTCTTTTAGACCTCTTAAAGTCCCGTAATGAATGAGAACATATTAGAGCAATTGGGGGCAGAAACCAGAATTTCAAGGGTTCTAGACAATTTGGACAGCTAATTTTCTTTTCTACATCTCTCACTTTCTTTATGTTTGTGCATTATTTGCAGCTGTTAGCATCTGAGTTGCTACAGTGTCCCGTTGCATTTGTTCTGTGCCACTGCTCTCTACTTCCCAGCTGCCTTCTAATAGAGTTCCTCAAGTGTAAGCATCCTCCCTGTGTGAGAAGAACAAATTATCGTAGCGGCATAAGAAAGGAAATCCAGTCTCAGGCGTTGGGTTCCAACTGCCTGCATGCATTTGCCAAAGGAGGTAATAGCCCATCGGTGTCAGGTAGGAATGTTGCGATTAAACGGTTTCACTACTAACCACGATTAAAAACATCAGTTTCCCAACTGTGAGCATTTCAGAAAACTCACCACGTTTCTATTTTTGGAGCCTTGCGTTCCATGCTGTCGTGAAAACTTCCTCTCGGTGTGTTTGGCTCAGCTGGCTGGTCCAACAGCACTTTAGTTGGCCTATGGAGAGCAGGCACACTGGGAAAATACGATGCAGAAAGGGCCTTAAATGGGCACTGTGTGAACATTTTAGATCTCAAAAAATCACTAGAAAGTAGTAGAAGACAACAAATATCTAATTTACAAAATCTGGCAAAAAGCAGCCACTACCGAAAGGTTCAAAAATGTCTAATGTGTTTCAGGATCTCTGTGTTCACCATCCATCCCTCTGTACATACGTCAAAGTAAAAATATAAACTAGCTTATGGTACATTAGTAAACCTAACCTGGAGCTCGACCTGGCTGGAGCAGTTTGCAACGAAGCGGCTTTAATGTTACTTTAGTTTTCATTTGCGTTCAGTTTGCCATGATAACACACACAAACGTTTTTGAAACTGGTTCTTGTCACTAGCCTACTTGCTGAGCCTGATAAATAAATACACTATTTACAGGCCACAAGTGACTGCTCTCTTGGAATATTTCCGTTCACCTCCTATTAATTATTTGCTTGAAGCTAATTTAAACATAAAAATTACTGGATAGTTGATGACGACAACATTTTGCTCCATTTTCTGAGCTGGAAATATTTTTTAGTCATTAAGTCTGCTATACATTTTGCCTGATTACCTTACTTGCTAATTTGCTTTTAACCTAAAACTGCCTTTAGTCCTGCCACAAATGCAGACCAACCAATTTCTGACTTTATTCTAGCAGTAAGCACAGGTTATTTTTATAGATTTATTTAATTTGCTTTTGTACAGTATAAATTTAAATATTCAATTAATTTTGAAACATTCAAAAAATAAACACTATTTTGGTTTCTAAATTCAGCTACAGAAAATTCTGAAATGTCTCTATCACCATCATGTTTATGTTTTCAATAGAAAGTAGGCTTATAAGTTTTATTTGCAAGTCCAAAAGAATGTTATAGGGGAAAAAAAACAATAAAGCATTAATTTATGTCATGCTTGTCTTTTGTTTCTCTTCTATAGTGTCTTATTACCTGGAAAAAAAAGTTACCTCAAGATATTTGTAAAACTTGTTAACTGTAGTATTTCCTGAGATGATGGCAAGATTTGGTTTTTCCTTCCGTTGCTGATTTGTGGCTTTGTTTGTGTCTCAGGTTGCTGAGCTTCATGTGCAACATGTGTTTGAAAAGTAATGATAAATGAAAGTGCAAATTTAACATTATTCTACACTCTCAGATTGTGTGTCCAGCATTGTGCAGCCAAAAAGGTGACTCCAGCCAAAAACAAGAGATGACTGTCGTCGTAATTACACAAAATACAATGGCTTGTAATTTGAAGTCCCTCAGTGGCTGACTAATGGAATGAAATTTAATGGATTCAGTTTAGATGTGTGTCTGAATTTGTCTATGTCTGTGGGAAACAAAAAAAAACAGTACACATCTGTAGTTTTTAACATCAAGGTTCTCTGCAGGAAAGCAGTCCAGGCTGCTGAAGTAGCTGAGCATCCCAGTGTTCTCTGCAAATTAAACTGCTTTCTTAGTTGGGAAAGATGTGACACCTACCCAGGATATGCACAACATAAACACTCCCCGATGACTTTTCCCTCACTTTTCTACACATCTATTAATAGTGGAATTATCCTGTCAGAATTGCTTGGTCATAATAAATACATTTTCAGTTCTGTATAATTTTCTATTGAATATAGCAGGCATATAGTAGGTCTTTCATCAAGTATCTTGTTGACATTTTGAAAACCAACTATATGGAGCCCTTCCCTTCTAAGTGATGTATGTGAAATTGGTGAATCGCCTTGTAGTGGAAAATTGCTCTCGCCACTCTTCACTGTGATCAATACAGCTTGCTTTGAACAGTCTGCTTTTTGACCTGTGCATTCAATTGCTTTCACTTCAGTTTTGTTGTAATACTACAATTTTTAGAGAGTGAGCATGAGCGATGGAGTGAGCACAGATTGCCTCTTAGTACCGGAGTGTCACTTGTTTTATTTGGACAAATTTTAATATAAGCGGAAATAATAAAAAACAGAAAATTTATTTGAAAACAATTACATAATGAAATATATACCTAAGCATACCATTTTAGTCCAAGACTTGATGTGTGTTAGCCATGCTGTGATTTTTTGCCAAATTGACTTGACTGCCATATCCACTATTATGCGTAGCTGCACTTTATCTAGGTAACACAGTGCAATAGATAAAGGGATTGATTCCAGCGACACATTCTCAAAATCACAGTGTCAACAATGCCATACAGGAGCCTGTAATGCATTCACGTTGTAAAAGGATAATTGATTTCTTCACAAAGACTGGCCAGGGATTGGATATTCTTTATTATGCAAATCACGGCTAGCTAACTTTAGCTGAATTTGCTGTGAATCCATATGGTGGGATGTGGGAGCGGTATGCAGGATGATGCTTTCACTAATGTAGTCAAAAGAACACAAATGTTTTGTAAGCATAGGATCTCACCCATAGAAGATTATTCCAAATTTGCAAGAGTTTAATTTAAATTTGTAAATGTGGCTTTGAGCTTGTAAATGAATCCATTGTAGCCGGCTGTTGTCTTGGTCAAATGTCTGAAATGGCAGAGTTTGTCTCCTGTCTCAAATCCAATTCATGGTTATTCAGGAATCTGGGTGCTTGATCCCGCTTCTGTGTTCCTCCCTGCCAATCTGTCTGGTGGTCTGAAATTTTGCCGATAACAGACACATAAGAATTATTAAACAGCACCCACCCAAAACTTACAGGATATAAGTATCACTGTAATTATCTCCAAGTTGATAACCATCAAATATGAAATGTTTTGTCTCTTACCAAATTATGTTTACTGTAAGTTAGTAGTGGCACCGGGTACATTTGTGTTGCTGGTTGTCTGTGAAATTGTTATATGTTCAAAACAGTATGCTTTCATGCTAAGACAACTTAACATACTGTGCACAGTTTATTTGTTTACTGTCTATATTTATAAAGCTCAGTCTTTTTGTCTGGTTTGTTCTTTATGCATAGCTTTGGTTTTCAAGCCACAGACTTTAAATTTGGCAGACAGGTACTTCTCATACTAAGTTACGTTTTTCTGTAGTCAAGTTAATTGAACTCCAAAAAGGTTATTTAGCATTTAAAAAGTTTAAATTTAGGTTCTCTGACAAAGTCCTACAGAGGTATTTCATGTAGCATGTAGTAATGTTATATGCAGAGTACATAGTCACACAGGCAGATTTTCTTTTGCGCGCGCACACACACACACACACACACACACACACACACACACACACACACACACACACACCACTCATGCTCTACACACACTGATGTGCGACATGCAAACACATTTTCTTGCTCTCCACATAGACACACACTACATACATTAGTGATGTAAAGGTAGTAAAGTTTGGTGATATGTATTTTGTTATTTTCCTTTTCCACTTGATTAGGTCTGTACTAAATACAACCACCTTAATGGTAAAACAGGTTATTCCTTTTTAACTTTCCACCACAGCACCTTTTTGACACGGGCAACGCCAGATAATTCAACTAGTTATATATAAAAGTTAAAGTATCTAGTTATGTAGTATACAGTCTCAGTAAATAAACAACTATAATAAGAATGGTTATCTTATTTCATAATAAATCTAGCAAAATATTTGCAATGAATTCCACTGAATTGCTACTGCAATTTTTTTTACACAAATGATTAGAGGTAAAATCGTATGTAATGGCCTAGTCCATTGTCTAAAGTGTGAATTCTTTTGAACGGTGTTGTAATCGGTTTTGTCAACATTTGTTGGAGATCCATAATTTGGCAAATCAGATCATCTCAATTATAATTTTTTTGTATAATTAGTGAGTAAAAAAAACGCTAAAAATTGTTTTAGATCGATTTGAGGAGTGCCACTCATGTTACAAGAACGGCAGTAAAAATGTATCCAATTTGCTGTAATGCTTGAAGAGGAAGGGTGTTTTTGAATCAATACAAATGTTGTTTGTGTGTGGATAATGTTATTTCAGTGTTTGTGCTCATTTTTTGGCCTCTTGTCTAAACCACACTTCCATCATGACTGTTGGAGAGCTGGGTCCTAATGTTATGTGCAACTGCCCCTGGAACCCCCCCCCCCCATATTTGACAGCACCACACTCAGTATGTCAATTTTAAGTTTCCGTTAACCACTTTGTTTCTTTTTTTACAACATTTTGATTCAGTTTGTGTTGCTCACAACTTCATATTTAGGTTACTGGAAAATCTGTTGAAGTTTTTGTGAGCTTTTATATATTTAATTTTAATTAGTACAGTACTGCAGTTAAAAATGCAAAACCTGCACTATAGGGTAACCCCGAGGACTTATTTTGCCTTACACAAGGCTGTTTTTGTTTGGGCTACATGTTGGGTAGCATGAAGACTGTCACTTTTCTCGCTGCAATGATTTTTCTGCTGTGACTGCACAATGCAGACAAGACTGCCATGCCAATCAGGCGCCAAACATTGTGACAGATACAAAACCCTTAGATAATTGTATCCTGATCCAATAGCCCTGTTGGTATCCGTCACCAGGGGGGCTCAGATGTTAAGTGGCAAAAACACAAAACACGTTGTTATGTACTAAGTCGATGGACAAGCCCAGAAAAATTGTCAATTTGAAGATGCTACTTGCTTTAGACAAGAAACATTTTAAACAAACATGTCCTCAGACATTTTAGACAAACATATTCTATGTCTCCAACAGCAGCAAGTCAGTGATGAAAGAAGTATCAACAACTTTGGAAAAGAGCTCAAATGTATCAACTAACTTACATTGTGTGTGTCTTTGTGGAGGCATGGAGGCAGGAGTGTAGGGAAGCTCTTTAATCCCTTCAATCATTTTAAACTGTGCATTTAGATTAAAATCACACTGGGCATCTAATAGCAGACCCGATATTTATAGCAGATCTGCCTGAGCAACACAACTGCAGTATTTTCACATAAGGTAGCCCCGTGAGGACATCACACATCCTAACTAAATGCGGATTATCAGACACTAATGCTAATTTAAGTTCTCCCTTGCCACAGTATTTTCAGGGTAACTTCATTGTCGTCAAATAGCATTGAAGTACCATTTCATACACTCTGCCATCAATACTGTAAGTAAGGCAGGAGGGACAGTAATCCTGCTGAAACGCCAAAGTAATATGTCGCATGAGGACTATGAGGATTACAACACTCCAATTTTGCCGTAATCCTTTAAATTAAATTCACTAATACAATTAGTACCCTTTCACAGTGATATGAAGAATGGGAAGATGAGGACATTCCTCATAATGTAGCTGTGTTAACAGACTTGGGGGGAAAAAAGGGACTGAAAGCGATTTGTTTTTCTGGATAGCAGAATAAATGTGGATTTAGATATGTGTCAAGAAAAAAAAAACAAATTCATATTGATTTCAGAATCTCAATTATTGCACCGTGCTGTCCTCACCTGGCAGTGCCCTTGATACCTCAGCTACCTAAGGGCTTTTCATTAGCGACGGAACACATGTTTGATTTCTTATTAATTCATGAGCACGGGCACCCTTACTTTCTTTTATTGCTTCCCTTCCCACGCCTGCTGCGTTAAGTTGTGTGATTTATAAGTGAGGCTCTCCGGCAAACAGACCTCCTTGGGTTTGTCCGACGTGACAATGGCAGAATCGGTGGGCGATTAATGAACTTGTGTCTGTTACTGACTTCAAACCATCTTTGTCAAGATGTTAGCGATGCATGTGGATTGAAATGAAGAGCTCATCCCTTCGTTGTCAGATTGGTTTCCACCTCGTGGTCCCCCGGTGTCCAGCTGTGAGTCAACAAATGATTGTACATTTGCCGCATTTTGCATGACACAACGTGTGCAGGTCTTTGCATGTTTCAAAGTTCCTTCACACGTCTGAAGCACATTTAATGCTTCCATCATAGATATAAAGTATATTCAATCATCTAGAAAACACCAGCCTCCTTTTTTTCAGAACTGGAGGTATGGTGAGGTTGCATAGTCAACAAACTACTTGAGTCATTGTTCATGAACTTTCTATTGGTATATTGAATGTCTCTCTAGATTAACTCTGCCTCCTGACATTTCCCTTTTCTTAGGAGCCTGATCCGAAAATTAATTGTCTCCTTTAACCCTGCGCAGGTTTTACCCTAATAAAAGAGGCCCCATAATTGTGGAGTTTATTGCTGCCTGTTGGTTTGGTTGTCCGCAGCAAGTGGCCTTGTTATAAGAGACCGTTTGAGTTCTTCACTAAGCGGGGGGGAGGATGATCTGCTAGGTGTTAATTTGTTTAGCAGAGAAAAATCCATTTTTCTCAGGATTTATTTTCAATAAACTTTGTAGGAAATAATATTGCAGCAGAGACTGTTGCTTGTGTATACATGTGTAAGAAAAATTTTAGCATTATAACCCCCTTTAAAGACTAAGTTACACATATTTGTCCCCTGGTGCTTGTTCAGGCTCTCACACATTGCCAGCTCTGTTGCATTTTATTAAAAATCTGATCTCCAGTTTCTTGTGGACATTCCTCCCACACACATCCGGATCCTGTTATCCTGAGCTTTTTTTCCTCTTTGCAAAAAAAAAAAGAAAAACCCTTTCATCTGGTCCCCAGAGCAAACGAATAAATCATAATTCGTAATAAAAAAAAGTTTGCTGGTTTGGTTGGGGTTTTCTCCTCATAATGGACTACTCATGTCTTGGGTCACCAGAGTTTACTTCTCCTCGACTTCTTGCCACATTATAGTTTTGAAGATGTGTTATTCACCAGGGTTTAGTCCTTTGGAATGCAGAACAATTGTTTGTTGTTATAATTACAGACACAATACAGAATGACTCTGTGAGCACAGTAAAACCACATCTGTCGCCCGGCAGGACTGCTTTTCTTCATTTGTGCAAAATAGAAGATTCTCAAAAGCTTAGGCATTTTATATTTGGTGCTTAGTTTACTCAAGCTGGCACTACAATGCAAAACCAAAATAATTTTGCATCATAGCCATATTTTCATTGGATGATGATGATGGTGCTGATGGCAATGATGATTCCTGCAACTTTAAGTTACCGTTTAGAACTTAGTAATGTGGATAGCATTAACATCAAACATTATTCTGTATATGCAGTCCAGTCTGACAGTCTGCCGAAAAAATTTATTATTTTGAAAATAAAAAAAAAATTTAAAAAAAAACTCAGCCCTGTATATTGTGGTCTTATACAGTTCTTGTATCTGTTTATTTCTGCGTGTAAACAGATGCACAAACCCTATTCAAGATGTTATAAAACAGAAAAGTTTCCTAAAATGCATTTTCAGATTTTATCTTTTAACGTTCATCGCATTATTGAAGATTTGTATATAGCATAGTTAACAATGAAGAAGTTTCTTTAAAACATGTCATGTAGCGTTCGGAAATAGGACGTGAGGATGGTGTAATCGTCCGGTGCTGCTGATTGCTGAAAGAATCCTCTCATCCTCCAGTCTTTCATTCATTATGCGACAGATTCCAGCGCTTTAGCAAGTAAAAGAGAGCAGCCGCTGTATGGAACAAATTACCGAGCCATGTTGCGGCTGCAGGGATCCAGCTGCAGGGAAAGCCTAATGAGGTTCTTGAATCAATAAACCAACGATGATGAGAACCCTCTGATGATGCTGAATGCCATCTAGTTCTTTCATATTTTTCTTCTTCCTTCTTTTTGTTCATGCTCACTGCAAGCATCACAAGCATCCAACAACACTGATGGAGAAAATATCTACATTGATTTTAATCGATAAGCAACACAATAATTGATTAGGAGACATTCATAGCTCTGTTGAACAAATCGGGACTACGGAGGGAAACTGAATTCCCATTCGACTTTTTCCAGGGTTATGAGTTGATGAACAGTACATTTGTTCACCAGCTCAGCTACCACAGAGAACTGCATGTTTTGCATTTGCATAAAAATACATTAAATTAACAACGGCAGATATTTGTTGAAAATGTCACCTGATGCAGACAAAGCGTAACGTACAATAACGTACTGATGCAAGTTGCGCACCGCTCTGTGCATCGGAGTGCGCCACAGTTTGTGCCCAACTGCGAAGATAACATTTTCCAGAACACAGAAGAATTCAGAAAGGGTGTTCCTAAACGTGTTGCAAAATACCAAGTTGTCATTGTTAGTCATACAATGCGATGTAGACATTTCCGTCAATTAGCATGACCCCTAATTACCGAGTTTTAAAGCATTGGGTCATTTTTTAACTTGACATATCAATTGTGTTTTTGAAAGCACAAGAGAATGGCACCTTACAACATTTGCCATTGTGTATTCCTGACTGTTCTGTCGTACATAATTTTTTGCCAGACAGCCTCTGAATAGGCTTATCTGTTAAATTGTGTCAGAAGACAAGATTCTCCCAGTGTTGTGATTAAAAGTTGGTGGCGATAAAGGGCACAATGAAGTGGTGCTCCCAAGTTGGCTGTCGCTCCCTGAATGCTCTTTTACAAGCTGTGGTTAGGGCCATTCATAAGCGCCCCTTTACACACATTATTTGCTTAATAATGCTGCAAAATATAAGTGCTTACATGTGATGCAGTGGTATGTGTGCTGCAGATGTGTGCGGTTTAGTGCACGGACGCCGCATCATTAATACACGGTACCGGTTTAGTCCGTGATAGGGATATTACACAAACAATTCTTTGTGTATTTTCCTCAGATAACATTCTACTACTGCAGGCTGTTGACAGAAATTTCACTTGATGCTGTTGCGCGCTTGAAATAACTTGGAAAAGAGATATGAAAAAATACGAAAGTAACACACATACCAATGTTTTGTACACTCATTTGCTGAAAAATTAAGATGCAAGGAAAAACAACACATAATAATGTGTTAGCACTGGTGGTCTTGTAGATGTTTACAGGATGTTAGCGCTGCATGGAGGTTGATGATTTAGAGAGTTGGGAAAATAGAGACAGATTGCCATGCATACTTTAGAACTTAGCTGCCCACCCCAAACAGGCACGTGCAAAGGTTTTGAGGGGGACCCAGAACACCTCGACCCCTCACTGTTGGGGTGGTATCTTCAGAGCTCCGACAGGGGGCTGAGGGGCATGTTTCAGTCAAAAGGGGGGTCACTCCTTCACAGAGCCAACTGCCACTCATGAGCAGTCCAACGTTGCCCTGGGCAACACAACAAAGCCTGCCGAGATGAGGTCATGGAAGGTTGGGGGAGAGCAGTTAGGCCTCACTGCAGATTTCTTCACCCTGTTTTATATGAAAGGCTGAAAGAGGAATAGGGGGATTATTGGGGCTCGTCCTTTGGAAACCTTTTCATTTTTTTTCAAATCTGATTAGCCTTTGAGCAGCATAGGGAGAAAAAGGAAGAGAGAAGGGTGGGTAGTGGGGGTAGTTACACTCGTCCACCCGCTTTTGTGCCCAGCTGAGGAGAGACCTCAATATATCATGGCAAATTAGGCTTTTACATTTTTTAAGCAAGAGAGGAGTCCACTGGAGAGAGTGCCTACGTTTCTGTTTACCCGTATTGACCCACATCCCAGCCTCTTTAAAAAAGCGATCTTCAGAGAGCGAGAGGGAGAGGAGAGCGAAAGGAGGTGGAGGGAACTCGAGTGAAAGGCTGAGCACAGAATATGCTTTTTGTCTGTGCCTCTCCTCACTGCCAGCTGCTCACTCTGTTACAATCAGGGTCTGGGCAGCAGCAGATTAGTAGTAGTTGTACCCTAACCTCGGCTTCAATAAGAACATACAGCCCTCTAGTTTTCACTGTGGGTAAACTGGGCACACGGCCTGGCCTACAGTAGATTCACGACTTGGGCATTTGGCCTACAATATCCCACTGTGGAAAATCTACTCCCGGGAGCTTTGCCTTTGTTCCTCTCCATTTTTCCTTCTTTGGACTTGAGGCATGTGGCTCAGTAACATGGCACATAAGATTGCTGATTCCCATGTTTAAAAAGGGATGGGGGTGTGGAGAGAGAGAGCGCGAGAGAGAAGGAGCAGGAGGACGTGTGAAATCCTGCACGCTTGGCAGATAAAAGGCTTCAGACAGCTGTGACTCAAAACCATTTTATATTGATATTTTATAGGACTATCCAGTGGTGGCTGGTTGCCTAACTGATTTTTCACGTAGTTGAGTTACATGGACTCATATTTGGAACACACCCATGTAATTAAACAGCAAGGTAATACATTTAATGAAGTAAAGGATTTTACTACACTGCATCCTTCCATGTTCTGTTGATGCATTTCAGGTGTCCATGTTCTCCCCACTCCACATCTGCATGAAATTTATATGAGTTATTAGCCGTCTCTTTGCATTATTTGAAATATTGCTGTTTACCAGCCCAACCTGTCAAGATAAGATGTGCCCGCAGATTATAAAGTTGTGTCTGCTTCATATATTGGAAATGGTGTCGGTGAGCTCATTATCAGAGCGTATGGGTGATAAAGCTGGAAAAGCCGTGTCGTTATCGACTTGGAAAGTGCGCTCAACCTGGCAGCCTTTACTTGTTTATAATATCTTACTGTCAGTCACCTGTAGAAAGAGAAACATGAACCAGAATGGATGCTGCTTTTAATAACACATGAAGCTGTTGCCATCAACATTTACAGATATTTTTCATTGCTGTTTGTTTCATTGTGTTGCAAAGGACACAAAATATGGAGTACAGTAAGGGGTGGAATGGGGGGCTGCAAGGCAAGAATCTGTGACCTATAGAATTCCACAGTAATATTTCTGATAAATGTGAGATGTGAGAAAACAGCAGGTTCTCACTGACAGTCTGGTTGGCTCTTTCATGAGGAGAAAAACATGTTCAAAAAACTATTGAACATTGGGTTATTGTTAACTCAAACCTACATTCCTGTCTTATTCTCCTCTTCTTTCCCAATGAAGAGTAAAAACAAACTGTGGCTTCTTGCGTAGCCTCCACTCTTCAAGCCATACTTCAAGTGGTGCGGCTTCTCCAGGAGAACAATGGCAACTCTATGAGAACTGAAGAGGTTCTGTCTGGAGAGATCCTTCCTCTTTGTCTCACAGGAGACGAGCTCTGTGACCAATTAGTGTTTTATTGGCCAGAATAAAGCAGGAGAAGGCTCTGCTCTATATGGCCTTTTTAGGGTTTCGCTATGTCGCATTCCTTTCTCTCCTCTCTACACACATTTTCCTCTCTCACAAAAAGATACACTTTCTCCTGGAAGCCCATTACAGGAACAGAAAGAACATTATGAAGATACAATAAGAGCAAATAGAAATGTATGGTAGGTGGCCCGCTATGTGTGTAAACAGCGATCATTCCCATTTCTTCGATAATGCTTTCTCTAATCGTGTACTTGGCTGTAAATGTCGCACATGCACAGTGGCAAAAATGTCCATTTCTTCTATTACCTTCACAAGATTCAATATTTGCCACAATGCAAACATCAGTCAGTAGGAGATACGCTGATGCTGGAAATCACTTCATTTTTTAATCATTGGTCAAAGACTTACTTTTCCTGTCTAACTCTGTAATTGCTTGTACTGCATCTCTGGTACACTGTCTGGTTTCAAAATGTATCTCAGCCCCTGTGCAACTTCCCTGCACAGCCATTCCCTCTCATTCTTATTTCTCCAGATCAATCTCTCATTAAGGGCAGGGGCAACTTTTAGGCACTACAATAATTGATCTCTTCAAATGAGTGCATAAAGAGACATGGAAGGAAATGATAGAAAAATGGCAAGATACCCGTGGGTTGGATTACCTGCTGTGAATTAAGAGAAGAGAGGCTACTGAGATTTAAAAATAGTTTTCCCGGTGGAATAAGAGGCTTGAAATTTTGACACACATCTGGTTTATAGAAACTAAATTGGAACTGTCTGGAATAAAGTTTTTTCCTTTTTGTATAAGCCAACCAAATGAAACTATAATTGTCAGCATTTAACCCAAACAAAAGAATTAGACAGCCATTGTATTCTTTTCTTCTATAACTGTACTAAAGCATGAGAAATGAAATGCAATCTGGAGACTGAAAATAAAATTAAACCCCTGTTTAGCATGACATTTCTAAATTAATTTTTCTAATTGCATTTTCTTTTTTTTTCTGGTTTGCTCTGGATTTGGCCTGCAACGCATTTAAACAGGTAAGCTTGTTTATTTTTAATTGTATGTTTGATGTCATGTTTTTGTTTAAAAATATTTTTTTTCAGACTTATTCCAGGTAATTCATACTTAATATTTGCAGTTCCAAAGCACTAGAAATAGATAGGTAGCAGTCCTGACTGAAATCATTTTTAGTGCAGCATGGTGAGTTTGTCCTATGTTCACTCTGCATCTCTCACAGGTAAGTAAGCGCTCTGGTGTGACATTTGTGGTGTTAATTTCTCTGCATACTATTCTTCGCTATGAATGAAATCCAGGCCTGGGGAGGCCACTGGGATGCAATGAGCCCACATTTGAATATTGCCATTATTGGCTCAGTGTAGATAAGATGAGATCTAGATGAGAACATTTTTCTGAAATCCTGGCTCATTTATTGTTAGTTTGGTACTTAGTCTTTATAATGGTATGTGGGTCCTCCCCCTCCTCCCTCTTTGTGTGTCAGCACACTCTGTCTTTTAACCCACACTGCACTTGAATGGCGTGTTGAGTGGGCTTGTGGGTAACGGATGGGTCTGCAGCCACTCAAGTGTGACAGTATACAGGAGACTGGATATGGAGTGGTTTAAGAAGGCTTTGACACAATGGGGAAAGGGAGGGATTCGTTCTCCTTGCTCTACAATCCACCCAAACCTCACACAGTCCTGTTTACTTAAACAAACTCCGGTCCAGAAACGCCTTTGGTTTCCAGTCTGTTTGTTTCTCTCTAGATTAGCCATTGAATTCCACAATAAAACTCTGGTAGTTAACTGGGCGTTGTGGCAAAACCCTTTGCATGTCTTTTTTTTTTAAACATTTTTTCACCAAAATCATGACAGTTTACTTGCGTCTGATATGTGCTTCTGTGTTTAATAATGGGTTTGTTTCTGTTTTCTGGTTTATTGTTTGAAGTTCAGCTTTGACTAGAAGGAGCGTTTTCAGCATTTGTTGAAGTGTGCCTCTCTAAACGTGCAGTATCATGAATCTTGTAGTCTAATTCCATACTGAAGCAAACACCAGCACCAGACACTTTGATTCCTCTTAAAGCAATTTTAAAGCAAGACACAAGTGTTTGTCATCAAGTTAACAGCCGTTCCTTTTTGTTTACAATCTCATGGGAAATGTAGACAAATGACTCATTCAGAATGTTTTGTCCTGATGGAATGGTCCTGTATTTTTGACCTTTGTTTAAAAAAAAAAAAAAAAGGAAGATACATGCAGTACAATAAGTTGAAATAACTCAGATACATTCTTCAACATCAATGTGTAATAATGAAACCGTGACATTTATAATTAAAATTATTTTTCTTTAATGTATTATGACATATGTATTGTAGCTGCCAACAGTTTCACAATTATGCTTCCTTGTGTAGCATGGCCAAGTTCCTCACTGAGTAAGGTGGTGTCATGTTGAAAAGGACTAATCCATCCAAAGAAAGTCTTTCACGCTGAAAGCTGTTAGGCCTCACCTGCATGTGCTTGTTCTTTTGGCATTCTTGAGAGATACGTGTTCACATTCTGGGTTCACGGAAGGGCCAGCAAGTAAAACGAAGCCAGAGTCAGGCGATGGTCTGCATATCCAGATCTTACCTTTGCTTGCTTGCTTACATACAGGTAACAACACATGCCAGGTTTCTAATTTCTGCCAGGGTCGGAGGAGTCCTTAGATCTTAATCCCCTACAGAGGGTTATTTCAGCTGCCATTTTGACCTATGGAAAAAGCCCAGCAGGTTGCCCTCTGGACAGGCCTGCATAAGCTGATCGCAGGGCCCTTTATGACCTTTGGCACTTCTGTGACCTCCACCAAACACTGGTGCAGCCTACCGCAGCTTCCAGAGCCCCGTCTCGTCAGGGATCAGTGGTTGTCACCTCTGCCTAGTTGTCCAGCCTAAGACCGGAATTCTGGGCTGGTCAGTTGCTAAGGGGCTGAGGCACTCAGCCGGAACCAGCGGCCCACAACTGGGGCTCCCAGGAATTCCCACGTTGCTTTTGCTGAAAGCACACACCCCACCCCCCAATCTTTGCCTATTAAAAGACATTGTTAACCTTTCATTAGGAGTGGCCAGCTGTTGGTGAATACACTCCCCTCCTTTCTATTATCATGCATTTTCTCCCCATTGCTTTTTCCCTGCTTGAAGTATATTGCACTGTACTATTTGGCTGAGAAATGCAAGCTCACAATATATCATGGGACCCATTATGTGGCTTTGTAATAAATGTGCTTTTTGAAGTCATCAACCACAGGAACTGAAGGGTTCAGGCACAGCAGATACCTGAGACTCCACTTAACTATCAAGGATTCGTGCATTCAGTATTCTCTAAGTGCATGAGAGTCAGTTTCCGTAGCTTTATTTTTGTCCTTAAAAATCATTAGACTAAGAGCTTTTTTACATTGAATGATGATACACATAGAATTGAAGTCCACTTATTCATCTGGAAAAAAGTTGTCTTATTAGCATTGCATTTATGACTGTTTTTATTGTTTACCGGCAGGGAATTTGAAATTCACTATGTTCACTGCTTGCATTTTGCATTTTGTAGCTATGTGGAAAACCAGTAAGTTTACCCATCTTCACTTATTAGGATTTATTAAGCTGTAAAGATAGAAAGTAGAGAACTTGACCTTGACGCTGTCTTGGAATATGTGCTCAATATGTGGGCATCGATGAATTGCACTCTGTGCCGGAGCTCTATGAGGAACATAAGAAATGCAGAAGACAGAAGAATTCCTTAGGCTTGTCAGAGTGACATGCTGGCAACGGGGCCAAACCACTGGAGAGCGATCGTGAGGGCTGTGGTGGAGCACTGAGCTGCTTCAGTGCCTCAGGAAGAGGGAAGTGCACAAGCAGTGGCAGTAGTCCAGCAGAGCATCTTCTGCGGAAAGGTTAATCGTCACAGCCTCTTTACTCGCCTCTGTCTCCCTGCAGGATTTGCATGAAATATTAATGAGTGATTGGATTAACATTACTGGGGCGTGCTCCCAGCAGCCTGTGGCGTGTAATCCCTGCAGTGCTGGGGCTGGCATAAGGATGAGCAGCGGCCCAGTACGATGACAGATGTGAATTGTCCAAGTGCGTGCGGTGGAGTGACCGTGGATGAAGAGGAAAGAAGGGAAGGGTGGCTTAAACCAACATCTGCCTTCCTGATAAGGACACGCATCCTGGCAACCTTGTATGCTAGGTAGCGTAGCGTACGTTTGGATGGATTAGGCTTTGGTGCCAGGGGCGTAAATCATACACAATGGGGGCAATAATATGATACTGTACTGCTACAAAAGCAATAATGCAGAGTAGCAGGTATCTCAAAATGCTGCAGAATAATTTTATACCTTGTCAAATAGTTACAAAGAAATTGAAGAATTATTTTGTCAACATCTGCTTCAAATAGCTTGCTAGACGTAATTGCGTATCTCAAGACAACATGACTCTTGTAGACAGTAAATATTGACAGTGTGCATCAATACACAGTGTTAGTATAAATACTGTTGTATTGCTGTGTTTCTATCAGAACAAAGCTGTATTTTTAGAGCCAATTTTTATGAAAATAAGTGAGTCAGCCAAAGTAAATTCCTTATAATAGCCTTGACCACAACTGAGAAAAATGACGTATTTGCAGCTGCCAGATAAGTGTTTGGAAATTAGGTTCAGGAAGTAACAACAAAATGTTTTTTTTTCCTCTGTATTTTTCTTTGCAGGAAGAAATTATTCTTCAAAAAAAAGTATTTAGCAATTTATGTGAATTCTAGCCTTTTTCTTCTCTAAGCTATTATTACTAGCATTGCAGGAAAAGTAGATTATAAAAGATCAGTGGAAAGCGAGAGTTTTATCTAGTTTACAGCGCTAATGGGTTTCTCAGTGGAAAAAGAACATCTTTACACAAGAGCAGATCAAGAAATCTCTATTGTTTTAAAATCAGTGTTGGGCAGATGTAATTGCCAGAAAGAGAGCAAGGTTTCAAGACACCTCAAAATGTAACAATAGAAGTACACATTATTAGGCACAGCAAAAGGATCAACAGATGATGAATGCACACAAACTCTACACGTAAACATTTGTATATATTTTGAAGAAGTATAGCAGAAAAATTGCTTTATTTGCTTTTTTGCCTGTAGCTGGGGTTAAAGAAATTAGGATGAAAAATTTGTCTGACTCACTAGGGAATGGCACTGTCATTCTTGTACATTATGCAAATTCTCCTTGGGAAAATCCTGGGTTCGTTCATAAGGAATTTTTATTGTTGTCCAGCCTCTTTGATTTGTCTTCCATATCCAGCATTGACAGCCTGCCACTTCAGGGGTTATAGGAACAAAGCCAGGGTGCGGCCAAGCAGAACAAATCCCCAGGGCCTGCTGTTTGGCTTTTTTTGGGAGGAGATCACTGCAGTTAGACACCATTTAGAGGCCACTGGCTAGTGTGCAGTCAAGGCCCTTGTGTTCAAAGAATAGGCCGTATGACTGGATCTTCACCTGGTGTACAATGCTTTTCATACTTTACAGCCTAACATTTATTTAAATTTTATATCTATTTGCTGTTAAGTGAAATCTTTTTTAATAGATTCATAAGAACAAGTTCTAAACAGGGGAAAAATGCAAAAGTGCTCATGAAACATGTAGCAACGTTCTACTGGAAAAAAACGTTTGGATACCTCATGTTGAACATACAGTGTCCACCAAAAAATGCTAATTTACTGTTATGCATAATGTGTTTTGCTGCTGCAGCAACAAGACTGTATTTCTGTCAGCAAGTTTTTCCTCTTGCTCCTGAACACATTTAAGGTTTATGGAGCAAAGAATGCACAAGACAAATAAGTAGTGCTATGTGTCATTAGCACAGTGAGGCTATAAAACATTTATATTCTGTGTATTTGAAATTTAATAAAGTTCACAGTGTGTGTTCTGCAGTCTGCATCTGAGTGCATTTTACTCTCCGCCATTAGAAAGCCCGTAGAAGGACCCTCTGGCTACTGGTTACTGAGGCAGTCTGGTACAATAACCCACTACATTTTGCAAGTGTTTGCAACAACAAAGTTGTGTGAAAAGCAGGGTAGCAGCTAGCAGTCTGCCTTGGTGTGCTGTACTGCTTTTACCTGTCCCTTGTCATTACCAGGGTAGAAATCCGGTCAAAGGATCCACTGTCTGCAGGCGCAGAAGCCACAGCCTGAGCGCTTTAGTCCAGAAACCACAGGAACTAGAACTTGTTAAATTCTTTAGTGTGCCTGTCCTCTAGATTCAGCAAGGATTAAAGAAAAGAAATTTTATTCTGTTTAAAAAGCTGAGTACAGGTAAAATTTTGGTCTTGGAATGCTATGTGATCCTGTAGGGAGCATGAAACTTGTGCAGAAAAAAGCAACATTTTCATAAACATTTTTGCCCAGAATACTAAATCTTCTTGAATGGAAATAGAAGTTTTAAATTACAGGCTGGATACTCACTATTTCAGACCATTTGGGCAGAGGGGTCCTGCGTCATACAATCAAAATGTTTGAATTTTTTTTTATAGTTTTGATGAACACCTACGTACACCTACCCCGGTAATATCGATATGTCGTATGTAAAGCAAAACCCTATGAGAAGTGAAACAATTGGAAACATGATTTCAGTGCTAACAGTAGAGTAATGTAAAAGTGGATCATGTAAACAGTCCAAATAAGTTTACTGGACGCTAACTTGCATTGCTTCTTGCTGCCTGCATCTCCTAGTAAAGGCAATTTGTTGCAATACTGGCTCATACAGTACAGAAATAAACAATAGTGAATGAAGACTGCTGTGGCATCCCCAAAAATACAGAAGATGAGAAACTTAAAATTATAATTAGCTGTGATGTTAAAGTAGGCCGGTCCTGGGCAGCAGTCAGCCAGTTTGAAGCGTCTTAGCCTTCCTGCCACTGCTTGTTAAGTGTGAGGCTGAGGTGTCTCTGGGCCAAATAACGAATCTATCACCACCTGGTTGTTGGGGTTGAGCAATACTCTTATATTGTTCAAATGTTTTAAAAATTTTTTTTTGAACTTTAATGTAGTGTTTACACCTTTGGGCCAGCCTGAATGACCTGATGTCCAAGGTAAACAGAAAGAACAGTAATGCATCCTGCTGAAAAGAAGCGTTTTCAAAGATGATGTCTTTATTGTGCAAGTTATTAACAGGTAAAAGTTTGCCAAAACTACACAAACCCTCTTGCTGATTGCCATAAACCTGGCCATCAAACCTGTTTTTATTTTGACTGTTGAAGAAACTTGGTCCTGTCCTAATATCTCATTACATCTTGGAGACAAACTTGGGGGTCCAGTTGTTCTTAATGTCTGTGTTTACCTCTTTCTGAATATAAATTTGTGAGAAACACGGAACATTTTACCTTAGATGTGGTAACCTTGTCCTGATCTGCTGAACGTTGTGGGCCTTCTCTGTGTCCGTTGCTGTAGGGGTGTAACAGGCGTTTTATTTCAGACTTCCAAGTGCTACAGCGCTGTGCCATTGACCCATGACTTTTATTGCCTACTGAGCTGAAATGACAGACGGGTTTTACAGGGAGACATATATAACTTTTCATGAGGTTCCTGAAAGGTAGTCAGGGGTCAGGTGGTGTATGATTTGTCAGGGTGATTATTATTCTGTTCCTCTGCTCCACGTTTTCAGTTGTTAACAAATGGACATTGGTTTCCCAATTTTTATGCAACCTTTTTAATGCCGAATTTTTTTCCCAGTGCCAGCTGTAATTTAATGGAATCAACTAAATTTCCCATAAAGGTGAAATTGCAGATATTATCAATCATTAAGGCATTTTTTCCCTCAGAATGCTTTAAAACTAAATAAAGACCTTTGGATCTTTTTAAAGGAAAATTGTGCCCCAAAAAAGTAATTGTGATTGATTTTGAAAGTGTTAAGGTGTTTGTTTTTTTAATTTGTGGTTTGTGCTGAATTTTCAGCTTTTTATTTTCCTCTTACTTACAGGAATGTTTTTTGACACACATGTGGGAGTGTTAAAATTTGGAATGCCACATAATCACAACCAAATGATGTTTTTGGGAATGTTTTTATTCCGGGATGGATTTCTGCGCTGTAGAATTGACGACTCTGAGTGGAATGTTTGAAGGAACCCAGCAGGGGTGTTTCACTCACGCTGTGGAGCAAAAACCAACAGTGTCATCCCAGCTCTCTCTATAAAGGGTTTCGTCAGTGGTCTCCCTTTTCAGAGCTCCTCCACAAACATTCTGACCTTCTTCACAAACATGGGATGAAAAATAGTAGAGAATAAGGCTCGGATTGTTGTGGTCGTTGGTCATTCATTTATATAGCTAAATAAATGGAGTGTAGACTGGGGGAGTCAAAGTGAAAAGGGGCAAAGAGTGAACCCTGGCACAGCCTCTAAGGTAAAGAGCAGAAGGGGAGCGTGGTTTGGGGACAGGATACTTCACGCTGCATACTGGGCTGCTGAAAGGCACTTGTCCTCCTGACAAACCCCCATTCCTCCCCTTCTCCCTGACCCTCCCTCTGTGGGAGAAAAGGGAGCCGCCAAGCTTGGTCTGGTCTTTGGCGCGGCAATCGATTGGTCATGGAAACTCTGCAGGTTAAACAGCAGTATGGGATCTCTGTGGACCCAGGCCTCCATGGTGGATGTCTGGGAAACATCGGAGTGGCCCTATGGTTAGAGCCAAATGCATTGGAGCAACAAGTTAGTGGAAGCTTGTTTTGGACTCCCGTAGCTGGCTGTGGGCAGCGCTACTGCAACTTTTGCACCAACGGAAGGGATCAGACATTCTCTTGAGGAACACACCAGTTTATGAAATTGGATAGCACAAGTCGCTAGCCATGAATTCTTCTGCTTGACTTGGCCAAAATGTACTGCTTTTTCTTTGAGGAAAAAAAAAGCCATACACTTTTATTGTCAGTCTAAATGTAGAAAGACTACGTCTTGGTCATGGCATAGCTTTTAGATTTTGGCTTCATTTTGACCACCTGTACTACATTAGCGATGAGAAATGAACTCGAGATACCAAAAGGCATCAACCCTTTAATGCTGTCAGTGCAAAAGCCGGATTTTCCAGATCTTTGTCGCAGTGCACTGTATACTTTCAGAATGTTTTGGGATGAGATGATTAGAACAATATTAGATTGAAATGTTAGACTCTTATATATTTGTTTTGTTCTTTTTGGTTACATTTTAGCTTTGTATTGTTAGAGTGGTTATGAAAGCACCCAGCTGTTGTCATAACATAAACCTTACGATTTCAATTTGCCTTGTGCTCCGGCAGCACTTGCCCGTTTTGTAATATCACGTCCAGAGTTCTCTGGAATATTTGTCACAATAATAAGTGCATTGCAGTGATATTGCTGCAGTGTTGCAAAAACGTGGTCCTTGGACAGTTGGTTTGGTCTTAGAGAAGAGGAACTGAATGCCAAGGTTGTATTGCCGAATCTGATTTTGAAATCAGAAATTTGAGATCGAAAAGTATAGTCGTGTTTAGCAGCCAGTGATACAAGCTTTGAAGTTTCAAGAAGTAAAACAAGGTCCTGAATGACCTGAGGCAGGCAGGTCTTGGTTGCTGGGGATATTAGGTTGAGAGGCATATTGTGACTTGGTTAAAGCAGAGATGCATAAAAGCTCCATATTTGGTGGAAGGTGTGGGCGGTAGTGCTGCCTGCCTGCCTGCATGCCTGCCTGAGAGTGGGAGGCGAGGCAAAGTAGCTGTAGATGAGAAGGACATGGACAGTGACCTGGTAAATCTCCTACATTTTGAATGCGAACATACCCCCACCCCCCTCCCCAAGCTATTTTAGAGCTTTAAGTACAATGTAATTTTGGTAACAAAACAGTCAAATCCTTAGCGCTGTGCCTCAGGAAATGCCAAGTACTTATGAGGCAGATTTGTCCTTATAATTATGTGAATAATGGAGTTTTGGACATGGAGTTCAGAGAGGCACAGGCATCACGCACAGAGAGGCGGCCATCAGCAAATAAAATCGCAAGTTAAGAAACCCAACTACACCCCAGCTGCACCCATGAGCATACCTTTCATAAATCTAGTTATAAAAATATATATACCAGTGTTTATATGCTTTTGACAGTGTGTAGAGACACAGCCACCTTTCATGGAGAGATTAATTGTGGGCCGACTTAAACTGACAGGGAAAAGTGTAAATCATTTGGTCTGTTCTGTCTTGGTTGGCAGACAACAGTCTATTTGACAGAAAGCAGTAATTGGGAAAATCTGGCTGCGGTTAGAGTTTTCAAACAGCCCACCTCCTCCCCAACTCTGGCTCGCACCCCTCCGCTCCCGCTTCAAAATGTCCCAAATTGAGCGTCCATGTAATTTCCACCAATTTAGCGTTGGGCTTCACAGGAACAGCGCTTATGAAATGTGATGCAGGGCGAGGGGGCGGGGAAAGTGTTTCGGCAAGGAGCAAAACTGAAGGAAGGTTGCAGTACGAATTAAATGCCAACACCTGCTTGGGGTGAGCTGTCAGTGCAGGACTCATTTTTGCATCGCCTGCAATTGGGGGCATTTTTCAGCCCCCTTTTCTTTAGGAATAATGTGTCATTAAGTCCATAGCTTCATTATATAATGTATGCAGCTATAAATTAAACCTGGAATGAAATTGATCCTGAGCTCACAGATGGGGGGGGTTTCTTGTTACTCAGCAGAGTTACATGAGGTGCTCTGACATGCCATTAGTCAGCTGGGGACCAACAGGGTGTGAGTAGCAGCTGGGTGCCCCGCTGCTGTGGAGAGTGCTGACAGCACACACACTGTGCCGGGACTGCAGGAGGGGCAGTTACCATGACACCTGTTTGGCGTTTGCGGCCGCCTTTCTCCAAGCCAAGGCCTGCGTCCCAGCAGGTGAGGGCTCCTCATTAGCTGGAGGGTAATTAATCGTCAGCCACTCGAATGCCAGAGTGCTGTCCCTTCCAGGACCTTTTTAGGACTTCTCATCCGTTGGCAGTCCGCAAATCACAAACAGTGTCAGGGTCAGAAGTGTTTTTTGTTTTGTGAATGCGCTACAGAGCTATTCACCCTAAGAAAGGGATTTTTCAGCAGGGCTTAATACGTGTTGTACATATACCCGGAAAACAGCCCCCCACACACACACACACACACAAACACACACCAGCAGGTAACACGCAGCAGTTTCCACCGCACGGGTCTGCAACATTTAAAGTGGCCTCTGCTGACACTTACCACTTGCTGACAAAGTGTTGATAATGCAGAGAACTCAGGTGTTCAAAAGTGCCGCTTCTCAGCCAAAGCAAAACCTTTAGCCAACCTATTGGCTGCGGCGCAGGCTTGTCAAGAGGCCGTTTTTAAAGGGGTCATTAAGAGGAGAGCCTTCTCTTTCAACCGACGTGAGGATTTTTTCGGAGAAAGGAGGTTGCACCAGGAAGGGCACAAAGCAGAAGGAAGGGGGTCGTGGAGCTGTTGAGGAGCCGCTGTTGACAAGAGCCCAGGGAGTTGGTCTCTGCTCAGGCAGATGGATCCTCCTGGTGTGAAGCTCAGGCTGGGGCTCCCAGGGAGAGACACGTTCACAGGAGAGGGCCTGTGCCAAACCACTGCTGGGATGGAATTAGAGGGAACTATGCGAGCCAGTCTGGATCTGGAGAAGGCTGTGACAGAAGGCCAGGGCAGGAAGCACAAGCTCATTACTGAGTCTCATTACCTCACCAGCAAAAAAAAATAATAATAATAAAGCATGTGATCTACTGGTAATAGATAGATGTCTTTGTAAATACAGGAGACCTACAGAGAATGAGTTAGTTGGCTTGATGTACAGAAATGAATAAATAAAGACTGTCAACTTGGGGTCTGCACTCTCCAAACAAATCTCAGGCCAGATTCCTTTCCTCCGGGGAGCGGTGTCTGAATTAGTACAATTACGACTCTCCACAGTTACCAGATGGCTGCTTTGATCCCTGTGACCAATCTTTGCTTTTCTAAATAAAAAGCCCAAATACGAAGAACCAAAACCTCAAAGAATTTCTATGAATTTTCTAAAAAATTATTATTTTTGTTTTTGCTTTATTTCAAAATACACATTTTACCACACACTAATTTGATCATTTTATTTTTATACAATGAAAAGAGCTGCCATCATTTGTTGTTCTCTGGTGTTGGGGACTTTTTTTTTAAACCAGAACATGCAAGCAGAGCCCTGCCTCTTGTTAGATCTGCTGAAGGAGGTTGTATTGAGACTTTTTTTGGTGCTCTGGGGAAGGCATGGCTCTGGGAATTGGTATCTCACGTTTCAGCCCCTGCTTTCATCTTCCACTAGCAGAGAAGCCCAGCGAGATTAAGGAACTGCACAAACAGATCGGCAGAGCCCATATCCGTCATTCTGAAAGAGAACCTGTGTGTACGCACTTGTGCCTGCGTGCATCCATGTGTGCGTGTGTCTGTGTGAGTCTGTCCATCTGTCTGTCGTCTCTGTGTAGGCGTGAGACAGTTTTCATTTATTTCTATATTTATTTAATGGTCTATCTATCTAATGGTCCATTATTCTCTATCATTAGTACTCTGTGCTCAGGACAGTAACCACAAAAACCCTTAGTTTACAAAAGGGTTGAATGGTAGTGGATGGAAGGTAGTTGGTGGTTATGTTCTGTTGAAATGAGTACTGGGTCAGTTTCATGAGATAGACAGTGATCCTGTAGAGAAAATGAGCTGTGAAGGACAGTTTAAATATTGGTGAGGTATGTAAAAGAATTCATTGTGAATCATCAGTTGTGTAGCAGATGTTTTCTGAGTCATTTGTCCTTTTCAGTTATTGATTCCGTCCACATTTTCTAACTAACTTCTAAACTTGCTGAGCTTGAAAAGGTCCTAGAACGGCTTTTCTGTTGGGGACTCACAGCTTTAGTGTATGATTTTTTGGGAAGCATATAGGAATGTGATTATACACTGATAAAAACGCCTGAGTGCTGAACCTGTGTGACACTTGATGTTGTAGAAGCGAGATGTTGGCCATGCTAGTGTCATATATGCAGGTTAAGCCCTGTGAGTGTTGATGTACGCATGTGATACCCGCCATGTCTCTTCATCTCTTTAGTTGGGTGCTGCATGTCTTCCAGCAGAAAGGTTTCTCTCGTTCCAGTTTGGCATCCTGACCTGTAACACAGCCCACAGTAGTGCTACGATATTTCATCAGTTCAGTTCCGCGGTGGTCTGTGTCGAAATGCTGTTCTCAGTTAGATAAACAAAGGCATACAATAACCATCAGTCAAAAAAGGTGGCATGAACATGCAGAATAAACAAAGCAGTCCTTGTTTTGTTTTTGTCTTTTTGGAAGAATGAATGGTTAATAGTGTTAAATAGTGAAAAAAAAAAAACAAATCAGTGACATAAAGTGCACATCTGGTAAACTGGCTTTTTTCTCCCTTTTATGCTTTTTCTGTAGTTGCCAATTTTACTCTGCATTACCTGAAGCAGCAGCATGTTGGTAACATATCATTTTGACTGAAATGAAGATTTAAAAAAAAAATCAATGTATTTCTTTAAGGTATCGTTTAAACTTGTGAAAAACCTAGTAATATAAATGTTTTAAAATAATTTGACTAAATCAGCAAGACAGGCAGACAGACACTTGAAAATGTTTATAGCGCTTGAAAAATGCTTACAATTTCACCTCATCAAAAACTACATCTCGCTGTTGGTAGCAATTTTGACTTTTGTAGTATTTTTGCTTATTTAATTACTCATAAATTGGCAGGTTATTCTTTGCTGGCACTGAGTAACAGAAACCTTTGCTGTTGAGTGCCAAATGTTCAAACAAACAAACGAAAGCAACTGCCAACCTCAATGTGCTGAGGGACCGACAGATTTCTAGACACGCATTTAGAGTGTTTATTCTATGTATCTGGTCCCTCTAGAATAATTACACTACACACTGAAACCTTCTCGATCAATAATCTCAGCAGTGAATGTTGCTGTACCTTAAAGACCTGTAATGAATAATGTGTCTCCCTCTCTCTCTCTTTCTCGTACAGATAGACGCTCGTCCATATCTACAAACAGTGTATGCATGTATGTGATATTTATTTTGTCAAAAGGGAACAAGCTTTTTTTTTCATGTGTATTGTATATGTATTTCTTCTGGCTGTACATTTCATACACCTCTTCTAATCAATGCAGATGTGTTTCATTTGGAAAGGCCCCTTGAGGCGCTGCTGCCCCCTAGGAGCCCTAGACAACACTAATTACTGCAATGTATCCATTTCTGTTATTGTAACATCGTAACCCTGTCTGTTGTTGAATCTCAAAACAATGAGAGCCGAGGGGGAGCGAGATGGGTTGGGGGGAGGAGGAGCCTGCTGCTCCCATACCCCCCCCCCCCCCCAAAGGTCCCCCAGGTTCAATATCTAAGCATGACTGTGTGAACAGTGTGCAAGAGGGCTGTGAACGTGCGCAGGGAGACGGACGTAGGGATGAGCTGCCCCATGGTGCCAGCGGTCACATGGAGGACAGGTGATGGTGCCAACTCTGGTACCCTGCGCCTCTAATTGGCCACGGGTGAATAGCGGTTTCAAAGCAGGATGCACGTGAGAGAGGGAGAAAAGTACCACAGCAGGAGAACAAAGTAGCATTCCGGGTGGCGGGGGGGCCCCGGGGGGCCCTACCCCTGTGAGGTACTCTTGCACTGCCATACCTCCTATCTGACCGCCAGCGCCACCTGCATGAGACTTCTGGGCTGAACAGAGGCAGATATTGCACATCCATGCAGTTTCTCTGACTGGACTGATGTCTCCAGAAATGTAGGCGTGTGCCAGAGCCTTGCTGTTGTTGTAATGAAATGCAGATGAAAGAAAAATTGAGCAATAATAATAACATGGTGTTTTTGCTCGCTGTATCTTCAGGCTAAGGAAGTGCCTGCCAGTAATGGCATCTTTGTTTTCTTGTGTGGCTGGTTTGTTTTATCAGTTGCCGAACTTCTCCCTTGACCTTGGCCCATCTCCAGTGGCGAGTCCAAGTCCCTACATCTTTTATCGTGACTCTTATTGGTTAATACACTGCTCCCTGCTGCTTAACTGGTGTTCGCTTTCAAAGTTGCATTTGGCTTTTAACACTGAGGGTCTTTAGATATGCTTAAGAATGGCACCAGTTCCAGGAATATTAAAGACTTCCCTTTTGAAGCCTTTTCATAGCAAAACAGAGCTGGCTCTGACATACCGCGGGGAATCCGAATGAAATATGCATTAAAAGCAGCGTGGTTGCTATTAGGATTTTGAATTGAAAATTACAGCCCCCACTTCACTTGCCCCCTAAAAAAACTTTCCTCATCCTCTACGCTGTAGACGTCTCGTTCTGCCCAGAGTTACCATGGAGCCCATGGGCTGGAAGCCACTAAATCCACTCTATCAGTAGAGGCCTAAGTGCCTCTTCTCTGACTTGCGTATATATAATGCATAGAGGACCTCTTTTCATAGAGCTGTTTTTGCAGCGTGGCCTCACGGTGCCAGGAATGTGCGGACCTGGAAGGTGAACTCAAGGAGGGCAGGAAGAAATAGCTCCAGCAAGTTGTTCTTTAGACTGGACTGTGAGATTTGCCTGATTACTCTGACCCTTTAAAGAATCAAACCATCATTTAATTTCAACCATCAGGAGTTTATGAAAAATCTAATTGATCTGAATTCAAAAGATGTGCGGTAAACTTTTTGCAATACTATTAGCGTTTGATCAGACATCAATAAGATGTTGGTCTCTACCACAGAAATGTTCTAGGCTAAATCTAGCAGCACGAAAAAGGAAATGGTTGAAATAAGCAGGTTGTGTCACAAGTGTACTTATAAATTCCCTTTTAGGATACAGTATATTTGAAAAAGCACTGGATATAGTAGTAACAGCTACGGTATGTGTAGTACTCTGTCACATGCATGGACGCCCACTCCAGGTGTTCGCATGCCCGTGCGGTTTAGCGTTCAGACGAGGCAGTGCAACCTAATGGTACGTGATGAGGATTAATGGCAGGAGAATGGAGCAAGCGGGTGCTATATGAGGAGCAGCAGCAGGACCACTGGCCTGCAGTCAAGCCCCGGGCTGCTTCCTGCCATCGACTGCAGAGCCCCTGCCCCACTCTCCCGTCCCCTCTCTTCTTTGCTATTGATGCAGACTGTGAACGCCCCACCTTGTCCATCAAAATCCGTCTCAAGGTGCTGCCTGTCACTCCTGCTCCCACCGCTTCCCCTTCTCACCGTTGCGGCCTCGGCGAACTTGGGCAGGAGGCCTCTCTGCTGATGGATCCAGTCCGCATGGCCTTTGTCATGTCCAGGGGGTTCATTTCACCACTCTGCGTGAAGATCCAGTTCCGATCATCGCAAGTTATTTTTTAAAACACATATGCCATCCAGACATGCATATCTAAAAGTCCAATCAAATTCTACTTAGCATTATTTAAATATTATTTTAAAAGACTCTTCAAGTTGTCCTTTAAATGAATGAAAAGGAGCATGCTCCACTCGTATCGTTTAAAAAATAGAAACCGCTATTTTGGCTAAAAGCGTCTTTCAATAATAAATGTCCTTCTTGTTGTGAACATTACAAGGGATGAGGAAGCATTTATTATTAGAAACCTTTACGAAAATCTGTGGGGAAAAGAGCTCCTTTAGTGTGAAAATGTCTGCTTCAGGACAGTGCAGGTTTCAGTGTATTTTTCATTGTTAAAATTTTTGCTCTGATATAAAAGAAAAAGCATTGACATAAAAAGCACTGGCATTTATTTGGCAAAGACCAGGGCAGACTTTTGGTTCTTACCTTTGCATTTTATAATGAGGTATCAATAGTGTAAACAGGTATGACTGATACAGATGTGATGTGACAGGAGGAGCGAAGCGATGGGAGACATGGCCATGCCCCAGAAGTCAGGCCTGACAGCGATCCATTTCGATGCACTTGCGGTGGAATCACACGGACGCTTTTCCACCAGGGCACCCTGCACTCTCTCAGTCTGCATCCCTGTCAGACAGCAGTCCTCCTCCGGTTCTGGCTCCTCACTCTGCTGCTGCCTGGGATGACAGTTACACCTGCTCGCTCCAATGGGGTGGGCTGCATCAGGCCTGTCACCCCCACCCACTGGCCCCTGCCTGCACACCAGGTGTGTGTCCACCCAGCCCCCCATGTTTCTCCATCGCTCCATCACCTCAGTTCCGTCCGTCCGTCTCGACTGGCAAGGTCTGTCTGCGCTCTGCCAGCCTCAGTATGCGCCTTTCCAACCAGGGGCGTTGCCCCCCACCCACAAGTTGTCGGTCTGTCACATCTGTCAGTGCACCTCCCATTTACTGCTGCTTCTCTCCACATGAGCGCTCGAGGTCACCAAGCCCAACGCCCACAGGGGTGACATCTCAGTGCCCTCACTGGCTCTGCCTCACTCAGGGTTTCCCACAGCTTTCTGGAAGGGTCAGCATCATGACTCTCACACCTTTTGAGTCTCTTTCACTTTTTCTTGTTTATGCTTAAAGCCTGGCTTTGATTCGTGGAGCTGAATTTTTTTCACATTTTAATAAAGTTTTCTTTTACCGCCAGTATAGATTTTTCTGACTGAGGTCAGTCAAGCTACTCCCAGCTATCCAGAGGTCACCTGCATGAGTGGATTCTGCAGTTGTGCTCTTTGAGAAGCAGACACCTGCAGGTATCCTCGCTGGGCAGTTTGTCTCCCTGTGTTGCATGTAGTGGCTACAAGGTACTGAACGTGGGTGCACATGGCAGGCTATTGCCATAAAGTGAAATGTATTCAAAAAGTGCCATGGTGTGATTAAAAAGGCCACCAAGCTTCATGGATGCTGTTTCATGTGTTGGATGAGCCTCATTTTGATTATGGTCATAGATCCAGCGACAACATTTGACAATCCTCAGGGGCTGCCCTCAGGGACAGTTACATAAACATTAACAAGTAGTGGACCAAAAAAATGTAAAGGCCATACAACATACAAGCAAAGGGTGTGACTGTCAGATACGTGACTGGTCTGTGAAAAATGCAGATATCATGGTAGCAGTCCTCTTGACATGTAAATTTAAGCAGGCTTTAACGTTCACTCCAGGGTTATATGCAAGCCTGACTGCAAGAGGAGACCTCAGAGACTAGAGTGTAATTGTTGGTGCACATTTCCTTGGCAGGAAATAGCTAATGTGTCACGGGAAACTGTCTTGAAGGTTATGTCTGCCTGGGGAGAAGGAGAGATATGACTGACACGTGAAATCAAATCTCTTGCCAGCAGTCCGTCTCTTGTGCGTGTGTTTGTGTGTGTGTCTCACACACACACACACACACACAGCATTTACTCTTACGAGGCTGCACAGTTGCCATAGTGGCCACAGTGAGTCTGCAGAAATTGCCAACGTGTCATAAAGACCCTTGAAGGTGATTTCTGCCTCAGGGGGAAAAATGCCTTTAGCAAATAACAGAAGTGGATGGAAGCTCACACTCCTGAACCTCGTTGCGCAGGGGTCAGTCCATATCGTGTGGAGGTGAAACTGTTTGCAGAACTCAATGTGAGGCACAAGCATGCTTCGTGAATGGTAATGGCCAACGGGAGGCTCTGCAGGGCTAGGTAACCTGGTTGGGCGCACATGCAGAAGTGAGTCCGCTGATGCATGGGACAGGACAGGCAGTAGACCTGTAAGCAGTGAAGGAGGGTGACATGGCCTGACAAGTCATCCTTCTCTTTACTCTCTCTGTGACCCCCTTGAGTATCTTTTTCATAGCATTGTATGGGATTTTCTGGGATGCTTTGGGTCCACTACACTGTTGACTTAATGCAACAGTATACGTTCTGCCCTAAGCAATCTGTATCCCATGATCCCATTTTTTTTTTTTTTGCTGAAATGGTTGCCTCCGAGGCTTCCGGTACCAATGGGACTTACTGTCAACAAGTGGTTTAAGAAGCAGAATGATGAAGCCTATTTTCTATGCCCCCCACCACCACCACTTGGATCATTGCTTCTCAGTCACACAGAGTGTTTGTAGGACTACCTGGAACAATGCCTACAACATCAGCTTCCGCCTCCGTCAAACTGCCATGAATTGGAGGAATTTGTTGTGGGAGAATGGTGCCAGATTCCTGTAGAAGACTTCCAGATTCAAGTTGAGCTCATGCCACATTATATTAAACCTTCCTTATATTTTTTATATTTAATCTCTGCGTACTACAGCTACAGTTGTTTGTGTGCCATTGTTATTGCATATGATACCTTTTAAAACGGGGAATTGGTAAGTAAGGGAACCAAAGGTGAAGTATAGAAACTTGTAGAAGGTTCTGCCCAATTTAAGAACCTCATTAGGGCACTGAGATTGAGGAGATTGTTTGTCAAAATGCAGTTTTTTTTGTTTGAAAAATGAAACAAAACCTTTCAATATTACTGTTATTGGCAAGTTTAACCTACACATCACTTAACATGCCACTTTCCCGGCAAGGAACAGTGACTGGGCCCGCTTTGATGTGGAAATTAGTGTTTTTTATTCTTTGACAGCATGAGTTGGGTGTTTACATAACACAGAGCGGCGGAACCCCACGAGAGACGGCATGCCAGGGCTGCCAGGAGAGGCACGATAGATCTCGTCGTCTTATCCGCGCTTAGCCACAGGCATTGAGAGGCAGTGGGAGAGCAATCCCGGGAATTTATTAGCCACTCCAGGCCCTTTTTCAAAGGGGAGACAGGGAAGGACACGAAGGAAGGAAGGAAGGAAAGAAAGAAAGAAAGAAAGATTCCCACAGCCAGGCCACGAATCCCTGTTTAGCCAATCTCTCCTCACTTTACTGCTGTGTTTGTATGTTGCTATTTTGTTGACTGTTGAAAGTGTACCCCCCCCCCCAATTTCTTTTCTTACTACTTCAAATGAACACTGAGATCCTCTGTGGGTCATGGCTCAATAAAAACCACCTCATGTCAAGGTCAATGTCAGCAGAGTGTCAGTATCTCTCTTTTTCTGCCCTGGTAAATTATTTCTACTGGGTGTTTTGTGCCTCCTATGAAAAGCCTATTTCCAAGGTTTGTGTATTGACTGAATATGAGCGATAGAGATGCACGTTCAAAAAAGTACTGAAAGAGAACCAAGCAGATTCCTACAATGATGCCAGTCATTTCTGACATACAGCTAAAATATTTGTGGTAAAGTTACATTTAACTGCATATGAAACAAAGGCATGGAATACATTAGGGACTCATGATATTGCAACCGTGTCGGCATTGGCCGATTTCTGTCCAAATGAATTTTATCGGCGTAGGAACGATTCAAACAGTTCAAACTGATATTTGATGATGCAGTCACTGTATTCCAGATGAGCGTTTAGGTGACACTTGGTTATGTCGCTTTCAAAAATGTGGCGTGAAAGTTTGCTAAATCGACATAAAATATGACATTTGTAACACTTGGTGAACTTTGTGTGTATAGGGAGAGGTTGTTTAGTGCAGCCTCTGCGATACTGCACTAGTTTGTTAAAAAACCTCCCCTTCATGCAGTGGAATAGAGCGATGCACTTCAGGGGAAAAAGTTGCTCTTATATTATTAGGTGGTGTTGTTTATTTGTCATTGTATGATTTTCACCTTTTTTCAGTTTTCATTATTGCAACTTTTTGGCTTCTTTCCATCTAAAAGAAAGTGAAAATGTTATGCAGTATTTAAAGCTTCAGCCTGCAGAATCTCTCCCTTTTTAAGGATTAGGTAGGCAATCACGTGGTTCGGCAAATGCCGTACGTGTTAATAATTGCGGATCGTGTGCAAAGCTGAAATGTTGCACAAATAAATAGTACGTTTGTCTTGAATTCTCATCCGGTTAGATCTAGTCCTACTTTTCTTTGTGTTTTATAAATATGTATATTGGCATTGGTCAATAAATACATAGAAATTATCAGATATCTGCACTGGCCAGAATTCCCATATCAGTGCATCCCTGGAATACATGGTGAATAAAGAGGACTACACAGACCACAGTAATGGATTCTTGTCCTTTTCTATCCTGCTTAATATGAAAAAAATAGGATGAATAAAATTTCATGGCAGCTTTTGATTGCAAAAATTCTTGGTGGAATGCCAGTGGAATAACAGAATAGACAGTAAAAACCCAATAAATTAGAAAGCCTTGTCTGCCACAAGGCTGAAATAAGAGGTGAAGGAAGTCAATTCTTTGAGTCAATTCTCAATGTCTTGCTGTTATGAGAGGGTGACAGTCAGACAAAGGAGCAAAACTTCTGTACATGGAGTAAATAACGAAACAATGAATAACATGTATTTGAAATGAGAGAAAAAAGTAAAGCACGGCACAGAAACGTAAAATAAACTGAAATAAAAAACTTGATTTGTTGAACGCGTTCGATTAATCAGATGAAACAAATACTCTCTGTAAATCATTGGTAATTAAAAAATAAACTTTCCAAGTCATGTTTTTGTTACGATGCGGCAGCATGTTTATACAAAAAGTTCAGCATCTGGGTATTTATATACAGATGTGCATTCTATATATATTCAATATATGTTCAAAGTATAAAAAGCCCGAACTCCTCGTGCGCCAAACATGAGCACACAACAGTCTGAAAAAAGAAAAGTGAAGCCGAGTACCAGCTCTAATCTATGTGCCATACACAGCCTGGTAGTGATTGTGTTATTTCAGTGGATGTTGTGATTCTGGGCCTCACTGCCTTGATAAGTGACTGGACTTGGCCCAATCTGCCATGCCAGTGCTGTGCCTGGGAGTTAATTGAAGTGATAAACAGCCCGCCATCTGCCACGGGAGTGCTTTTCTGACTTAAACTCCACCCGCCGAGGAGCATCGATCCGTGCTAATTCCACGGGAGGAATTATTAGGAAGTGCTGCAGTGTCTGGATGGCCACAGCAATAATGAGAAAGGATGCGTAATGCAGTAACATTTCGTCCTCATCACTGTCTACTTTGCAGAGAGCGTCAGTCTCAGTGTCAGCCCCCGGGCTCCCGTCTCTGTCATGAAATAGGCTTCAGCGTCATGTTAGAAGGTGCTTCTGAGCAGGCTGACCCAAACAAATAGCCCGTTCCCCGCTTTATGCTTCTTTTTTCGATTTCTTGACTGTATTATGACCAAGCTCCCGCTGCCAAAGTAAAGTATGGTATTGCCTTTTGATTGAATCATGCTCACAGATCCCCGCTTCCTAAGCACGGGCAGGAAGACCAGAGCCACATTTCTCAAACTTCAAGTGTTTAATCAAAAGGGAAACGGCACTCAAAGGCTTCAGGACCCATTTTTGCAAAGCTGGAAGTTTCCCTGACAGACTTCAGTCACTGATATTGCAGAGTACAGAGAGTTGGAAAACTTTGGTAAACAAGGAGCGGTTATTCTTGATAAATGACATCGCACATAGTCAAATTATCTGAATTCTTTCCAGAAGTAAACACACGAGATCTGGAAAGAATCTCCAGGATTTCAAATCAAGACACATTCTTATGTTGAAGTTAAAGTTATTTATTTGTTCGTCCCACCACAGACTCCCTTTCTGTAATTTTGCTGCTAAAGAAGCTGCTGTGTTTCCTTTTGCCCTGGGGTTTAATCCGCGCCCTATTTTTGCCCTGGTTTGAGAAGACTGTCTTCTGTGACACTAAGTGTGGTTTATGCAGCTTTTGCGTGACTCTTCTCTCTATTTATGACGCTGCACGGCGCAGTCCATTAGAAAATGTTCCCAAAACATAGACCCCAGTTACAGTTCCGCTCCTCCGCTGCTTGGGATAACAGTTTAAATTTTTTAGTTTTACAAAAAAAGAAGCCTTAAGCGCTTATAAATGGAGCCACCATGCTGTTCATCTTTAAACAGCACATTCTCCTTGATGCGATTCAGGGTCACCGTACGTAATATGACAGTACATAACAGTATCTAAAAAGTCTTTAATGTAAAGCACCGTCATATCTCCGCTGGATGCCATCATAAATCCAACCTGTACTGCCCATTAATGCTAAGTGAAAAGCGATGTTCCCCACTGCATACGTCTCAGTTTCCCAGGCTCGTTTTCTTTCTTGCCGTGGGCCGACTAAGTGGCCATTGTGGTTACGAGCTCCTTTGCTCGCTCGTACGCGGGGGAAACGACGCCGGGGTGCACGCCGCGTCCAAAGCTTCGGCTCAATTTACGGCCGACTTTGTTTCCCCGGCTCCGTTTGGGCGGCACGGAAGGGTGCGGAGGTGCAATTTTTGGACGCGGTTGCAGGACATTTCAGATTCAACGCAGTCCCAAACAGCAGAGTCTGGTCTTGGTGAGCCAGCCATTAGCGGTGGGCTTTGTAGGGCCCCCAGGAAGATGGACGTGAAAGCCTCTTAATTCAGCACAACCTTCCACCCTCATCAGAATTACCGGCTCATTAGAGCAGCCACTGAGACCAATCAATACAGCCATTAACCAAGTGCGGCAAACGAATGATTTTAACTGGCCGGCCTGCCCGGAGCCGCTGCCGGATTCCAGAGGCAGAGCCGCATCGCCGCTCTCGCTCCGACCCTCCTATACATGCCGGTGCTGACCTTGCGATGCGAAGAACCGCGTCCGAGAAACGCCGCCACTCCACCTGCTTATCCCCTGCTGCCCCTGCCCCTGCCACCCCATCCATCGCTCTCCAGGCAGCCCGTCCCGCTTTCATGGATCAGCTGTAATGTTGTCTTTTGTACAGTAGTTTGGGCCGGTTCAAATTTTAATGATGTGGTGGCTCTCGCTGAATATTTTAGAGGTGGTGTTGAAGCGCACCGTAGATGTACAAACACACACACACACACACCTTCCAAATAGCTGTCAGCATCTGAGCAGAGCCCTGACATGAATGTCTTTGATTAAGCAGGTTTCCCCCCTCTTTTATTTTAATTAGCTAATTCCACATTACATGGGAGCGATGGTGGAAAAGGGAAGGAAAAAAGGCATTTTAAAAACCGCAGTGCTTGCAAACCTCATTAACACACTTCAAAAGGAAGTATAAAAAATTAATAATGGAGCAACAGTTTGGGTAAATTAAATAATTTAGTTGGTGTGCTTATCCGCAATCCCTTAAGATTATATTAAGAGACATGCAGAGGAGAAGATTGTTGTTTTTATATGTCCCTTTACAAACATCATAGCACACACTGTCTTTTTATAGTTTTATTTTTAATTTATTGCCTTTTAATGCTGGCTAGGCTTTACCTGAGTATATATGCTTTCATCTCATCGGTTGCTCCATTACGAAAATGAGGGTGTGCATCCTGCCCCACCAACAATAGCGCTTCCCTCATCCATCTGTCTGCTGGGTTAGGATGAGAGAGCGAGATGCCAGAGCAGTGAGGCACCCTAAGACCTTGCGTTGCGGGGAGCCTTGCTAGGGCGGCCACACTCATCACAGAAGGGATCCCATAATCCCCCCCCAAGCGAGTGAGTGAAAGGACAGTCCTGCGCTCAGCTTGGTGAGTGTGCCTGCTGCTGTGTACAGGCTCGAACCTCTGGCGGCCGGACGCACCCACTGCAAAACAGAACCAGAACAGATGTCCTGGGGAACTCCCCTGGACCCCGGCGTTGTCAGAACAGTTATAGCAAATGGGAAACAAGGGGAGGGAAGTGAAGGGGGCTGGGAGGAAAGCCAGGATGATGCGTCTTTGACAGACTACGGTGTACAGCAGCCTGACTGCTGACAAGGCCCCATGGTTTGCTTCCCCCACCCTCCCTCTTTGTCTTTGCCGGCTTTGTAACGAAAAGGGGAGGTGTGTCAGATTCAGGTTTCGGCCTGTAGGCACAGCTACAAATTCTCTTTCATTTTTTAAAAAATGAGAAAAAGAGAGGCCGCACTCTGAGCACATGCCCGAGAACGAGAGAGTGTGACGGCATCAGGAAACTCAAGCGAAAGACATCTGTGTGTTCTTGTGAGAAAAGGACATTAGGTAAAGGGTGCAGAGGTGCATCTGCAGCGAAAGACAATTTGTAGATTTTTTTTTTTTTTTTTAACATTCATCTAAACGTAAAATGCAACATGTTATTTTGTTATTTTCAAAGGTTTGGTCACTCACTCTTTTACTAAGTAAAATAGCTTTATTGTAAATTAACTACCATTAACTGCTTTGTCAACCACCACCTGTTGGTGTTTCTCATGCTGTAACATTTCAGGCCTTTTGTTTCTCTCTGGGTTTCAAGTGTAAAGCAGGCGGTCATTACAGTGAAGTGACCGTTAATAGGCAGAGCGCCGATTTCTGTCGTCTTTTGCACTGTCAGCTGGAGAACAGGCAGAACCCCCACAATACCGAAAAAAGAAGAAGAAGAAGAAGGGGAAAAAAACATGGCATAGCCTCTGAAATATTTAACCCAAACTAATTGGAGAGCACTTCCCATTTCGGGATGCCTCAACCTCTGAAAAAAGCAGGACCAGATCAAAGACTTGAGTGCTTTACCCCAGGGAGGCTGACGAAGGAGAGGGAGCAGGAAGGGGGGATGGGGCCGGCAAGCATGGAAAAGCAAGGGGAAAGGTAGGCAGCAGCAGGAGAACTGAGGCGTTGAAGAACCGTGGATGAGAACCTGGTGCACTCATATGGCGGAGAGGACACCGGGCTTCCCAGCCAGGCACAGGTGCACTGAATGTGCAGTGTAAGAAAAGAGAGATGTGAATAGGATGTGTGAGTGCATTCATTCATTCATTCATTCATTCATTCATTTTGCCTATTTTATGCAGCTGTTTTTACTTACTCATTCTTTCAGTTGGTCATTCTTTTGAAGTGCCACCGGGAGACCAGAAGTCGCTGTTGGCCCTGCATTTTTGAACGTGTAGGAGCGACTGCTTTGAAAAACGGGGCTCCGCCACAGCGAGGCCTCATAAGTGTTATTCACCTCGATTTATCAATAGTCCCCAATACTGAGCCTCCAGCTTTCCAGAATAATCCCCATCCGTCTCCACCTCTCACCCCTGCTCGACTTCCCTGCGAACATTTTGTGATTGACAGCCTGCGCTCATTTTATAAGCTGGCCTGGCCGGCCTCCCATCGCTCTCTCACTCCACTCCCGTCAATTAAAAATCAATACAATGCTCATCTCTAATCTGCCTCCTGTGGTACTTTGATCCGCGGCTCATTAGAAGCAGGCTGAATTTACCTTTCCTTCTAGACAAATTGCAGCCCGGCACTGAAGTACGCCTGCACCCCCTCCCATCTCCCCGTCTTCATTGCATAAAGCTCCGCATCATCCCTCAAAACAAAAACCTATTCATGAATTCATTACGTTTCACATTTCAAATATTGCTTGCACAGAAAGACATCTCGCCCTCATCATTTCTTCACGGAGGGGCTTTGATGGCTCGTGATGCAGTAACCCCTTCATTAGTTCAGTGACCTTGGGGTTACTTTGACCGCTTCCACCTGGTGAAGGTTGGAGGTCCAGCCCCCTGCTGAGTCATACCGCACGCCTAGAGTGGCCCTTCTCTCAGCACTGGGCAGTATGCGGAGAGATTACCGTGTGCGGGCATTTGTCCTGGGGGTTGCACGCGCGAGAGACTCGCACAGCTGCATGTTCCGGTCGCGGTCGTGCTGTGGATGACCTTGAGCTGAGGGCTGAGCTCAGTGTCTGGGGACCAGGTGTGCTCGGGTCGTCTCTGCTGCCTGAAGTGATTTCATGTGACAAACAAGGAGAAAAAAGGGAAAGGCACGTCTGAAACGGAACGGGACTTGGGAGCTTGTATCCCCCCCCCCCCAATTTTTTCGCCCCCTTAGGTGCAAAATTAGGGTACCATCAGGCTGCGCATTTCCCTCGGGGTGGCGCCTATTTCCAGATCTATTTGGGGGTCAGGGGATCAGC
Organism: Heterotis niloticus; assembly: GCA_018136845.1. Classification (NCBI taxonomy): domain Eukaryota; kingdom Metazoa; phylum Chordata; class Actinopteri; order Osteoglossiformes; family Osteoglossidae; genus Heterotis; species Heterotis niloticus. Next base: position 10,444,145 of record CM030899.1, on the reverse strand, counting down.
TTGTGAAGAAAGCGTCCTTGTTTCAAAAGGAGCGGCGCTTCCTGTGCCGTGGAACAGCGCCGTGACTGCCATCCCTGCTCCCTCCTAGCCGCCCCATGTGGGGGCGCAGAAGGCGACCGAGAGAGGCGGCGTATCCGCCTACAGCTGCCTTTGTTATTGTGGGTTCTGAACGCGCCTTGCGTAGAGCACGTGTCTCTGTCGCCGCTCGTCCCTTTGCACGTTTTTGTGTTTTTCGGTCCATTACTTTCCTTATTCCAACATACAGTGCATTTTAATTAGCGCTGTTCGTTGAAAATAAACTCACAAAGCAAATCCCGCTACTGCTGTTGCATTTTTCCGTCTTATATTTACACTGTCTTCACATACAGAAGATTATGTGCATGTAAGACGCTCGAATGGAGCTGCATCGCAGGGCAAAGAAGAGATATTTTTTTTGGAAAGGAGAGCATAGCCAGAAGGCTTCCACTATGCGTGGATGGCCCGCTTTGCCATTGCTGATGCGTCTGCCAGCTGGGGTAAAGGCTACAGGGAAGCGAATATGGCGCATGGCTGAGCAGAGCTTGCTGTGCCAGGCATTTAGTAGAGGAAAAAATGCTGGGATCTCTCTCCAGTGCTGGAACTCCTCTTTTCTTCCCTCTATGAGAAACAACCAAAGGGCAACTCTGTATAATAATGCAATTTCTGTTTTATATATGCATCTATGGAAAAATGTGTGTGCATCTTTACTTCTTGTCTTTTCTACAATTTGAAAACAGGGAGGGCATTGAGTATCTGAATAGTGGACCACTTAGACTGAGAGCCGGTTCAGTTTTTCTCCATTTTGTAATTCATTTTCGATGCATTATAGTTTTATCTTGCAAAAATATTCACAAAAGATGTTAGAAAAAAGGTATTCAGATACCAGATCCCTTCCTGGCGTGGGTCAGTGAATCAGTTTTTTCCTTAGTGGCAAAGAGAGGTTTTCTGTATTTTGATTCCCTCGGGGCAACGTACCCTGAAGCACCTTGTGACAGCATGCTTGTATAAAGTTCTGCAATTGAAATTAAATTAGATTTGTTTTGACCGAGAACTTAGCTCAACAATCGCATTTCGGTTGCATCTAGGAGTGCGCGAACAAGCGTGTGCGTGTGTGTGGAGCATGGAAGCCCGGTGCCGTGCGTCCGGGTTGCTCACACTGCTCGGCGAGAAGGCCTGACCCCTGCGGTCACCTGCGCTCACCCACATGGCTGAGCAGTGGTGCCAAATCGGGCCGCTTTTGAAGCTTATCTAACTGCACGCAGAGTCGCGTTCTTATCCCCTGGTGCTGGGGAGCTGGAGTGAAAAACATCACTGTTGGAAACATAGCACCAGACCCTTGTTGTCATTTTAAGAGAATTATAGCAATAAATTCCTTTAGCCAGAAAAAGGTTCCCCACAAGCTTTCCACAATGTACAGCCTTTATGCAGTAAAGTTTGCGTGGCTGCACTGCTGCTCTCACGGTGTCGCCATCCCTGCTTCCCCCCAGTGGCCTTGTTGCCCTATAATAGATGGAGCTGTCCGCAGTGGGCACAGTATCCTCTTTCAGGCTGAAACTAAGCACACGGCAGCTGCTGCCTTGATTCAGCCAGAAGAGACACTTGATTGAATCCAAAGGAGAAGTGCAAGAGGATGAGGACACCATGCTGAGGCTGAAGTGAGAAGGCTGCATTTTGCTCAACTTGAGCAATTTTTAATTTTCTTTCCTTTGCCTATCATTTTTGTGTTTTTGATATGGTGAAGTCCATAACTCAGTATCGATTGGTCTTTTACGAGTGCACAATAGATGGCATTTTTGTGGAAATTTTGTAAAAAATGTGTAATATCGATGTGTAATATTTACAGCCACTTAACTGTTACCAACATCTGCTAATTTATCAGCGTTCATTTCTGTTCATTTCTATCTGTATTACTATTAGTTGCTCGTATAAAATAATGGCGGCAGAAACGCAAACACAAGCCAGTTCAGACTAGTCAGGTATCACAGGTTTTAATACATTTAATGTGAAAAGCGTCAGAAAACTGCACCTGCAGTACAGACCACAAAACTACAAGTGGCTTCTCGCAAAACAAAGTATGGTTGGTTTGGAAGAAATAGCAGAAATTGTTCTTAATGTGGACCCAGCAATACTAATTTTCCCAAATTTTACCTACACATTTTTCGCTAAACATTATCAGTCAGCACCAAAAACCCTTAATAATAAATAAAACAAAATAAGCAGCAATCGCTGTATTTTGGCCCAAAAAGACAGTAGGAGCAGAAGGCAACAGTACAGTATTTCCTCCAAAACTCTTCTTATAGTCATGAAAACAATGTTTAAATGAAAAATTTAAAAACTTGTCTTCTGTTTTTTTGTAGCTTTTAATTCTAAGTTAACTACAGGAGTTTTAGTACCTAGCAATTTGTAAATGTTATCATTTATCCCCCTTGACTCTGCTGAGCTTTACAACTTCTCTTTTAATTTGCTATGTACCTTGCCAAAGAGCAACTGCTACACAGGCAATAACCTGCTTCTCAAATATATGTTTGTAGTAGATGCAGAACCTGATTTTTTTCGGGTGTAGGAAGTTGACAAGTCTCTGTTTTTAATATTTATCGTGCTATTTGACTATTAATGGGGCTAGTGTATCAACATACATAAAATTGTTTTATACATAATAGTAGCCTTGTTCATAATGTATTACATGCAGTAACATCACGTACTGCGTGGACACATTCTACTAAAACAATGTGCCTAATTTTACATATAATTGTTATTGTATGTAATTTTTTTATTGTGAATTACAGTGTAATCTCTGGAACCCTATAAACCTCTCCCTATGTCTTGGTTTAAGTTGCACATTTTCTTTTTAAATAAAACTGTTGATAATCAAATGTTCGGAAACCTCAAGCCGCCATGGCCGGGCCTTCGCCGAGCCCGGAGTGACAGTTTGAATGACAGATTTGAGAACGTCGACACGTGGGTCGCCCTTGTTCTCTGGGGACAATTAGAGCACCTTTCAGCTCACTGCTGATATTGACAACAGCCACTCATAACCCTTTATAACTGCAGGCTCGTGGGTGCTGAGAGTACCCCTGGCACAGATTAAATTGATGTGTTTTAGCGTCCAGCTCGAAATCGGAACTACGCTTGTAGCCAATGAGAAAGGGGAACGTGGTCATTGTCATAAACCTGAGGCAACACGCGGGGTGGGGGGAACCGCTTGCCTCTTCTTGCTGATATCTGTACGTTGCTGATGAATGGGGGTCAGACGCAGTTCTTAGCAGATCCCATAGCTGAGAATGAATGGTCTCATTGAGCGCTTGTTATTGAGACTGCTGCGGCATGTATATTTTAACCCCTGTCATTAATTTGTTTCTGCTGCAGCTGGTGGAAGGGAAAGCCGAGGCTCCCGGGCTTTCTGCGCTGCTTAATGAACGTGTGGCAAGGAGAACTTAGCACCGAGCATCCCTGACCCACAGGCCTGGCCTGGCTGTGCCCCTGTCTTCCTTGATTAACATAGTAGTTTATTGGTGCCCCCGCTGCCATTGCACCCCTCCTGCCTCCCCTGCTCCTCTGGCCCCGTAGCCCTGTCCAGATCGATGGGCTGATCGCAGCTGTCTCGGTCGTACAGATCGTCGGGGCTGGGGGTCGTGACCTCCCATTGATCCACCCGGCAGGATCCGTCTGGCTTAGTGATGGATTCCGTCCCCAGCTCTGGCTGATGACCTGACGATTGCATCCCCAGAGTCCAGGACTCATCTTAAACATCAGATTACCAGGCGGCCCACAACCTTGCCTGCTGTATTTTATCCAGCTTGCTTCCAGCAAGATGTTTCTACAATATTAGTCAGTTAAGCATCAGTGAGTTTCTCTTCACGCTTTGAAGCAACACCCTTAGGGTCGATTTAGAAACGAACTTCTAATCAATCCATATTTTGCCAAATAGATTAGCAAATGCATGGGATTATTTTTTTTTTTTTTATGGTCGGGATTTTAATAAATCAGTATTGGGTGAACTTAATGCATGGCAGTGGTTAATGTGTTTTTATTTCCATTTCACATGTTGAAGAAAAGAGATGTTTGGGTGAGGCGTTTTATTGCTGAAGGTGAAAAACCGTAGCGATCGCATATCCTGGTTTTTATCCACATTCCCCAGGCAATAACTTCATGGGAATGGGTTGTTTGTTAAGTTCCCTCTTCCATGGATAAATTTATCGCAAAAAAGGAAGGTGGGACGATAGATGCGTTGGACCCAGCGTAGACAGAGTCTTTACAGTGATCACATTCGGAAGGAGGCTTCCTCGGAAGACTACTTAGCACTTGGGCTCTCTTTTGAGGAAATTCCCAGAGAGACGTGGATCAGAGAGTAGGTTACGGTGCTTCCCCATTGCAGTTCAGGTCAGGTAGAAGGGATGCAGTTAGTGCACTGCCTCTTCCTCCTCCTTTTCCCTTTTTCCCCTCCTTTCCCCCCCCCTCTGTCAGCACTGCATGTCCCCCTCACTTTGACTGTCATGTGAGCTTTTGCCTTTGATCTGGCACGTCTTTGATACCAAGGCCCCACAACGCTGTGTTCTGAGCAGACGCAGGGAGACGGGGTGCCCGGGCTGAAGGGAGATGGTGTAGAGGGGGTTTGCTGGCTTAACAGGGAGGGCTTAGATGCTTGACTGTATAGGGGAAGGCAGTAGAAGTCCAGCTATCACCCATTCAGGCTTTAATCGCTGCAGATGGGCTGGCAGAAGTGATTATGCCTCTTAAATGATCACTGTGCTCCTCATAGCTGATGGCTATCAGAACCATCAGCTATAAAGCATGTACAGGACCTGTTGGCTCTAATGATGCAGCTCCTTTGTTCCGGTTTTTTTCTTTGGCCCAAACTGCACATCAGAGCGTCATTCATGAGAAATCTCAATATCGCTGTAAGAGATGCAATCGCGCATGTAAGGCAAGGAAACTCGATGCTATTGAAGTCCAGCAAAATACCTCTTGGGCTTCTTTTGAGAGTTCTGTCATCTCACCACTATAGCGGAGAGTCCCCGGCAGACACCTGACGAGGGTCCGTGGGGTGGCGGTGCCTGGGAAATGGGCGGAGAGCAAAGCTTGAGTTACCTGTTTGCTGCGGCCCTCGGCCCAGGGGCTGTGCCGCCCTGTCACTGTCTGCTGCCCTCGTGGGCGGCAGAGACATGCCCCCCCACACACACAACTGCCACAATAGGATCCTGTTTCCAGGCCCCCATCACCTGATGTGGGCAGCAGATAGCTTTGTGCCCCTGCTTGTTGCTTTTATCTCACATCTGGGAGTTGTGCCTGGGAGCAGCGCAGCGGCAACACTGGCCGCATTGTCCCCGTCCTTGTCCTTACAAGGATCGGGTTTCAGGCCGAGCGGGCGGTCTACCGACGCCGTCGCCCTCCTGACTCCTGGTCCTAACGTGGGTGCGAAGCACTGCCCGCAGCGACCTGGCACCTGGTGCGATGCTGGTTGGGGCATGAGCCTCCTTCGCGGGCCGCCTGCTCTCCCTTTCACGGCTACAGCGAAATAGAAAGACACAGCCGTCTCGATGACAACATTCATCACCCGCTGTTTGAAACAAACTGTACAAATTACTCCCGCGCCGGGAAATGTCCTGTAGATATAATGTGGGCTAAAGATACGAGTTAACTCCTTTTGTCTTCCATATGTGTCTCATGCCTGAAAACACATACTGTCACCATTATTGGTAGATTTCCCTCCGTTTAAGCACTGTCTAAGAGAGAATTATACTATCATTTCTTCGCTATGGTTTTCTCACAGGAATGGAAACCTCTCCTTAAAGCAAATGTGTCACACGTTTAAGTGAAGTAGCGCGCGCTGTATATTTATATGATAATGTGTGCCTTAACATTGTTAACAAAGGATGCAAATAAACAGCTTCCTACTCCTGCTACCATTCATGCAGGTACAAACGGCAAAATTCTACATTTTTGCTGTGGCAGGAGGAAAATCTATCTCTAAATATAAAATTACTGTGACAAATTAAGTAATGACATGCAAGCGCCGCCATTTATGTGAAATATATCTTTAATCAATACAATCAGAGATGTGCTCTGACTGATCATAAATCACGGGACAGCACACCAGACGCCCCGAGCTATATGTTTGCCGGCAGTTTCAACATCAAGAACGCACCGTGTCTTTCTCCTATTCAGCCCCTGCTTCAAGCGGTGTACTTACGTTTGTGTCGAGAGCTTTAACAAGCGTCAGCTTCTAGTTTCCGCTTTCGCGCGCAAATAATTCCGTGCAGCCGATGACGGGACTGCCTCCGCGGCGTAACTTTTTGTTTGTATTTTTGTTCTTTTTTCTTTTTTTTTTAAATTTTATTTTATTTTTTTTTTGGAGAAGTGTCTAGGTGGTGCCGTGCACTTTGCTTTCATGCATTTTTTAATTTAAATGCAGGTTGAACTGTTTGTTCAGCATAAAATCTCGACTAAAGACACGCAAGCAGTGCATTCTGCTGTCACGGAAGCAAGTTTGGTGAAGATCAAGAATAAAGCTTTCCCCGGCCTTATTGTTCCTTCCCGAAGCACCAACACGCTAATTTAGCGCAGTGTCGCTTAAGCCAGCCACCGGATACTTTGTGTATCTCACCGCAGATTTCTGTGCTCGGTTCCAAAGCTGCATAAACAATGAGAATAATCATTACCTGAAAATCATTCTTCGGAGCAGCATTTTAAATTGCGCCCTCCAAACGCTTAAAATGTGAGGAAAATTGTAAAGATTTAAACATGGGCTCGAATGTTGAGTTAATAGGCTGGTGGAGGGCCAAGACCCATTGTTCTGGTTGGCCCTGTGCTAATGTGGCGCTGCGGAGATGAGAAGGCCGGTGCCCCGAGTTTACCCAGAGACAATAGCAGAAATACAGGCACTCGGCATCATTCTAGCACTCTCAACTTTGCTGTTCCGCTAACAGCATTACTCAGCACTTTGCTAATGGAGTTTAAAAAAAGACATAAAGGGCACACTGAAAGGCTGGGGGTGCATTCACTTAGCTACTGAGTGCATAGCATCATTATCATTTTCATTTTTCTATTAATGCTTCTCCTTCCATATGGAGCAAAAAGCCTAGCGAAACTTGAGATGAAAAACAGAACAGGTTAACGAGATGTGCCAGACCTCCTGGGAGGCAAACCACCATGTTTGTTTCCCCCCCGTCACTCTTTTTCGGCTGCCCCTCGACTTGCGGCAGTGGCACGGGGCTTCATTTGGCTGGCGCGGTATCTCCGGGGCCTTTCCGTGTTGGTTTTTGCATCGGACGTGCATGCTTTACAGGTGCGCCGCGGCGCGACAGGTACGGTGGCATCGAGACGCGCAGCCGCGCCGCGTGCCAGGGAGCCCCAGGACCCTGTACATAGTAGCGGCCCCCCTAGAAGAATGCAGGCAGAATAGTTTTGGTTTCTGTCTCTGCCCTAATCTACTTAATCTCGTAAGCTGCCATGAAACCGTAAACTTTGCACAAGTGTATATGGCAATCCTGCTCGTTCTGTTTTTGTTCACAGTTCAACTGTTTCCGTTTGTTTCTTTAGTGTAATAGGGCTGTGCCATGTCAAGCATACACACACGTCCAATTCCGTACCTGTTTTGAAAAGCAGAAAGAGGAAATGTATTCGTTCTTACTGCAAGATTAGGCCTCCAAACACATGGCGATAATTAATCAATCTTTTTGCCAAAGTAAAATAAGGAAAGAAATAATATTATAGAGAGATTTTATTATAGCGATTTGAAAATGCAGCCTACTGTTGACATTAAGAGGGTACTTTTACACTGTTCATCGTGTGTGATTTGCCCCTGAATACACGGAGTAAAACTAAACCATAAAAGAAGCTTATTTTAAATATCGCGTGGCTTTTCTCAAGCATCAGCACTATTACAAATATCATGTTATTCTCAGTAAGCTGTTGATATCTTCACAGCAGCAGATCAGTCGATGAACTGACCATTTAAACCAAAGCTGTTCCTTCTCTTTTTACCTAACCGAAGCAACCTGATAATAATAGAAATATGAGTAATACACTTGTCAGCAAATATTGTACTGTCTTCTCATTATTTTCCAAACAAATGTCTGTACACCCCTAAGGTTTTTTTTTTATTATTATTGTTTAAATAATAGCCTAAAATACTATGTAGTATTATGAAGTAAGAAGAAAAATATTTTATCCTCAACACAAATTGAGACCATTAGAAGGACTGTTGGGATTAAAATAATATTTTTAAATTAATAAATGACTGCTATAATTGTTATCTAAATCATTTGATGTAATCAATAATGAAACAGTATTTTAAAATGCATGGGTATAAAATGAAAATTCTAATTAGCAGCTATAATGGAGTTAACATGTGTTCATTGAGGTTTCGGCCAGAATTTACGTTAATGTCCTTACTTTAGTTCGAGTCGTGGTTCTTTGAGTTGAAGCAGATTGCACAAATATCTTTATATCATACAATAAATGGCAAAAATTCTCAGAAACTAATTAGTACTTTGAACTGAAAGTGAAAAAAGGAAGTGGTTTAATACAAATAAATTGTCCTTGCATATTAAATGAATCTTACCCATCATATTTTAGCCAAGGAACAAATTGTATATAAATGCCCTTAACCTTCTTACCATAATTTTATGCAATGTGTCTTGGAGTCTTAATTTTCCTTAATGTTTAAAGGGTCTCTAGATTGATACGATTATATTTTTAATGTCTGTGTAATGAACTCTTTTACAGCATAACTTGTAAAAAATGCATTCAGAATAAGTGTGCAACCTACCTTATCAGTGAGCTCTGAAACCACTGTTAGTGATTGTGAAATATTTATGAAACTTCTATTTGTGTGACACCTAAAAGCCGAAATCGATTTATTACAACAAAGTGAGAATAGTAATAATCTGATTTAAGCCGTGATTAATTTAAGTAGTTGTATTTTTGTTTTAACAAAAATCTTGACTACTACAAGTCTTGACTTATTTAGGCCTAGGAATGAAATTATTTATTTTTAAAAATTCACAGAAAAAAATAAATAATATACAAGTTGTAAAATGTTCACTATTGTTAATAATCAAGTTACAGAATGCGCTTCGTAAAAGTTTCGCTAAAGGACGAAAAGTAAGTTACGTGGCTTAATCAACCAAAGAACACATTATGGTGATATTTGTAGTACATATCTGTCTGTGATGTAGCTATTTGTTTACTGTTAACATCTTAGATCTTTTAAAGAATTAATGATCTAATAATATAACTTCCTCTACAGCATACTGAGATTGCTAGGCCATATGGTACTTGAATGTACAGGACAGTATTCCAAAGATATAAAAATATCTTTATACATATAGAGAAAGGGAAGAATATTAGTTAATGTCACTGGCCAGAGTATATTTACTGATAGTTATTTTTTGCTGTCTTTAATAAATAATAAAAGAAGAAGAGACGATAACTTGCTATAATATAGTTTAATATGGTCGACCGAGACCAACACGGATTGTTGCTCAGGTTAAGCCGAACCATAATTTCATTTGCATTTATGCCCATAGCACATTGTTTTATGCAGAGACGCGCATAGCCGAAGTGGCAAATAATGCCCTGACAAATGTTGACCTTGCAGTCCGGTTCACACAGGAAAATTATCGATGAGGCATTTAGCACAACAAACATGTCCTCGTGGCTGAACCCATCGAACGTCCTGCGGTGTTAATTAGCAGGAATGCTTGTGGCACCGTAGCCGTGCTCTGCATCTTGTCTGCATTCGACTTCATTCAGCCAAACTTTTGAGTCTTTTTCGTGAGTTCAGTGTCTACCGAGACAAACGCCGTCGCCGTCGTCACCGTTTACATCTTGGTCACAAAACTGCTGATGAATTAAAGCGGTCTGCTGCATGTGCATTTCGCTTTCATGGATATACTGTATTTGTAATAAAAAAATAGGCTTAACGTATCCTACAAGATGCTTTTTCTTTGGAAACTGAATTTAAGATATTTAAACGATATTTTAATTATATACGATAGAAATCGGGGTTGCAAGCTAAGAAATTTGAGGCTGAAATTTACAGCACTACCCAGCATTCATAGCATATAGTTATACATATATAGCGCATGTGGTTTTCCTTTACAGAAATAGAATTTATGCAGGAATAAATTTTAACTGTCATACACTTGAATAAAAAGTGCAAAAACCTTTTTTTTTTCTTTTTTTTTTTAAGATTTTTATGTGTAGGACATGTGTGTTGCTCATGCTACTAGCTGGGCATTGGAAAAACTGGACTAGCAGACTCCGTAAATCCTTTGGGGTTAATTCATCAATAATCCAGAAGCAAGATGACAAAGAATAAATCAGATTATGAGCAATGTGGTAAAAACATCATCTCTGGCATCTGTGCTACACAAAAGCTGAAGAAAGGGGCTTTTATGGCAGAGGTGAAGGGGTAGCGCTCGGCCTTGAGTACAGCACGGTGCTGGACAGCCTTTTTTCATTGCAGGCCTGCCTAGAAGTCCTAAAAAACCTTGGCCAGACCATTAAGAAAGCACAACAGCACATCCGTGTTCTCGTTGTCTCACATATGCAAGGCGATTGTTTTTTAATATTTAGCGATCGTCACAAAGTAGTACATTTTTTTCGGGGTTGGGTTATTGTTCTCATCCTTCAGATCTGCATGGAGTTGCATGGTGAGAGAAAAAGTTACACTGCTGCACTCTGTCAGGAAGCAAAAGAGACCCAGCCTACAGCATGGCATTGCTGAATAAGTCCCAGTGTAATTTATCACCACTCTGCCAATATCCATCGGCTGTGATTTGTACCACATCCATAAGAAAAGCTCCCGTGTTTGTGTGTCCTTTTACCTTCCCTTTCAATTATTCGCTAACGTGGTGAGTATTGAATAAATAGAGGAGCACAACTGTAGTTTTAAAGGCAGCATCTACAGTTTTTGCTCGGCGCTAAATCACTCGACTTCGGGGCAGCGGCTGTGGGGGATGGGGGGGGAGCGGCAGCGTTTGTCCACAGAAGGTGTGTGGTCAGGCATCCCGAGCTACTCATCCTCCCTCCCTTCTCACCTGCATCACTCTCATCTCCCCAGCCCAGTTCTGGTTCTGCAGTCCCGTCCCCCCCTTTCTGTTGCTCTTTTTGTTCTTTTCCTTGGACGTTAGGAAAATAAATGTTTTTTTTCTTCCTATTAGAAATGCTGTAATTATTCCTCCCCGTTTTTGGGATGTCTCCGTGGTTTCTCAGCAGATGCTTACAAGTCCTCCGTCAGCAGCTAATGTAGCGACAAATGCTTGTAGCGTGCACCATGATTAGCCGTCATTATGAGATTCGCTGGTGTCACTATAAGCATTTTTTTTCTTGGGTATTTAATGAAAAATCCTCCCTTTTCTAGGTGATTTTTGTTTTAGGAAATCATTCAGCACTTTTAATACTCAGATTACTGCACCTGCCTCTGTCCCCGAAAGGCACTTTGGTACCAGTTGTAGAATAAATTGTCTGGATTTTGTCACTCGCAGCATTTTTTTTGAGCTTCTTTTTTGCCATTTGGTTTTCACCATTGTCCTCATGTGAAACCCCCTGGTCAGTATGCCTGCTTTTTCTTCTTTTTGTTTCATTCACATTTTGGCGGAGGCTCATTTGAGAGAATCGGAGCTCTCAGGAATCCAAGCTTAATGATGAACGGATTCCAGCGCAGTAAATAATCATATATTCTAGCTATCGGATGAGAATGGAGACGGGCAGGAAAATGCGGAGAGGGAACTGCCGTGCTTTGATCTCTCCGTGCAGGCCCAGTGTCATCCCGTAGGCTATATCCACTCATTCTGCTTTTTGTTTGTCTAGTTTGTCTTCAGTTTAAGTTGCACTCCTTGCTTTGGCCAAGTATCAGGCGGGGTTAAGTTTGTGTAAACGCCCCCGATAAGAAAATTTCTCACATGGAGCTGAAATAACACAGAGAGTTTTGGAGATACAGGGGATTGGGGGGTGAAGCAGGAGACCGAGGGTCTCGGCGTCTGTTTGACACAAAGAACAATAAACACGTTCCACATGTGCTGAGGGGGTCTCCAGATGAGGCTGCACAACTAACCCATGGAAATGGCTTCCAGACTGCCTGGTGCACAATGGGTTATTCTCACATGCTGTTCCCATACATGGCGGCGCTCTCCTTCTTCCACGTCTTTCAATTATAAACACAGACACAGTTGTGCGGCGCGGGAGATATTCCTGCATTCCAGCAAGATTGTCTGCGCAGCAAAGTCGCTTCAAATCCCGAATAATATAAGACGACATGCTGCTGTTCAAGAAAGAACAGATGGTCTATTTAAATGGCTTCAGAAAAAAACTGGAATGATCTCCATCTCCATTCATATATGAAGCCTCTGAATGTGTGCTGGTGACAGATTGGCTTGAATTGTTTGAAAGAGTTGTTTCAAGTTATTAACTTGATTTGTTTGTATTAAGCGAACTCACTGGGGTCACTGGTTAATTGCAGAATAAATTTCCCTGTTTGTTTTGGCTGCGAGTCAGCTTTCAGAAAAAGGGTTAAAAATGTCACATTTTGAGCGCCGAGGCACAGACGCCTGACACAGGCCGATGTTTGCCAAGAGCCCCAAGATGTAAACAAACTCATCAGCTATTTGATTTATATTGAAATTCTTTCACAAATTACAGCGCCAAACGCATGAATTTGCAACCACATCAAGACCCGAGCAGGCACATGTCTGGGTGTGCGGGCCGCTCTTTGCCCCGAGCCCCCTCCCCAGGCCCCCTGCGCGCTGTGCGATGATTTACACACATGCTGCTGGAACCCTGCGTCTGAGGGCAGGGCAGGAGGTGGGAAGAGCTCTGGGCTTTCCTGGGCGGGGTGCGTCGACTGAATTCACATGCACATGCAGGGCTTTCTGGAGGAAGAAGGAGAAAAAACATATGTTCTGTCATGCGGTTCCTCCTCGCGCTATCTCACCGGCCAGGTGCCCGACAGATTCGAGCGGGCCGATCGCGTGTTGTTTATAAAGAGGCTCGCAGGCCCCGAGTCACGGCGCACCGTTAAGCCTGGGGGATTCACTCTGTGATTTCTAATGGCAGACAGTCAGGCCTTACTGCTGAAAGACAGCGCTGAGCACTGTTATAAATCACCAATTCCACCCCATCAGATTTGCTTGTTTGGTTTTGACATCTTGCTTTGCAGATGCTTCCTGTGCTGCCTTCAGAAGCAGAGTGTGTCACGGACAAACATTTCCCCCATTAGGTAATAAAGAGAAAACCACATTGCAAGCTCAGCCTGTTCTGACATGACAGTAAATCAGTGGTCTTCAAACCACTGGGAAGCCCAAGCAGATTTAAGACTCCATTTGTATGTGACCCATTTATATCCATTTACAATGGAAAAAGGCTGATTGATTAAGGTTGTGCTTCAGTCTGTGGTAATGAGTAGGCAAATGAAATTTGTTTGGAACCACATACGTAAAAACCTTTTATGACCAGGGTATCTTTCTTGGAGATTGTCAGTCTCGCACCGATGTTCGCTTATTGATTTTTTTTTTTTTCTGGACACCTTACATTTCTTCCCCTTGTGCCGTTCCCTTAAGAGAACAAAATCTCTCGTACACCTTCTTCATCAAGCTGCAGATGTGAGTGGATGCAGTATGACTTTGGGATGTGGAGAAGGCTCTCAAACTCGTGGCTATAGGGGCTGAGAGCAGAAAGGCTATAGAGTGAGTGAAAGGAGTCAATTTTATTGATTTATTCAAATATAATGTAAAATTTATTCCTAATGCATATTTTATCCAAAGGGTATTCAATTTACAAAACAGATTTAACCAGCTGGACGTGGGTTTTTATTAAATACAGACCTTGTCTTCATCGCATTTTCTAATGTCCTCCATCCGGCGAGGCTCAGCAGCCGAATTATAACCATATGCAAATCGGACAGCGAGAGAACGGGAAAAATTGGGGGAACACCCCAGTCGTTTCGCCCTTGGTTGTAAATCAGGTTACCGATGCATAGAAATGCTCTTTTCTAAAAGTACATCATCTTGCGCATTAGCATCGGCACAGCTTAACTTAAATTATATTTCGGCTGTTCTCCAATGGTCATGTTGAGGTTGTGGGTGAAGGAGAGGATGGTGACATTCAGAGACTCCGTTGGTTTGAAAGATTGGGACAATAGACCGTGTTTGTCATGAAAAGAAGGAGGACAAGTTGAAGGATGATTGATCTCTGGGTGCTAGTGATAAGGGGGTAGGGCGGGGTATGCAGAGGGTCCTCATACGGCAGCTGGAGGCAAATTCTGCGCAGCCCCTTTGGCGGTAATCCCACACCCATCTTGGCTGTCATCCGAAACCATCCTTGCCTGCAGCCCTTGTGCCCTGCCCCTTACCCTTGGCCCAGCGCTCGCCCTTTTACCAAGCAAAAGAGCCAGAATGCCTCAGAGCCCAGGGCCCGTGTAGCTGGTGGTCCCTGACTTTTGAGAACATGTGCCTGAAATGTTATTAATGGATGCATCATTTCCAGGTGTCTATTAGCGGTCTGTTCAGTCCCATCTGATGCTGAAATGTCAAGACCCGACCAGGGACCAAAGCCCTGCTCCAGGTTTCATCTTTTCTTAATGGTCTGGGTCTGGTCTGGGTCTGATTGCCTGGAGTCTCAAGTTGGCACAAACTACTGAACGACCCTCTTTTTCTCGGGTATCTCGACGTGCTTTATTTGGGAAATTTGAACTGAGGAGTGTTTATTGTATTTTTTTAGTTAATATTTTACTCTGATGTTAATTTTTCTGGGCAAAATAAGACCATAAATTCAGTGGTTTTCTGCATTTATTTTTCCATATTCTTTTCCCTTCGGATAAAATATCGTTAGTTCTGTTAATGTTTTAACCAAGCGTCTTGAGCAAAAAATGCATCTTCTAAGCTGTGCTGATGTTAAAGGAATTGAAATCATATGCAGGAATTCACGGCTTGAATGAAATATTGCACAGTAGTCAGTGTTGGTGAAATAAAAGTGTGTTGGGTTCTGCTCCGTGAGTGGTCTGCTCTGATTTGTGTGCTTTTTAAATGAAACATGTTTGCAGTACATCTACAGTGTTGCGCGGTGCATGTGAGGCCGGATGTGTGTTGTGGTTATTTCCTCAGGTTTGGAAGCTGTTTTGCACGGGCTGCACAGGATTGAATGGATGTTTTTTTTATGCTTTTTACATTTTTTATTTCTGCACATTCCTTACATTGTTGATGGGCCCACGTCGGGGTGACTAGTACTGTATTTGACTGCTTAGGTCAGGTCATATATGAAGTGTGCAAGCCATGAAGACCTCTGGTTTCTTCAGCACACTTTGTATTGTCTTTACTTACGAGCTATTTGTTTTGCCATGGCAGCGGTCCAGTTACATCAAGAAGGAAGCATAATGCTTTGGCAAGCAGGTAACAGACTGTATTTAGGTCTCCTGGTTGGAGCCGTCACTTTCAGTTCTTATAATATGTGCAAGATGGAAAAGATTAAGAAGTACTGCTGGAAGGAGCGCGACTTGTCACTTTCATGGCCTGTGTGGGAAATGGTGTAAAAATAAAATAGTTGCAGTGCACTAAGATGAAGAGCGCAATTCAAGAAGAAGCGAGGAATATAAATACAATGATCTCACCACCATGAATCCAAGCAACGTTCATCTGGCCAGAGTTATTTGTTAATGGTCGCTGCCATAGCCCCACTAAATCTGATGTACCTCTGCGGATTCTGGAGTGGGCAGATGTGTGCCACTGTGCAGGTGCTCAATTTGGGTGTAAATTGCTCCAGCCAACAAACTCATTTGAGCTGCGCGGGGTTAGAGCCGAGCACCGCGCCGCCATTTAATGAAACTGCTGTCACTCTGTGAACTCCTGTCGGGCTGCCCCGCTCCACTTCGGGGTGCTGCTTTCCTCTCGCAGTTTTGTGCCGTCTCTGCGGCCACAGGGTATTCGGCGGACATTTGCTGTAGCCGGGATTGGATAATCTGTCGGTTGTCGCCTTTGAAACATTAATGGTGAGAAACTGACTCTGAACCAGGCAGAGTGTGGTGGAAGCTTATTGTGGGAGATTCTCTGAGGGCCTGTTAAAACCCCTGAATTACTCAGCAAAATAGCTGCCAAAATATGGAAAGTGTCTCTATCCGGCTTTTGGCAATCGGGCAATTTCTTGCCTGCTCCTGTGTCTTCCCTCGGGTACCTTCTGTAATGGCTGTCCTCGCTTTCCCGTGTGCCTTCTCTGCAGGTTCCTACATGGGGAGTACACCGTGGAGGTGAGCATCAACGACTACCTTGACATCTATTGCCCACACTATGAGGACCCGCTGCCCCAGGAGCGCATGGAGCGCTACATCCTCTTCATGGTCAACTACGACGGCTACACCACCTGCGACCACCGCATGAGGGGCTTCAAGCGCTGGGAGTGCAACCGGCCCCAGAGTCCCAACGGACCCCTCAAGTTCTCCGAAAAGTTCCAACTCTTCACCCCCTTCTCACTCGGGTTCGAGTTTCGCCCGGGCCACGAGTACTACTACATCTGTAAGCATCTCTGCCGCCGCCTGTGACCGTTTACCTCGGAGACACACCTGTACCTCACACACCTGCATTGCACGTTCACACACAATATCGCTGCTTAGAATGAATCCAGCAGTGGATCACACTGTAGGCTGGAATGCTTTGTATCACCAAAACACCCCTCACATATATCAAAAGAAATTTCAGCTTATTGTCTTTTTGTGACGCGGGGCTTTTTTCTCAGGCGGCCGCTTGGTTTTAGAGGGTATTTGATTACCATTTGTGTGCAGCGAGAAAGTCACAATAGCAGTTGGGCTTTAATTAATAGGCTTTGCTGTGGTTTAATTTGGCATTTGGGACATTGTCAGAGTTGAAAAGCTGGATGCATTTGCACAGAAGCGTACAGCAATCTGTAAAATCTCTCAGAATTCTCTTCCCCTTTGTTATGCAGCGCAGATAACGGAATAATATTTAACAAATTACGGAATAAATATCCCCTCGTTGCGATTCATAATCGTGCCGGCACTTCTGACAGTTGCACCCAATTTCCGGCCATTTTGGTCATGTCCTTTGTGCTAAACAGACACCCCATCTTCCAGTCTTCAAAAACACTCAATTATCCTGCCGACTCTTTGCACAGAGCAGAGTACAACCTGGTGGGAAGGACAACACCCATCTCCTGCTGGTAGCCCTTCCATAATGAGGGGCCGAGTGGTTGGAGCACCCCAGCGCACACTCCCTACCCAGGCCCAGAATGAAGAGTCAAGATAACTGAATCAAAGAGCGTACATTATTTGCAGTCTCCCGCATGCTGCTTCAATATGTCAAGTGTTAGAAGTCAGAGCGGGCTGGGATGTAACTCATCACAAATCTCAAGGAGAGATGAGAGGACAGCAGGGCCAAAATGCTTATCTCTGACTCCTTGGTGGCCGGTGTGTGTGCTCAGCCCGAGTGACCTGTCGTCCTTTTGTCTGCGGGACAGTCCATCCCATTTTGTTTTTCCCAGATGAAAATGTCAATTTGTCAAATGGCAAGCATGTCATTAGCTGGGTGCTTAGGCTCACAGGGTGAGATCGGTGCAAAACCAGTTACCAGGGCCTTCATGCGGAACACACCAAATTATGCTGATTGGCTAAATCATATTTGGCAAAGGCAAACCTGATGGAGGCAATAGCATCTCCGCTGCCTTTGCATCCATTATTAATATATATATATTTTTTTTTGGTATTTTAACAACTAAAATCCATTAAGCTCAAAGAGGTCTGCACACAGTGTTTTTCTCCAGACAGCCCTGACACTTTTCCTCGCAGATGCTCGACACCTACCGTCTCGAGGTCAACGGTGTGCAGGATTCGCAGTCGGAGTTTGCGGAATCGCCGTTGCCCCCCCCCCTCCATGCACACCCACCCACCCGCCCACCTCTTTTGCTGTTTCCGTGCGCATGACAGGGCCGAATTTGCCAGGGTGCATCTGTCCCTGTTTTGCTAATGGCCCTGTGAAAGGTGTCCTTTGGCCTGATGAAAAGGACTCCCGCTGGGCTGGAGCAGAGAAAGGGCTCGGGGCAGCGTGCCGGCTGCATTAATGAGGCAATTTCAGCTCTTTTTGTTTTCCCTTTTCCCCCTCTTTTTTTGCTGTTTTCAAAAAACTTTAGTGAAATTGAGAGGAAAAAAAAGTTCCCCAAAAAATGAATCAGGCTTTTCATCTTAAATTAATACAGCTCATTAACCGGAATGGTGCGATTCCGTGTATGTTTTTTTTCCCCCCCTGCTCCTCTCTCTCCCTTTCGTTGCTAGGAAGCCGTCATTCGTTGATGGTGCAAGAACAGAAGTGACACCCACGGAGTGACTGGGCCTTCAGTGCCTCAGCTGAAAATGACAGACAATGCAAGATGCGTTAGAAAAATGTGATCTGAAGAAAGGAGGAAATCGAGTGATTCATTTGCAAAGCAAAAGCAGCGTGATCATTGTCATATTTGTTTTCAGGTGCCTTCTTCTTTTCTTAATGGAAAAATCAAAGATCTATTACGGAGCTCATCATATCCGGGAACTTCTACCAGTTTGCCTCATTTCACGCATCTTGTATCAAACAAAAGCAGGCTCTTAAGTGACTCAGCTGCTCTTCCTCAGTACAAGATATCCTGCACGTACAGTTTGAGCCCAAATTACTATGTATCATTTGCCACTGCACACCGGAGTTTCTGCAGTAGCAGAAAAAAAAAAAAAAGAGTCTGAGTCAACTTGACTGTATAAGCTGACCTTTTTCTGCAGCGCCCCCTAGAGACCTATCGGTTGCCTACAGATAGCCGTTGGGCAGCCCTGCTCCTCCGGTTAAGGGACCATGCAGGAGTGCGAAAGGTCACATTTTCTATATCCCACCTGTCTCTGTCACCGGATTTGTAGTCTTAACTAATATTTTCATACTATGCAGCAGAAATGAATACAATTTTATATAGAGTTTACTGTATATGGAAGTCACGCGGTGTGCATATTTTTTTATGTTTTCCTGCCATTTTTAAGTGTAAAGGTTGCAT
Organism: Heterotis niloticus; assembly: GCA_018136845.1. Classification (NCBI taxonomy): domain Eukaryota; kingdom Metazoa; phylum Chordata; class Actinopteri; order Osteoglossiformes; family Osteoglossidae; genus Heterotis; species Heterotis niloticus. The sequence goes on along the minus strand of CM030899.1, from coordinate 10,425,116 downwards.
TTGAAATCATTTCAGAAAGTGACACATGCAGGGGGAGAGAGTGCTGAAGGTCTTTATTGTGAGCAGTGGTGCAAGGCAGTCATTTGGAGAAGGCGGTGGCACCTGTGACACCACCCTGAAAAAGGCTTTGGGATGCAGCTCCCTTGGGTGTCTCAGAGCCAGCCAGGAAGTTCCGCTTCGCCACTCCGATATACACACACGCCAGTCACGTCTCACACAAGGGTGTTTTTCGCCGCCGATTATCTTTCGAAGCGGAGCAGTATTTAGATCGCAGTTTTTTTTTTTTTTTTAAAAGAACGATGTTGCCTTAACCGGCAGGGTGCCTCGCAAACTTATTCTGCAGAACGGCCTGTTGTCACTTCAGGAAGGAGGTGGGGGGCATAGAAATGGCAACAAAAAGAAAAGGAGAGTTGAAAGGTTGCACTGAGCACTGGAGGACTCTTTCCCGTGGCGAGCTGTTTTTAATGCACTCCGCCCCGCAGCTCCCAGGCCAGCCCTGCATTGTCAGGCCCTTTGTCCCAGGCTATGGTCAGGGCTGGGAAGCATTTTGCCCTGCTATTCAACCCTCTTTTTTCCTCTCCCTTCTCAGGAGTGTTTGGCCTCTGCCAATACTGTTGCTGTCACAGCCCCCAGGGTGTTGGGGCACAGGGGACACCAGAGAAGGATGGATTTCTGAGGGGGGAGCGCTTAGGCGGGGCTTAGGGCGCTTAACTCGGGCCTCAGGGGACAAAAGAAGCTTGGCATCACCCCTGTGTGACCCGAGCTCCTGGCTTGCAGTCTTACAGTAGGAGATTGATTGGCAGTGGCGGTGAGCTGGCAGCCCCTCTGTGTGCTCACACAGTGTGTTAGAGGCTTGCAGACAAGGGTCAGCGTAGGAAGAAAGCGCGAAGAAAAGTTAGGCTCATAATTTCAAAGTGTTCATGAAAGAAGAGGACTCGCCCTCTCGCTTGGTTGCTCCAAAGAACTTTATCAAGCCATATACATGGTTCTGCCGGAAGGATGTGAATGATTACTTCCTGTCAACATTACAGTCAGCTAATTTAAATGTTAATTTTTCCACGCAGTTAAGATTTTTACTCAACTGCATGCACTAAATTCCGAAATGAAATCCAAAAGGTTGTAACCCATTTGTTTTTTTCTGGAAAGAGAAAATGTGAATTTACATAAAGAAGTTAATAAAAAATATCACATTTTGTACATTTTAAATATCTACCAATTCCAACGTCACATGAAGATGTCCTTTTAGATGATGAATATGACATTAAAAGTGTTCATGTAATGACGTTTTAAACTTGATATTGCACATGACAAAATGCTTGGTGTGACTTAACATTTGCAAAAAAATCTTTCTAGAAGCATTTTGTTCCCAAGCGGACTTTTTAAGTGTTTTTTTTTTTTTTCCCTGGGACTTCATTACTGAAAGTCGAGCAGTTTAGGGCACACGCGCATGTTTGGTGACCATCTTCCCGCGTGTCTTTTCTCCATGGCAGAAATACCCAGGTGGAATCTTCCTCCGTGTTCATTACTGACAGCAGAAAGAAATCAAAATGGGAATGTTTTTTTTTAAAAAAGTTTAATATGTTTCAATCATTCACAGAGCTACAACTTTAAGGTCACTGCAACTGGAGGAACCGCTTTAACTTCTTGATTTGTACTTAACAGGAACTTTAGCTAATAGAGGGTTCATCTTATTCTGAGCCATATAAAACAGTTCAACCCAGTTCTGCGGACATAACAGTTTCTTACCAAATTTCCGCTATATAATGAATAAAAAAAATTCATGAGAAAAATTCTGTTGCAAAGCAGTTTACACTTTGTTCTTGTTAGGTGAGACTAAGGGGCAGTGACCATCCTATTTTCTTCCAGAGTGTCAGATGCAGTACTTGACCCCATAGTCAGTAGTCATTATATGGAAATAATGCTTTATTCTAACAAATTTTAATAAAATGTTGTTTGAGTTGTATATGTAGAGTGGTTTGCTTGCATACTACTGGAAATATTAAAATAATGTAATGTTTTAACAAATTATATTTCATTTCGCCCCAGTATCCTGTCACAAAGGAGAAAAATTAGCATTGAGAGGCGCGAGGCTGGCGCAGAAAACGCGACAATGTGTTTCAGCTCTGCATTTACCAAAAATAATACTTGTTGAGTGTTATAAGCTTGAAGATCAGTTTAAATATTTAAATTGTGTTTTTTTTTAAAAAAATTAAAAAAAAAAAAAAACAATTTGGCTTTGATTTTGCCAAATAAACCGATCACCAAAAAAAATAGCTAAAATATACCCAGAAAAATAATACTGCTGTTCAGTGGACTGCCTGGTCATTCCAACATCTGGTCACCTGAGGTCTGGTCATGCACGGTTGAGCTATAATTGTTCTGAAAAATGATTACAATCAGCTTGGGCGGGGAGGGGTGTTTTGTGTTGTGTGCACGCTTGTGTGTGTAAGTGTATTTCTACAGAACCACCTTACTAAGCTGTACATTTTACAAAGGTTTTATACAGATCAAGATATTTCTCCCTTTTTCTAAAAATGTTGTCGTTATATGTTTAAACTGATTTTTTTGATTTTTAAACTGAATTTGTGCTTCTAGCCATAGAAAAACATGAATACCACATTGGAAATGCATTTAAACTACATTAAGGTTAAATAAGGAAACTTTAAAGCCAAAATATGTTCATTTTTTGAAGGTTACTACCGCTGTTCCTGGAGCTGTGTTTCTGCGCACTCTGTTCGCTCCCATGGTGTCATTACCATTTCGGAAATGGCTTGATTTTGCTTCCTTGGGGTGCCATATGGTGTGTGAGTGTGCTTGCTGACTTGGACCAAAGAGGAGTGGAGTTTTGTTCTTTGCACTCAAGTCACAGTACAGGCTGCAAAGCGATTAGCAGCACATACATTTCTGCACAGCACCCGGTTGGTCCTGTGTTCCAGCTCCGGTGGGTTTGTTGCAGAACAAGCACCAGCTTGTCACGAGTGACCGGACCCAGCCCGTGGACCCTAGGATGTTTGTCCCAGCTGTTCTTGTTTGGGATTCTTGGAATGCTTGGGACACAGCAATGTCCAGCAACCTCTGGGTCTCAAGTTCAGTTACTCAACCATGAAACAACCTTCCAGAATAAACGGCCTCTGAGATTATCAAATGGAGCACTGCAGGAAAAATCTCCCTAAAGGGGCACCGATAACAGGCGTATCGCTCTGTGTCTTTCTCTCTTACCAGCATCTCCGCACCCGAACCACGTTGGGAAGCCCTGCTTGAAGTTGAAAGTGTATGTCAAGCCAACAAGTAAGTCTGAGTTTCTACTCATGTTTGTCACTTACTAACCAGGTTCATTTTCATGTTGCAGTTGTAGCAGGCGAGATCTTTCTGTGATCCAGCATCATTCACTCAGCGTCTGGCACTGAGATTTTCTGTACCCAGGATGGTGGGGATGTGTCAGGTTTGCAGTGTGATCACGTCATGTCTTGACACGACCATTGCCAGTTGCTACCCACAAATAAAACCTTTGGCACGGTGGCAGAATATCGCAGGCTGCTACACAAAGGCCTGAGCAGCTTGACTGATTACTGGGGAGCAGGCGTCTTAGGCAGGACCACCATCCGTCCACCTGTCTGTCCCCAGGGCATGTTCTCGGGCCACACACTCATCTGTCAAGAACAAGATAACATCTGAACTTTGACCTACAAACAAATCAAAGTCCACAACAATATCCTGGGCTCCTTGTGGGCACAGCCAAGGCCTCCCTTTCAAGGGAACAAACCACCAGTACCTTGAGTATTGTTTTGTGAATGAAATCAACAGTTCAAAGAGCATTTAACCCCAGCCCAGTTTGTGCAGTTTAAGGTGTTTTGCTTTGATGCCTTTTCTGGTTAAGCCTCAGTGTGAGAAAGTCTGCTTTGAGTTTCTGTTGCCTCTCTACTTTTTCAAAGTGACCACAATAAGGGATGTTTACACCCAGAAAGTCAGACTGATTGTACACAGAATGTGAAAATAACATTTTTTGGTGCACTACTGCTGTGACCTTAGGGAAGAACCAGAGTGTGGCTTTATTTATTTGTTCATTCTTCAGTTATTTAGGGCTGCAGATATTTGTGTAGTTGGATGGCTTGCTGAAAACAGCGATAATGTGCTGCACATGGCTGGAAAAGCTGGAAATGGCGAGAGGCGGTGTGATCTACATGGAACGCTGCGAAAGGCTGCATTTTTAAGTCATTTGGAAAAAATTGAAAAAATACAAATGGAAAAGAATACATTTTCAGCTCCAAACTGTCCAGAGTGTTCCGCTAGTATTTATGATAGTGTCGTATTTGGTATTAAATATCTTAATATAAAGTCTTTTTTATGTGCTGCAGCATTTAGAATGACTGTCAACTGGACATGAACCAAGAGCACTATCACAATATAATTATAAATAAATATGAATACAGATACCAGCCCTAAAGATTTAAAGTTTAAAGTGCAGTTTAAGAAATTGTATGTGCTGGAAGTTGGAATTCACATCTATTTATTTAGCTTTCATTTGTTAGAGGAAATAGAAGTGCATTTTGCAACAGCTGAAAGACTTTAGAAACAAAGTGGAATTTCAAAAATTAGTTTTTTGTTCTGATTCCACCACTTTGCTGGTACCCATCACTCAAGTAGCTGCTTGTTCGGAAGTGGGGTTAAAATAACAAATGTGTAGATAGTGGCACAAGAAGGTGGTGCCAAATGTATAGCTGTGTCAGGAGATTAGAAGACAAATGTCCTTGAAGCGGGTGTTTTTGGGATGCTTCTCTGATGCTGGAAGGGATTCAGCAGTTCTGAGACACGGAGGGGGTTTGCCCTAATCACATTAGGATAGAACCAAGAGCAAATGAGCTTTTGGTATTGGATATCTGCTGAGTGGGACAAGCAAGCGGCTAGAGGTAGAGGAGTGCAGCACTCAGATGTCTATAGCCGTTGTATTGTCACCCAGTAGGCATAAATATGTCTTAATATGTTTAGTAAGAAACCAAACATAAGTGAAGTCAGGTGCTTGTTAACACTGCTTTATGATGCAGGTCTCGCCATGCTGTAACTGCTTTGTTAAAGTCATTTTTAGTGAGTTACTGTCAGTGGTAACTGTGATTGATATTCTTAAAGTGCGTGCTTCCTGTGACACCTTGGACCGCTCTAAGTTAGTGTGTGAAGTAGTCTGACCCGAGCATCATTAAAGTTAAATCTGAATATTGGCTAATACGGTTATTGCATTGTTTGTTAAAACTTGCAAAGGTTTAATTGCTATTTAAGGCTCTAGGGTTATATATAAAACATGAATTCTGATGGGAGTGTATTAAATAAATTCATGCAAGCTTTTTTTTTTTTCCACATGTAACATTTTTTTAAGCATGACGCCCACGCTAATCATGACTGATTTAGAAATTATGAAATTACCATTTTTTATGAGTTTATTATATAGACCTTTCTCTTATTATACCAATAGCAAATGCCACAGATAATGTTTAATTAAAGGTTATTCCAATGGGAATGAAACCTTGGAGATAACGTTCACAGCCAGGTTCACCACTCTGGGCCAGAGTGCGGTATGTTCAGAGACGTTTTTAAAAATAAACTTTAGTCCAAACTCTGCGTGGTTATTACCAAGCTAGGATTCTATAAGCTTTCCATATGTGTGTAGACTTGGCTTTTTTTCCGCCCTCCATTGCTAACCTGTTTTGGATTCTGATTGGGATATTTATATAGGACTATGCAGAGTTGGACCACGGTAAAGAATGTGGTCCTGATTTTCGAATCTTTTCGCTGCACATAAGACGCTCATTTGCCGTCTTTGCAGTTCTGCCCGTGCCATTACCATAATTTTTCTGCCTTACTTTGGTATGTGGCTGTTTATTTTCCTGCGTACAGTAAGCCCCGAGACACACATGTTGTTTAGGAGACAGGAGTTAACCTTGGCTCCCACAACTCTCTACTCGGTGTCTTTTGGAACGGCAAGCTGTCTGCTCTGAAATTGTCTGCCCTGGAATAATTCACCTGACACACATGAAAAAGTTTCAGAAGTTAGGCTTAATTTGAGGGTGGGGTCCAGGAGGGAGCGTGGGTGAGCCCATTTACTTGACGTCACTGTCGTGAGCGTTGCTCGTACGTCAAGTAAACTGTACGGTAAATTCTCAGTTTAAACAATTTCCAGTTTAACTGACAAAATTCTGCAGTTCACGTGTCGGTACATCAGTTCTTCCTTATGATAGTCTGGCTGATATGTTCACAGCATCCTTCGTAATACATCATTTGTTTACAGACCTTTGGTTTCTGTGCATTTTGGTACAGATACGTTTTGCAGATATTCGATTTCAGCGGACAGTCTGCAGTATCGGAAACCCCCTCCAGGAAATGAGTCTGTTTAATTGAGTAGATCCCGTGTGTTGAGGTCTTAGGGCGGAATCAATGGGCACAACTCTGGCAGAGACACCAGGTCCCATCACACCAATATCGCAGCCTCAGTGAAACAGTGAAAAAAATACCTCGGTCAGCACTACCTCCTTTAGTGCTGTTTGGCAATAGTGCTCTTATATTATTTAACACAACAACATAAAATATTTTTGCATTTAAAAAAAAAAAAAAACAGAATTTTTTTGGATTTTTTTGTGCTCCATAAAATAGGCTGCCTTCATGGTTTTATTCACTATTATTAAACATTAAAGTAATCTCTTTTGTATTATTTTGTGCCTGTGTAGTTTTGAAGCTGCATTTCTGCAACAGACGGTATTAACAACTTTTTCCAGTACTCATTCATTAAGCTCCATTTATACTGAACACATCTAGACCTGTAGCCGAAGTTTTGCTGTGAAGGTAGCGCCGCGACGCACAGGACGAGACCACATCAGAGGGGATTCAGCCAAGTCAAAAGTCTAAATGTTTCTTGGCTGCGTTTATTTTTCCACCGTCATGGCTCCAATCATTGTAAGGCGTGTCAGTGTGAACATTTATTCCTAAACATTTGTTTCCTGCTTCTCCCCGTCCTTCCCTCTCTGTCTGCGCAGACGATTCAGTGTACGAGTCCCCAGAACCGTTCCTGACGGACGACAGCACGGGCAGCTGCTGTGTGGCCGCCCCGTGCCTCACGCTCATGCTGGCCATGCTGTTGATGCTGTTGGTGTCTTCATAGCAGCGCTGATGCCCCCCCTTCTGCCCCCACCCCTGGTCACTCCCACCCCCAGCAACCATCTGGACAGCGCGAACCCTCACCAATCACAGCCAGCGGAAGCCCACAACGAGACTGCTGACACCGACACTGCTGTCGGCCCTTGACCTCCGTGCGCTGGCCAGGGCTGCCGGGCGAAGGTGGAGAGCGGGCATCAGGGACAGAGCTGGAGATCCCAGCAGGCCGTGCCCAGCGTTCATGCTCTCGTCTTTTTGATGGATAGCTGTGCAATTCAGCTAGAAATGTGACTCATTTCAGTTTAAAGGTTTTTCCCCTCTCATCTAAAATGAATCAACTCATGGCGCTGACGTGATTGTTTCTTCCCTCCCCGCCATCTGCGTTCTGCTCACTTCACTGAGGGTTCTTTAAACAAACATCGACATTTTAGTTTCTTTTGTGCTAACATTTTAATTAGCGTAGGTCTGCGCCCACCTGTAGCGTAGTTCTGTTTCTTTGTACAGTACCTCCATTTTACACGTTTGGTCCTGACTGAACATGGGGGTCGGTGGGTCAGCCATCCCCCCGTCCTCTCGCTGAAATGTTCCCGTTAAATTTGAACGTTAGCCATCCACAATAATAGAGGCTTTTTTAAAACGTAAATCTGCCAAAGACACCCAGTTAGTTTTACTTTTTTATTCGGGGTGGGGGTGTTTTCACATTGGACAATAGTCATGTTTAGCTGGAAAGCTCTGTGCGGACTTTCAGAACCATGGCACAAGGGGTGGCAGGACAGGAAGGACAATGTTTTTTTAATAATCTTTTTTCATATAAGAAAGAATGTTTAGTTAAAAAAAATAGACAAATTGCCTTTTTTCACTGGTGCTGATTCTGAAATCTATCTTTTTTGTCACAAGCTGCAGTGGTAGGTGGAAGGAGGACATCCTGTGGTGATGAAGTGTGTTGTGGATTACAGGTCTTTGTTTGCCTTCTCTCTCTCTCTCTCTCTCTCTCTCTCTCTCTCTCTCTCTCTCGCTCTGTCTCTCTTTCTCTCTCCCTCCCTCTCTCTCGCTCTGAACGTGGAGTTTTGTCATTCACACACGGTGCTGCTTCACGCTCCGCACCCGAGAGCTGGTGCAGCCGCCCCAGTCATGCGAAATGTTCAGAAGACTGAAGCGTGCGTGTTTTGGTGAAGCGCTTTGGGGGGCACTCGGCTTCTAGTCACCGTGCAGGACTGAGGGACCCAGCCCTCTCACTGGGAATGTAAAGCGGACAAACAAAAATGCTTTTTGTTTTCAATATCTGTAGCACTTCTGCTTAACAAAAGGACACCCATTTTGCGACTTGATGAAGGTCAAGGGGATTATGTTGTGACTCTTCTGCTGAATGTTATTGCTCCAGTACGGAAATGAAAAGAAAATGATTCCAGTGAGAGCCAACATTGCTTAAAAAAAAGAACAAGAAAACAACATGTAACACGTTACCTAAATACAATTTTGTACTTTATTCTGTGTTATTTTTTACCTTTTACTTTTCCGAAAAAAAAGCAGGAGAAAATTATTCATATGTGATATGAAAAAATAATGTAGACCCTTGAATGACTAGATTGATGATGGTACCAGTCTCTGAAGTCTAGAAAAGTCAGCTGTTTTGCTGTTGTTGTTGTTGTTATCCTGCTTGTGTCACAATGCATTCTGGTACTTGTAGTCCTGTAATAATTCATTTTACATTTTTCATGTGGGGAAAATACTTGTTTTGATTTCCTAAAAAAATGTTCTTGTTCTGGCAAAGGAAAGCAACAGGAAACAAATGAAAACACATAAATAAAGATTTTTGTCTATAGCAGTGAAAGACCTGTTTTGCACCATGTGCCTAGGACCTGTGTACCTAGAAGTCAGAATTGCTATATGATGTCAGATTGTTTATAACTTTTGTCGCAACCGGTCGTAGGATTTGTCTTCATTCCTGCATTTACCCACATCAAGTGTCAAGATTTATGTTGACAAATCAGTTTTATGTATAATAACATCTTCAAGTTTCTTTTTAAGGAAAAATGTTGTGAGTATATATTTTTTGAAGTAAAAAACAAATGGTTAAAATACAGGTAAACAATACCACCGGTGACTTTAGCTTTTTTAAGAAATTTAAACGTATTCAGCTACCTGGCCCAACCACACGTACCATCATTTACACTCTGACCGATTTCTCTGAGAGTTCTTTCCCTGAGAGTGCCGTCGGCCCGCTGCCGATTGCTCCTTGGAAGCCTTCTGGGTTTGATGAAGTACTGGAGCTCCCGAGTGTCATCTTTGTGGCAACTGCAGGACCACAAGAGGGGCATCTGGTTCACACCGCGTCACTCCATCATTGATCTGGAAGAGATCGGCTCATATACACATCAAGCTGTCCACCACGGAGGGGGAAACTGCTCGGGGAACGAATTTCAAGCGATCGATAACTCGCCACAGCACCAGGTACAGGCTTTGCTGATAAGGGCCAAGCTGAGAGATTGGTGACAAAAAGTGAAAATGAATAAAAATATAGAAATAGATTTAGGGAAACTCCCAAGCAATACCACCTGACAGTGTGGCCTATGTGTCAGCTCAGTTGCTCACAAGGTAAGGGGGTCTTTTTCCAGAAAAACCCAGATCAGGAAATGGGGTTTGGCTGCTCTGACTGCTGTAGGTACCAATACACAGACAGGAACTATAGCTTTTGGTGAGCAGCAAGGAAGGGGGAGTCATATTTGGGGGGTCGAAAGGGAAATATTTTCACAGTTTTCTCTTCCATTCCCTGTTGGAAACGATGCTAGGAGCTCCCTGCTGACTACATTCTCACCTGCAGGGGTCTGCTCCTTCCTGCTCCTTATGATGTTGCTGGTAACTGGCAGATGGTGACCAGCAATACCATTTTTATTTATAAACAGATATACATCTATATTCGTGTGTGTATATACATACACGGATGAGCCACAACATTGAAACCACCTACCTAATGTTGTGTAGGTTCCCCCTCATGCAGCCAAAACAGCTCTGACCCATCGAGGCATGGACTCCATAAGACCTCAGAAGATGTCCTGTGATATTTGGCACTAAGATGTTAGCAGCAGACCCTTTAAGTCCTGTAAATTGCAAGGTGGGGCCTCCATGAATCAGATTTGTTTTTCCAGCACATCTTACAGATGCTCAATCAGACTGAGATTTGGGGAATTTGGAGGCCAAGACAACACCTTGAACTCTTTTTCATGTATCTCAAACTATTCCTGAACAAGTTTTGCAGTGTGGCAGGGCTACTGCCATCAGGGAATACCGTTGCCATGAAGGGGTATACATGGTCTGTAACAATGTTTAGGTAGGTGGTACGGGTCAAAGTAGCATCCACATGAATGCCAGGACCCAGGGTTTCCCAGCAGAACGTTGCCCAGAGCATCACACTGCCTTTGTTGGCTTACCTTCTTCCCATAGTGCATCCTGCTGCCATCTCTTCCCTGGTTAAACAATACACATGTACCTGGCCATCCACACAAACTAAAAGAAGATGCAATTCTTCAGACCAGGCCACCTTCTTCCATTGCTCCATGGTCCAGTTCTGATGCTTGCGTGCCCATTGTAAGCGCTTTTGGCGGTGCACAGGGGTCACCATGGGCATTCTGACCAGCCTGCAGCAACACAGTCCCATATGCAGCCACCTGTAAGACAACGTGTGTTCTGACACCTTTATATCATGGCCAGCATTAAGGTTTCAGCAATTTGTGCTACAGTAGCTCTTCTACGGGACCAGATGGGCTACCCTTTGCTCCTCACACGCATCAATAAGCCTTGGGTGACCTGTCGCTGTTTGACCAGTTGTCCTTCCTTGGACCACTTTTGGTGCGTAGATACTAACCACTGCATACTGGGAACACCCACCCCACCGGGCCTGCCGTTTTGGAGATGCTCTGACCCAATCGTCTATCATCACAATTTGGCCCTTGTCAAAGTTGCTCAGATCTTAATGCTTGCCCATTTTTCCTGCTTCCAACACATCAACTTAAATAACCAACTGTTCCTTGCTGTCTAAAATATCCCCCCACCCCTTAAGAAATTCCATTGCAACGAGATAATCAATGATAAGCGATCGATCGATCAATCGATCAATCAATCATTTCACTTGTCACTTTCACACACACACACACACACACACTTATATGGAATCTGTACAGAAGTTGATGTGAAATTCCTAGAAAGTTCAGTTTTCTGTTTGTCAGATGGCAGTTTCACATGCCTTTGCAGCAAAATATTCCGTCGCATCACGCAAGACTGCACATACTGTTTCATATTCTTTTTATGGGATTCTTATCCATTTTTTGTTGTTGCTGATTAAAAAAACATTGTGAATGTATATACTTTTATTATTATTTGTTGACAAGATTAGGAGGAAAATGAAATATATCAAAAATATTATTTCCATGAATGTTTGTAATAAACAATGCATTCTTGCATTATTTTTGCAAGTTAAAGCGATTATTTCGAGTCAAACTGAGAAATCAAAGTAAAGGTTCATTTGTCAATCACCAAGCATTTGGATGTATACATTTTAGAATAAAATATTTTTTTTTAACTTTTTTCCAGTTTCAGAATGTCATCGTTTGATGTACACAAATAAAATGGAAAATACTGTAAAATGTACAAAAAACATTCATCAGCTTAATGTGGCCCCAAGAGAATAAAATTGTTTAAAAGATGGAAATGAAAAAATATAGAAAAATATTAAGTTTGCCTAACTCTACCCTTATTGCATCTTGGTTTCATCAACCACACCAGTGGGCCTAAATTCTATCAGGCTGTGTATTGTTAGAGATTAATCTGCTCAATATCGCTTACTATCCCAACAGTTTAAGAAGCAATTTCTTGACCTACACTTTTCCATTTTAAATAAATCTTTTCAGAGTAAGAGAGGAGCTTGCTTTTAATTTGGGGCTGTCTGTCAATGACTACACAGTTAAAACTTTTTTTAAGCACTCAGTCTCTAGGCATAATTAAATTTAAACTTAAGGTATGGGGCTCATAAAAGCTACTGACAAAAATTCGTAAAATTATAAGTGAAGAAGTTTTAAATGACTTCGTAAAATAGTCATTCTGGTGTTTCTTGTGCTAGTTGTACACTGACAGAAGCAGGAGCCTTTCAGTGCTGTCCGCTGGCATTTTTTTAAACTAATCGTTCAGTAAATGATTTTATTATGAATTCCATCTGTCCCAAATAATATGCAAGTTAGGGTAGAAGCTGTCTGCTGACTGGTCGCCTTAGCCTCCACCTTGACCTTAGTATAAACACTTATTTGCTGTAAGCGGAGTTAATCGCAAGGAGCAAATTATATTAGACAGTTATAGAATGCTTTACCCTTTAATATAAAAATTATAAACAAATAATAAAAAAAAGTTTGATAAGGGGAAAAATGTTTATACTTAATTTTGTTTTTCAGCACTTTACCTGTACTTTCTCACAACTTCCTGAGTTATAGTGGTAGATATTCTTCAGTAATACAATAATATGATAGTAAAACAACAGTAATAGAACAAGAATATATCTGCAATTCCCAAACTTCATGCAAGCCCAGGGTGCCCCCTTCAACATTTGTGTAGAAATCCATTTGGTAGTTCTGGACCCCCCAAATTTTGACACGATAACGGCAGTTCATCAGGTTTATATCCAGCAAATCTAAGGTGTGACAATAAGGCAAAATTACTCTGAAAATGCACAAAGCAGAACAAAGCAAAATAAGAGCAGCAGCAGAGTCCTGGGCTTTAACTGTGCTGTCAACTGCTGCAAGTTAACAAACACTGAGCTTTGACTTTTAACCTTCGACTGCTGTAAGTTTGAAAATCTATTTGTTTCTTTTTTTTCCTTTTTTCAACATGGAAACAGTAATGTGGAAGCCAGCCCTGTGCAATAACACCTAAACAAGTAACATGCACTGAATTATAAAGTTGTCAGCAGTAGTATTTAAGGCGCTTAGTTAATATTTTCTCAAGCCTGCCTGCGTTTCAGCCAAAAAGGAACTTTTTACCCTGCGGAATGAGCGCTGACTGTTCATCTGACTGGGATGTCTGCTGCTCCCCTTTGCCATGTACAAATGTGCTCACTGTGGCAGCAGAGCAGGGTTGGCACTGTTGTCAGAACATCTGCCAGCTGAGGCGACCTCGGGAAATTCGCATCCCCGTCTACCACTTGAAAGAATATCCCGCTGCATGAAACAAATTGGGCTTTTAAATGGCGTTTCGCCGACAGAAGGACTTGTCAATGACAGACCACTCATTTCGGACCAAGACTGAGTGATGGGGGTGAAGCAGCAACAAATCTGCCTTTTGAAAATCCAGTTAGACGACATTAACCTGCAGCGCTGCGCTCTTGAGGGACACATTGTCAGTGGCCCGCGGTCTCTGGTTACTTGCTTAATAGGCTGGAATGACCGTTTCTCCTGCTCCTTCATATGTTCCAGGTGTTAGGAGATAATAATGCAGAACTAACCCCTGCAGAACTGGCATGATGCTGGTGGTGATGGCAATGGTGATATCGACCGATTCCACTGTGATGTGACCTAATGCTAAATGCTTTGGAATGGTTCTGCCAGCTTTGACATGGATATAAATTTTCCACAGATAAGCACATGCAGAGAAGGAAGGGCAGTTTAGTGCATTATCGATTATTGCGCCGTCATTTCAGCTTTACCGCACCGTTCCAGACGAGCTGTGCAAAATATAAGTGCGCTTTTCATGCATTGCACACCTGTGAGTGCCTGCATCTGCAGCGGTGCATCGGTGAACTGGGGAACCAAGTTCAGTTCTGCTGTGGTCCACCAGCAGCTGTGTTTGGCCAGGATGTCCTGGGCAGTTTAGGTGTGGGTTTAAATCTGGCTCAGTCAGTGAGGAGTTTGCTTGTTCCCCTCATGTCTACGTGGGTTTCCTCCCACAGTCCCCTGATATGTGTTTCAGGTTAATTGACTGCTGTAAGGTGACTGTGTGTGGCCACTCTATGGACTGACCTTCCATCCAGGGTGCAGTTTCCTACCCACAGCCAAGCAGCTAAGGATAACAGCTGGATGGAAGCATGTCGCACTTCTGCAGTTTCTAGATACTAAAGTTCTCACCTCTGAAATTCCCTACCTGACTTTCAGAAAACACAACCAGAGTCTAATGTGCCACATAAGGGCTCTTAATCTGCAGGCCCAGCTCAAACCCAGTTCGTCATTCTGCACGGATTTTGATTTGGTTCGATCTGGATTTTTCTTTGTTTCTATAGAAAACCAGAATTAGCAGATTTTCCCAGGTGAACAGAAATTTAGCGAACCATTTGTTGTGTCCATTTTCGTTCTTTCTGCTTTTTCCAACCCTCACAGCCCACGGCAGGTGACACATGCGGCCACCTGTGCGTCTCTGAGTACGGACACCGGTGACAGGGCCCGCGTTCAATACCGCACGGCTCGGCCTGACCTTCCCGTAATCAAAAGCCGAACAGCTGGGGCTTATCGGGCCCCCGGTGTGAAGCACCTCTCCCGCGGTGGTTTTCCAGGAGATTGTACCCCCGGCACTGCTAAACAAGATAAAACAGCCTCCTATCATAGCTCATTCCCGGCCAATCGTGACTCACAATCTTAAGCCACTAACGCCCAACTTGTTGAGTGCTCCTCACCGTAATGTCACTAAATAATGCCCTGCGCCACAAATAGCTCAGATGGCAAAATAGCTTCCATTTCTGCTCTCTGAGTTCACTTCTCCACTGGGAGTCTGAGCTAACACCCCCCCCCACCACCACCACCCTTACCGCCAAGCGTCAGGAAGCATCTCCAGGTTTGGTGGCTGTAAATAAGACGGACAGTTGCGCAGTCACGGTTTGAGCAGAATTTATCGCAAGGTTATACGCTGTAAGTAGACCTCCCTGGCTCAGATGATTCCTCTTTCCTGCCCCTCTAGCATTTATGGACGTGGGCAGATCTGGTTTGGGTTCAAAGACCATTTATGGGATTATACAGAAAATATGTGTTCCAGACAACTTGCAAATTTCCTTTTTTTCCTAGACAGGCACGGAAACACGCTACATGCTGTAGAAAAGGAGTTTTTGGGGGAAAGTGCTTGTGTCTGCATAAATAAATAAGACCTTCAAGCATTCGGTATTTCTCAAATTGGCCATAACAGTTTTTAAGCTTGCAAGAATGCGCACATTTCACGCAAATGAATTATTACTCATTTGCATTGCATTCCATTGTTCTCTTTTCCAGATTGTTCTTTGTAACAGCTTTGTGTCACTCGGGTCATTGTTATCACTCCTGAAAAACGGCCCGACTTTCCTCAGGTGCTGATCCCGCATTCATGAGCTGCACCCGAACACCAGTCGCAGGCCAGACAGACAAGAATGGAAATCTCCAGCACGGATGGCGATGCGATTGTACCGCCGACATCCGAGTAAGAGGCCAAATTCCGCAATTCCACCAAAACGCGGAATCGTCTTAAGATTTAGTTAGTTTAAAACGCTTGAGTCCTTTGTATTTGCATTAATGCTGTTTCGCAGATGGTAATTTATTCGATTCCATGCAGTCCACAGCACTGCCGCAGTGTTGTTTACCATTTGTTGTGTCCCTGTGGCAAAGGCTACACAGGTAAGACTTTCAGACACCTTAAGACTCGCATGAGTGAACATAAAAGTGCCATCAGACCTTGCGATGAAAACTCCCCGGAAGCAATGCATTTTAAAGGGTTGCATCACAATTTACAAACCTTCAGATGTGCTGGCATTGAATGTGTCGCAGTAGGGATTTAAACAAAAAAGTCACGCTGTTCCAGCCCATCAGAATTTACACTTGGAGAACTTTTCCCGCACACGGATTGAAAGAAGAAGCGGACCACTGTTGTTTCGTTAATTTTATATGTCAGTCTTTGAGGTTCTCAAACTTAAAGGTGCTGCTCTGCCTGGTTTATATGTTTTTCGGGGACATGAAGTTTAGATTCGAGCTCAACTGGTCGTGGTTTACCCGGTAGTTCTTTTTTAAGTGACTGGTATGTAATTTTGACATGACTCAATATACATGATGTGAATATCATTATTCCATTATGATTGTTATCACATTTTCGCAATGTGCATTACGACGGATATTCAGATGCCTTCTTACAAAAGACACATTGGTCTTAATATTTCAGTGTATTTAACAAAATGTTGTATAAGGACACAGGAACTCACGCACTACTAACAGTGCTGACAACTAAACCTCAAATCATCCCTCGCAGGGCTTTTAGACCGGAAATGTAGCCGAAAAAAGCAAATCGCAGAACATATGTTAAAACGAACAGTCAGCGTGTTTGTTTCTGCTCTTCGAAACAAAACATTTCAGATTCGTGGCAAATATGCAGTCTAAAAATTTGATGCAGGCTAGGTGTTATGTTCAGGTCCTTATTGTCACCGCGGTCTCATCAATGTCACAGAACAGGTTTTCCGGGACTGGACTCGCTCGGTGCCAGGCTAAACTCTTTAAACGGCAAACAAGCAGCGAAGCGAACGCACGCGCCACTCGCGGGGATATCTCCGTGACAATTCGGGGCCCGGGTGACGGTGCGGATTCGGAGTCACGGCTCCCGAGCGGCGGCGCCGCAAAGGTTAACGCCGGGCCTCTCGCTGCTCGGCTTCCTCGCTTTAATGCAACCCTTCGGTAGCGGGATGACGAATGGCACCTTTCTTTAACTTCAGGACACGTACGCGGTGGTAAGCAGTTACAATGCATTCTGTTTGCAATGTTAATTTCCTTCGTTTAACACATATTTTAGCATAGTTAACAGGAGCGAGACAATCTGCTGCTAATTGATTCCGCGCTCGGGCAGCCGATTCGCATTCAGCGCCGCTTTTTTGCCCTCCGCTCCCTCTCGTTCTCCTCTCTCTCTCCAGCACAAGAGGGTGAAGGGCCAGCTTGCTTTATTAATGAGCACCATCTGTGCTGAGGCTGAGCGCGGCGAGCGACCGATCGAGAGGGAGGGAAGTCGTGGGCAAGGATGGCTGAATACGAGCGCGAGGTTCGCGGAACAAAAAGCGAGCTCGAGACCGCACTGTTTGAAGAGGCCTCGCTGTCCGCGACTGTCGGCGCTGAGGGGCTCCGGCGGCCGATAAAGCCAGCCCGTGCGAACGCGGGTCTGGGCGGCAGCTCTTCGGCGAGCCTTTTCTGCAGATTCCGCCATTCATTTCTGCATCTTTTATGCAAACTCAAGAACTTGTTCGTAAGTGCAAGCAGATGTCCCCCCCCCCGTCCCCGCTCTCCTCAGTGAATGAGGGCGCTTCAGGCGGAGAAACTCGATCCGACGCTCGAACGTTAGCGGTGCAAAGCGGGCCTTTATTTTTAAAGATATAACGCAAACTGTACGCGAAGGCCCACTTGATGTGTTTAACCGAACTGTGTCAGATTCATTCACGCAAGATCACCAAACGGAGAAATCGATGCACCTTGTTGTGCGCTGCCGAGCTGCAGCCGTTTTGCATTCCACCTAAGGTGACTTATTCGCGCCCGTGACTTATAATCGAGTGTCGTTGTTGGGGAAAACGGAGATTTATCATAACTGATATTGATCAGAATGTGTGGATGTGGGGGGGTGGGGGGTGAATCAATTTCATGCTCTAAGTTAAAATAAGAGTGGAGCGCGGGTTAATGTCATCGGTGTACGAACTTTACATCAGCCAAACATTTGTACCAAACTGCCCTGTAACCGTGTGTTACGGTTTATGCCAGCAAACGCGTATTAAACCTCGCACGTTATTCCTCAAAAGCATCTTTAAGATGTGCTATGCTTAAATGGCCGTGTAATTCTTAACCCGATACGGTAAGCAAATAACTAATGGAGAAACTGTACGTATCTTTTCAAAACTCCCATTTTTTGCGTCGTTTTGCGGCCCCGAACGCTCGCAGGTGCTCGGTTTTCCACGAAACCACTTTGCGGCGAGAATCTCCGCGGTGCTTTGCAAATATTTGTGCGTGATGCAACCGTCGGGTGCCCGGTAAATTGTGAAAAGCGCATTTCTGCCCGTTACGTAACGCGTGCGCGTCGGCAGACACGTGCCGCTCTACGGCGTCCCCGGAGGGAAGAGGAGAAGCCAAAGGTTTGGTGCGTGGACTGCAGATCGGCGCGGCTCTTCGCAAAGATCAAGCATCGTAACACTTAGCGTTCGGATGTATGGGGGCACGCATGAGCCAGATTACGGATCAACGGCCTGCAGCAAAATTAGAAAGGAAAGTGTTGTTTTTTTTAACCGCAAAGTGAAAAATGAGGCTTGTGGGCTCATTTACATTTAAATAGACATATATGGAGGAAATGCCAAGAAATGAAACAAGTACAGTATTTGCATCTGATTTGGATTTGATTAAAATAGCTGTTGAAAGAGTAAATCCAGTCTTGAAAAGTTTGGAGACCGAGTCATTTCTTAACAGCCTAACAAAGGAGCCGAAAGCCAAAAGGACCGTTTTCTAATCTCGCTCAGCTGTCTGTGGATGTTCTGCCATTAGAAATGTACGTGGCGTCTCAGCAAATTGCTCACAAATAAACATCCTTCAGGTCGGATCCCAAGCTCAGCGCTCTGTGGAACAAAACCCGTGTTATTTTGCTCTTTGGAACCACACTTCTGCATTTCCAAGCATGACTCTGGGATTTTACAGCAAAAAAAAAAAGAACCAAACGTCACTTTTCAAGGTTTAATGCAATAGAGGCGTTTGGCCGTGTAGCTGCTCTTAAGACATTTCAACAAACCCTGGCCTTCTGGTTATGATCTTCAGGATTTGTTCAGCTTTTTCCCAGCAATTCCAGCGCTGTGGAAAAAAGCTCTCGTGCATCAAAGGTTACATTTGGTTGGAGTTTTTTTGTAAATGCATGAGCGTTGATACGTAAAGGATCACCTTAACACCCCTGCAGCACAGCTCATACCATCTGCCCCCTGCCGCCACCCTTGTGTGACTGCGACTGCTCTCCTGGCTCCAACCTACTGCCAGCACCGCTCTCTCCTGCGGACCACAAGCGAGCGAAATCCACGCCGGGAGACTTCAACTCGCACTGGAGTCGAATTTGACCGAGGTCATTCGGTACATTTAGGGGGTGGGGCCTGTTACACTCCAGGCCAGGCCTTAAGTGCCAGAGAGGTCCTGAGGATTTCTATCTGATTTTCCATCGCATTTATTATTTATGTTATTAAATTAAGTAACCGAGATGTCTGCGCGGACTGAGAAATGGAAACACTCTCCGCAGCCCTCCCCAGTGAAAGTGTTCAAAGTGTTGGAACAGAGAGTAGCAGAGATGTTTGTCCAGAGCTCTTCAACAACATCCACTGTGTGGGTCTCAGAGAATAAGGGATTCCGGGACAGAAAATTCATTGCCGATTACTTAGCGACTCGAACGCCAGGTTCGGCCGCTCCGAAAAGTCTTTCCGACTGCCGGTTCGTAATGACGAAATGTTTGTCGTCCCTTTCGTTTTTTTTCATCGGGTTTATTCATCACATAAATACCATTTGGTCAGAGAGCTGTTTAAGTGCAAGATACCGTGCGATAGCGCAGCTGCCGAAAATGGACCATTAGCAAACATGTTTTTCTGACTTAAACCCAATTATTATAAATAGGGTCACTTTGGCATTTTTGTAATTGCTTCGCAGCGTTTGGCAAGGGTTGCGATCCCGTGTGGGAATGGCTGCGTGCGGCAGGGTAAGAACTCGCTTTCCTAGCAGTGGAAGCGGTCCCTTAAAGGTGGGCACGATGGCCCACCTCACCCGGCCAACCTCCTCCACCTTCCTCTGGA
The DNA here is from genome assembly GCA_018136845.1 of Heterotis niloticus. NCBI lineage: Eukaryota > Metazoa > Chordata > Actinopteri > Osteoglossiformes > Osteoglossidae > Heterotis > Heterotis niloticus. The sequence continues at coordinate 10,405,213 of CM030899.1, read as the reverse complement.
AAAGAACTCGGTGGTGAGCAGGAAGTTAATAATTTATGGCGAGCGCAAGGCAGGGTGGCTTTTTGGGTCGAGCGTTTTCCCACTCGAGCGCCGCAACGCCAAGTGCCCTCCAACCGAGCAAGCTGACGCGAAGGAGAAGAACGACAGAACGTGACCCGAGGGCCGCTTGTGGAAACGGCACCGGCTTTCCGACGGGGACAACTTTTGTGTTTTCACCACAGTAGACAAGTGAACCTCTAATCGCTTTTCCAGCATTGAGGATGGCTTGCTGGCGAGATTACTATTCTGATCAGTGCCAAGGGGCCACCTTCCGCAGTCCCTGCCGCACATCTCTCGCTTACGTGTTCATACCACCGTAACTGAAATCCCAACACCCTCCTCTCGGAAAGAAAAAAAAAATCAGCTGGAGTCATTTTTGTCCATCATGTTCGCTAACTGATGAAAGCTCTTGAGATAAAACCCTCTCCTGCTTGGCAGCTCAGGGTGATAAAGAGAATTAACAGACTGTGAACAGACGTGGTTATGGGCTGATAGCTAACCTTGGCGAAAGACAAACTCACTGCTGCAGCCTAAATTGCGACAGGTGTTGGGTCTGCGTGTTGGGAGGGTGAGATGGGGGTTGGCACCGGCTCCCACTTGCCATTAACACACAGCGCCGGGTTAAAGGATTAAAGTTGTAAATACTACATTCGCAAACAAATTATCCATTCCGATTGCTTTTGGAGCGAAAGTAAAAAATGTTTTTGTCGCGGTGCTGTCACCACGGGCTGCAAGTGCAGCGAGCGGCTCCTTTTATTTCATTAATTCATGTCGGTTTTCCATGTAATCCCTTTATCGTATCCTAGTAGTAATCGTCCATCCCGAGGTCCTTACTGGCATTATTTAGAGGCTTTCACGACTCTGTTTTATTCACGACTCTGAACCGCGGCAAACAGCGAAGAGGGACGTGCGGGATACTGCGGCATTTCCAAGTTTTTTGTGACTGTTTTATATGTTTTTGTTTTTTTTATCGTTTTCTCCAAATTGGGCTCTTTGACCCAGAGTCCAGAAAGAAGTTGGATCGGCGCTTCGCGCTGTCAGCGCGCCGGCAACTGAACAACAATACTTTGGGAACGGCCTTATTTCAAATGTGCTCGTTGCCGCTTCAGTTGGAGCCAAATTGCTGGCCTTTGTCCTTACCTTCTCCCATAGCGGTGGTCTCATCGTGAAGTTTCTTCTCACTGTAAGTGAGAAAATCCCACTTGCCTAGAATTTACAGAGACACGCTTCTGGAACACTGAGAATTATTTTCACAAGCAAACTAAGTAGATCAATTCCAAGTGAAATTTTATTTCTTAGCAGTCACATGTAAGGAAATGACTGTTTAGTATTTTCAATTTATGATGAACATGCAAATACAGTGAAAATGAAGCGAAACCCTACAGTTCATGAGTAAAGCTGACTCGCAAGTGATTCACTTAAGTGTTAACCTCAGTTCTTAGAATAGACAAATGTCCCAGATTTTAACTTATATAATTGTTCTTAAAAATTTAAAGAACTCATTGAATTAAATTATTTTTAATATTCCACAGTGCCTGGAGGTTGGCTTACTCTTTTGAGAAATAAACAGTCAGGCTCAAGACATTGCAAAGAACATTTTAACAAAAGCTAAACAAGCCAAAAATCAAGAAGTTTCGTGTGTGTCCCACCTAACTGGCATGTAGATCTTATACAGAAACACTGTTTTCAATTGAATTGCACCCAGGAAGAATGGCTAATAGTACCAGGCAGTTTCCAGCTTGAACACTGACCTGCTTCCTACTTGTGTGATTTCTCCTTGAAGAAGGAGTCAGACCAGGACTCACTGTCTGGAGAACAAGTGATCTGCTTCTGGGCAACAGGAGGAAGACAAGAGGGTTGCCTGTAAGGGCAGATGGGATGGGGTGGAAAGCTGGCAATGAAATTAGAGGTCTGATGAGCAATGTGAGAATGAAGGTCTTAATTTCAGTGTAAGCTTCATGGAACCTGTTGAAAACAGAGATGGATTCTGAAGAGCAAGACAGATTCAAAGAAAGGCTGAGACGAACAGGTATGAAAATGGAAACATTTTATATTTTTAGAAATCGTATCTGGTAGAAAGGATGGATGAAAAGGCAACATCAGGAGACCAGTATGAAGAGTTAAGCAAAAATCCGAGACTTAAGCTGCATCTACTGAACATGATGTGGTGACCCCCCTCACGTGAACCTTGGTGGAGATTAGCGCTGGGTCACAGAAAATTGAGGGCTGCAAAAAAGTGACCCCAACAAAAGGAGGTCTCATGGCCCACACAGACAAGAGGAGGCAATCATCGCTGAGGGTTGGAATGACCAGCAGGAGGCTATGAAAGCCTGAAAAGATGCAGAAGGTTATGACAAAGGAATTATCTCAGACACAAGAAGTAAGACTGGAGAGAAAGGGTGAGAGAAGGAGAACTTGCAAAATGTACAGCATGGTGCTTTAACGTGTTAAGGGAAAACAGGAATGAAGGTGTGTTTCAAAAATAAAAGAAGAGCAGAATCAGGCTCTTCAGCAGATCAGGAACAAAGACCTCTGCTATAAAGTTATGTGGGATCTTATCAGCATCCTTCTCTGAGGTTTTTAGTTTCTATAAATATATCCTTATACATGTATTTTGGGATGATACAAACAGCAAATGTAACACAGCACAGTAGATTAATGCTGCTCCTTCACAGAATCTGTGTGCAAGTTCAAATCTAGCTCAGTCTGTCCAGGGTTTCTATGTCCCCCTCATGTCCACATGGGTTTCCTTTGGGTGCCCTGAGTTCCTGCCACAGTCCAGATGCTTGTGGTTCAGGCTAACCAGTGGCTCTGACGCGACTCCGCTTGCATCCGGTTACCCTGAGGTGGACAGATGCCCTGTGTGGGATGTGACCCTGACAAGCCCGGTGGCCACAACTTGTTGAAAAGTGTCACAACCACTGGGAACAGGATCATGCCTCCATACCGCCCCGATCTCCAAGTCCACCAGTCATTGTGTCTCCCATTTTTGTCACACTCAAGCTCACCGGTCTTCATCACACCTCATCGTCACCCCACGCACTTCTTCACAGTAAACAAACTCCTGCGCTTGAGTTCATCTAACCGCCAGCATCTGTGCATTCTTGGTGACAAAGTGCTCACCAACAAGGCGTGAGAAAAGGAGAATTTCGAAATATAAAAATTTTTCCATTTAAGATTTAAGCTGCACTTATTTGTGTTAGGCTTTATATCTGAGCAGTTAAGTTCACTTTGTGCAAGTCAAACATTTCAGTGTACCTGGACAAGCTGGGAACTGCCTGTATGGGATGAACTGGATGGAAGAGTGAAGAAAAGCAACCCTCAAGTGTCCTCCTTCTCTGACAACTGCTGCAGTGGAACCGAAGGACACAGCGGCCTTGTGCTGCTGAGACCTCACGAAAAATTGTAGTGTTCACCTTTCCAAAATCTGCAGCCCTTCATATTACACTCGAGTAAGAGGGAACAATAAAATTTAGGTTGACATTAAAGTTTCCCCCACATCATTGTTAGATATTTGGACATTGTGGTGAAAAAGCAGAACAAAGAGTAAAAAAGAATTTTCTGTGGCTAAGTAGAAAAGTCAGTATTCTTGACTCTGCTTCCTAACGTCTGAACACTTCTGTACTTTAGAGCAGAGGTTCAGGTCTTAGTTCTGGATGGATTGGTTTCCCAGCACCAGGAATGCAGAACTGGAGTTGGAAGGTTCAGTCCAGACAACAAAATGAGTCACATGGTTTGCTGCACGGCTGGAACAAAACCGTCTCTGGGGTCGGGCCCTCTGGATCTTCAGATGATTATTAGTTATTAGTCCATAGTTATTAGTATCATTCGTGTTATATATTTAGTGAGGCTTCCTTAATAATAGCCTAATGATGCCTTAATACATGAATAATTTCCTGCCTTCGGTAGAAAACTGCATGGCTACATAACCGTCTGATGAAATTTAAGAATTACATTTAGGAGCGTCGGTGCCAGATTATTACTGCCGCAGATGCACATGGAAGCACATTTGCAGATGGGAAAAAATACTTCCGTGGAGTTACGATCAATAGGGCTTTACACTGGAAATAAATTCAACAAACTGTGAATGAAAGACAGGCTATACAAGTCCATCTTCTGCAAGAGGCAATGGCAGGTAAAGGTATCTTCTTCATCTTTCGGCTGCTCCCGTTAGGGGTCGCCACAGCGGATCAATTGTTTCCACTTCTTCCTGTCCCCTGCATCTTTATCTTTCTCCATCACACCCACCACCTGCATGTCCTCCTTCACCACATCCATAAATCTCCTCTCTTCCTCCATCCCTAGAATCCTTCTCCCGATATATCAGGCATCTCTCCTCTGCACATGTCCAAACCAACGCAATCTCGCCTCTCTGACTTTGTCTCCAAACCGTCCGACCTGTGCTGACCCTCTAATATACTCATTTCTAATCCTGTCCATTCTCGTCACACCCATTACAAATCTTAACATCTTTAACTCTGCCACCTCCAGCTCTGCCTCCTGTCTTTTGGTCAGTGCCACCGTCTCCAACCCATAAAGCATAGCTGGTCTCACTACCATCTTGTAGACCTTCCCTTTCACTCTTGCTGGTACCCTTCTGTCGCAAATCAATGGCAGGTAGAGGTATGGCGGGAAGAAAGCACACAGGAACCTGACCTGCACTGTCTGTTAGCTTGGCGGAGAGCAAACCGCCATTGAGAAAACGTGGTTCCATTCATACTACATGCTGTAAAACATCCAGCCTGTCAGAAAGTACGTGACCCTCAAAGAGTTTGCTCTGCACGGGTCTACCGCACGGACCTGTATCGTCCGCAACACGATGACTTACAGGGAATAAACCCCTCGAATGTCAGCTTGCTTTCGGCATAACTCTTCGCCATCTCGGTGATAGCAGCTAAGAATGTGAGATGTTCCCTTTATTCCGCTTTGTTCTTCTGTCTCCATAGCACAGTTCATGAGCCGGCCAGCCTACCTGTAAGGGAGTCCATCCCTGAGGTGCAAAGCGCGTTGTTTGTTTATTCCACACACAGGTCACGAGCGGCCATTGCGTGCTCCCAGGGAACCATGGGAACGGGTACCGTTTGGCTGCGAGGCGGGCATCGTGGCCCACACGGGGGGCACAAGCGGCCGGTGTGCTCGTGTGCCCCCAAAGTCAGGCTGAGAGCCGAGCGAGGGTAATGACTCGCAGATGTGAAGGCGATCTCTGACCAAGGACAAGCCAGGGCTTTAAAGGAAACCCAATTAATCTTAAGGCCTGTCTTAGCTCATTACCATTATTTTTCTACAGGGATGGATGAAAAGGACAATTATTCTTTGAAGTTTTGATGAAACACTGACTGTGGAGTTTGGGGATGCATTTTTTGCTCTTTTGTTTAGATTTTTTCCTCATTTCTATGCTTAAAATGAAAAATAAGTTGTCGTCTTTCCTGGCCGTGGCAGCTTGTACACATTCATAAGCTCTTTAACACAGGTTAACCTCCTCACCTGTGCTTCTCATGCACAAATGTTGTTTTGTATATATATTTTTGCAAATTTCCCTCCAAAGCAGCGCCTGTTACCCTCCGTTTAATGTTTTAGCCTTCTTATCTTAGGCCAAAGAAACAGAATGCAGGGAAATGCCTTGAGCCAAGAGCCATTAAACTATCTAGAGTGTTCCAGCTACGGTTAGAAATTGGGTAAGACATCCTTTTGTTGCTGAGGACGGACTTTTTGGAATAACAGGTTGCATGGATTACGGCAGGGTGTGGGTTCCTACGGGGACAAAAACCCTAAAGAACGAGATTGTTGGGTACAGCAGGGTTTTCCGCATTAGCGCCTATTTGTGCTGATAATACAGGCACCACTCTGAGCCCTGCGTGAGGTTCACGCCAGCTTTTCCACTCTGCGGAGTAGCGCAGTTGCCTTCTCTAATGTTTTTGTCTTGCAATCTAAGTTTGCCACAGCTTTTACACTGAATGCTTGTGTGACAACATTGCTGTGTATTGACACATTGATCTGTTTATTCTCTGCTTCTCAGCTGAGCTGGAGAGATCAGGTGTCCGAGGGGGACTCTGATATCCTTTGCTGGTCTATTGATCCTGCCGAAGTCTGGGACTAAACAAAGTTCAAACCCCAAGGACTCGGCGCCCGTCGATGATGGTGATTATTGGCAGGTCAGGGCCACTGCTTACAGATGAGCCGCAGTTCGAAGACTCCATCTAGATGAGGGCTGGGAGACGGGTGCAAAAGAGGCAATGGAGAGGAGCACATCGGGGAAGGGAGATGAACAGAGAGGGGAAGAGTGAGCAGCCGGAAGAGAACCTATGAGGAGTGGAAGGAGCAAAGAAAGGCTGAGAATGCAGGGCAAAGTTACTATAAAATTGGGCAGGATGGGGAGGCAGGAGGGAAATAGGCAGAGAGTGAAGGAAGGAGCGGTCAGAAGTGCTAAGAGCTTATGAGATGAAGGGAAGGTAGCCAGAGACAGAAGCTGAGAACAGAAGAAACCTGGAGGAGGAACCACAAAATCATCAGGGTGGAGAAGTGAAATGTAGTGAAGGGCAGAAGGAATAAAAGGAAGGAGCAGAGTCTTCTTTTCTCGCAACTCAACTCCCCGTGTTCAAGATCTGTTTCAGCATTGGCATTTTTTCCTCCTTTTGTGCATCTGACACTCTTTCTCATGGTCAACGCCTCACTGAAGTTCTCCACGGTTTTCCGATGTCCACAATTTGTTGCTGAACCTGCTTAACACAGAGATACTGATGAAAATAGAAGAAAATCCCAGCAATCGATAGACAGACAGATCACAAACTTGGCTTGACTTCTTTGGAACTACCTTCTGGGATGGCAAGCCTCGGAAGACAAAGACGTTTAACCTTGACGTTTAACATTAAATATCCAATTTGTGTTGCCTGTGGGAGAGCATCAGTGCACTGTCATAATCCCATTCAGCTGCTGGATAAATGGGATCCTGGGGTGTGGGTTTAGAGGGGGTTAAGGGATGGAGGAAAGAAAATGTAAATTTTGTTATTTCTCCTACACATAGCTCACCCTTTTATGGAGTTCTGACATGATTGAAGTCAACATGATGAGGAAAAAGACAGTAGGTGTCAATCACCTGCCTAATTGCATCCGTTGTGAGGGAGGTTTGACAAAGCGGACAGGACGGCTGTTTATTCGGTGTGACAGGGCCCAAGAGGGACCTTCCTGGGGAATACAAGGGGCTGGTGGGTATTTGCGGGGTTGGGGCGGGGGGGGGGGGTGGTGCGCGTGCTGGAGATTGAGTGGTGCGCACAAGCCCTCCATGATGCTCAAGCTCGCCACCGATGTCCAAGTGCTCTCAGCCTGTCACCAGGGTGTCCCAGAGATCAGAGATGTGAAGGCACTGTCACCTCTTAGAGGCAGGCCTGCGCTGAAGACTCCCCACCTACTGCACAGCATTTGCTCTCTCCCTGCATTTTTTGGCTTTGCTTCTATTTCGTCCTTTCAGAGCCCCATTTGTGCTAGCGTACACATTCTGCAAGGCCCTCTTAGAGATGCTGCTCGGTGAAATTTAGGGAAAGAAAACGGCAACAAAAATCTCACCTTTTTTCCACACAGCTTTTAAAGGGTAGTTAGACACTATGGTGTCAGAGTCCATATCATTCTTTTATTATAATTATTTTACTTTGATATTATCAGGATTTCAAACCTGGGGAAATAGAGAAGGATGTATGGTTAAAAATATTTCCCATCACTCTATACTTTGCAGTTTTGTCGCACGCTAGACCCTAAATCTCAATTATTTCATTGCTAATCGCTGTGTCTCTCTGCTATTTTTATTTGCTTCGTTCTCTTTTATACAAGGCAACTTGTTGGGTAGGGTTCTATACAAAGCTAAAGCGAAACTTAATATAACTGTGAAGCACAATCTGTAATTAAAATCTTGCTAATATTTTCCATTAGCAGCCATTAACATTTTCAGAATGTCAGAATGGATCACAAACTGCGAAGTATTGAAGGAAGAATTGGGGGGGTGAATCTTTCTCCCATCTGTATGATTATTTTTTATGAACTGTTCAGATGTAAATAGATTACGCCGTCTCTCAACAAACAGGCGGCACTGATATGGTTCCTCACCTCGCATGTGATCTTCACCAGCGTGAGTAAAGCAAAGGCCCTTGGAAACCACATCTTTTCAGTTGCTGCCCCAGGTTTCGACCGCAAAAATAGTAAACATTTTTGCTCATAATAAGCCACCGAGTGACGTAAATCATCTGCCAATATTTAAACAAGGTTTGGGGTTAAGTCAAGATTCTTGCCAGTAAGTTTTTTTTTACAAAACAAAGCTGAATCCGAACACCATTTAGTAATGACATAGACATATTACACATCCTTTTTATTCTGAAATATAGACAGATGTATTTCTGTGCATGCTGTTACAGGTTATTTCTCACAAATCTATAAAGCTATTTCTGCTATGACCAGTAGATATAAAGTAATAGAGTTCTGTAGCATAAAACATCACTAAACACTCTATTTTTAATTCCAAACTATTACTGCCTTGCAAGTTCATTTTTCATGTATTTTTGTTTCACTTTTATGAATAGAGGTTTGACCAAATGCACAGACCTGTCTGTGGCATATTTTTCCATCATTTGTCCAAAAACTGCTTTAAAAAACTTCAAGACGTCATGTAGCTATTGAAAAAGCTCCCGTTTCAGAACTTGGACGTTGAATGGTTGTGTTCTTGAGGAAACCTGATATGATGGAGAGTAAATAGGAAAGCATCTGAAATTGCCTGTGGTTCATTATGAGTCATTATTTTCGTCTTCATCATTCTGGCCACAGCATACAGTTTATGTTAGATTGTGCTCCAGCTACATATTTAATGCTCCTTTTTAGAGGCCGAAAATGCTCCAAAGTGCTCGTGCACAGTTTGTGGGCTGAAAGAAGGGACTGTGCAGAGGAGAAGGAGAAACAGGAGAGAGTGATGAGGACTGATCATTAGAATTATAGGACTGTGTCACCTATGATAGAGCACCAAGCCACCAAATCACTGAGCCAGCAGGTCACCAAGCCACCAGACTACTGAGCCACCAGGCCACAGAGCAACCGGACCAACAAGCTACCAGGCCAATGAATCACCATGCCACCAGGCCACCAAACCACAGTACTACTTTACAGAGGGCAGAGCTGGGACAGTACAGCAGTGAATACAGTCCACCCACCCTATTTGACCCCATGCTATTAAAGCAAGTGTACAGAAAGGGGAGGAAGGAAGAGGTGTGGTTTCAAACGGGAGAAATGAGGACCTTGGCTGGAATGAGTTGAAAAGAATTTTAGCAGCATCCAGCAGGAAAAATAGGCAGAGAAATGGAGTTTATCCACAATTTTTGATACCAGATTATGCAGAAAGAGGAGCTGCGTGTCTGCGGCTCAGAACCTCAAGGGCTCAGGCCACTCGTGGATGAATGTTCACACACTGGCTCACAGGGATGTACGTGATGAACTAGTTGGTGGAGGTCCACAGCAGCACAGGAATGGAAATAAGATGCCATAGGCAGACCGGAGGACCCGGCCCAGCTGAGAGGTACATGGTGGCAGAGTGATGTCAAAGTGAACCTCACACCTGAACGCCGTGTTGGTAAAAATCAGAGCTGCCACTCCGGGTGTGTTGTGCCCCACGTGAGCTTGCGGCTTAACGCGACCAAGAAATGGGTCTGAGCCCGGATGTTCTTGCTGAGGGCGAGAGCTGCTGATGCTCAGGAGAGGCCGTCATAAATATTTTATTGGCTTTAGTGACACAAGGCAAGAGGCTTAGAAACAAAAAAGGAGTGTCAAACAAATATGATCAAAGAAGGATGCAAATGTCACTGCAAAATTAATATTTAAGAAGGAATTAATATTTATGCCAGCACGTTTGTTGTTGAATTGTTTTTTTTGGTTGGTGGTATTGCGATGGGCTGACAGACAGAATGCTAGGATTTCAGGCCATGGTCTGTGGCACCCGAATTCTATTCTTAGACGTCAGTGCTCTGGCAGTACTCAGGATTCAACTGCTCGGTGGCACATACATCATACGCTTAAACACAAAAGTCTCACCTTACGGTTGCTTTAGCCCAACATTTTGATATTGGCAAAATCTCAATCGTTCATTTATTTTTTTGGTTTTCCGGTCTTTTCAAAATTCCTGTGTGGTTCAACAGGAATATTTGAAGGATCATATCTCATAATTAAGACTTAAAAATATAAAAAAATCATCTAAACATTTAAAAAGGATTCATTACTATTAAAAATATATATTTAAAAATATGTCAAAATAACTGAAAGAGAGATCTCTGAAAGCCAAAATATGAGGAACTCAAACCTGGTTCTTCGCACATTTGGTTCCTTTGTCTGATTTGCAGACCCAGCCTTGAACTACGGTGTGTATGTGTGAGCACCATCAAGCCCCAGCCCCCCTCTCAGGGTCACACTTTACTTTTTCCACGTACCTTCTTCCCAGACCTCAAGGCCAAGCTGCATTCTTCCAGGTCCCCTGTGCATCAGCCACAAGTCAACACCTCTGGCCCCAGAGGAGGTGCAGTCCTCCCCTCACTGGAGCAGAGCTCTCCCTGCTTCCCCATCTTTCTGCAACCTCCTCACCAGATGGGCTTTGTTTGAGGTAGAACTTATTTATTTTTATTAGGTCCCGGGCTCTGACTCGTCCTTTGATCGCCCCGCACGCTGTAAAGGGCTCCTGCAGCACTCAGGTGGTGAGTGAAGCCATTTCCTCGGCGCTCGACAGTTGGCCCACACAGCCGCCTTTGTTGGCGCTGGACATGGACCGCCTTTGCACAGGCCCAGCCAGAGCAGTGTTGGACCTGGGGTTCGAAAGACCGCTTAAAGGAAATTGCACAGACACTGGGACCCATTAAAGCAATTTCTACAACACAAGCTGACAGTGGCTTCAGCCCCATGTTGGACCCGTGCTTCATTTTCCTGCACCACTGGCTTAAGTTCGACAGCCTGTACACCATGTGATGGGCTTCAGATGCACTTAAACAAGCTTAGCTTTTCTGCTCTTGCAAGGCAGCTGTAAAACTCAGAGAAGATAATATTCTTGTGCGTATAAAATGTATTAGATACACGTGTGGCGTTTGACCTGTTAAGAACAATCGCAATTCATAGATCATACATTTATTTGATGTGCACGAAACTGGGTGTCTGTCTCAGGATTTCGGAGATCATGCATTTAGCTGGATATAGATTGTGAAGTTTTTATAAACACTGGCACATTTCATATCTACATGCATTCACGCAGTTAGACAGCGTGCACGCACACACAGACGCACACAGACGCGCGCATACACATGCGCACACACGTGCACACACACACGCACACGTGCACACACACGCGCACACACACACACACACACACACACACACACACACACACACACACTTTGGAATGAAAGCTTATGCGATGGCTCACTTCATTTTTGTTGGTGATTTTGGCTCCAAGACGGACAGAATGCATCTCTAAAGATTAAGATCAAGGTCCTTCCGTGCCATCGCTTCCCTTTCAAACCTGATCTGCGTGTCTAAGTAGAAGCGTAGAGTAACGGACAGGAACCCTTGCGGTGAAATCCTTGCTTTATTCAGACCAACTGTACAAACATCCACCGCAATGTTCTGTACAATAATTAATTCATGCTCCTTAAAGACGGGCAGGGAGAACAGCGCCAGTAGGAAACTATAATTCTGTTGGACGTGTCCTGTGCAATAACCTTAAAGCACATGTGTGATTTAGAAATGAACCCTGCTCTTTTGTGTACCTCTGGAGGTCTGTTTTGCTCTAAATTAGGGAGCGCTGTGGCCCGTGTGAAAATGAATACGTGGGAGGCAGTGTAATATATATGCTGGGTCGAGACCACCACACCGGACCCTGCCAGCCTGCAAAGCCCATTACGAGGGCAGGGGCTGGAAGGAGAATGAAGCCGCTCTGTTTTTACTGCAGTTCTGACCGCAGGGGTGCTCACTGTACACATCTAGCTTCTCTCCATTCTCCTTGGCTTCAGTTACAGGACCTCCACCCCCCCCCCCATGCTCTCTCTTTCTCAGATAGGTTCTCCATGGATGTTTTTTTAAATCCTGAGCTCATTTTTTTTCCAGCTGCAAATGTGTTTATATTACAGCATATGGAGACCTTTCCCGTGGGTGTTGTAATAACACTGCATTACAAAGGAACGAGGGGGGATTTTATTGCCAGAGAGAGAGAAAAGGACAAGAAAAAACATGAAGGAAAAGCTACATCAGGAAGTACAGCAAGAAAGGTGTTAAGCTCTCCTCCAGGCAGAGTTAATATCGAAGACCCATTCTCTTCTCGGCCTTTTATGAACCCTCTCCCCGCACTGATTATTTTTTGACTGTAATAAAAAATATGAAAAACTAAAATGATACCCAGGTTACTACTCGCATGGTGTACGGCACCGTAAGAACATAGGAGTGGCACATTGTCATTACGTAATGGATCGATGCCTTTAAACACTAAAGTTTTGCATACCGAATGAAATATAGATCAGAGTTTATCGGCCGAATGCATTCATAATGATGAGGCAGATTATGCCATAATACAAGAAGTGCTGATAGTTATCGACCTTCTTAGTCAACAAAAAACCATCGGCAATATTTTTATTTTCTTAGCAGATCCTATTATGCTGGATACGAATGCAATTTACAGAAAATAAATGCAACGCGGCGATAAGCGGGAGGCCTGGGATGAGAGATGACAAGCGGTCTCGGCGCGAGCCTTGCGAGCAGCAGAGCGAACTTGGGACGCTTACGGATGCGGCGAAGACCCGCTAACATTTCGCATAAGCAGCGAGTAAAGTATGACTAAGAAAACATCTGAACAAGATGCATACACCTTGCCACGAAACAAACACATTGTCATCATCATGGGATGAAGAAATCAGTGAGGGTGTAATGCTGTAGGTTTATGTTATTTCAATATGAACATCCAAATGTATCACCCCACAGGGAGACTCTTTTTTTTGTTTCACAAAAATGTAAATGTCTGTCTCACAGATATTTCCATAGATATTGAAAATAGTAAAAATGATAAACTGTAACACATGAAATTTTAAATAAAGTGCAGAAAAATATAATAAAGTTCCCAGGATGTGGCCTATCCCCTATACTTATGCACGCTTCAGTTCCCGTTCGAAATAAATCAGCCTCCGTCTGAGATGCTGTATTCTCATTTGAAACACTGTTCTCAGGGGAGGAGACGCTGGTATTTAAAACCGGATTTTGCTTGATATTTTCATTCGGTGGGAAGTCATAGTTTGTCAGGTTTCGGGGCAGCGATGGAGGCGTCTACTGTACAGCAGAGCATGGAGCCGAGTGAGAACGCAGCATCTCACGTGCGTCCATATCAGACTTAGCAAACTGCAAGAGCGTGTATGCAAACAGTAAGACCGACACATGCCAGGTGATCCCGCGACCCCGCGGGGCAAAACCAAGCGGCCCACTTCTAAAAGCTGTGGGTGTGTTAATGTCGTCTCCTGACTGCTCCTCCTCCAATCGCATCGGTCCTCGCTTTGACGGACAGGCGCTGCTCGCTCCGAGGAGCTTCCTGCTGCCGATCAAATACGTTTATTTTTTTCCATTTATTTTTAGGTCTGGATATATGTCAAAATGTCCTCCTTTTGTTCAGTTCGATAAAAATGTGCAAGGAAAACATGCTAAACCATAGGCCGTGTGTTCATCTTAGTCTAGATGCTAAACCAATAAGAAACAGCAAAGCAGCACGATCCTGAAACATGGCACAATACACCGAGTACATTATTATGCACAGCAAACTGAATGGGTGCCATAACATTTTATTTTTGTACCGCTTAATATACATTTTTGTTACAAAAGCTGTCATTATTCACACGCGCACTATTATTGCAGGAATCTCATGCGCGGCCGTTTTAATCGTTTACGACAGACATGCATTTTTTAGCGGAAGCTTTTGACCCCGAGTGTCGCACTGTGATGTTCGGAAGGGGTTGTGGTTTCCCGCCGACCAGTGCGCGAACAAACGTCTGTCTAAGTAATAACCTGTTAGCGACCATACTAGACGAACAGGCTACCGGGCAATAAAAAGAGGCCTCGTGGCAACCGGTATGGTTTGCTTCCTGTGTGTGGAAGGAGCCTAGAAGGAGTGTGTAGGGCGCAGGGCGAGGGAGTGATTTGCCAATGCAGTCTGGGCTCAGATAAAGGAGACAGAAAGGCACGAGTGCCGTGATAAGGTATTTAGTAGACGATTCGCAGTGGGCTGGTGGAGCTCAAATTGCCATGGTGTGCCAGAGAAGGACTTGAAAGCCGCTGGCTCTTTGTACGCACTGGGTGCTTTATTAACATCCCAGGAGAGAGGGCCCCTTAGCACCCGAAATCTCCATTTTGCTCTGTGCGGATCTGAAGCGGTACCGGACTCCAGCTGGTTCGCTGTAACCGGCAATTGTGGACGCTGACTGCGCGGGTGCTGCGATTCTGGAGAAATCCTCACGTACCGTACGCTGTTCAATTTTCTCCTAATTTTTCCCGCACTCCGGCTCTAGGCTCGGTCACCTAATAAAGTACGAACAAAGGCCACGGGTTTAGCTAATGTCTCATATGATGATTCACTATTAAGCGGGTCGGAGAAACCGCAGCACGTTTATTAGGACCTGACACGATGGTGCCGATTAATGGCTGACAGCGATGTTCTAAAAGCGGATATTTGCAGCGGCCTCTAAGTATCAATTATTTCAAATTAAGCAAGTATTGAGCTTGTTTCAAACTGAAAATGGATGCACTGCTAAGGAAGAAACGGGGTGTGGGATGACTGACGATGACCACGGCGTGCCGAGGGCCACGTCCCGATGGCAGGGTTTGCGTCGCACCACGTCTGTCCCAGGGCGCCCATCGATCCTGGCGAGAGGAGCCAGCCGGCTGTGTCGTTATCGGAACGCACCGCATCTCTTCCCCTTTTTCATGTCTCACGCCTGGCGAGCATTCAATCGACTACCTTTTCTGCTGCATTACCCTCTCAGAAGGCGAAGCGGGGAGGCTGAGGGTGGGGGTTCATCTGCCTCATTGTAGCACCCGAGCCGCGGCATCGTGCCCCACAAATGCTCCGAGGAGCACTGCTATCGGCGTAGGGCCGTGGTCTGAAAAACAGCTCCGGTTGCTGCATCCGTTTCTTCCGCTTTGCGCGCCCCTTGGGGCCAGAGCAGAACACACGCCGCACGTGGAGCTGGAACTCGGAGAACATTGGCATGGTTCTTAATTTTTCTTTAATTGTTTTCCTCTTAAGCGGGATACCATGAGTCATCCCTTCCATCGGTGCTTTGTTTTGGACTGCTGTGTGCTTAAAAAATGCAAACTAGATTCAGTACAGTGAATACAGTGGAGTCAGTTCCTTTTTACATATTCAGTAACCGGCATTATCATTCATTTATTCACTTATTTATTTAGCAGATACCTGCATCCAAAGCGACGTGCAAAAAGCTTTGAAGTCGCAAAATTATTTCGGCGGTTCCTTCGAGAACCTTGAGGAGTCCCGCAATGTTTGTCCTAAGCATCTTCTGGGGGGTGTATTATTTTAAGAAAGATGCTGATAAAAAAAAAAAAAGTATCGCTCAGTTATAAGCAAAACTATGTCAATGGTGCAGTGACGTTAAAAACATATGAGCTAATAAATGGGAAAACGATGCCCATTCAGGTGCCCTCCTAGTAGTAGCGCAAAGCTAAACAATTCATACAGTTCAGCTGGCCACAAGCAAGCAAATAGTTCATGCAAATCTACGTGGAGAAAAAAGTGCTGGTGCAGTTTCCGACAAGATGTTTACACGGGGCTCCATGCATCGGTGGGAGCCAATAATCCACAAGTGCACGGCAATCTTTAGTAAACTATGAACCTTGTCAGAAAAGTGCCTCGAGCTGCGTGTTTTTGAAGAATAACTACACAGAAGCCCAGGTGTCACCTGCCATGCTGTTGTGCGCTCTGCCATTGTAAGGAAGTGGCCCTAATGATGCATTTGACCCACAAGATCCTTTCTTCCCCATTAACCTGTCAATTAAAGTTTACCTGCGAGGGAGTGCTGTTGCCTGAATGCCATCTGCGGTGGCCGTGCGTGTTACGTCCGCCCAGCTCTGGGGACCCCCGGCTCTGATAGAGGCTCCCCTCCTCCCTGAGTCCTGCCTTCCACTCCTTT
The DNA here is from genome assembly GCA_018136845.1 of Heterotis niloticus. Taxonomy (NCBI): domain Eukaryota; kingdom Metazoa; phylum Chordata; class Actinopteri; order Osteoglossiformes; family Osteoglossidae; genus Heterotis; species Heterotis niloticus. The sequence goes on along the minus strand of CM030899.1, from coordinate 10,388,990 downwards.
CCCCCGGCTGGCACTCCTCTAACAAGGCCTGACACGCAGCGGGGCCCTCAGGAGAGGGCCGCGGGGCGAAGAGAGCCGTGCTGCTGCCCGTGCTCATTAATAACCAGGCCTCATCCCCGCACCGACGCTCAAACAATACATCCTGCCGTCCTTCCGTGCACCGCTAATCCTTCTAGCGTGGCCCGGTGCAGGTGTCAGAGCGCTGCGCCTCCTCGGTTAATGCTTGTCAAAAAGCAGCCCCTGCACACACTTGTCCCCCAGACTGCAACGCCCTCTCCACCCCTGAATTTAATAGGCCGGTAGGGTGCAAAAGCGACCCCCTACTTTCTCGCAGTGCTGTAAATGCCCGTGACAGGTGCATTTCCTGTCAGCTTGACCAACGTGTGCTTTACCTTAATATGCACCGCTGTTGGTTGTAGTTGCTTCACCAGTCCCGTCTGTCCAAGTGTGCAACCGATCAAACACCACTAATCCAGCAAACAAGCTACAGTACTCCTAGAGTTCAGGCTTCCACCGTACCAACATCGTGTGGAATCATAATTCCCTATTATGATTATTAATGGCATTTATTATTGCTTTCATCTGCGCTCCATGATGTCTTGGCTAGAAAACAGCCTACTGTACACTTACAATGTAATATGATTGCCCTTGCCAACCCATGTACCTAGAGGTCCCTGTCCTCCCTTGACCCCCAGATCTCCCAACAGCTCAGAGTTCCTGGCAAACAAACAAACACACAGGATCCTCTCTTGTCGGCCCCAAAAGGTGCGATGGAGACAGTGCCCTGGATGTTCAGTCAACTAAGGGAACAGGGGCTGCGGTCCCCCGGGCTGGAGCAAATCTGGATGTACTATCTGAATTATTGATGCAATGTAGACTATGCATAATGCAAAATACATGGGCTGGGGAGGCCTGGGGCGATGCTCCTCCACAGCGGCTGCACAGCAGCACTCTCTACAGGACCCTTTCCAGCCGGGCTGGCCGATGGTGGGCTTGCACTGGGAACCGCTGTCCTCGATGCAGGACCAGCTCCTTTTTTTAGCCTGCACAACTCCTCTCTGTTTCCTAAAAATAATTTGCTGTGATCCCACCGGAGGTTTTGATGTGTGTCGGTAAAATTCGTCCTTTTAATTTATTTCTTCAGACAAGAAAAATCATAAGGCTGGCATGTATACCAACAACGTGTTTCCTGTGACTTTTGGCAGGTTGAGTCATTTTATGCTGTCTCCCCTAAACAAAAAAAAAAAAAAAAAAAAAATCAATTTTTTTTTTTTTTTTAAATGTTGATAGTTACATGTTATAAAGCTGGAAGCACCGCTTTGGATGTTCAGTTCAGCGCTAAATTTGTCCAAGACAAAAATTGGGTTTTTCAGCCCCACTTGGTTGTTAGACTAAAATTGTCTTGGAGCAATTTCCAGCGACAGGTGTCCTTAAAATCGTCCTAAACAATGCAATTCTTCCATCGACAAGATGGAGCGATACTTTGGAGGCATTTTTCTCCAAAGTACACCCGGCGTCATCCCACACGCCAACACGTACGTCCGTTCACAAGTGCCACACGCGGACCGCTTCACTTTGGACATGTAGCTGCCCTCTTTTTGACCCCGACTTTTGACACTCACAAATGCAGCAAACGGACTCCCTCTTGCCGCCCCAGGTCCACCACCCGACTTATTTCACAGTCCCAGCTTCATCCCCCTGGACAGCTCAGCGCTGAAAACCTGTTCCTGCCACTAAAATAGCAATCAGGCCTGGAGCTCCAACAAGATGCTTAAATACTGCCATCTCCTTTGTCTATGACATCAAATCGCTTTCAAATTTTAAACACTTTTCATTCTCTGGAAATATACACTAGTGTGGTTCTCTTTATTAACATTTTATGGACAATAACAGTCAGGCGTGAATATAAAGCTCTGCCAACCTCCTATAAGCATTTTTTCCGGACACTGGACTCATCCTTGAGCCTGCGACCGTAATACTGTGCAATTCTACAGTTTGCATCCAGCATCCCAAAAAAGAAATGCAATTATTAGTACAAACAAGTGAGATAATAACATGATCGGATATTTTTTAAATATGTTCGTGAGCATTTTTTTACTTTCACAAGATGCCACAGACACATAGCATTGGACCAGGTGAACATTTCCATTAAAATATCAATATTTCTATTATATTTCTAACAGAAAACAAATTCCCTTGATTAGCAAAGGCCCATAACTGAATGAGACCGGCATTTGCTTTACTGCTCCACTCCTTTTACCGCTTTGGTCGCCCTGAGTCTCCCGAAGACGCGTTTGAGAGCGAGGGGAAAGTATTGTACATCATTCATAAGAAGTCCCCCACAGAGACCCTCTTACTCTTTGTTACTTTTTAGTCCCTCCCCTCAAACCCAAAAGCCGGGAAGGAGGGGAAAAAAAAGAGCCGGTCCCTCTACCCAGGGAGGGAGGTTTTTGGGCGGAGAATGAAGAAAAATGATTTCAATTCTACGGGCCTGTCTCCGCACAGCCTCCCAGAGGCCTGCACAGCAATTACGCCATACAACCACACAGCCATATTGGATTGTGAGACAGGGACTGTACACAACAGCTCTGAGACAGACTCCCATTTGGGACAAAATGTAATAAAAAAGATGATGTCTGCGGGGAAAAACAAGCCCACCCGGTCGATATATCTTGGAGAGTGCCCCGTTTCGGTTGACAGAACGCATTACAATGGAATACAATTTGAGTTTCTGAAGCCGCGTCCTCTAGTCCCCCAAGATGGCTTTCGGTAGGAGCGGGGGGCCAGCAGCAGTCCGGCAGCCTCTGATAAAGCATCAGCCTCCCCCCAGTTCTGAAGTTCTGAAGTTGCAAACAGACAGACCACCACCCCCACTGTGTAATTGGAGGTGCCGAAGGGCTGCAGGGGATGTAAGCTGTTCCATATTGCATTCGTGCTTCAGCAAAGGACTGAACGCAGAGACGATCGTCTCTGAAATTTAACATCATTGGATAATGATCGCTGGTGGAGAACAGGAGACCAGGGTGAAAGCATATTCAGTTGGTGCCAACTTTGCGCCACGATTATTATTACAGTGAACTTTTTATGGTACTTAACTAACTTATGAAAACAAGAGAGTGATACCCCACACGTGTCTGTTGCATAAGCGTTCTTTTGTAGGCAAAGGGTGAGTGACGCATTTGGGATCGCTGTGTTTTTCTGCGAGTTCTTATGCGCCGTGGGCACGACGCACGTAGCCGGCATCCTTGCCTGCCGCGGGCCTTCTTCGGTGTGAAAGCAGCGGAGGGACCTCACACAAAATGAAGTGGTACAGGGAAAGGGGAGCACCTCCTCGTGCACACCGGCGCCCGCATCAGATGGCACACTGTCCTGCCTTTGTGGTCGCCGGCGGTTGGCTGCTTCCCACGGGAGGGAAGCGGATCCTTCAGCACCGAAAACCCCGCCGTCCCACCATCCCTACATTCAAACCCCCATTTCGTGGCTCCTAGTTGTCTTTCACCGATTCACTGCAATGCGATTGCAAACTCAAATTTTGTAACCTGAAGTCCTTGCCCACTGCACCACCTGACACTTCAACAGTTCGGTCAGTGGCCATTGCTCGACAATGGCTTTGCAGTACAGACTGGAAACCCCTGAGCCCATTAGACTTGGATTCTTTCCACACCAACCATTTCCCACAACAGCCGTGGTCGCTTGCCAGGTGGCGTGACTATCGGATTAATCGCAGCGTTTCGGCCATAAACGTACGCAGTTTCTCCTGTAGCGCAAACTAAAGAAACCTCACCCCATAAATGCAGGCTGATAACATCAAATCATCAAAGAAATAAATAAATAAAGAACTAAACCTACGAACAAGTATTTGAGGCTAAGGTCATACTGCGATAAGTATGCAATGTTGTGTGGAAACCGAACAGAATTGGATTTTTGGTCACGCCTGTTTTCTGCACTGAGCGAGACAACAGGTGTCAAGCACTGTGGAACCTTTCTTAATTCAAATGCTGTAAATATGTAGTCGCACAAAATCCTGGCAGTATTTTTAGCCCCTCTGCGGTATAGCCCGCTCCATAACCCTGCTCGTATAAATAAACCCTTTCAAAGGCCATGTGAAACTGTTCCGCTGTGCCCTCGCATTTAAAACCAATCTATTATGTGCTGTTTTTGTTTCATCTGGGGCCTACGGAACAGTCTCATCCATCCAGCGCTGTCCGACCTTGTAAACGCACAAAAATCGAGTCATCTTTTATTTAGTTTGCACGCTTATCCCAGCGCTGTTTCCCCCGCTACATGAGTGATCAGTTAAATTGAAAAAGGGTTTGCTCTGTTGAACTGCCCCCCCCCCTTGCTAATCCACCTCCATTATTACGTGTCCATTCAGAATAATCAATACCTCCGCTAATATATTAAGATGTGGCATGAATGTGGTACCGGCATTGCACTGGATGAAGTTTCCCAAAAGGGCAGGAGGATAGGACATTGTTAAAAGGCATCCTAAGAACTGAGCTAAATGCAGCAATCGATACAAGGCTGAGCAAACCTACCGGGGAAAAGAGCCAGAGGAGCGGGAGCAGAGCAGCGGGGAGACGTGACCTAACTGTGTTATGGGGGCCGAGTCTCCTCGATACGCCATTTACCCTCCGGCCCAGATGCAAAGCAGGGGCGATTATATGATGTTTCTCCATTGCACTACAAAGGCCCAACCGGAGGAAAAGAAGTTCTGAGCCTGTTTAATATGTGCAAAAAAAAAAAAAAAAAAAAAAGAGCGGTGGGGACTTTTGCTGTTGCAGCCACTTTTCAAACTAAATACAAACTGAGAATTCTCATAGAGTCAAAATCGCAGGACATTGTTGTTTTTATATAAACAATTTTTCAACTGTGAATTACGGCCGTTCAGGGATGAAAAAAGCAGGGGGAAATTAGGTTTCGATCACGAGCGGAGCGGATGTAAATCTCGTGCATCTTTGTGATGCTTCGCGATGCACTGTTGGCCGCCCGAAATAAATAAATAAACGAAACGCCGTAAGGAGCCGTGTCTTTAGGACTTCCTTTTACCTCGCCGGGTTCATGTGTTCGCCGAAACCTTTGAGGGTTTTTCCATTGTCGCCACCAAACCAGACTGTCTGCAATTTAAAGTGCTAGACGCGACAGCACTTATTATAAATAAATAATAAATTAACAGAGGGGGGACAGCAGCCTGAACCGCTTTTGCCAAGATGACAATTACGGTCTTACACGTTGGGTGCGATCTGTTTCTCTGTCCGTCTGAACGTAAACGGGGGAAAATCGCAATATATGCCGCACAGGTTGAGGTGCTGCCGGATGATCGCTGCCTAAGCTGTGCCGTGGCGCGAAGAGAAGAACTAGGAAGGCAGGGTCCATTGATCAGTGCCGTTTGTCCAAAAAAATCATTGGATTTCTATTGACTGGGTCTTCTAGTTGTCATAGTTACAGCTGTAAACTGAATAATGATCTTATAAGTGACAAAGAGCATGATTCTAAAGCTGACAAAGAGGAAATAAAAGCTTTGTTTACTGCAGAAATGCTGTAATAAATGCTACAAAGGCTCATTTGTTACCGTTTTTGGTCGAGCGTTTATGTTTGTACCGTCGCCTGTGCGCACATCATTAAAGTAATAACTATATCCGCTCTTTATAAGCCTCAGCACACACATTGGTTTTTATGTCCTGCTCTGTAAGTGCTTTATGGCCTTTTACAAAAAGTTTAGTCATACATAAAAGGAGATTACTTCCCCACTTTGCGCCATTACCTAGACCCTATAAATGGGTCTAATATTGTTATCCTCCATGGACATATGTGACAAATTTGGCGCAATTATCTGTCAGGGGTGGTGACCTTGATCTGCTCATCTCCCCTGGGTGTATCATGGCAGACAAGTATTGGGGAAGATCTGTCACGAGGCTTTTCCTGTCACCGTAACTCCGCGAGGGTAGCGCCGTGTCGCGCCCTTTGCCTTGCTAAGATATTAATGAGGTCCTCACCTCTGCCGAACCCCCGTGGGCCAAAAAACGGCGGCGGGAAAATAATCCGATACGTCCGGGAGAGCCGCCGCCTAAATCGCGGTGTCGCGTGAGCATTAAAAGGAGAATAGGCTGTGCTAAACATTCGTCTGGACAATATTTCATGCTGCGCATTAATGTTGTCGCTGCAGTCGCTGTTGCGCATTTCTTTATTTTCCCTGTGCCTTAACATCCCATTTGGGGAAGATCATGTTTGACACTGACCCGCGCAGCGTCGCACTGTAAACCCGCTGAAATCGGCGATATAGAATAATCAAACTAAAGATGCAATCGGGTAAACCGATTCCTGCCGTAAACAAAGTCCACCTTTGAGTATAATTTCTCAAAGGCCCCGGTTTCTGGCCAGCACCTGTGGAGCAGCTGCATGGAAGAGAAGGGGGCCATGTTTTACGGTCTTCGGGACAGTACGGAAGGTTTGAGCGCGTTTTTTTTTTTTTTTCAACAGGACTGTTTAGAAATGTGAAGCCCTGGGTCTGAGCGTAAGGGAAGTGCCTGGAATCTTGGTCATGTGGCCCACAGGAGTGAGGAAGAGCGGCAGCCTGCAGGCCGCAGTTCACCGCACGTGTTTGCGGAATCGTCGGCACGGAAAGTCTGACTTCAGCGAGGTCATGAGGCGAAGGGCCGGCTGTCACAGGCCAACCCAGAATGGCTGTTTTTTTTTTTTTTTTTTTAAGCGCGCTGGCGTCTCTGAATAAGTCCTATCGTACTATTTATAGCTTCGAGAAGGAATTGAAAACATATTATAGCTCTGGCAGTTAAGTGGCTGATTTTCATTCCGGCGAGGGGAAAATACATAAAATAAGCGACTCATTGACGGATAGAGCAGAGATGATAGCATTGCAAATTCCCATAATACACCAGACGCATCCAACGGAAATAGACAATAATAGCGGAGCCCTCCCTAATAGTAGAGGCGGCTGGGAAAGAGAGCAAGAATACAGCATGGAACTCAGTTCACGATCCGTACAGCATGGAAGTTCAGGTCTTGTGTGCCGAAGCGTTTAATTCCAGCCTATGGAAGCTGCCAAGACTATATTAATATGCAGGATCTGCATTGATAGCTTGTCTTTATTAGCTTCTAATGAAGATAAAAATGTGTTGCGGAATTTTTATGCTGAAACTATATAAATGCAAATCCACACTGGGACCGTTTTGCTTCTCGTTCTCCCTAAACAGCGGGACGGAAGGCTTTAGTCAGACTGCCTGTCGCGGGGACATTTGTAAACAATTTAAACAACCAAATTGATTTATTCCCCCCCCTTTTCTTTTCTTTTAGTGTTAGCCACTACATTATAGCAGAAACACGGAGCTTAGCAAAAATGTTTTGCGCACTTGGCAAGCTGGCTTTTGTCGCGCCTTTGCGTTCGCGTCATCCGGCGAGGATGCGCCCCCCGCGCTGCTGCCAGTAACAAGATTTGCACAAAGGTCACAAAGGAGGCCAATGAAATATGAAGGATTACACAGGTAATCTTGGCCCTTTGCTGAAATCCAAAAGGATTCACAATGTACCTGAGAAAACTTGAAACTAACCATACAGGGGTGGTGCGCGCACGCCACGGCCAGATGTCTGAAATGGGATTTTAGCTGAAAAGCGGTCCCGAGATTCCCCGGTTTGCTGACAGAATAGCCGAACATTTACGGTTTTCAGCGCAGCGGTAGGCAGTGCAACCTTTGTATTTGCTTCCTATCACGAAAGGCGCTGAGAAATTGGATTAGGATCTTCAGAATGACCGACGGTGCTTTTCCAAAGCGTCTCCTTCGCTCGTGCACCTCCGTGCTGATTCTTAAAGCTCAAAAATGCACATTTCCTCGACGGCGTTCCAAGGACTTGTGCGTTTTTAAGGATCTGCGGCTTTCGGCGGCTTCAGAACGCAGCCAAGATGAAAGTTTGAGTGCCAAACCTCGAAAGGGCCATCACGCGAAGTGCTCGCACGCGACATCGAAATCCTTTCGGTGGCAGGTATGCGTAATGCATTTCTAATGGACCCGGTGCCCATTATCCTCGGGTCTCAGGTGCGAGTGTGTTTAATTTAGTTTAACACACTCGCTCTATTTATTCTGCTCCCATAACTGGAAAATTGATTTCCTTGCTTTGCGTTGTTCATTATTCACCAGCCAACAAGCCTAAACGCATTGAAATAAAACACGAAACACTTGTGGGTTTTAATTAGCTTTTGCTGCACTTGCTTCCACGCGCAAAGTGACAAGAAGGAGAAAAAAGGGCTGGTGTCGGTCGCAAGCGGGTAAACTGGCGGCTGTAATTCACAAATCCCCCGCATTTTTACGGAAGAGCTCCTGAAAAAACACGGGCCACGGAGGAGCTTAACATCTGGCTACAGGGTCACCGCGCTTGCATCTACTCCAAGGACACAAAGCCCCCTCAGATGAAAAGGCCACGGTCACGCTTGATTCACCAGACAGGTGTTGGTTTGAATGTCTTGAATGCCCCTTCCTGACAGACATTTATTCAGAGACACGGTAGTCTAGTTCTGCCGACTGACCGGCGCTACGGAAAACGCTGTGCACCTGCGTGAGTCCGAAAGGGCTGCTCCTACCAGACTGCACTGGCTGTCACTACAGGACTACACGTTATAAATGCGCGCTAGTGTGTTTGTTATTTAGGTTCTGTAAAAACATCGAGGAAAGCTATAATAAACTAGATAAATTCTCCATAAAACTGGTATCATATTGTACTAGCCATTATTTATTTATTGGGAACAACATTAAAAGTAAAAAGAGTGTCACCTTTACAGCCTCCCATTTAATTCAGATTGCTGACTGATTAATCCAACAAGCGGGTCAAGTGTTCATCTCAGGAACACTTTCAGAATTTTTATTAAAATTTTACGGTCACTGAAAGTTTAATAAAGCAGACTTATTCGCAACTTCCGAGTTAGATTTTGGAAAAAAAAAAAAAAAAAGAAAAGTCTGCAATATCCGAATCATGAACAAAAATACTTTTTTAAAAAAAATTTTTTTTTTAAATGTTAGCCTTCATTTACTTTCAAAATTATAAAGGGCTTTTATTTTAAGCGTGCGTACATGAGTAAGTTTGAGGCTGCATTAAAAGGCGGAACACCGATGAGCGGCTTTGCGCGAAGATGGTGTTTGCGCACATCCTTTGCCGGCGTGTCTATACAACGGGAGCGATAACACCTGTTCATATTCTGCAGAAGTGTAGTAAACCATTTCCAGCTTTTTGTGCCTCATCATCAAGACTCCGCTGAACCACAAATTGTCTGAAAAAATATACAGCCGCCTGAAGAGCCGTCGTACATTAACCTTTAACACAGGTGAAAGTTTTTCTTAATCAGTTTCACACTTAGCTTCTCAAGTATGTTAACTGCGTATTCATCCGTGAGCTCTCTTATAGCCTCTAAGTACGTAGCTGAAGCACGGATCCTCGGCTCATTTCCTTCCTTCCATCTCCATTTTTCAAATGGGAAGTCCAGCTATCGCTCAGATATCTCACGTCCGATAAATAGCCACCACCTTTTTAACTCTTTATCTATAATACTTTTATTATCATTTAAAAATATTTTGCATATTTCCTCTATATTAAAATCAAACCCATTTTGAAATGAATGGAAAAAATAACACGAACACAAAAATGCATAACCTTCGCATACTTCCATCTGATGCCAATCGTTCATGCCAAATTCTTACTGTGATTTCCAGTAATACCGTCGATCACGCACCAAGTTGCGTTCTTGAGAAACTGAGCTGTAAGAAGTCATTAATGCAGCATATTGCAGAAATGGAGCTTGAAAACTGTGTATGTGCAACATAATACAAAGTAGATCAGTTATACCTTTAATAACGGTAAATAAGCACGCAACATTTTTCTTTTTTGTATGAATAAAACAAACGTAAAATTAAAAGAAAAAAAATCCAAAAAACATTTTCATTTCATTTTCTTGCCCTGACACCCTTTCTCTTTGGGAACCTTTGGTCTTCGAGAGCCCTGGTGCTCAGGGGCCCAGTCACCTAGGACCCCCACGGAGGGCCTTTGTACTGTAGATGAGTTGGCAGATTTCACTAGGGGAGCACCCACTGCCAGAACAAAACATGGCTGGGCTGTATTCCTGGTTTGACTATGGATCCAGACCCATTCGGGCAATTATACTGAAGAAGCCTATATTGTAAATTCCAGGTAGACCTAGGTAGGCAGCTGCGTAGGACCCCCAGTAGCCAAGGGCCGGCAATTTGTGGCGGGGCCCCCTAACCCCTTAAGAAAAAGAAAAATTTCTTTTCAACACCTCCACGCAGTTTTTGGAAACACAGTAGTTTGACATCAATGCAAGTTTTGGGTAGGACGGGCTTAGCATTTGAAAAACACATGCGTCACGTAAACACGAAAGAACCAAGCTGAGCGAAGGCGGTCACACTCCACTCAACTACTCTACTACTGTATTCCACTCCACTATATCTGGGTGCATTTTAGTGCCACGTAAAGGCAAAGTGCAGGAAGGTGAGCTTTAGGAAATACGCAGGCACGAGCAAGGACACGTTTGTTCAGAAATGCGCAACGTTAAGGGGCGGCTGCATGCATCGGAGGCTCTGCTGATAGGAAACTCTGTTAGGACGGCTAAGTCATCCCCAGCACTGCAAATGTCTTCCAAATGTAAGATCACGAGTCTATTCGAATGAGCAGTTGTCTGAAACCCCGCTGCCCCTTCCATTCCCCACGCAATTAGGACCCTCTGGTGGGACGGCAGGAACATGCAGGGCGAGGTGGTGTCGGCGGCCCTGTGTCAAGTTTAGTTTATTTTGGGTGCAGTCACTGTAAAATCAAACTGTTAGCCAAAACATGGCCGTGGCCAGACATTCCGTTTCATTTAGCCACGATTAGCCGATGGGAAAGACAAACATCTCATCGTCCCACCGTGCTTCCCTCCAGCCTTGGCCCCTTGTCATCCCTCACCTTTCCTTTATCTTAACGTATCTTTATTTTATCGTGAATATTTTTTCCCCCATGAGGAGCTTTGTTATTGCTTTTTCATGTCAGCCTGGCTTACTATGAATGGCTCTGCACTTTGCCCAAGTCAGTGAAGAAGTGTCTTGTTGTGAAGAAAACCAGACCCTCTGTGTAATATCTCCTCCATGAGTCAGGGTTGCCTGCTTGTGCACCCACCTATGGCTACATTATTATTATTACGAATGCGGCGAGACACGGGCTTTTCTGCGAACTTTATCTAGCGAAGGTGGATGAGCGCTCTTTTACTTTTAGACGTTTTGAGAGTGTCATTCCTTAATGGAAAGTCACTAATGCCGCCATATGAGAAATCTTGGCATCCGTGTGCAACCGAATTTAAATATAATTGTTCGGTTTCCACGATTTACTATATGAAGAAGTCAGCAGTAAACTGGGTCACTATTAAAAGCTGTGAGAAATACATGGAATCCACGGAAATGCTTATTTAAATCACGGTTTTGGCGGAGCGGTAAAATGTAACATGCAGAATGCTTAATAAAAAACATGCAATAGTACATTATACTGCATGTTTATTATATTATGTCACTACTAAAATATCAGAGTTGTCAACCATTAAACCGTTCGGCCATTTGCGCCGCACAGCACACGAACGACTCAATGACTTCAACGTGCAAAAAAAGGCAGCGCCATATATTCTGCTTCTATGCATACGTTTGCTGTGAAATATGTGGAAATAACATGGCTGGGAGTTTGCTGCTTTAAAAATATGTTCTTCTGCTTAAGAAGTGTGCACTGAGAGCACCAAATGGATGTCACCCTTATTTTCCTGCCGTCCGAAGTCTCAGATAAGGTAACTTACATCAAATTAGGCAGTGCTATGCCGGGCACTTACAGCTGCCCAAAATGGAGTCATTTAATTCTGTGGATCCCAAACAGATGGGTAATTGCAATAGATAGTTCTGGTGGGCCTGCGATAGTCGAACCCAGAGTGCACTTTAATAATACATTGCTGTCAATTAGAGGTATTAATATTTTTCTGTAGCGCACAATGAACCGGTAAAATCCTGTTAACTATAACATATTGGTAAGGGAAGGAAGGAGAGTGCAGTACAGAGATAATGGATGACATGATTTACTCGTCCCTGTGGATGGAAGGGGGTGTGCCGTACGAAATCTCAAACAGCTGTCAGATGGAGCGTGCGTACTCTGTCCGTTGCAAATATCCAAAGTCCGTAGTCTTATTGTTAAATATGTTTCGTTCGAGACGCGGGCCAATATAACAGACGCCGATAACGTTCGTGCGCCGCGTACTCGGCTGTCGTGCCGTCGCCACGGCGAAGAACTTCGATCTGAACCGAGTCCCAGGTGAAGCGGAGTTTATCGCAGAGGCCATGCGGAGAAAAAGACTACAAGCGCTCGCATTTGCTCCAAACTCGGCAAGAGATAATATGGAGGATTTCTTTCAATTTAGTTAAAGTAAAAGGTCGATACGGTTCCATATCCTGAGAACTTAATTGAACGCGGTCAAGCTGTATAGATTTGGCTGTTTTTCTAACCGCCATTAAAGTCCTGACCATTAAAAGTGGGATTACTTCAGTACCAGAACCCCGCCGTAACCATGTAGCAGGTACATCTCCCCCACACAGATTTCATTACCAACTGCAGGCTTCTGTTTGCTGTTTTAAACTTTGGGTTTAAGGGTGAAGCGGTCACGATATAATACATTTTGCGTGGCATTTACAAACATCCTGAGATTAGTGTGGCTCTGCTCGCCATGTGCTGTTGTACTTCTACGTGACGGATGTCTAGCAACGAATGAAGAAGTTGCTGTGTTTACCTCATGTCCATTAATGGACACATAGTGCCCATTTTTATTTTCGCAAAAAGGCCTTTTTGCCTCAGTTAGCTTGAAAAATTCTGCTTTAAAAGCTCTCCCCCATTACAGTATTTATGGGATTTTGGCATTTCGTAATGTCACGTCAGCTCTTGTGCTGTAAACCATTAGTTCTGGGAAATTGCATGAATACAGATATTTCATACGGCGTGTTTGAATGCATCCATGTGTACGCATAAAACGAAGCAGAAAAAGCAAGATTTCCAGCTTTTAAATATTAATGGCGTTGCTTTTTGCTGGGCGACCCCGCCAAAGTCCTCTTGGTATCTGCTGACCTCCGGTGGAAAAGTCCCGCAAAAACACTATCTTCTCAGAGGCCACATTACCGCCGTACCGTTCGGTCGCTCCCGGGTTGGATTTTCCGAAGCTCAGCCCCGGGCAGGGTCGGGATAAACGTGGAATTACGACCCTGCCTTTGTATGCATGCTTAAAGGACGCTTTTGTCCAAAGCAACCTTTCTGCAAATGTCCTAAAAAGCCAGACGTTTGCTGAAGCGGCCTCAGCTTACGGCGCTTGCTGTGGCGAAAGATTTTACACCATCGCACGCTGCCTGACCCTCCACCCGAAACGTGTAAACTTATATGAAGGAAAATGAATAAATGAACAAAAAAGTGAGCATCATTTCAATGAGGCACCTGTAATTCTCCGATGGGAGCTATCGGCAACCTGAAGAAATGAGGCCTGCGGTGCTTCGTGGTCACCTTCTTCTCTTCAAAAGTTTTACTCTGCCGATACGCCGGACTAGTTTGCCCTTTCTAACGTATTTTATTGTCCCTTATCTGCTACTACACATTTATTACACGCACAAACGTCTTTGCTCTCAGCCTTTTCAACATTATGAGCTGACGTTCCAGCATTAGAGGTAAAGTGGAGCTTATAAGCCCTTTTTGGACATTACTGTCAAGTCAGTCAGTATTTATCTGTTTATCACAACCTGTTATTGTTAGCAGTGAAAAATGTACTGCTGCAGAATGTGAGTATCTGGATGGCACTAATATTTATATTTGCATATCCTATTTAATTTAACTGTTACAAATGGTTTGCTGGTGTCAGGCATGCACAGTCATGCCTGTCTTGTGCACCCACTAAAGCTGTGTGATGTCACTTGAAATATTTAGTGTGGTCACAGTTTTACCAGCATAGAAATTCTGCTTACCGCTTTGCCCGAATAATAAAATAAAACTGTGTGGTTCAGAGTGATGGCTGCTGTGATCAGCTTGATGTTATCATTTTCACAGAAGTGCTGTTGTTCCCCCTGACTGTGTTCATAAAGTAGTGTCAAGGAAAAGTTGAGGAAAATTTGTTTCTGACACAAAAAGCGGGAAAGTAAAACCGAATTCCCGGGCAATATTGACATGTGGTCCAGTACAGTCATCTTTTTGTCTGAACACTGGCCATAGATCTTTCTAAGAGCAGGTCCATAACTTTCTCGCTCATTGTGGTTGTACCAAATGGCACAAAGAGGGACCAAAGACATCATCATGCATCATGCATGATCCTTTACAGGTGTGCACGCGCGCGCGCACGTCTGGCTTTTATCATACCAATGTCTAACCAGGGATTAGGCCTTCCCATTAACCTTGAAACATTTCATTGAGGAAACCGAGCATAAGTCAAATGAGATTAAATTAACGCTCTCGTCTGCTGGATTTTTTTCTTTAGCCATAACCTCTCTTAAAGGGTCAAAAGAATTCTGATATTTCTCTTAAAACACTCGTGACCATGAGAACATGCGCTATTTTCAGAAGTACAAAGCTGGTGCAGTTAAACAAAGAAGAAAATACACACGACCACGTGAATAATACCTTAAATAAAAAGTTTAGAGAATGGAGAAAAACATCAGCAGCTGGACTCGGCGGAGTTAAACAGATACTGGCGGAACAAATGGAGATTTTGCGGAAAACTGGGGGCGTTCACCCCTTGTTATGCCAGCGCACAAAGCATCCACTTGAAACAGGGAAAATGTATTTAAATGAAGCAGAAACACCTTTAAGTCAAACAAGGTGCCCAGGTTTCAGAGTACCAGTACCTTGAAAATAATGGTCATTCATCATATTTGAATTTTGTTTCATCAATAAGAAATTAATTCATTTCATTGTGGACCTCCTGCAAATAGCACACCCCCGCTTTAGACATTTTACATTAAATAAGAATAATCCTGGTAATGAACTACGTCTGGTCCAGTAATGACTGCTCATTAAACCCAGTAATGTATTCTGCCTCTTATTCGTGTTCAGATTTTTATTCGGTGTGTCTTCTGGCTACGTCCGTGCATGAGCATATTCTGGGAATAGTGGCAGCTGGGAGAAGTGATTTACAGACTTATACCTCAGCTGTAAACCAAAAGCATGATTTGTAACTATGTCAGTTCATTTGAAAGTAATAGTCATTATTTTGTAATTGGAAATGGCTGAGATATCGCCACGCTTTTACCAGATCATCAGCTAAGGGCAAACAGTTTAAATAATTAAGCATCACCCACTTTTTCACAGGTCTGAAAGGAACGCCAGGTGTTGTGGAATTTATGAGCGATTAAATAAATAAAGATGA
Source organism: Heterotis niloticus (assembly GCA_018136845.1). NCBI lineage: Eukaryota > Metazoa > Chordata > Actinopteri > Osteoglossiformes > Osteoglossidae > Heterotis > Heterotis niloticus. The sequence continues at coordinate 10,373,575 of CM030899.1, read as the reverse complement.
TAATATGAAAGGCCGGTACGACGGACAGCCACGCGGTTTACTTTGAGATGCCGGTGTTAGTAAATATCCGCAGCTAAATGTGAGACCTTATCTCCAGGTTAGGCTTTGAAAATTCGGCCCCTACAAACCCTTTCCCAAAGAAACCCATTCAAGGTGAAAATCCAAACTGCATATCACTAGCATCCCATGGCTGAAGCAGTCTTTGTCATGAACATCTCTGATATCAGAATTCTGTTTCAGCCCTTCGTGCCCAAGGTGCGCTGCACTCGTCCTGACCACTAGATGGCGCATCGCTGCCTGCTTCCTCTGCCCGTGGGTATTTGACCTCTTTAAACTAAGCAAGAAACGTGCATATTTGTGACCAGACCAACAGACCAACAGTACAGGTAAAGAGCTCAGCTCTTTACCTGTACTTCTAAGCTTTTTGGACTTCTGTGAATTTCTCACACCTCTCTGTATTTTTTTTCCACTTTACTTCCCTCTTTTCATTTATGTGCTGTTTAAAGCACCTGCAAGCAATCTTGTTGCTGATGAACGAATAATTTTGTTAATGTACTATTTTCAGAACAAGAGTTCTGTTTTATAACGGAAAAATAATGGACACACGGACCCAATCTAGTACGGACATCTGAGCATCACACCCATATGTGCTTGTTGAACATCCCATTCCAAACTCATGGGCATTAACATAAAGCTGTTCCCTCCTTTGCTGCAATAACAGCCCCCACTTTTCTGTGAAGGTTTTCCACCAGATTTTGAAGCACAGCTTTGGGGAATTTGCGCCAGTTTGGCCACAAGAGCAACAGTGAGGTCGGTCAAGAAGGCCTGGCTTGCGCTCGCCATTCCAGTTCATCCCAAAGGTGTTCAGCAGGGTTGAGGTCAGGGCTCTGTGCAGCGACTCAAGTTCCTCCACACCAACCTGGGCAAACCATGTGCTCATGGAGCCTGCTTTGTGCAGGGGGCACAGTCACATTAGAGCAGGAAAGGAGCTCCCCAAACTGTGGCCACAAAACTGGAAGCACACAATCGTCTGAAATATGTTTGTATGCTGTAATATTAAGATTTCCCTTTCCTGGAATTAAGGGGCTGAGCCTAAACCATGAAAATCAGCCTCAAACCATTATTTCTCCACCACCAACCTTTACAGTTGGCACTATGCATTCCGGCAGGTAGCGCTCTCCTGGCTTCCACCAAATGCAGATTCGTCTTTTAGATTGTCAAGATACCGAAGTGTGATTCATCAGGTTCAAGAGTGAAGCTGCCATCAGCCTAGTCCTGAGGGGTAAAAGTGTCCTACAGTGAGCAATGACCACAAATTCAGAACAGTTTGATGAACATATGAGCCAACAGCAAATTCTGTTGTGCTGCATTTTGAAAACAGTTTATCTGCCTCCTTCCTGGCAAGCTAATGTCCTTCCAGAACAGAGAAATAAATATGATCAAAAACAGATGATATGCATCATAACAGAAGGAAACCTTGTTGTCTATGAAGCTAAAAAACTGAGCATGTACAATTATTTTGGATAATACCTGTGAATAATTTAAATTAACTTTAATCTTGACATTGACAACACATTTATATGACGGCATCTAGTTTTTTCCTGCAGCTCCACATTAGATAATCTGAAAAAATAGCTGTACTGTGAAGGCCATCTGCAAGAACATTATTACACTGTTTATTTAGAACAGAATTAAAGAGTTAATTCATAGAAATGTTAGAATGAAAATATAAATCAAAACCTTTAAAGGCAAAAAGAAATTGAACTAAAAAAGAAAACCCTTAGAAGCGCGTACTGTAGATCACCATTGGTAATAAGTAACTAAGTACCAGCACAACACGCACGTTCGGGGGGTGGACGCAGCGAAGGACCAGCAGGACTGGGCTCAGGTACCGAACGATCAGAGAAAGAAGCGGAGCAGCCAAGAGTCCAGCTTCAGCAGACAGCTGTGAATTCAGCTGTGCAGAACAGGGAGAAGCAGACGCCGCAGACTGGGATGGACAGACGCTTTTTTGACTGGAGATGCGTGCAGCAGGTTGCCCATGAAGGGCAAAGTGAGGTCAGCAAGCAGACTCAACAGAGAACAAAGCATGAGGAGGATTCAAAGAGACTTAGAACTCAAATAGCCCAGAGCACCGGTTAACCTGGAATTACAAAACTTTGAATGCCGTTCCATAAACTGCTTCTTAATGCTAAGTGCATTCAAAAAGTTTAGTTTATACGGAGCTGTGAAAGAGTCTCATTCATATACATCATCTGGACCTCTGCGCTGTTTCTTATGCTCACAGAGGTCTCTGTAGCGGCGGCGCCATGTCTGTGCGAGCACTGCTGCCCTCTGCTGCTGACGCGTGTGCATTACAACAACATGAGCTGCCCTGCCGACAAATCAGTTTCATGGCACTGCTGTGAGAAGAGTGAGTTGGTTTGTAAACCTATCTGTGCAGGTTATCTAATTTAATAGTTTTCCAATATAAGAACAACGTTTAAGACCTGTGTCCTACACGAAAAACAAAAAAGCATTCGAAAGCCTTGTGCATGCCACAGTATTTGTAAGGGAGATACCGTATTGAAGTGAATGAATAATGTGGTTAAGTGTGGTAATAACTGGGCTATCCAGGTAACCAGCAGCCCAAAAGAGCTTTATTATAGCAACACCAAGACTGGGTCACTGAAACATATAGAGAACGCAAGAAGTACCAGAAACAACACCTAGAAGTAATGGTGACAGCAACTGCAATACATCCATAAATGAATGAATAGCACTGCCCTAAAATGTGTGCATAGCTCATATATATATATACATGTGTATCCTTGTAAGATTTCAGTGCAATATTAAAGAGACAGACTTTCTGGTCTCCTTCTAGTTTAGTATTTAGAAAAATGCAAAGTCTTCCTACCTGTAACAGTAACAGCATCATGAATGACAAACTAGGAATTCAGTTTACTGTAAAAGAATAACAGCCTTAGACAAACCTGTAAAACACCCTCATCCCTCTAAGAGATGGTCAGCCACTAACTATATTTTTGTGTGACATACAGGCATTTCAGCTAATAGCTGCTAACTCCTAACTAAAGATCTTTGGCTAAACCTCTCCCTCAGGACCCAGCACTAGTGAAACCGAAAGAGTGAAACTCTACAAAATAATTAAGAAACCAGACAAATTCCTCCTTGTTGCATTCAGCCATTTCTTATCCTTTAACCTATTTATCCTAGTCAGGGTCACAGCAGTCCAGACCTTTTCCCGTGGTCATTGGACAAAAGACTAAGAAACTGCTCCCTGGACAACAGTCCATCGCAGATTTAACAAGCATTTTATCAGAAATATGGTATGGCATGGTATGGCATTTCTAGTATCCTTTATACTGTTTTATGAACAATGTGAAACAAAGAAGTCATTGATCAACAGAAAATTAGGCCTTCACCTGCAGAAACAGTGGTCTTACCTTTTCAGTAATACTTGCTAATTTACTTTACTATCGCAGCCAAATACAGAAAACCTTTTAGGAAATGTATAAAATCTCATTCATACAGCACAGATGTGAGCAAATTCAGCTGAACCTTGGCTTTTGTTCAGGAGATTAACACCAAGCAGGCCCCATGAAGCTTTGCTGTTGGCAGCTGCAGAGATCACCGCAAATTTCACAACAAGCCATAGCAACCAAAGGAAGTGCACCGTTTGGGCACAAAAAGAGGATTTAACTTCTCGCAATAATCACTTTAAATGGCTGCATGTCTGCTGTCATCCATCACTGTCCTGCAGAAATAGCGAGGGATAACACATTTCCCAGCAAGCACCAGGTGCCACCATTTCTGCTTCATTTCTCTTTTCAACACACACCAGTGGAGACACCACCAATGCAATGGGGATGCAAAGTGTGTCGTGCCATTTCAACAACTGTAAACAATTATCTCATCTTTTTCTTTTCTTTTTTTCCAATATGCACGTTGATAATTTACTAAACTAATTGTGGCTAAACAGCTTTCTTGTGGAAACAGAATTTGTATGCCTCTGCATGTCCCGGTTATTTACATAGCATACATTCTGAGGAAAATGCAAACCAAACTGTGATGTTCCATTCTGTTTGAATCCATTTTAATTACGGCAACTTCAACCTTTGGATCCCATAGTCGTGGAGCCGGTCTGTAAGATTGAAATGTTGCGATAGCGAGTGAGGAAAATTAATGCCTTCAAAGCTGTAACTATAGTTCGATTTCAGATACTAGGACCTGAAGATTTAAAATGGTCCCTCAACTGCTGAAATATGATCAAATCTGTTTTCTCTACATTCTGTAGAGTAAATATAATGTTTAGTGTTGCATGTCACCCTTGTGAACAAAACTCTATTTAAAAATAAATTGAATTGAGCTGAACTGAACTGAAGTGAATAAAACTCAACTGAAATGAGATACATACAATAGCAAATAAAACTTTCTGCAGTCAGAGTATGAGACATGCATATCATCTTGTATTCACTCTGCTCTGCTCATCAGCTTTTCGTCACTTTCAAACAGAGTTGCGTGTTGGCTGTTATTTAAGCCTTTGCTATGTCTGTGGCCTACTTAATGTAAAAATCATTTAAAATTAAAAATCAATAAAAACCATTTAATGCAGTTAAAAGGGCAGTTACTGGACATATTTTGCCCTGTATTATATTGGCCCTGAGGTCATTGACCTTACAACTGGGACCTATAGTATGATAAAAAGTTCCTTTGATTGTTGAGTGTTTTGTTCTGTTGAGATCACACCGGAAGGTTCTTTGTTGTTGGCAAAACGGTGTCTGTAGGTGGAAAAAGGCAGCAGTCATGGCATCATTGGACAAGACTCAGCGGCACCACCGTTAATGATGCTGTTGAGGAACTGCTCTCCCTGTCCAGGTTACTGCCAGTGGAGCAGCCATTGCCTGTTTACAGTCCGCCCACAGAGCTGGCAGGCACAGGCTCGCCTTGCGTTCTCTCGACAACTTAAAATGTCCAGTGGATTCTGTCAGGGTGATAATTAGGAGCGAACTGTACCTTAACTGTATCAGCAGTGAGCCAAAAAAACCAGGGTGGCTGCTTAAGAAGCAAACAAAACCAACAAGAGAAACACTTTTGCCTTACACTTTAAAAAATAAATGTTAAAAGTGAGGCTACAAAAAGTGTTTCCATTCAAACAAAAACAACATGCAGCAATCCCTTGACACCTAAACTCACTAAATTCAAATTTTCGATGCAATGGTTCTTTAAAATGAATGCCTAAATATCAGTATCTGAGCAGAAACTTTTGCTATAATTAATTTTTATCCATAACATATCCATAATGAAAAATCTAAATGCAAATAAAAATAAAAACAAATTGAAAAATCAACAATAAATACCGTACAGTGTACTGTAGTAAAAAATACTTATATAATGCATTATAATAACAGTATTGTACACTGTAACGAATTTATCTGAAATGAGATGTGTGCGTGTCCATGCTGTTGTCTTATCAGCTGTTTCTGCTAGTTTTGCTTTGTATGAGTGTCCGTTTGTGCTGTGTCACTGCATTTACTGCATACGGGATTTTTTTTAAATTAAACCATTTACTTAAATGCCAGTTGTTGTGTCAAACAAAGATGTAGGCTCAGTAGGTTATTGTGACACATGTCTTCATTTTATTCAACATTTCTTAACACTGAACTCCCATTCCAAATTCCTTCCATGCACCTTTCATTTGCTGTGTGTAATGCAGTGATACCGGTGGCGGCATTGACACGTGAAATGTCCTCTACTGTACATACTGTAGCATGTGATAAACATGCAAATTCATGACAATATGAAGTATCTTTTAATGAGGTAACTGGTGTTTACAGTGAAGTTACCAAGCTGAAATTATGAGTTGATATTGGTGTTATTGGAAGGGTTGGGAGCACAGTATTTTTCCAACATTTAATATAAGAAATAAGAATTTGGTAACCAAAATTTCAGAATCCAATGCATTTTCAGGGATGAATTAAATTGAGATACTACTGTTTGCAGTGTATTTATTTGGTGAATAAATTTTTCTTTAGACGTTACCGAAGGTCAGTCTGATATTCAAAATCTTTTGTAAATTGCTTCACAATGGCACAACAGGGCTACTGCCCTCAGATTACTGATCACTGTTTTACTGGACCAGATTCATGGTCAGCTTGAATAGTGCAATGCAAGAAAATAGTCCCATTCGTGTTTAAATTGCAGTTAAAATGCTTTAACTAAAAGTAAATTTCGGTCTCAGTGTTCTTTCATATGCATGTGAATGTAAATTTCTAGTTGTGATAGGTACTATTTGTCACCGACAGCTTATGTGCTGCTTCTGACTGCATTGGACTCCATTTCTGCTCTTATTTCCTCTGTAAGCACCTGTCCCAGTTTCCTGTCTCATGCCAGACCCATTTAAATTTAGACTAACAAGTGTACTTCCTTGCCACTTTCCTGCATGCTGATATATAAAATTAAAATTCCTTTTTCACCGGTTTTTTCTGTGGGTGATGCCTTCCCTCAGAGTTGTGGCAGTTTGAGAGTACAGAGCAGTATTTTTGCTGTTCTCAGGACTGCACTCTTCTGGACTGAGATCGATATCATCATTCCTGGGATCTGATGGAATTGCTCTTCCACCTTAGGGGTCACAGTCCCAAGTGCTCCAGTCAACATTCTCTCCAGTACCTTGTAATGCCCAGTATCTCAACAGCTTTTCATATTTCTTCTTCTTAAAGCTCAGTCTCAGTTTCTCTTTGTTTTTTCATGCGTGGCTTTGTTTTTTTAAGCCACAGACTTGAAATTTGTCACACAGGTCACAGGTCATTTGTCACTCCAGGCAGTTCCTAGCTAATTTGTCAAGATGTCAATTGAATGGGTCACTTGACACAAGGGTGGAGTGCTGTGGGGTTAGATTCAAACTGGCGATAGGAGGGGTTAAAAAATTATACTAGACACACACACACTTTGTGCCTCACACATTGCTAATGTAAGGTTAGTAAAATCTAACGATATACATTTTACTATTATTTTTCTCTTTTCCACCTTTCCACTAGACCAGTGTTATTACTATTGACCTTTACACTTCATGACCTGGGAAGATGTCCTCAGTTTCAACAATGTTTGAGTGGTAGGAAAATTGTTGCGTTTCTGTGAGCGTGGATGCCTTTTCCGTATCCTCCTGCATTTCATCTGTCTCACTGGGTTTACTGTAGCAGCTCATCAGATAATAATTCATATTATCAGATCTTCAGCCCCTGTGACCGGTTCCAGTAATCTGGTTAACATCAAATTGCCCTGGTAGGCCAAAATTTGAAACAGAACTTGTTAACCCAAATTAGGTCTCCTTTTTCTTATTACTTCCATATATGGAGGTAGTCAGGTGTAGCATGAGGAATCTTGCCTGGACTGGAATGAAACCTCAGTTTCTCTCATGCTAAGCACCACATTATCTGTTATCATTTTAAACTGCTGCGATACAAGCTGCTTCCAATGGGATCAAAAAGTTGTGTGGTTCACATTTTGTTGTCTATTATCAGCATATTTCAACGCAACGCTGAGGGCAGCAGGTAGGGTAATGTTTAAGCTTGCGGCCCTGGACTCCAACACTCCTTGGGCAAAGGAGTCCCTCGTGTGAAGGCAACCAATACTAAAAACGCGGGGACGTGGCACACCTGCATGTTTATGTTTTTATTTGGCTTTTAGTGGGTGTCGAATATGTAAGAGAGGGAAATAAAATAATTATAAAACGACGTTTGAAGCTGTTGCAGGGCCCGGCGGAAGGAGCTGTCCGCAGTACTGAAGTGCATCAGTAAGCAGAGCACATGCTTCGCAAACACCTCTCGTGAAGCCCCCCTCCCCTCTCGTCCCTAACCCCCAAAAGCGGAGAAAACAGTGATCTTAGGAGCAGGCGATCCAGTGTTCAGTGCTGACCCTGGACACAGCCAGTATGACATCCACACTTGAGATGTGAACTAAATCATTTTTTTTGTCGTTCATGAAGAGGGGTTACAGTTCGAAACCCCGAATGTCGCATGTTTGATTGACCGTCCGGTTTCCAATTGCAGCGCTTTTTAGTGCATGTGGGGCAGAAGCCATTGGGCGAACCGGTGGGGTTTGGGCGGGGAGGCTCGTGATGAGAACGCACCCCATCCTCCCCGCAACCTTCACGCCGAGCCGGAGGATCAAGGCACCGCGGACGCGGAGGCGATAGCAGCCAGCGATGGGCCCCGCAGTCTCGGCTCAGTGCGCTGCAGATGACACGAATGATCGCCGCCGTCTCCCACAGCATGGCAGGACGGCCTCGTTCTTTTGAAAACGCCAACGAGCAGCTCGCCTTCTTCCATTTTCGCCGCTGATCCGATTGGATTCCACGCCGGACGAGAACATCTTTGTTTTCCCCTCGCGATCACGGCTCCGCTCGACGTGTTTCCCGTTGCCCGTTAAACCATCGACCCGCATCGGCGATATTAAAAATAGCGAAAAGGGGATGGAGCCCTTGCGCGTACAGAGGTGCGGCCCAGCGGAAACTGATGCAGTTCTTCTGCTTCTAAGGGACGTGGGCAAGAAGACTTAGTGATGGACGATATTAGTTCGTGTTGGAGCGGACAGCGAGACGGAGCACATCGAGTGGCGCCGGGAGCGGCGCTCTAGGAGTTTCCATTTCTCTCCTGGACGTTCATGATAAACAGAGCAGAGCATCGGCTTCTCCTTGGGCGTCTGTGCCTAAGCAGCGTGCATTGAACAACTTTTGCTCAGAACATTGGCGAGGATGCTGGATGCGGGCAAAGCGCTGTAACGCCGCATCTGGCGTCTAACACAGACCATCTCGTTTTGGTGCAAAATTAAGCGGGCGTGCTTTGCAACCAAAAGCTTTTTTTAAAAAAATTATTATTGTTATTATTATTTGATATCAATGTGATTTCGTTGGCTACTTTGCAACTTCTGCTAGGAGAACAGCAATTCCGGCAAGCGGGGATCCGTGCTCTGGCCATCATGCCCACGTCCCGCTCGGGCGCCACCGCCGCCGCCGCCGCCGAGTACTGGGTGGACGGTTCGCGTCGCGACGTCTCCATGGAGGAGTTCTACACCATGGGCGCGGAGCTGGGGAGGTACAGTGCGGTACAATGCAGTACAGTACAATCGAGAGCAAATATGAAACCCCCGGTGGGCGCAGATGTGAATTATTATTTACCTACAAACTGAATCCAAGTAGAAATATTTACCTGCACACACAGCTCTGTCGTTTTACTGCATCAGCACAGTATAAGTACTTTTCCCAAGGGCACGACATCGAGATGTGGGATTCGACCCTGCGTCCGTGGAGCTCAAGGCAACCATGCCACCCGCGTCTTGTTTTACTGGAAATTTCTCCCATATTTTGCGTACAGGAAAGCTGTGGTCAGTAGAGCTTCTGAAGGATAACTTGACAATATCGTGCACTCGCTTGTGTCCTCCATATTGCGCCCGAAACCCACAACCGCGCTACTTCATGCTCGGGAAGTCTGAAGTGACATTGCTGCTGGTACCGGCCTGGGGCCGTGTTCTCCACAAATAAATTCCTCAGTACTTTAATCTGTTTTTATTTTCTCTGCAGAGTTTATATCCAATGGTTGTTCATCTGTAGTGTGTGTTTTTTAATACAAAGTACAACCGATAGTTTGTTTCGGTCCCCCGGTACTGTACCTGGCAAGTTGTCACGCCCCAAGTGCTGTCTGTGTTTCATCTTCTTATTTTCTATTAAAGTTATTCATAGTCTTGTCGGTTATTAATAGTGGTTGTACGTTGTTCATCGGCAGGGTTTCGTTTAAAAGTGCTCAGTGAACGAGTGTCCAGGCTTCAGACTCGGTGCTCCAGAGAGTTGTGTTTGGCGCTCGCCCGACGGGCCGCCATTTTGAACTAACATTTGCACTTGCTGTACTTTCCGAGGACCAAAAATTCTCTTCTACTCGTAATTTTTAGTTTTTACATACAGTAAAATAGAGTGTATCACAAGCCGTGACACAGAGGACGCCTTATAAAACAGTGCAGCTCCATTCTCCGTGCAGACTGGTGCAAAAGATGAGTATTTACCAGTTTAGAGATGCAAGACATCGAGCAAAAGTTTTGGCAGCATCGTTTTGTGTAAACAACGGGAAGTTTAGCTATTGAATATTAAACCGATTTTTAACCTTTATGCAGATGTGTGCTGCATGGTATTTTGTCCTAGAACAGACTTTAAAACTCCATTATCAATGTAACCTGCAGGGCACGAACGCTGCATAACGGGCATGAACGGCAGTTCACCGCAACGTGTTTATTTTTGCAGCTTAGCATCCTTATCGCTTCCAGATTGACTCGTGTTTGGGATTAAAACTAAACTCAGATTTACATTTTCGTGAAACTAAATCCAGTTAATGGGCCATATAAAGCAATACAGGTGGGGGCATGCAGCTACTTTATGAAAATGGTTTTAAAATGCGAGGTATGAGAGATATGATGCGCATGCGAGGAGGGCACTCCCTGTTTCCATTCTGTAAACTGCAAATACCTTCAGTTACTTGGACTGCCTTTTTTTTCCTGAATATAACCATAATTCTCATCTTGTATCACTTCTGTTCCTAAAATATGTTTATAATTTATTTTTGCTTCTGTTTACCTTGTCTGAAATGTCATATCTAAATTTTGTTTTTGACATAGCCCTACTGTTTTGGTCTTTTTTTATTTGAAAAGACCTATACCAGCAACAAACTTCTGTTTTGTAGTATTTAATGATTAGAATTCATATATTGTACTGTATCGATGGCTTTTTTTAAACTTTTACGTCGCCGGAGTACTGTTACTATTGTTCCGCGAGTGTACAGTTGAATAACTTTTCAGTCGTGTGTATAAGGATTTCTTAAGTTTAAATTTATTAAAATAAGATTCAAAGTATATTAATCTTAAAGTTTGGTTCAAAATATATGGACCTCAATGCCAAGCAGTGAGTTAAAACAAAAATCAGATGATGTGGAGTTCGTGTTAGCCATCATTTTGTTCAGATGTTCTGCTGACCTCTTATGCCTTTTCCAGTCCATCTATGGGACCAGGGTATCCTTGAAAAATCAGTAGACTTTGAGCAACTTTGAACCCTGATAGTAAGGTTGGATGATAAATCACTGATGTTTCGATGAAATTCAAGGTCTACCGTGTGTCTGGAAGTTTCCATGACAAGATTCACCCATTAGCGCAGGAGACCCAGCATCCCCATATGCCATCAGCATAGCAGCAGGTCCTTGGCAATCGCTGAAGATGTCCCTGCCACTGCCACATTCATTTGCTACATCCTGTCTCACAGCCCCGATCATTTCATTCTCCCAAAGGATAAAAATCAGCTGAGGCAAAGAGATAAGAGTTTCTGCAGGCTCCCTCACCCCATCCCTTTTTTGTCTGCTCCTACCATCTGTCTCTCTGCTGAAAAGGATAGCAACAGAGTCCATCCTTTCTTTCCAGAACACACCATCACCTCTGTTTTTCTTCTCTGGCATGAGGGTGGAGCATGTGCATCTGCAGGGTATGGTTTCACTCCCCCTGTTCACGAAACCAAGCAGAGAGCCTCATGACAGCAATTAGAACAAATCATTAAACAATTTTACATCTGTATTTGTACAGTATTTCAGTCCCAATTCAGTACTATTTTTGTTGTGCCAAATATATGTGAAACGATTTACAATAAGTAAGCAAGTATGATATCATTAACTGGAATTATTTTTCAGCGGCTGCTTTGTGTTAAATAAAAGTTACTAGTTTGACTAGAATATTTTTTGTTTTAAAGTAATTCCTGTAAAAGTCATATTCAACATGCCCCAAATACACCGTCTATTTATATTATGCAAAAATTGAGAAGACAGGAAGCTCATCTACCTTGATGCACTTTCTGCACTTTGTACTGTCTGTCACCAGCTGTGAATCCTGGTGCACACGGTCCCCACAGTCTTCCCATATATGGATGAGAAAGGACTTTAGGGGCTTATGTTGTGGAAGAACTGACCTTGTTGCCAAGGGGACACAAAGCTGTGAGAGTCCAAAGAAGAACAATGGATTGAAGGAAGGGGAAAGATTGAATTAGAGGACCAGTTGGAGCCTAATTGCAAAAACCATAGCTGTCCAAATGTTTGGTAGCTCTTTCTGGATTATATACTAAAGATGAGGGGGAGCAGGTGTTATTTGTAAATGGTGTGACAGTTCTCCACCGAAGTCCACCTGGAATGATTTACGTGGTTTATCTCTGCAAGTATGATTTGCATAATGCTATTCCCCAGTATATAAATATGTTGCTTGTGCAGGTGTAAAGACATTTTTTTAAATAATTTATGTCACATATGGTGTTCTCAACTTTCTCTTCTTATGCTCCTTATTCAGCATCATTAAAAAATGTTGAATATTTTAATATGCAGGCTCTCAGGGCAAAGATTGTTGCGCCCATTGCAATTCGTAAACAAAACAGTACAGACTGAATCTCTCGTACCCCAGTTCATGTAGGGTCTTGTGGGCATCAGGCTTCTTCCCTTGCACTAAGGCAGGACAGTTTAATTAGATATTCCTGTGACTGCAGATTTTTCCATAAAAGACTTTACGCACATCGGATGTGACAGGGGCCAGGCGCACATCAGGCCAACATGGAATCAGCAGACGTCACTGTTTCTTATTACCACCGCAGCACTTATTTGTTTACTTATTTGTTTATTTCTCCCATAAATGGGATAACAAAGATGGACAAACTTTTAAAATAATGTTTTTCATTACCGGAAAATTTATATTGGCAATAGGTTAATCTTGGACGTAAAGTAAACAAATCCGTCTGCAGCAAGCAGTAAGTATGTGGCAGATTTCTTCTTATTTTGTTATCGGTATCTGATCTAAGGATATCCAGAAATATGTATGATTGTAGATTGTGCACATTTGACCACGTTGTTTCTTTTTACTAGATGTCAAAGCACCTGCAGGTAAATGGTGTAAACCATGCAAAATAGTAGTTTGTTAACACTGTGGCTGTGCATTTTTGTTACAAGGGGGGCCACGTCAGTGGTGTTCCGCTGTGAAGAGAAGCAAACTCAGAAGCCTTTTGCTGCAAAGATCCTGAAGAAAACAGTAAGTGCTAGCATAACTGTGTACATATTTTACACTGAACAACATTGTTTAAGTTTTTGGGTCGGTGTTTTAAATGATTGTCCAATTTTACTTTAGATTGACAAAAAAATAGTGAGGACAGAAATTGGAGTTCTGTTAAGACTCTCCCACCCTAATATTGTAAGTACGACATTTGTTCTGTATATTCTGAAGTGCATGAATCTCTAAAAGGAATTTAATAAGTGTGGGACTTACACATAACGTGGAATACAATTCTTTGGATTTAATAAATTATTCAGATGTAACATAACATATAGTCTTTTGTTTGGATAGCAACTGTATTTTGCCTCTGCATTTAAGATTCGCCTGAAGGAAATCTTCGAAACAGATATGGAGATCGCTCTTATCCTGGAGCTGGTGACTGGAGGGGAACTCTTCGACAGGTTGTTCTCCGCAAGACTCGGAATCCATTATCCTAGATGGATATCTATGGGCTATTCTATTAGCTGGCTTAGCCAACTTAGAATCTATCTTCGGGTTCTATTTCCCGTGCCATTATAAAAATCAGTTTATAACACAAGCTGCACCATAAGTAGAGTATAAAAGGAACACAAAATCAGATTTGAAATGACTCCACCTGCGTTGCTGGGTAACAGAAGACAAGAAGAAATATTTAAGCTTTATGTATCTGTTGATGCAAAGAGAGACATTAACTGCTGATGATCAGCAGGCAAAGTGGGCACATTTTTTCTGATTTGATTTCAAAATGAACTCTTCATTTCCACATCTAATTCAGTTTCTTTCATCACTTTTTTCCGGGTGTTTTCCTGAACTTTATTCAAACATTTTGAACTTGACCCAGTTACTAGCCTTATTTGTATAGGATGTTTTATGTATTTAGACTGATCCATATTTATGCTGTAATAAAACCTATCCCTGCATTTGTATTTTGACCATAAACAGAATTCAAAGTTTACACTTTAACTGGAGTAGTTGTATGACTGGTGCTGACATTGCCTGTTTCTGCCTCCAGGATTGTGGAGAGAGGGTATTACAGCGAGAGGGATGCTGCTCATGTCATCAAACAAATTCTGGAGGCTGTAGCGGTAAGATTCAGAGACTGGTTAATAAGACAGAAAATAAATCGGTCATCACCTACTAGAAAACTTGTGTGTACCATAGTATTTTTGGCCTTACACAAGTAGCAGAGTTTCTAATACCATATCACATTTGAAAACAATAAATACTTTTCAAGTGCTAAGCAGTTTTTAAAATTTCTTTCTGGAATTGGTGGGAATTTTGCAAGATGAATGCAAAAGACTTATGGCAAGTTTAAATGTTGAATATGAACAGAAAGATACCATTTTGTCATGCTATTGTCAGTGCAACAGTAGTGGCATGGATAATGACAATAGAGGGATTATTTTAAGAAAGGTTTGCTGATAACAACCTTCAGGCTCAGGGTGGTAAGAGTAAAAGTCCAAGCGTATGCATGCATGCATTTCACTAGTGAATGTGGGTCAGTTTTGTCGTCACTCAAAGCAAGAGATAGGGCAGATGAGCTGAAAATTTGATATAATCCTCTTGCCAAAGCTTTTGCAGTGTTTTTTTCTCTTTTTAATTCCCCTGTCCAATAGAGACAGTAGGTCTGTGGGTATGGTGGTTACATAATGGTACTGCAGAGTGCGTGCCTGCAACAGCGAATCTCTGCAGTGCACAGTTGTACGTGCGCTGTGTTTGTAATACATGCTTAATACTGTGAGTGCAGGATTCATTCAATCCATGCATGCCCCTGCATTGTAATCTTGGACAACAAGTAAATGTGCATCTGTACATGCGTACTTATGGAAAAAGAGATGCAAATACAATTTTATTGCCTGTGCATTCTGACTAATATCTATTAGTTCCTTCTATGACTATTCACTAAATTCAAATTCAGCTGAACAAAACACTTTCACATCATTACTTTCACAGAAAGCCCTGGTTTATTAGTGTATAATACTGTTTATTCATACATTCAGTGTATATAATTGCTTACATGATATATTTCATATTTATTCCAAGGTCTGCTATGGCAGCAAGTACAATAGTTAACAGGTCAACTACACAAGTGCAACATTGCTGGTAAAAGACACAGGAGGCTTCCTCCCATTGTATACTTCAGAAAACACTTTATTTGAAGCGATTGAGTAAAATATTCTGCACAAATGGGCAAAGTTTTAAAAGCGTTTTCATTTTAATATCCTAAATTGTAATATTTAATAGTGTATGATTGAAGCATGAGCATTGAAATAAGTCAAAAAGAAAGTGTTTTAACACATCTATTTTACACTTTATCTAAGCTATTACATGCCTGCATAATAGTTATGTAACCTTCTGCTAAGCATAATTTTGTTCTAGCAAATGAAGCAGTTAGTCAGATAAACAATTTATACAAACAAATTACATAAAACTGCTATGTACCCTGCCCAGCCAAAAAATAGTCACTACCTGGATTTAACTAAGCAAATAGGTAAGAGCCTTCCATTGGATAATTACTGCAGTTCATCAAGGTTATGTGCCCAAAAAATGAGGTGCGCTGACTACCTGAATATACCGAATGAGCAGGTTTTTCTATTAATGTATCTTCCCTGTTGGCACGGACACATTCCAAGATGACAATGCCAGGATTCATCAGGCTCAAATTGTGAAAGAGTGATTCAGGGAGCATGAGACATCATGGGAAGACTTTACGCAGCGGTCTGACTTTCCCATCAGTACAAGATGTTGGTGAAAAATGGATACAACTTTGGACAGAAATAAATGTTGTGATACTGCATAAGCTTCTTGAAACGATGGCACAGGAAATGTGTGCCGTAACCAAAGCTAAAGGCGGCTCAACGAAATATTAGAGTGTGTGACTTTTTTTTTTGGCTGGGCAGTATATGATGTTCAGAGTGAAGTAGAGATGCTGCATATAAAATGTATTTAAAAATTAGGTTACACAAATATTATGTTGCTGATGAAGGATACTTGATGAAATCCCATGAAGTATTTTGGAATTATTGGGAACTTTTTTCTGTCTGTGAAGGTTTTATGGTGCATTGAAAAGTGAATAGGGAAGCATAATACTCCAGTTGCAAAGTGAAATATAATTTCAGTTTGTTGCACCACTGTCATTGTAACTAAAAAATCATATTAGCATAATGCATGAAAACCAAGCTAAATTCAACCCATAGTCAATAATGGGGCGTTATAGGTTTAGACCTTTCACACTGCAGAAATGAAAAGCAGGACATTCGGTAAGGGGAGTGTTAAAAGGTTACATCGGGTCTATTGATAGCATTCAGATGTCTGCTGAACATGTTTCCATCACTGCTAGTTGTCAGGTCTCTCTGTTAATGGCTTGCTAATGGGAGGATGGAGCTCATCTTAACTCAGAATGTATCAGTGCTAATTTGCAGGAATGATGCAAAACATTGTGGCTAGAAAGCCACGCTAATGGCAGAGGCTGTGATATCTGTCTGAGCAACCTGGTAGGGTCCAGAAACAGCTACTACAGAGGCTTGTATAATACCAAAACCCTATTGTCTTGGATACCCCCCAGATAGCCATACCTTCTTATGTCCCAGAATAACATAGTAGGCCCACTGTGATTCTCTGAAACTGCTGAAATTGTGCTGAATTGTACCGTGCTCAGTCAGATAGAATACACCTGCTAAGATGGAGGATGATAAATGTCTTACTGATTTCTATACATATTCAAAGGGACAAATAAGGCAAACTAAAAACAAGCAGATAAAATTATCTCATAAAAACCTCACAGTAATGGAATAAGAACAATGGACCATGATCATGTGCTTTTTGATACTTTGGCAAAGTTAATATTTTTTTTTAATCTTTTGTGGGTTAATGCTTATATCATTTTTTGAAGGAATGAGGGAGGGATATCCCCAACAAATTAAAGCGCCCCGTTAGAGTATTTCAGTTCTTTAAAGTAATGTTAATGATTACGGTGAAGCTGGCATGACAACAGCATGAAGATACAGGGCATCTACCAAAAATATGTGGCCTGTGATCAAATTTAACTGGGAATGTCATGTTTGTTTTTGTGTTACAGTATTTACATGAGAATGGAGTGGTGCACCGAGACCTCAAACCAGAGAACCTCCTCTATGCCGATCTTTCACTGGATGCCCCCCTCAAGATAGGTGAACACACACCACTTTTGTTAAAGCCTTCTATGGATGAAAGTATTGTTTGGCTGTACACTGGTGACTTGGATTGTTTTAGTTTAACCACTGAATCATATTCAGTAAAAGCTGCACATCCCTTCAGCTGTCAAAAAGGTGTAATCTAAAAACTTTTTTTATGCTTATCAATCCATTTTCAATAATCGCATGTATTAATCCAGGGTTGCCTACATCTGGAGGTTATCCTGGAAGCATAGGGCATGAGGCAGCATATATCATGGACATGACACCAACTCATCACAATGTAACACTTGTTTATTAAATTAGAAGTAAATTAAAATTAATTTAGACATACCAAAAATATACACGCACAATCTCCCATTTGGGCCCAATTGACAGTTATATCATATAATCTTACCAAATGTTCATCAGCTTCAGGTCACTTTCAACTTTATGATTTACACAACCAATAAATGTTAATACAGACATCCCTCAATTTATTTGCAAGTCCTGTAAAAGCGAAAGCTGTAGTTGCAGTTTATAAGACTTTTTAACATTTTATTAACTTTGAGCTACATTAAAATGTCATGTCACGTTTATCATTGTGTCCACAGGACAAAAGCTATAAATGCTGTGTAAGTTTAATTAAGATGGTCCCACTGTCCTATTCTATTTCAGTGCATTTATTGCCTGCTGAGGGCTGAGTAGAAGAACACAACTTTTTATTCTGCAACTTTTTATTCTGAAAACTGACTGGCAAAGAAAATACGTATACATATAAATACTGATAAATAAAATATTTCTAGTTTCAGAACTTTGTAGCATGAACAGTGTAATGCTTATATATCCAAAATGGAGAGTCATTAATTTATCTTCCAGAATCACAAGACCTGCTGAAAACTACGATGTCAAGTGCAGACTGTGGTATAACACCCATAATTTACATTTACAGCGGATTTTGGCCTCTCCAAGATAATAGATGATCAGGTGACAATGAAGACAGTTTGTGGTACTCCTGGGTACTGTGGTGAGTTTTAAAGCTTTGCTTTCACTTTCAGAATATATAGATCATATCATAATTGATCTTCTTAGAACATGCCAGGCCTGTTCAAAAAGTATCTCATCTGATAGCATTGCCATTGGATGAGGCTATGCTTCAGAATGAAAAATTGGAATGTCAATGAACTTTTTCTGACAGTAAATGTCACAAGCTTGTCACAATGAGAAATTTGCTCAAGATGCGTGATCATTTGCAGTCGTCCATCATCGAGCGTCGCATTTATGATGACCAAAAAATTGGACCAATGACTTTGCACACATTGCAACTTGTGCAACAGATCCATGCAAAACAACACAGTTCAGAAACATTCATACTCGGCCAATATTGCACCCCGAGACTTTTTTCTTTTTACAAAAATCAAAAAGTAGGAAATAAAAATCAGTTGAGATGGAAGCTGCTCAACTTGGCTGCAGCAATTCCATGCAAATAATCACTGTCCTTTCAGCACCATTTTGATTTTTTGAAAAAGGCAAGAAAATTGCTGGGGCAATGTCGAGCGAGTGCAGAAGTACTGAATTGTCTCATATGCTGAGGGGGTGAATAGCAAAGTGTTGGAGAATGTTTGAGGCAAAAATATTGCTCTAATTTTTCAGTCATCATAAACACAATACACAAATGCCAATAAGACAAGTTTATGACTGCTCAAACACAACTAGCAAAGGTCCACTTTACCACAGTCTCCAGGCGAAGCCTCACATATGGCAGTGTTATCAGTCTGGATCCTTTTTGAACAGACCTTGTAAAAAAAATTTGAGAAATATGCCTAACAGAAATCAGCAGTCCCACACTGGACTGAAACAGTCTAAACGTAACAAGCTGCAAAAATATATACATGAATCACATGGTTCTTACTATCTCCCTTCAGCTCCAGAAATTCTCAGAGGCAACAGATATGGTCCAGAGGTGGACATGTGGTCTGTGGGAGTCATTCTTTACATACTGTGAGTTAAAACTGCACAAGCGTTCATAATGATTTTTTTTGCTCAAGATGTGACTTCTTGTGACATTACAATGCCCTTTAATGAGGGCACTTGCTGTATCCATGCTTATTCAGCATACTGTGTAGATTTCAGGCTACATCCATTCACACTGAGCCACAAGTCAACTAGTTAGGGCTGCAGCAGTCATGGGCAAGGAATAACAGACAGTGAAGCAGTTCATCACCAGTTATTCACAAATACCGTATTTTCTGCACCATAAGGCGCACCGGATTATAAGGTGCAGTCTCAATTATGGGGTCTATTTCTGTACTTAACCCATACATAAGGCGCACCGGATTATAAGGCGCATGCTAAAACATACGGTCTACAAAAAAAAGGTCACGGAAGCACAACAGTGAGTTTAGTTGAACTTTATTCTACTATTTAACAATCCACACATTATTTTTTATCATATTTTTTATCATGCGCGGATGGAGAGATGACGCCTTTTCATAAAACGAAAGCACCAAGACGGACCTCCTTGAAAGTTTTCGATCTTCATGTCGCGTGCTATCGTTGTTGCCTTCAGTCGAATGGTGACTGTAGAGACGCTTCTCCCGGCTGTTGTTTTGCAGCATACCGGTAGTATACCTACCGGAGGCGTGGCGGAGGTAAGCGTACGTATCACGTCCTGTTCTCTGATTGGTTTATCGCTGCCAACGTACGTACTTTACGTATTACGTCCTGTTCTCTGATTGGTTTATCGCTGCCAGTGGGTGTCAACAACATTTTGACAGATTTTGGAACTCAGTGCACACATAAGGCACACCGGATTATAAGGCGCACGGCCGATTTTTGAGAAAATTTAAGGCTCTTAGGTGCGCCTTATAGTGCGGAAAATATGGTACATACTGTATATGTTAAACAGACTGGAGAAATACCAGTCCAGCTGAATAAGCTTGTCTGATGCCAGAGAACCCATGGAAAATACAGGATAAGCATGCAGACACAGAACTGGACTGGATTTTTACAGTTTTGTAGCTGTGGAATTGCTCACATGCCGATTCTGTCTTTCAGGCATTAACCTTCATCAGAATATTTCAGCCCCTGTATACTGGAACTGAATGGCTTTTTGTGAATCAGATTTTTCTCTTGGTCTCTTTCAGGCTTTGTGGTTTTGAACCATTCTTTGATCCAAGGGGGGACCAGTACATGTACAGCCGCATCCTTAACTGTGACTATGAGTTTGTCTCCCCCTGGTGGGATGAGGTTTCCCTCAATGCCAAGGACCTGGTTAGTCCACACCTCTCCCGCTTTCTCAACAGTATAATAAGTTGTGTACCAGAGAAAATCACTGCAAATAAAATCATTGTTCACTCAGTAGAATTTTATAAGCAGTAAAAAGGAAATTTGTTGTGGACAAATTGTATCATAATTTTAAACAAATTTAACTCAGAGGACCTAGATTCAAATCCCACTTCCTGCTTTACTCCCCTTGAGCGGGGTACTTACTCTAAAACTGTTTCATTGAGTATTAATCAGCTATACAAATGAGTGAATCACTGCAAGTAACTTAATTTTGTAAGATACTGTACAGAAATGTGTCAAATAAATGAATAGAAACTGCGGTCAATTATGGGGGAGAAGCAGTGACATTGGCAAGGCAAGGGTGAGGACAACAGTTTTGCCAATCAAAAGATCTTTTATTTAGAAAATGCAACATCAAAAATTGGGATGAAGCCCATCTAAAGGATAACTCCAGTCAGCAGGTAAAACAGACATCTAGGGGTTAACCAAAGTAATCTGCATCAGCATGCCAGATGCTGCTTGGCCCTTTGTGCTCACCCTCTGTTCCATCCCCTGTGAGAGCAGGTCAGTAAGCTCATTGTCCAGGACCCCCACAAGCGGCTGACTGTGCAACAGGCCTTGCAACACCCTTGGGTACTAGGAAAAGCTGCTCGCTTCTCCCATATGGACACCACCCAGAGAAAGCTACAGGAGTTCAACGCCCGGCGAAAACTAAAGGTCAGCCGGGTACCGGTCAGAGCACAATATGCATATAAACTCCTGTAGAGCCTGTAGAGGTCATTGATTTGCAGTAGACCTCTGAGGCACATTAAGACCATGAGTTTTTTCCAGGTTGTCACACTGTTGGTTCAGGAATATTAAGTGTTCATAGTTTATAAATCTATATGGTATTCACAGAGTTTCCAGCATTCTGCCCTTACTTATGACTCACTTGGTAACATAAGTATTCATCATAAAATGAAATATTCTATTACAACACGGTTTCCCAGTCTCTGGTATGGGACCCTGAAGTTTTCCGCTGGGGTTGCCTGGCAGGAGGAGTATTTTAAAAACTACAGAATGAAGTATGTATCAGGGAATTAGTAATATAGCTGCATGGTTGGTTTAACCCATCCTGTTGGTCCACCAGTTTTCGTAGAAGGGGACCTCTCTTGCTGAAATCAATTTTTAAAAATTGCCATGTAAATGTGGCCAGGGGCTTTTATGTGCATAAAGCACATAAAATAACGGTCCCTTTGAAGAAAAAGACTGAGAACTACTGTACTACAGCAACTTTAAAGATACTGCTATATTGTTTCTTAACGGCTTAGGTCAATTTTGCTGTCACATTTTCCCAGAAATGCTGTACTTACTGTACTGTTCTGTAAAGTGCACAAATATGAAATGCTTAACACGAATCTTGTAGATGACAGTATGGTTCATCCTATGGTGTCATCCTCCAGGGATTTCTGCTCCTTTAATGAGAGTATCCGCATGATAAAACATATAATTGTACCTTACTTATTTATACTTACATATTTATGTCCATATTTGCACTACTGAGGATGCCCGGAAACAAAACTTTTCATGGGGACAACACTGCTATGCTGTGTTGTTCACCCATGACAAATAAACCTTTGAATCCTTGAATTTTACATCACTACAAATTTTTTTTTCCCCATACAGGCTGCAATGAAGGCTGTTGTAGCTACCAGCCGCATGCACGAAGGCTCCCGCCGACGAACAGACAGCTGTGAAGGCCCGGGGTCCGATAAGACCTCCCAACAGAGCAGCATGCAGAAAGAGTTTTCCCAGGACCACCAGAGACAACAGAACCACACCAGGAGTTCTCCAGTTCCGTCTGGGGACACAGTCTCACCAAACCAGTCACCCCCCCCACCTTGCGGTCTTCCACAATGCAGCCCCAAGAAGCCTACTGCCCACCCCAGGCCTGTGGGGTCCCCAACAAGCCCCTTGCCAACCCGGCCACCCCTGAAGCCTGAGGGCTTGAAACAGGTGTCTCTACTCCCCAAAACTGCAGTGGTCCGTCCCAGGATGCCCACTAAAAGCTGTTCAATGGCTCTACCTGCCAAACATGAGGCCTCCCCAGTCCTAACCACTCCCCCAAGTCCCAAAAGCCTCAGCAATGGCTTTGTAGTGGAGGTTGAGTCTAACAACACAGCTCAGTGCCAGTGAAGATACTTTACTGGACAAACAAAAAAAGAAATAGACTCATTATGGGGCATGGGGGTAAATTTGACTCTAAGTTATTACTGTGTACAATCAAAAAGCAGATCCATTATATCCACTTCCCACATACTGTATCTTACTTTATGAAGGACAATTACAATCTTACTTAAACACTTTTCTCATATTATATTGTAAAATGACATGTCAAACATACAACTGTAGCTGAGAATGATGATTTGGTGGCCATCACAAATATCTTGGCTAGTGTTTGAATTCATGACTTTATAGCTAATTTGTCACTCTGATTTACTGTGTATAGCTTTTAAAGCTACTGTACATGAGTCCTTGCTTAATATTCCCTTTATTGTTTAAACCCTCATTTGAGGCAGTCACATAGTAAGGACATAGTACTTGTGAAATCATACATATAGTAAAGGTGTACATCAGTGTGTGCAACCACACCACAGTTCAGGATATTGTTTTTAATGTGAATGCTTTTGAAGCCAAAATCATGTCCTTTATCATATGTAACGAACATCATCCATTCTTTGCGGACTCTCTTTGGGTCTGCCTCGTCATTTCTTTGTATGGAAGATTTTGGCACCAGAAGATGTTGATTCTATATTATAGGATACCCTTTAGCTGAAAGACTATTTTAGTTGAAGTACCTCTAAGTAGAACTTGTCTTTCTTCTTCATTCCACTGAGAAACGTTCACAGCCACACTACCTACCTCGTGACGGCATCGAGACTTCCAGCAATGGACTGTGGAATCCTTTCCAAGAACAGGAACATGAGTAGTTGATTTTTTACATTGTACAGTCATATCCATCACAGTTTCTCTTCACTTTCAATGTCAAAGGGCTCTTTACTGCTGATATGACACATTAGTAAAATGAAAAAAACCCATTCCATTATTGGAACATCTAGTTCATTGACATTTCTACATGAGCTCACTCACCTGACCAGACACAGACTCACCAGGTTTTTCATTGCCAAATGAGTGCTGTAAAAAATTACTTTATATATGAAAATTGATGGTAATGGGCAAAGAATAAAAAATTGCCTCAAAAGAGCCACGAATGGATACATTTGTACTATGATAAATAAATAAATATCTAAAAGGGATTGTTGCTTTAAAAACACTGTGTTTAAAATAAAATACACCAGTGCAGCTGATGTTTGTGCTTGTTATGATGTTTCTGTGTTCATGTTTTGATTAATAAATGTGGAAGACACTCTGAGACTGGAGCATTTTTGGGAAGTGGGGAACTGGGCTGCAGAATTACAAAGGTAACCATGATTTACTTAATTTACATTTAAAAATGTGAATTAAAAAATATCCTTAATATTCTAAATAAGCTCGACCAATCACTTCAGAGAACTTTGTTTTCCCCTGGCAAGCAGCTGGAGGAAGATGCAGAAGTTGCTCAGGTGCTTCGAGCTACAGCAGCTCTTTTGTGCTTGTAGTCAAAGTGGCTCAATTGTTGTAGGCCTTTGTGGTATGTACTGTATATGCAGCATATTCAAATGTAGCAAATTGTCTCCCTTGGTGACCAATTTAAATGAATTATTTTATTTGCGGCAGGTATTTCTTTTCAGGGACTATTAAAACTGAATTTAGTTTGAAATGTAATTTAAATTAAATGGCACCTACTCCATTTTACTTGCTGCTTGTTCAGCTTGGGAATTATTTCATTTAAAATAATTGCAAAAAAATGTGTGCAGTTATTTCAAAGTCAAAGTCAAAAGAGTTTATTTGTCAAGTACATGGTTGTGTACCATGTGTTGAAATGTGCTCCGATCTGATCCAGGAAGACTGTGCAAAAGATCTATAATGGAAAATAAAACAAACACACATCCAAACACCAAGAAGAATAGAAACAAGCAGCAAATAGATAAATAAATAAATAAATAAATAAATAAATAAATAAATAGGTAAAATGGTAAAGAAACCGTTAAGGTGCCCTGGAAGGGCAGTGACGGGGGGGGGGGGGGGTGGAGTGGTCAGAGATTATTGAGGACCCTGGTCTGTGAGGGTTGTGATATCATGTCCGGGTTCAGAAGTCTTATGGCCTGTGGGTAGAAGCTCCTCCTGAGCCTCTCCGTTCTGGCCATAATGCTTCTGAAGCATTTGCCTGATTTCAGCAAGATGAATAGATGGTTGCTGGGATGAGACAGGTCACCGACGATCCTAGTCACTCTGGTCCTGCATCTCCTGGTATAGATGTCATGTAGGGATGGCAGATCAGATCTGGTGCAGCGTTTCGCTGCCCAGATCACTCTCTGCAGTGTCTTGATGTCCCGAGCACAGCTGTTCCCAAACCAGGAGATGATGTTCTGAGTCAGAACAGTTTATACAGCACCAGAGTAAAAGGTTTTAAGGATAGCTGGAGAGACCTGTAGCTTCCTCAGCTGCCGGAGGTGGTAGAGCCGCTGCTTTGTTCTACTGGCTTGAGCTCGGATGTGTACAGTCCATGTCAAGTCCTCAGTGACATGAACGCCCAGGTATTTGTAACTGCTCACCCTCTCCACTGCAGTCCCGTTGATTTTAAGGGGGGTGTAGGACCGCTGCTGGCACCTACCAAAGTCCACCACCATCTCTTTAGTTTTGCCGACATTCAGTTGGAGGCAGTTCTCCTGGCACCATGATGCCAAGTTTTCCACCTCCTCTAAGTATGCTGTCTCATCATTGTTGGAGATGAGGCCCAGCACCACCGTGTCGTCAGCAAATTTGATGATGGAGTTGGAGGCGTGCATGGCCACACAGTCGTGAGTGTAGAGGGAATAGAGCAGAGGGCTAAGTACACAACCTTGTGGAGCTCCTGTGTTGAGTGTGATGATGCCGGAGGTGCAACTACCGACTCTCACCACCTGTGGTCTGCCTGTGAGGAAACTGAGAACCCAGGCACACAGGTGGCGGTTCAATCCCAAGTCATTCAGTTTAGTGAACAGTCTATGGGGGACAATGGTGTTGAAAGCTGAACTATAATCAATGAACAGCAGTCTCACATAGTTCCCCTGTTTCCTGTCCACATGACTGAGGGTGGTGTGCAGGACGTGGGATATGGCATCGTCCGTGGATCTGTTGGGGCGGTAGGCAAACTGAAGTGGGTCTACAAGGCTGGAGATGGATGCTGTGATGATTGCTTTGATGAGTCTCTCAAAGACCTTCATGAAGACCTTCACCTATTTATGTGAACTGCTATGAAAACCACAAAATGAAAAATGAAAAGCAAGGGGTACAGTCAACGTGAGCCATTATAAAGTTATTTACCTTTATTTAGCTGATGCCTTTGTTCTAGTCTAGGACCTAAACAATATTTTTATACTACTTATTAACAATCCATAGGGTGTAAAGGATATACAAAGACTACTTTTTTACATTTATTTATTTACCTAAGTCCTAGGTCAAAATATACTTACGGGTATAATGTGTATTGTTCCTTTACTGATTTAGGGTATGAGATGATCCTGGGTCGAACCAGAAACCTTCTGTGCGGTGACGACTCAAAAAAATAGACATACATAGTTTAAAACCTTTGGGAAATGAAATCAATGAAGTGCACACGATTGTTAAAACCAAATTTTATGCTGAGTCTTGCATTCGCAAAAACGAAATAAACTTTGTAAATGTACACCTATAGCCACCCGCCAGACCCCTCCCCAGCAACACGAGGACGAAACCGCAGGATGTAGCGTCATTTGAGTGACAGCCACAGTGACCAATGGGAGCACGGAAAAAAATTACTCCGTACGTCAGATCTATAAAAGGCGTGCTTGTGGGTGTGTTGCCGTTATGTTTGTGCGCCTCTAATTTTTATGTAATAACGACTTCACTGTTGTCGCGCCAAAGGGAAAGTTGTCATTGTGGCTGAACCAACTTCGTCAGTGTTTCTAGGTGTAGGAGAGCTGGTGCCACTGAGCATATTTTGTAAGGGAGATCATCATGTTTGAAGGGACTCGAATATTTAAGATAATACTTATGTTTGCATGTCAGTTGTTCTGGGTAAGAACGTTTGCTTCTCCGATCTTGTTCGCTGCATGACTCTCGCTTAAACCCGAGGCTCCGCGGCCAGTGTTTACTTCGATGCGTTACCTGCAAGGCTGTACGAGCCGCCGTGTATTTCCGTTAGTCTTGCTTGAAAAGATGCTTTAAATCTTTGTTGGATCTCATACGTAAATGTTGCGTCTTTATTCTTTTTTTTTTTTTAACTGAAACGTGACGGACTCCACTGATCTGCCTACTTGAGCGCGTGCCACCGAACGCGCGTGACTTCGCGGGAGGAAGTGTTGGCGTTGATCCAATACTTTTACGTTTCTTGCCGAAGAAGAGCTAAGAATTCGTGTGTGGGGTTTCTTAAATAAGAAATAAATACTTATAGTTTTGTCAGGTTAATGCCGGCGCTTAACATTAGCTGAGCTTGTCAAATGTTTACATAACATTTGAGGAAGTTATTTTTTTAATTGTGCCTCATAGTGCATAAAACATTTGTCCCTGGCGTGATAAAATTCAGATAGGATGATTGTATCGTTTTTAAAAAATTTTTAAAAAATTAGGTGTCAGTTTAGGAAAATAAGGTGTTCAGATTGCAGAATGTGTCCCCTGCTTTAAGGTGATATTCATAACGTAGTTCAGACTGTGTGCGTGTGTATATGCACATACCTGAGGCAAATTCATGTTTGCCATGTCGTTGGACCAAAGGCAAAGCTCTATTCCTGTGGCCTTTCTCCTTCACTGTAGCTTGCTGCCCTCATGGTTGACACGACTGCTGTATACCTGAGGTACAACTACAAGCAAACTGGGCTCCTGTTTCACAACATCAGCACCATCTTGCCAGGCATCATGGCGCTGGTCAGCGCAGCCTTCCTGATGTGTGCAGGGATGGTCGGCTGCTGTGTGTCCACCAGAAAGGGTGCTGGGCTGCAGGCTCTGGTGAGCGGCAGGGCACTTAACTGTTCGTTCTGCAGTCGCTGAATTCAGGCCCCAAAAAGACAGCAATGTACTGCACAAAACTTTTAAATGTACTGCTAAACAAACATTTGTCATCACTGCCTTGAATATTTCCAGCAGTAGGACAGCTGTGTGTGTATCCATGTTGGTGGACTGTTGTTCCAGTGTCATACATTTGTGTGTTTGTTCCTCTTTACAGTTTGTCTATCTGCTCCTTATCGTGTTTTGCCTTCAGGCTACAGCAGCAACTTTGTCCTACGTGAACACAGGAAAGGTAATGTAATGGTTTATTTAGTGCAGAAAGTAAAGTGCTGAGAAAATTCCACATTATGCATGATCAGTGTTTAAAGCACATTCCTAACCTCAGTGGAAGAATAACTACTTTTTTGCTTATAAGGATGCTCGAGCTCATGAGATTATTATTTATTTTATTTTATTTTTACTGCATTCTAAAGACTGTATTGAATGTGACCAAGTCGGAAACATTAAAAAATGTAAATACTAATTTAGTAAAAAAATCACATATGGTGTGTGTCTTCAGTTTGCAGATTAAACACATTCCTGTGCTTTAAAATGGCAAAATTAGAGGTTTTTTTTTTTTGGTTACTGTTCCACTGAAGCCACATACTGACTGAATTGAGAATGTAAATTAATGGACATTTTTGCCAGGTTATCACATCCAGTAGTTTCTTATTGGATGGAAGTACATAAAAATGACACCTTTGAACTTGCATGCAAAATTGCCTTTGTTTCCTCTAATATCTCTTCTGGATCTTATGTGACCCTGGGATCTGCTGTTTTCATCACATGCAGGTAGATTCAGAATTTGAGCCATTCTGGACCATGTTTCAGAATTACAGTGGTCGCAGTCAGGATTCTGATTCTAATACTGTGGATGGAATTCAAGAAGAGGTGTGTTTCCTTACCTATGGTAAATTGAATGTGTGCAACCCTAAATGACAATGACAAATATATATTACAAATATATAATATTCCAGGGATATGGAATATTTCTAATGATGCTTTGACTAATTGAAATGGCTTGAAGCACATGTAATTGTAGAACTGATTCTTTCAATATTGTGTGATGGCCTTCCATTAAAACTTAAACGTATGTGAGTAAATCTTTTGCAGTTAGTGTATTTCTTTTCCAAAGTATCAAGATACATGTATTTTATAAGTGTCTTTTTAAAAGTCACATTTAAAAATAAGTACTATGTTAGGTTGATCCTTATATGTAAATTGGCTTTGTATAGCTGCAGTGCTGTGGAGTCCATAATTATACAGACTGGCTGAGCACCCCTTGGTTCAATCAGACTGAGCATCTTAAGGTGCCACACAGCTGCTGCAGTTCTACCTTCCGTAACTGCAGTGGTACTCTAGACCATCCTGAACTACTTTATCAACAGGTACCTTTTTATCTTTCTTATAGCAGTCATACAGTATTATGTGTTCTCGCCACCTTTCAAGTGTACCAAAAATCCTTTGTTTTTTTTCTAAACCCTGTAATTAAAGTATATTATAGAATCTGCTACTAATTGATTTACAGAATCTAAATGTAAAGTAGCTTATGGGTAATATATAATTAAAAAACAACTTTGGTGTTTAAATTCAAAATTGTACATTTTATAAGGGTTCGTGTTTGGGGCAGCAGAGCTGGTGGTCAGATATTCTGTACTGGACTTTTTTGTATACACAGGGATGCCGTGTGAAGTTGGAAGAGGCTTGGATTTTTCTATTGCACCTCATCATTTTTTCATCTATAGCAACTGCTGTAGTTCAGGTGAGCTGGTGGCCAGTACTAATAAGAGATGGATTTGTGATGATTTGAAAATGAAGTATTGTGTGATGTTATGGTTAAAAGTAACAGCACTAGGGCTGCATTAGTCAGTTGCAGGGATCTGGTTGCATTGCAAACATGCAAAGCAGATACACCCAAGTAAACAGGGATCTGTGTGTAATTAGTTTTGTTTACACATTGTTATGCTTTTGGATGAAATTGTGATGTTGGGTTTGGTTTTTTTTTTTTTTTTTTTTTAAACTAGAATTTGTTGTAGATTGGCATATAAATTGAATAATATTAAAAATCTAAATGAGCGCTGAGATTTTGTATGTTTTTATTTATCATTTTTCAGTTGTCTGCTTTAATGACTTTGGTACAAGTGATAATTTTAAAGTTTGTAACAACCGTGAAATTGTATAAACTCTGCTATTTTTCTCTACTGTGGCCCTACAAGCTTGAATGTATCTGAATAACTTGCATAATATTGTAAGGAAAAATAATTTTATTTTTTTTTCTTTTTCCCAAGATTGTGGGATTGGTCAGTGTGGCCCAGCTCATGAGAGATGAACCTTTGCGGGAGTACCGGATCCTGGAGAGAGAAGTGCTGAGTTAGGGGTGTTTGATATCCAGTCATAAATTGTAAGGGGAAAAAAACTGAGCCTTTAATGTTTTGTAGTTGCCTCCTCCTTTATGTTGCTGTTACATTTTTGTTCTTCTAAAAATTCCCAGAAATACAAATATAGATGTTAACAGATTATATTGAATTGTTCTTGGTCACTCTTCAATCTTAATTCTAACTTAATTTACATTCTTTGTATGACCTTTTTTTGTAAACATGAATTTATGCAGCAATAATTTCTGCAATTACTTTGTTTACATGACCAAGGTATTTAATACAAGTTGCTTGTTTACATCTGTGGTACCAGAGGAAAAAATGTTACACTTAAACTAGTTACTCTATTCATCACTGACATTTTATGTTTCTGTAAATATTTGAAAATTGTCTTAATCATGAATTCCTCAAATTGTCAACCTGTTACCTTTACAAACGCAAAGCATTTAGTAAACAGTTTTGAAAACTGCTGATTGTAAGGTTTGGAACTGTATGCCTTAAATTTTTAATATCTTAAAAATGCCCCGGTGAGTTAACATTCCAAAAAATAATCTTGAATTATTAAGTGCCTATAGCTGGCCAAAGTGGAACAAGTTTGGGGATTTAAGTTGATTTTAGGGAGATGAATTGTTTTTTCCACACAAATTTAATTGGGTATTTGTGTAGTGAAGTTTAGAACAACCCAGTTTGACATACGCTGGCTCCTTGGCTTACGAACACAACTGTGACTAGAAGTCTGTTGTTTCTTTATGAATCTCAAAACGTTTTCAGGACTTAGTCATAGTAAGAGCTTCTATACAGATTTGAAATACCCACATCAGTAGGCCAGAGTGTTCCAACAGGGGCTGGTTAATTGTGTACATTCAGTCATCCCGAAAACTGTTATTGTGCTGCTAGTCCCAGTGCTGTGTACATTGCAACCACTCATCAGCACTGTGTTTATTTCAACTGCATCATATGTATAAGTCCAGTTACACCCATTTTGCACTGTGTGATACTAAAGCGGTCTTAAATCTAATGAAGCACAAATGAAATATTCTTTAAACATTGAAAATATAAATATGCTGCATTTGACACAAAATGCAAAGTCTAAGTTGTTACACTACTTGGAGATCAAATTGTACTTAGTATAATGTGTGCTTAAGATAATCACACCTGATTGTGTAAACTTCACTTTTACCCGCTGGCTGTGCCAGTGAAAACATTGTGAAATACTGGCAATCCAGTAACCCGTTATGAGTCCTTCTTAACAATTTAATGAACACAAAGGTTATTTAACAAATGAATATGCTCCACAAAAGTATGCATAATGTGAAAGAGTTGCTGTGCTACTAAATATTGTGTTGGCTATGTGCATGATCCATAAGGATGAGGATCTTTGTATCTGCAGTACTGGGACTGTCGTAGTTAATCTTCCATGCAGTTTTTGGCAAAGTTACTATGGAAGTAGCAATATTCTGTCACCTTTGATTGTCATTCTGTTATATGTATGTTATTCACATTTTGTAATTATTGTGTATCCTGTACAGGGACTTTGGGTTTTTTTTTTTTCTTTTTTATATTTGGCCATATCTGATTTGCTGAACAACTGGCACTTTAAAATTAGCAACATTAGATAAATAAAATGATTCAGTTTTTACTGAGCTAAAGTTCTGCATTGTGTTTTCCTCTGAATCTCATGAGAATATGATGGCCAGTATATATGCTCATATGGTAGGCTTTCTCATTAGACAAAATTACCAAACCCCAGTAACATTAACAAAGCAAAACATCACACTTTATTCAATTATTATTCAGTTAATACATTATACATGCAACACACGTGGAGTTGCACACATTAGTCATGTAAGGATAATAAAGTTATAGGCCATGTATATTTTTTTCTTCACAGTAAAAAGTAAGCATGTGACTGCATTTGCCTGTCCAACAGCATTATGAATACAGTACTTATGTATTAAGTACAACCACTTGGATTAGAAAATAGTTTGGTGATTAAATAATGTGTTATTATTACCTTTCCATCCCTACACCTTTTTTGACCCAGTCAGTACCAGAAAACTCAGCTAGTACAGAACATTTATATACTGAAGTACTTGCTTACCCAAAAATTGTTTGGATTGGGAATACAATAATAGAATAACACTTTCATACATTTATACAAGTTTTTTTATCTGTACATGAATCTTTTATAGACTTCCAGGTGCATCTTATAATGCAAACATTTTATTTTACGTGCTGATGTTTTGGACCGCCCAGCGGTGATGCTGCCTCACAGCAACTGGGTTTTTAGGCGTGGGGTTCCACTCCAGCTCAGTCTGTGTGAAGTTTGCTGGTTTTCCTCGTGTCCGTGTGTTTTCCCTGCCGGAGCTCCTGTTTCTTCCCACACTCCAAAGACATTATATGTTTTAGATTTATTGGCCATTGTAATTTGCCCTTTTATGAGTGTGTGAGGCCACCCTGGACCGGACTTGCGTCTGGTCCAGGAAGGGTAGTTTCATCGATTTGTGGTTTTTGGTAATGCGGCGATGTACCTTTTATTTTGATTTTGCTGAATTTATGAGCTTATCATAGAAACTGCCTATATTAGCCTAATACTGGTTTTGGTTTTAACTCGCGGTCATCCGCATTAACCAAAGTAATTTCTATTCTTTAAAAAAGAATGTAAAACTAACAAATATCGCGCCTAAACACGTTCATACTGCGGAGTTCTCGCAACACGCAGCTACGGCTGCGCTGCTCCGGCTAGGCTTCGCTTTGTTGTAATAGACAGGCAAGCCGCCCTATAGGAATTAGCGAATCCGCATTCAAACCCTAGTCAGAACGAATCGTCAGTACTCCCAGCCAATTGGAAAGGAGACGGCTCAAAAATGACGGGAGATGCATCGTATAACAACACTCGGTGGGTGGAACTTGGGCGCCGACTCCACACCAATAGGATTTTCTTAGCTGTGGCGTTATTGTGTAGTGGGGGAAAGCACGCGCCGCCGAGTCCACAACGCAGGCTATCAGTGCCCTTGGAATAGGTCAACTATCCACTCGAAAGAAAATACCGGGATTAAGGAGAAACAGGTAAGAGAAAATAAACGTTGTTGTGTGTGTTTTTTCCTTTGTGTGGGGCGACTAGTTATTAGAAAAAAAACGTTAGTTGTCATGCGACTGAGAAAGACGGGAGGCCTAGTTAGGCCTCGACAAATTTCTGCTACATACACGGTTTCTTTTATATACTGAGACGCTGTTGTGTAATGTTTCGAGATGGGAAGAATGTGCTTTGGTGAACTCTAAATAAAACAGTTGAGAAACGCGTTTTGTCTGTTTCCGTTAAATAGAGAAGGGAGTCATTCACGGTGCCGTATTGTTTCGCACGCTTTGGGTCGTGAAGTTGGCCATCTTGGCTGCGCTCTGCGGCTGCGGATCTGTGTCTGGTATCACTGCGCTAGTGGAGGCGGTGGCGTGAGCGCGCCTTATTTCGTCATTTCCGTTTGTTTCTGAAGAAGAATTTAAAACATTCGGATAGATAAACGGGCCCCGCAGTTTTTATTTTGGGTTTTTTGAGGGTCCGTTTTAAGTGCACACCAAACAAGCTTGCCAACAGTGTTTTAGATGACGAGTAAAATGTATATAACTAGAGGAGTTACGTGCTTCATGTGCAAAGTAAGACGGTTTAGTTAAAACCGCAGCTTCAGTTGCGTCACAATAGTGTTACAGTTGCTTCTACGAGTAATTTTTGTTTTGATTCTGCTTCCGCGTCGAACGTGTGTTTGGATTAAATGGTTTTATATACTTCATGTTGATGGAAACGATTTCTACGCCTGGGACATTAAGACGTTAACACCCAAGTTTTTCACAGTATTACGAATATTTGCGTTCTATTCAGTCGTGTGTGTGGCAAATGAGAGTGGGTTCCACTTCGTTGTGTCAGCATGGGCCCAATGTAACGTAGCATTTAAATCCAAATCAGTTTTAGAGCTTTTTTTAACACACTGAGATTCATAAATCCTTTTGTGTGCGCTTTATATTTGTGATTTGTGAAGTGTTGTATTTCGATTTGATAAAATGTGTGTTAATGTTAATGGAAATAAATGCCATGTACATAAAAAGTTAGTCCTTGAGACTGATGGCAGTTTTGTTCTCTCAACAGGTATATCGTGAAGAAGACGGAACATCTTGCCTGTTTCTTTTAATTTTTTAAAATTTTCTTGCTCTTCCCGGTTAATTTTGTTTATTTTCCATTGTGCGTGTATTTTTATTACATTTTGTTTTGGTACCTTCAGATTCGGGATCTGTGAAGTGTCTACATGGCAGTCAGAAGGGGACACATTAGGTACTTAAAAGTGAGTAGCAGCTTCACATCTTTACCCAAACTGTTTAAATTGATGCGTTCACTTGGTAACTAACATGTTTTTTGTGTTGTCAGGTAGCACTGCAGGCAAATTATCCTCACCCTTTCTGTCCATAAGTTAATGTATGATGTAAAAACTGAAAATTGTACGTTCTTTTTGTTGAGAACTTTGCCACAGTCTGTATTCTAAAAATATTTTTCTTTTCAACTTATTTATGACAGTCAAATTTCTGGTTTTACTATTTGTACAGGGGGAGCAAGATACTAGTACAGTAATTACCTGGTATTTTTAGTTTAATGATAATATATGTGTGTGAAACTTGCCGTTTTGCATATTGAAGGCCATTTTTGAATATTGTAAGTGGTCAAACTCTAAAGTTGTATAGCAAAGAGTCCCACAAACATCTCAAGGTAGACATGCTGCAGAATGTTATGTAGTATGTCAGTTGACCTTATTTGGCAAGGAGGTATAATTATCTTCCTTTCTTGCTTCATACAATGTCTTGAGCCTACCTAGGTGGAGTTTTTCACTTACTACATAGTGAACTGTCAGGGTGGCCAAAATCCTATGCAGTTGTGTGTAATAAATGTTTGATACACAGCTTAAAGTGAGTATTATATAATCTGTTAAAATGCAGTTTTGTATGTAAATGATTGTGTGTTGAAAAATGGAAATGGCAATGTAGGTTTCTGTATACATTTCTCAAAGGTTTGCTTCCTCGAAAGATATCCACTGCCCCATTTTTGCGTCACTGACACATATGTATTTTGCGTCTTAATTTAGTGACAATCCTAATTTGAAAACATTCTATTTCTCTGGAAAGCATGGGGAAATGCCCACGAAATGAAGAATTAAATAAAGGAGCATATGGCTTCTCAGGGTGATCATGAATGATGCAAAACAAGTGTTACTATTGCAGGTTTGCGAGGTTCAGAGCTGCCAGGGTAATGAAAACAGGGAAGCACAACAGCACGGCAATAAGGGTGCCGGTTCACTAAAGGTATGTTCACAGGGCAAACGTGAGCCATGTTTGTATCTTTGTCATTGATTCCAGGTTCACTCATCAGATACTATTTTTGTAGAATTAGGGTTATAACTTCAATATAAATTTTGCTTTTGAACTTAAGTCGCACATTATGTGGAATACAGGAGGGGCAGGTCTCAATACTGCACAGCCTCTATTAAAGGTTGCATGTTATACTTGTTTCTATATAAACTGCTCATGGGACATTGAATAAAAGGTTTTAAAGCTTACTTGACACTCTTTGGCTTAGTATTTATTTCCATTTTTACACTTAAATTCATATGTGTTACTAGGTTTGTACAGTGGTAGTGTAATGGTAACGCTACTGTTTTGGACTCAAAAGAATCTGTATTCAGATTTTGCCTCCTGCTGAAGTTCCCTTGAGCTAGGTACTCTCCCTGAGTTGTAAAAATAGTTAAAATGTTTGAATCATTTAACAATCTTAGGTTGCTTTAGGAAACTGATTCCCTAAAGTAGATGGCATCTTTACTGTCCTAATAGTGTCATGTGATTTGTCTCAAGTGCAGACCACTACATGCAAAATAAGTGTCACATGCTGTTCTGCTTTGACACCTGACAGGAGCTTTGCTTCTTGTTCAGTATTTCATATTGCGGGCATTTTCCTAATTTTTTTTTGTTTAAATTACAATTATTTTAATGATGGCACAATCCATCAATTGGATTTCTGGGGCTGGAATTGGCATCGAGGCTGCTTATTGGAAAACTAGTCATTGACTTTGGAGTGTAGCCTGGGCAGTTTTCAACATATTAACCAACTGAATGACTTGTAGTTTTAAGTTCAGCTTTGCAGTCTGTAGATATTACTGTGTTCTGTCCTGATGTTTTGAGGAAAGGGTACATTCTTCATGGTGAGGGTACTGCAAATGCATACGTTTTGGCACATCTTTGCTGAAAATTAGGTTGAACCTTATTTATGAGAATGATGTATAGAAAATTAGCTTGGACAGGTGAATCGCTTTATTTTGTTTGTTGCACTTGGATCCATACCCTGCTGGCTTATGTGCAATCCTGCATGCCTTACAAGAAAACTCATTTGTGTGCTTTTGTGGGAATGTGACATGGTATGAGACAATGGTTTTCAACTTCACCTAAAACAATTTTACAGGTTGTCTATGTGCAATGCCTGCTAATAAATTACATAATTTGTATGCTTAAAGTACGCCTTTGGATTTTAATGAGGGTTCATACAGCTCTGAAAGGAAGAAATAATTTTATCAGCTTGAGTAATTTGGGTTTACCTAAGTACTACGACTCAACTGAATGTGCTATACCTTCTGTGCACAGCTTCCGTTTTATTTCTGCAATGTGAACCTTGCCCATTCCGATTTTCTACCTCATTGCAGGAAGTTTATGACATGTCTAACGGCTATGAAGACCACATGGCAGATGAGCCCAAAGATATCAAAACAAACTTGATCGTCAATTATCTACCCCAGAACATGACCCAGGATGAGCTTCGCAGCCTCTTCAGCAGCATCGGAGAGGTGGAATCTGCCAAGCTCATCCGTGATAAAGTGGCAGGTAATCGCAGAACCCTGAGTGAGTTGGAAACCTTTAGTTTTTCTTTCTTTTTTTTTTTCTTTAAAAAAAAAAAAAAAAAAAAAGCATTTGCCAGTTACCCTGACTAAAACATTGGACACGGGAACTTACTCTTTTAAGTATGTTTGTCTGTTTGCTTATCTGTGCTGGCCAACAATGTTCTTTCTGATGAATGCTGCACTGCAACCATTGTTTTTACTCTGCAGGTGGCATTTATGTACACAAGTGCTTGTTTTGTTAGTTTGCAGACCCAGTGATTATCACAGAAATTTCTATATTTCATCAGACCTTGTTCCTTTACTGAATTTATCTATGTATGTTTTTCTTTATTTTTTTCTGTTTTGTGTATTTTGAGGCATTTGTTACTTGGCACTTTTTTAATTTTGATTACCAATTTTCTTAAATCTTCAGGAGTTGCATAATGGGGTACATAATACTAGCTTAATACATTACAAGATATAGATACATAACTGCTTTGAGTTTGAATTTATTTTAAATAGAATGTGTTTTGGTTGAAATTGTGACATAATCCTGAGGAAAAGACTTTGTAAAGATATTCAAAACTTTGTGTGTTTTGAAATTTTGATGAGTGTTTAGGTCTGTTAAAAGAATTATTTTCCTTTCTTGTGACGAACATGCATGTTTTTCACTTGTTTAACGCATACTGTTTTGAGCAATGCAAGACAACTCTTGTACTGCCAAGGTGTCCCCCTGAAAGAAAACTGTTAAATGATTCATATTTCTGCACCATTACTAGTTTCCCAGATGATGACAAATGGAGGAGCAGAACATTTTAAGCCTTGGCTCTAATTGTAATCTTTGAAAAGCTTTTGGCCCTTTAGTTTTGCATGTATGGAGGGGGACTATGAATAGACTAAAGTCTTTTTTCTTTTTAATATTTAATATTACAGCTTAAGATGAATGTTAATCAGTAGCCTGTCTTTGAATGTAAAGTTTAAAGCTTTTTCCTGATAACCCTATAATCTATGGCAGTATATCTACACATTGCTGTTAGCTTTACCGCAGTCTTTTATGCATATGTGTTTGGCATCATTTCTTATTCTGCAGATCTCCTGAATGTGTACATTTTGTTTTTCTATGAATTTACAAGTTAGCATGAATTGTATAGATTTGTGGATCTGTCTAGTCTGCAGAATTTGGAACAAATGTTTTTTTTATTTTATTTTGTTGTTTTCCTTTTTTTTTTCTCTAGGCCACAGTTTAGGGTACGGATTTGTTAACTATGTTAACCCTAGTGATGCAGAAAGGGCAATCAGTACACTCAATGGGCTGAGACTACAGTCTAAAACTATCAAGGTAACGTGCAAAGAGGTGTTCTTGTATACATGTGTTAACTGATTAATGTGAAATGTCTTTCAAGTAGCCCCTGGGCAGCAGAGGGGAAGCTCTCTGTTGCAAAGCGTCTATTTGCTATCAAATATAATGGCAGCCAGACTTTTGGTCCAGTAAAGCCAACATTTAAAAACTTTTTTTTTTTTAATTATTTTTTTTTTTTTTTAAATTTTTTTTACTTTTTTTCCTTCCCCAAGTTGTTTTGTGGTGATGTACGTCAGTAGATTTTAAAGCAATAGGCCATTTTTGGGCACCAGTTTAGTTTTTACTTCAGGTTGAAGGTGCTGATATTGAACCTTTTTTTTTTCTTTTTTTTTCTTTTTTTTTTTTTTTCCTTAAGTTTATTGTGCCATGACACCCTGCTCAGCAGCTAAATTTTTTTTTTTCTTCCTCCCCTTCTCCCTCCTCTTCCTCTTAGCTTGTTCTGAGACATGGGGACTTTGCTTTCCAGGACTGTAATTTCAATAAATGAGAACACTGTCAATGAATTTAACACCTGATTTTTTTTTTTTTTTTTTTTTATTTCTATTTTTTATTTTTTTTGAACAATGAATATGGTCTTTAATGGCTTTTAAACTGGAACTGATTTTTTTTCTTTTTTTTTAACTATATTACCTGTACATTTTATTTTTTTTATTTATATTGCTGAGATTTTGTATTTTTCCTCTTTTATACAGCAAATTATTTGTAGCTTAGCTTTCCTTTTTGTCACTTCAGGTATCGTATGCAAGGCCAAGCTCTGACAGCATTAAGGATGCAAACCTCTACATTAGTGGATTGCCCAAGAGCATGACACAGAAAGATGTGGAGGACATGTTTGCGCGTTATGGCCGCATTATCAATTCCCGGGTTCTAGTAGATCAGGCTTCAGGTAAGCAAGTATGCTGCTCACTTCTAATAGTCTGCTATACTGTCAAAATCATACAACATTTGTTATGGGGGAAAAAAAAGATTAATTTATTTTATTTTTATGGCTCCATCCAGGTTTGTCTCGGGGTGTTGCATTCATCCGTTTTGACAAAAGGGCAGAGGCAGAGGATGCCATAAAGGACTTAAATGGACAAAAGCCACCAGGTGCCACTGAGCCCATCACAGTGAAGTTTGCTGCCAATCCCAA
Organism: Heterotis niloticus; assembly: GCA_018136845.1. Classification (NCBI taxonomy): domain Eukaryota; kingdom Metazoa; phylum Chordata; class Actinopteri; order Osteoglossiformes; family Osteoglossidae; genus Heterotis; species Heterotis niloticus. The sequence continues at coordinate 10,334,138 of CM030899.1, read as the reverse complement.
CCAGGCAAAGAGCTCTCAGCTCCTTTCCCAGATCTATCACTCGCAGTCTCGTCGCTTTGGGGGCCCTGTTCACCACCAAGCACAGAGGTTCAGGTGATGAGGCAATTTGTACTACAGAATATTACTTTTTGTTTCATGTTGCTTTAAAAAATAGAACACGCCTTATTCCATATCTCAATGTACATTTTCCCCACGTGCCCTACGCAGGTTTTCACCAATGAGTGTGGATCACATGAGCGGAATCTCCGGTGTCAACATGCCTGGCAACTCCACCTCAGGCTGGTGCATTTTCATCTACAACTTGGGTCAGGATGCAGATGAAGGCATTCTTTGGCAGATGTTCGGCCCTTTTGGAGCGGTCACAAATGTCAAAGTCATTCGTGACTTCAACACAAATAAATGTAAAGGGTTTGGCTTTGTGACCATGACAAACTACGAAGAAGCTGCCATGGCCATTGCTAGTCTCAATGGGTATCGGCTTGGAGACAAGATTTTGCAGGTGTCATTCAAAACCAGCAAGTCTCACAAGTAAATAGAAGGAAGACAAAATGTTTTGCTCAGTTTTCTACACAGGAGAAAAATGTCTTTCATCTTTTATTTTGTTAGTGTAACATTGTTTTGTGCTGGATTTCAGTTTATTGTAGTCTCTTTAAAAGTGAAATGTTTTAATGCTCGGATGGAACTATTATGCTCAAATATTTTTTTTTTTTTTTTTTTGGATCAACAAACCATCTTTTTTGTGTATCATGCAGGAGTAACAAAATATTCAGCAATGTTTTTGCATGCCATTGGTGTTTTCTAAACTTAAGGGAGGATGTGGTGTTGAGGCAAATTCCCTCCTATTAATTTTGGGTCCTTTGGATATATTCTACTTTACACTGGGTAGAGATTAAAATGCAGGGAGAGAAAGCCTTAAAGTCCTATTTTACTTTATGGAGGATGTATAAAGAAGATTTCTGATAGTTAAGTTCATTTTTATATGGCACCATTGTCAGCTGATTAAGAGTGCGTAAAGTTTACAGAGAGGTATGAAGAAGGTTATTTTCTAGTTTAATATTCTGATATAAGCTATCTGGCCACTGAGGCAAAAAACTTGTAGACTTAGGAATTGGAAGACAAAACTTGAGTGTATGTTTTAAACCTTGTTCAGCTGGTAGCTGCAAAAGCAGAGTTGGTGTGATCCTGTGGTATTAGGTACCCACAATTCATTTGGTTACAAGGTGCAGTGAAAAGATGTAAACATCAAGGACAGTGCATTTTTCAGCAAGACCAGCTGTGTGCACACAGCCTGGATCTTAAGGGTGCAGCAGGACTCCTGCACACCCGTCAGATGTTTGCGTTGTTTGGTTTGGCTTTCTCTGTTTTTGATGCAAGATCTCATTGTGCTTTTATGGCTTCCCTTGGTTCATGCATCTTAAATTCACTGTGTCTGTCTTTGACACATCCGCCCCTTTCCACTGCGTCCTTTTAAGACTGTCCTGCATTATCTCAGCAGACATCTTCTCAAATAGCAGAGGAACTATTTGGTGACCACACTGTGTTCTTTGTACTCTGCATCCTACTCAGGGCCTTAGAGCAGCTCCTGAGCTTGTTTACTGCTGCTTCTGCTGCTCCCTGTGCTCTTCCCCACTGCAAACCTGCACTTTTTTGCTCTCGCTGGGTTAACTTGGGTCAAGTTGGAGCCATCTGAGGAAAGCATGAGTTGCAGGCACTCAATCGGTGTACATAAAACCTCCCGTGCACTGTCAATTTAAAAATAATTGTGTAATATACATACCAATGTTAGGACTATAAATAAATGTTTTGATTTTTGAAGGGACCTGGTTTGAATACTTACTGTACAAAGGAGGACCAAAGAGACTGGAGTTGAAGTGACAGGCCATCCCTTACTCAGTAATGTTTATCTTTATGTTGAAATAACTTAAATATGTCTACATATGAATTTCTCAGTGTCAAATGTTTGAGCATTTCAGTTTCCCATCCATATTAGTGGATTTTGTTTAAGGCTTCATATTAAGTGACAATTGAGAATGGCATCTTCCCCCCTGCGTTGTAGTTGAGAGAAGAAAAAAATCAAGAATTTCTGGAAACTTGCCTTGTAATGTTTTTCTTTTGTTGTACTGCTTTACTTTTGCATTTATGACTATTAAATTTAATTTTCTTTTGCTGAAATACTTGTTTTTCTTTTAGCTTTTGTACAGTTTTGTATAATGGACCAAGACGAAGGGCAAAAAATTTTTATCTCCCTGTTCGTGTTTTGCGTGAAATAGCAGTGGTGTCTGTACAGTCTCAGATATGAACATTCAGGCATCCTCAGTTGCATTTACATGCACCTTTTAAATTGCATGATCTGCTCCCTGATTTCTTAGACTACATTTGATTCATTTGAATTGTTTTTCATTACTTTGGACTGTTCAAAAATCTTGCCACACTACCTTTCTAACAGTGTCATATTAGATGTATGTAAATGATTAAGTACTTGTTTGCATCCATCTCTTTTTCTATTTAAAATCAAGCGAGTATTTTGGCTTTGTGAGGGCCTTTTTAAACAGGGCCACCAGAATGACCACAGTACAGCGTGGTAAAAGGACAACGAGATGCAGCATTGACACCCAGCCTCTCTTCCTCCAGCGCTCAGCAGAAGGGCAGAAGCGGTCACTTCAGACATTTTAGACCTTAGCAGTCATCAGAGAAGTAGTGCTGCTGTCTCCATCTATTTTGGCACTTTGTATTAAAAAGCCATTTTTGCTGAAAGCATGATTGTCATTCTTGTTAGTCTTAGTTGTGATTTTGTATTGTTTGTAGCTTAGCACACCGTTCACTTTTAACGTGTCTGTATATATTTCTTGTAGCTAATACCCAATAATACCCAATCTATAGATAATCCATGTATCAATATAAACATTTTCTGTATATTGAGAAAACAGATATGCACAAATATTTCTAATTAATGTTTTTGTCATCTCCAGTTTGTCTCCATAAATGCGTCCAGTTGTGTTCCCTTTTCTACTGTTTGGAGGTGGGTTTTTTTGGGGTTTTTTTTGTTTTGTTTTTTTGTTTGGTTTTTTTTTTTTTTTTTTTTAATTGTTTTTTAAATGACCTGCTTGGTACAAAGATGAAGCATGAAATCCTTTACAGTGAGAAATTTAGAAAAGATGCTCAGTTTTTGCTCTTTTTGTCAAGTCTTTAACAAGTTTTGTTAACCTTTTTTATTTTAACAGAATTGGTTTAGTGAAAATATTTCTTAAAGCAGCACTGTTATTTTAGCCTTAATAGTAGGAAACTAGCTTATGGTGGCATAAGCTTCAGATGGTGAATTTGTTTTACATTTTGTACATTTTTTTTTTTTTTTTTTTTTTTTTTAAAAGCGTTAGCATTAGTTTAATTTTACCCTTTGGATTAAATATATATTTAAGGTGATTGTAAAACTACTGTCTGTATTAATGTTCCTAATACTAACAATAAAAGTGAGAATCGTGTTTGGCTTCCTGTTCTAAGGTGAATGGATCAGGCCGTTGGGAGAATGTAGTCCAGTTGTAGACAAAGAACTAATTTGATCCTTTAACAAAATTTTACATTTTATCTGCCATTTATGCAAACTGACTTCGGAATGTGACAAATAGTAGTGATTTACCCATTTATACAGATGGAAAATCTTCACAGCCTTACATTTTCTTCAGGCTGGTTACAGTAGGGACAGACCCACTGCTTGTTCCCAAGCGAAAACATTTACTGGTATTGACTGAGATGAGCAGCTTGAATATTTCTGGCCTCTCAGTATCAGCACCTGCGAATTTGCATAAGAGTGCAGCTTGCACTGCAGATGCGTAAAGGCCAACCGTTATGCTAAGCTGCCTTCAGCTGACTGAACGTGGCACAGAAGTCTGCAAGAAATACTGGAGAGAATATGGTTTTGAGGAAACCCAATCTGGTAGGATCAATAAGCTTGATGCAGAAGGTGATCATGGTGCCCAAAAGTTCCCTTTTTACTGCAGATGTCGTGCAGAATAAAGCCAGCGGTTCTCATGCATGCTCTGGGTGTCCTCTTATATGTCCAACGCTGGGAAACTGGGGGTGAGTAGACCACTTGCACTTTCTCAAAGTCACCACATTTAAAATGGCATCAGTTTACAGTAAGGCATCACTAAGTTTATTGAAAAAGCTTGATACAAAATATTAATAAATTTGTATTACAAAACGCTTCTTGTATGAAATATCAGAAATTACAAACCGTATGAAGTTGTGTACAACACAAACATCATTATGAGTGTAAAGCTGTTCTACATGTGCCAGCATTAATAACGCTCCTTAGCAGAGGCGTACCTGTCCGCCCTGGGTGCCAGAGCTGTAAGGAAATTAATGTTTTCTTGGAATATAAAAAGAAATGTGTACCAGGGAAGTTTTGGGGTGCAAACAAAATTATTATCCAGACTTTTTTCCTCACCATGTTCTTCCATCAGTCACAGGCGCACTTGGAAGTGGGCCGGCTGCCAAATCAGGTGCAGTCTGCATGGAATGGGATTGGTTCTGGCATGGGAATCTGCCCTGGGTGCCAAATAAATTAGGAACACCCCTGCTCCTTAGTATGACAGCACTAGCATCTGTATTCTGAAACCATTAGACAACAGCCTACGATTATCACAAGGCAACATATGAGCAGAAAAAACTGACCAGGTGTGGTGAAAAGTCCATTTGGCATAAAAATGTGAAGTCCACTCGAGCACTGCCTTTGATGTTTGAAGCCTCTGTTCTTCTAACAGCGGACGGTATCAGCATTCTGTGTCATGGCACAACTGTGGAGAACACCTGACAAAGGTCCAGGATGTGGTGTAGCTGCCTGCTTTTGGCCTCTAGTGTGCATCAGACTTGGCAGATGTTGTAGTAGACCGTTGGCTTCTCCATCACCGTGTCCCCAACCACCTCAAAGACACAGTCCTTGCTGGCTAGCAAGGGCACCTCAGTTGCTGGCACCTTCTGCAGGTTCTGCAGCTGGAACACACACACACAGTTAACCTTAGTTGAACCTCCTGTGGCACATATTTACTACACAGGGCACTAGTGTACCATACAAGTGAGACCTGTATACCCGGAAGAGAACTGACCACATGGTTTAAGTGCAGGTCTGTCAATAGGGCCGTGGCACCATGGGTATCCCAGTACCTTATGCATCAGCACTCTCAAGACCAGGGAAGGAGTCTTGCTCATTCCTGGGTCAGATCCTAATTTAATGTTAGTAAAAGTGTCTTATGTGGTGACACAGTATGATAAATGGGGTAAGTCATGCAGTGCACTGTATGGTTCTGCCCATTATTTCAGCATTAGCACACCTGCTGATATGAAGAACCTTTTTGTATAGCAAAGTGACTGCATGTGAACTAATATCTGCTGTTAAGATAAATTAGATGAAATGAATAATCAGATTGGGTCAACTACCTTAACAGGGTTAAGACCGTATATGATAAGAAATGCTCCTTCAGTGAGCAGACCATTGAGGTTTAAGTAATGGTGGTGCTTTAGATGAGTATAAAGATCCTTCTAAGGCCTGAACGCAAATGCTTTTTAAACCCAAAATTAGCTCCTGCTCTTCGGGAGGATTAGGGTGTTTAGCGTAAATTACCATTTAGGGCAAATGCTGTCAAAGTCCAAATGGTGACCACTTGTGTGGTTGCCATGGTAAGGGAGGATGCACACGTGTCATTGCTGCTTTTTGCAAAATTACTTTTTTGGGATGCAGTCAGTGACAGGAGTTGCAAACTCCACACAGATTGAAAACTGCACCCTAATGCACAGCACAGCCCTGGGAAGGCACCGGCAAAACCGCTGCACCCCTCTTATCCTGGTGGACCTGAGGTTAATGCAGCAAATCTACAATATGGCCACCCAACCGTCTCACGCAGGCTGCAGCGATGGCGGCAAAACCTTACTCAGATATCACGTATGCAAGGATGTGTGGGATGTGACTCCTCAAACGATGGCAGAAGCGTAATGTAAATTAGAAAATGAGGCGACAAAACAGAAATCCAGCTTTGTGGTGAAGTGCTCCCACCTTTTCAGCTGCAGGGAAGTCTTTTTGGCACAAATGAGCAATGATGCCAGCAGCCAAAGCATCGCCAAGCACGTTGATCATAGTTCGAAAACGGTCCCTGGCGTGTGACGAAAGTAAGACAACGAGAGTTTTGAAGAGCAGCTTACATAAACGTATCTTCCAAAGTCAAAAAACTTCATCTTCTGACTCAACCAATTTGGTTCCAGATATTTGCTTTGATACACGTAAAGGCTCTACTATCATTTTTAAATGCCTGTTATCCTAACTATAACCATAATTATAATTTTTGACAATGTAACCAAGTACATTATCATAGAATACAAAGCACATACAGTAAAAGCTATAAAAAAAATACATTTATTTTAGAAAAATAATTATTTAGACTCACAACACCCAGTCAATGGCCACAATGAGAGTGACATCATCCGCTGGCAATCCCACTGATGTGAGGACAATCACCATGGTTACAAGGCCAGACTGCGGGATTCCAGCCGCCCCAATACTGGCAGCTGTTGCTGTTATACTGGTGGATGTGGACAGACCAAGATTAACCTCTCTTCTGCATATAGAGTACAGTCATTATTATCAGTATTATTATTTTATCAGTATTAGCATTTTATTTCCACAATTACACCGGTGTATTTCAAATCCATGATCAACTGCCAACCACCAACAGAGGACACAACTGCTAACAAACAGTGATTTTAAAAGAGTGCTCAGAAGATTAGAACTCCAGAATAATTTGAATTACCTACCTAATTGTGACCAGTTGTCCGAAGTCCAGCTCATGATCATTGACCTGTGCAATGAAGATGGCCGCCACGGCCTCGTACAGAGCCGTGCCATCCATATTGATGGTGGCACCGACGGGCAGCACGAAGCGTGCCACCTGCCTGTCCACATGGCAGTTCTCCAGCAGGCACTTCATAGTGATGGGCAGGGTGGCTGAGCTGTGGACCAACAGGGGGCAGAATCACACGGCCATTCATTCCACAGGCAGGAGCTTAGTGTGGCCTGACAGATGGTGAAGGTCTTTAACGGGCTTCACGTGACCCGCAGCCTTGTCTCAGATTACCTGGCGTGCGGTGTGTTTGTGTGCTTGCAAAAAGCAAACTCGCAGATTTTCCATTAAATGGTCCTATGAAATCACTATACAATTGTCTATGTTAAACTTTTAAACTAGCTTTATTTCATGTATTCTCATCTTATTCTCACATGTTTTTCCACTCCCACCTCTACCAAAAGCAGTGCAGAAGCCTCACCTGGAGGAGGTGGCCAGGGCAATGACCAGAGCTTGCAACAGTCCGCGAATGTAGGAGAAGGGGTTTTTGCGTGTCAGGATGAAGTAGAAGAGAGGGAGAAGGATGAGTCCATGGACGAAAAGGCCAGCAAGCACAGTAAGCGTGTACATGCCCAGCTTCCTCCCAACGCTGGAGGGGTCTTGAATCTCCAAGATCTTTCCAGCAATGAGGAAAATGATCCCAAAGGGAAAGTACCTGAAGATGTTCACAGATGGACACAGAAATGTTGTAAATGCCGTTCTCATCACACACCTACCACACAAAGACAAGGGCATTGTGCACGTGAAGCTAAGGAGAACTAGACTACCTGACAGTCCTTCTTCATGACAGAAAGACCACACGTGTGACATATTGACTGGTGCAAATGAGCTGTGCTGTCTTAGGATGTTGGACGCTTGCCACACTCCTCTCCTGACACCTTGACTCCTAGCGTAGCTCATGGACTGTGTCAGCGGTGCGAGGTCAGCGAAGTAAAACAAATGACCTAACTGTAGGATGAGGTTTCCTGTAATCCTGTCACATGTGCGACCTACAACCAGGAGTCTGTTGACTTTGCCACACTGAATAATGTAACTTAGCAGAGCTGATGATTATTTAAATCAAATTAATATTAACAAGCGGCTGTACCGTCAAATTTGAAGCAATTGCGCACTGCGTTTAAAAACACGTTTCGTGTGTTGTTTTGCGAATGCCGCACGTTTGGTTCTCTTGTTCCCACCTACCACACTGCGGCGTTGATGATCTTCATCACACACTCATTTATGCACTGACATACGTTAACCAGCGGCAGGCCTCGCTCGCCCATCCTTCCCAACAGTAAGCCTGGAGAGAGAGAGAGCGAGAGAGAGAGAAGATCCCAAGGTTTGAACCCACCAGCGAAGAGGATTAAATAGCTTGGAATTCATGGTGGAAAGTGGAATCACATAACAATGCTAGTGTTATTGTCACAAATACAATCTTGTTGGTAGCCCAAGCCTAACCCAACCCTAACTGAACCCTAATCCATCCCTAAACTTGACTCAATCTTAACCAAACCCATCCCTAAATCTAACCCTAACTCATCCTCAACCCTAACCCAACTCTAACCTTCACCCAACCATAAGCCATCGCGAACCTTTATTCAAATGTAACCCATCCCAACTATTGTTAGCATTATTATGCAACCCTAACCCAAGTTTAACCTTAACTCTAACCAAACTCTTTGCCAACCCTCTATCCCTAACCCTAACCAAACCCTAACCTTCATTCAACTATAACTCAACCCTCTTTTCACTTGGCTGAAGGTTGAACTTTAGTTTCATTTCTGCACAAGTTTAAAATGGGCTCCTTCCGTTCCCCTGCTCAGTCTGCATGGTGTCTGCATATTTCTTCCAGGTACTCAGGTTTCTTCCCACAGTCCAAAGATATGTTTCAGTAGAACAGGGACTAATGTGTGAGTGTGTTACACCATGTGGCTGAAAAATAAGTGCGAGGTCATGGAGAGATTCAAACATTACTGCACAGACCCTTGGAGAAAAGCATGCGCTGAATGAAAAAGTGTGAAGCAACTGTGTAGAGTGGGGTCCATACCTAAGACTACAAAGGGATGAGGTGATGGAGGTCTTGCTTACCCATGGTGGCGGAGAAAATGACAATTCCCAGTACATTCATCTGCTTGCTGCTGCCTTGTACACCCTTGTAAATAATCTCTGGTGCTGGTGTAAGTTCAAGGAAGACAGAGCGACCCTCTCCGTGGTTCCTCTCATCTGGCACAACGTACACAAAGCTGGGCTCCAGGGTCTTGGGAACAATTTTGCGCTCAGGGATCAAATCGGTCTTGTACTGCAATTTTTGGGTTATACAGAGATGGTCTGAGTTTGCTGAAAGTGCAGCGAAGATCCCAAGTCCAGACATGCTTCCTGTCATTAATGCATGAGGTACAAATAGCATAGCTAGTGGTTTTTAGCATAATTTTTCATACCTGCTGGAAGGTTGCTTCGATCAGATTAGAGGGAACCATATTCCTGCGCAGATGAAGGAAAACAGGTTATTTATTTTGGTGACCCTTTTGAAGAGCATTCACGCATTCAGTGTCATATCATGAAAATGGAGCTGTTTTGAAGACCTCGAGCCCTATTTTTGTTTGTGGGTGAAACGTGGTCTTTGTGTGAAAGCAGCGGCACGAAGGTCCGCGATGCCAGTGTATGTTTACCGTGGCCCCACACAGTGATGTCTGTCACCCTGAGGTCACTGCTGGGCCTGCAGGAAATAAAACTCAAGAGAGCCACAGTCTAATGTCAACCTAAGAGTCTTGTAAGCTAATCTCTTCAAAAGATCAGATGACTCCTTGGCACTTGTTGTCTGTCCTGCTCCTCATCCTTTTGGGCAGATTACTAAAAATATTCTAATCCCCCAGTTCCCTAAATTGGATTGTATGCAGAGTGGCTCAAAACACCCGAGACTTGGACACAGTGTTTGTCCAAAACATTTCTGCCAAGAATAATGTAATTTAATGTAACCTTTAACCTGCAGTGATGCTTGAGAAAACCTCACCCTCGTACATGCTGATCGTGCAAACCGATAACATGACGGACAAAGGTGCATTTTGTAGAGTCGTGGACCCAGTCAGACTTCACAAAGCCACGCTGATTCAGCGAAAGAGTTTAGAAAGGGTCAAGATTACGGGCTGCGTTGCAAAGAACTTGGACCTGGAGACAACACCTTCCTTTCAGCCATGGGTGGGGGGTCACCTGATCAGGTCGAGCAGGGCATCGGCAGAGGTCATGATCGGTCCTCCTCCCAGTCGACTGCCCTCCATTTCCATGCCACTGCCAGGGCTGATGATGGTGACCAGGATGATGCCCACGACGACGGCGATGAAGGTGGTCCACAGGTAGTAAGTCACCGTGAGCAGGCCCATGCGCCCACTGGCCTTGGAGTCCATGGCTGACAGTCCTGTCATTAGGCTGAATGTGGGAGAGGTTTGTTTTGGGACCTTTCCACGAAATCTGACATAACTCACAGGCCACACATTAAGAGAACCTTGCTTCTAGGAACTGCTTAGCACTACCTGCGTCTACAGCAAAACACATACAGCACAAGACATCTTCCCTCTCGTCTTAACCTCGGAGCCTCCCTAACGCTTTTGTTCTGAAGGAAAAATCCACAGTAGCTTTTAGTGAACTAAGCGAGTGCAGCCACTAGGCGCTGAAATGATGCAGGTGCAAGTAAGACAGACAGAGTTCTTACCTTGATGTGATAAGAGGAAGAATGAGCATTTTTAGTATTCTCATAAGAAGCTCTCCAGGGAAGGATAAGTACATTCTTGCCTAAAATGAAGTGAAATTGTAAAAATATATATTTTTGTCACAAGACAAGCCTGGTGCAAGTGAAATCATTACAATGTTCACACATCAACAACAACCATTCTGTTCAGAAGGTCTAACATCATGTAGCCTAAAAACGATCACTCGACATTAAAATTAATAACTCAGAATTAAGCAATTTTTAAATCAATTAATGGTTTTACCATTTGCATGGGTGTGGGTGGGGTGGTTCCATGGCACAGCAGGTAGTGCTGCCCCCTCACAGCCCCTGGGCGGTTAGGATATGGCTCTGTCTGCATCACATTTAGGCATCGCCCCCACGTGTCTGTGTGGGTTTCCTCCCACAGTCCAAATATGTGTGTTTCAAGTTAGCCAGAGACTCTAAATTTCCCTCGGTGTGTGTATATGCGTGGGTCCACCTTCGGTGGACTGATGTTCCATCCGGGCTGTACCCCTCCTACTTTGGTGCCTAGCAACTTCATGGCAGGCTCTGGACTCCAGTGAAGCTGGAAGTTAACAGTTAACTAACAGATAACTAACAGTTGATGAATGTAAGTGACTTTGAGTTGCAGTGGCGTAAAATGATGTCCCCCTTTTTCATTTGTGTTGTGAATCTTAAAACACCGTAGTGGTTTTGTCCAAAATGTGCTTCTGTGGAAATGCGAATACCTGGCCTTCTTCAGCAATCCCTCGATTACATTATTTTACACCACAACAGGACGAAAGGCCCCTGGAATGCTGTCAGTTTGAGATTAATTAATCTTACCAGACTTAAAGTATGAGGCAGGTTGTAGGTTGGCCCCTGTTCTACGTGGGGGCTTTGACGGCGGCTTTTCCCGGTCTACATCATTTCGCTGAGCGTCAGCACTGACTGCAAGGACTAAATCTGAAACATCTTTGTGAAGCGGAAGTGCGCACGGCTAATTTAAAGCCAGAAGGTCACACAGCTGGAACAAATGCAGCAGTGCGTCCTTCCTTCGGTGTCTTTGGCGTCTGCAGTAGGTGGAACATACAGGTATTCCGGAATCAACTAAAATAGACAGGTTTAAAATGTCAACCTGCCTCTGTAGGCTAGATGTCGGCACATAAAATTCCATCATCATCGTCCTCCTCATCTTCGTCATCATCATCATCACAGTTAAGATTAATGTCTTGGAAATCCGAGCGATACAGACTGACACATACCTGTGTGGAGAGATTCATCCCCCGCAAAGTGAACCCAAGCACACAGCCAGCCACCACGGCAAACACAGACAACGTCAGCAAGCCGTTACGCTGGCAATATTCCTTCAGCCACGTCCTCAGCTTGATGGAGAACAGTCCATGCAGAACACCTTTTATACATTCCATCACTGACTTCCTCTGGTCCGTCGGTGGAAAGAGGACGTTCTCTGACTGCGGTTCTTCACCTTCTGTGGATATCAGCAGAGACTCCATTCTGAGCTTCTCCAGGTCAGAATGTGACGGTGAAGCCAATTTGTGGCAACCCTTCCTGACCGACTGCAGGATTAAGTTATCCGGGATTAATCAATGCTGCGGCCTCCTACAGACCACATGAAGATATTTGGTAGGGCTAAGAGGATCACGGTCAACTAATAAAATCTAACTCTTCTCTCCTGTTGCTGGCACTAAGCCATTGCTTTGGATTATGCTCTGCATTTTGTTTTGGAATGTGTTGGTCACTAGACTGGAGACCCAGTGGTTATAGTCACCCTACAACAAGACCCTGATTTTTGCAAAAAAAAAACATGAATTCCAACCAGTTTATGAATCTGACTGGTAGCCAACCATCTGAAAACATATATTTGTACTGTGAGAATCAAAGGCAGACAGCTTTGTCTGTCTTGTGTGTGAAGTCTCAAATGATGCCAGTGCTTTGGAATGGAAGTTACTGCTCGACCATTGTGCTCGGCCATCAGCGATCTTCTCAGTGGCAGGTATGGTTTGTAGATCCTGCAAAAACAAACTGCTCACAAATTCCTTCTCTATTGTCTGTGACTTTATTATTATGGCTGTTGTTGTTGCTACAGCTATTTGACAGCAACAGGTCAACAGTTATGAGGAAGTTGGCTATTTAGAACGAGAGGCACAGGTTTTGTTGTCTCAAACGTCATGACTTAATGGGATTTCCTGGCTGTTTGTGTGAGGACTGCTGCTCTGGCTACACATAAACATTTAGAGTGCAAGATATAAAACTTTGTTTGATGCATAATACCAATATTACCATGGAGTTTTTTTGCTTTGACCTGTTTCAAGAAGATAATTATTGAGTTGGTAGGTTAAACAGGGCCACCTCTCCAGTTCAGTCTGTATGGAGTCTGCAAGCTCACTCTGCAGTGGACTTTGTGTCCTGTGGTGTAGTTTCATAGCCTGGTGCCCAGTGACTGGAGGATAGGCTCCAGACCACCATGATCCTGACCAGGATAATGCAGACAGTGATGGATGGATGGATGGATGGATGGATGGATGGATGTTTTTATGCCACTCCCTATTTGTATGCCACTGTATTTTTTGTACATTTGTGCTAAGAGCACTGAGGCCACAAATTGGGAAGGGATGTTGAAAAAATAATTTAATTAATGGGATGTGAAATTAATTAAAATAGGTAGCAAATCTTTTGCAAAGATCTAGTATCTGAGTCCTGATTCATGAGTCAAGTTAGCGAAGGAGCAGACTAGCAGAACCATAGTCACAAACATGAAGTTTAATGTTTGCTTGCAGATTCGAAGTACAGTCATACCCACTGTCATACAACATGAATCACAGATCAACGCAGGCAAGACACCTTAAAGTATTGACTTGGATGGGTGGCCCCTGGTTCATGACTTGAAGACTTGCTGTAGATGCATTATACAGTCAAGAAGGAACACCTCTATATCTACTACACTTAATCTCTGTTTATGTCCATATTTATTCATTTTTCCTCTGTGTATAGTTTTTAAAACTACACACTTGAAATTTCACACAGCATATACTTATCACCATGGGGGACATATTGGAGTGGTCAAGTTTATTAAGCTCCACAACAGCAAATGTAAAAGTCAGTGTTTGACAAGGCTTGGAGACGAAGGAGCTGTGATGTCAAACACAATACGTAGTAGTGCCACATGCAGTGCATACACAGTATGTGACATTGACAGATTTTCTGAGCGCACACACAAATTCAATAGCTTTACAGATGAAGTTTGGTGGTATGGTTTTGGAATTTTGGTTATTATTGTGTGCACATCACCATGGCCAATGTGCACACTGCTGTCAGTGCCATCTGCATGTTCAACAGGAACCAGAAGCTGTTACAGGTGAGCAAATGAAAATGTAAAAATTTGTAATAAATTATACACGACACACATGACGCCGCACACATTACTTATGTAAGCATAATAAAGTTTGATGATGTACATTTAGATTTTTCTTTCCATTTGACCACAACCAGCGAACATCACTGTGACATCAACCTGTCACACAGGAATAATAACACTTGTGTACTAAATGAAACCACTTCAGTTGCAAAACAGTTCAGTGATTAGCTCATTTCTTATTACTTTTTACCTTTACCATCGCTCCACCTTTTTGACCCAGGCGGCACCAGGCAACTCTTTGCCAACAGAAAAATTTAAACTGATTAGGAAATTACAGATAGTGAGGAACATTCCCTGTCCACAGCAGCGTCACACCTTGGAATGGTTACAATGGAAGTCTTATATGTGCTACAAATTCCATGCTATTCCTTCAAGTCTTAATCCTTTCATGGCAGGGAGCAACTCCTGAAGATCACATGACCAAGTCTAACTGCTGGCAAGTGGGCTAAGCAAAGCCAGGAAGTAGGTGTGCTGGATACTGGCTCTGTTGATCACCATATCCCCTAATTACAGTCATTACAAGGTAGAGTAAGAGGTCAGGGTGTGAGCAGCCAACAGTGGACATTGTTGGCTGCTGGTTGCTAAGGAGCTACAGAGCCATTTGGCCTGAATTTATATGAGCCAATTAAATACAGCATAGAAAAGTTAAACTCGCCTTCAAATTTAAATGCTTGTGTTTTAGAAGCCCGTTTACCTCAGTTTAACACCCATTGCTACTTATTTTTAAATGTACAAATAGTAATAAATATAATTTAAAACTAATATTTCCAGTAATAAATATAATTTAAAACTAATATTTCCAGCTTCTGATACATACTGAATTATGACACTTAAAGGAAATAATCACTTACTTTCTGAAAGAAACTTCTGAATAAGGTGTCTTACTAAGAGGGTGAATTATTAAAAAATGCAGTTTTTAAAACCTTAACCACTCATTTGTTTTCATTAACTGGTTGTCTGGGTCAGACTTGCCATTCTTGGAATTACTGGGTCCAATGCAAGGAGGGATGCCATTGTATCGCCATTGGTGGCCAAACACAGTCACTCAATGCATGCAATTTAACCTGAAACACAAGTCTTTGGACTGTGGGGAGGTCTTTTAATCCAAATCACAATTTAATAAGGGCTCAGACACACTGGTTACAGCCTACAACCTGATCAAAGTATCACTAAACTGATACGTACAGGTTCACAAAATTTTCAGAATGTTTTAATGATAAAGCATCCATTTTAAATGTAGTATTTTGAGTTTAGTACCATTTTTTGTTTTACATTTTTTATTTTGCTACATTGCTCATCTGAAGTTTTTTTCAACTGTTTAGTGTAAACATTAAATTCGTTTCTAAGATATATTTAGTTTTAATGGCAAATATAAAACATATACTCAAACCCAAAACTCAAAGCCAATGTTACATTTACAGCTGCACTTCTCAGTCAACTGAGTCATTTATTAAGCACGGTTCACTTCATCCAAAGTTATGACACATAACTTTTTAAAATGCTTACTTCACTGTCCAATACACAAACGTGTTCCCTGGCTGAAACAAACAGAGACAAAAAAACTAGTCCTAGACCACAGTAACAAACACCTTACAGGTGTAGATATACGCCAACAACAGTGCACAAAAACCATCCCTGTCACCCAATGACTTTTACATAAAAATGCAAATGATCTCAACTACTACACATTTGGCTCAGTCTAATTTTTAAAATAAAAAAACAAACAACTAGTTTCCACTTACACAACTTGAACGTCCACCTGCATTCTGCAGGCAGATAACAGACGGCTGTGGCTTGGCTGACAGGTACATCAAAGGTGGTGACACAGAGTTTGTATAGCCAGTATGACACAAAACATGTGTGTATATGTACAAAAACACATGTATACATAATTCTCAAATGGAAACACAGCTCAATTTCTGAGAAACACATAAAAATTTCATCTTTTAAATAATAAAAATACAACCTTTTAAAATTGGTCTTTGCCGATCTTACAATATATACAAATTGTATGCACGCTAACAGAACGCAGAAAAATCCTTAATTGATTTTTATATGAATACAAGGAAATTACTGAAAGAATTTATAACAGTGCATATTTTCATAAATGCACATCTGAATAAAAATGGGAATATTTAATACATTGATTGTATCGTAATATACATCACATAACTAAACCGTCTTAAGTTATTAAAAAGAAACGTCCTTCATTCAAGGTTAAACAACAGAATTCTAGCTGAGGTCCAGGTAAGGAGGTCCAAGATGATGCTTGGGACTCCTTTAATGGATCACTGTCCAAATTCTGATCTGCTGGTGAGCCATGACAGCTAACTGTAGTGATCACTGTGCCAAAGTTCTTCCACTCCTTTCCAATCACCACTTGATGAAGACAAGCCCAGCCAGCACACCATATCCCATTATGAGGAAAAGGACCTTAAGCAGGCGGTCATGCTTCTCTTCAAGCTCAGGAGACAGTATCTCAAAGAAGGTGACAAAGAGAAAGGTGCCACCAGCCAAACCTTGAAGCACCACAGAAGCAATGCTGCCTGCCAGGTTCTGGGCGCTCTCAATGCCCATACCCAGGCCGATCCCCAGGGGGATCATGAGACTCACGGTGACACCCAGTTTGCTGGCATCCCGCATGGGCAGGCTGGCTTTGGCCACACTTATCCCAAGTGCCACAGCTGCCAAAGTCTCATGGATGGCAACGCCAACAAACAGTCTCCCGAGCTTGAGTCCATCCTCCTGTAGGCCCAAGGCCAGCCCCTCAAAGACAGAGTGTGCAGACAACGCCAAGACCAGGCTGGCAAGCCGTAGTGGACCTGCGCCCGCCAGCTCAGAGGGGCTTAGGTGTCCGTGGTGATGGGAGCTGTGGTGACCTCCCGCAGAGCCCCTGGGTGGAGCGATGAATGGGGTGTCATACTCAGAGTCACTGCCAGCCTCAGAACCACCTGCATTGAAAGTCTCCAGATCAATGAAGGAAGGTTTCTCCTTGCGGAAGGTAAGCACCGCTTGTTCCACAAACACGGTAAGGAAAAACCCCAACATCATCATGGTTTCTGCTAGGGGGTAGTCGGTCTGAATTTCAATTAGCTTCAGAACCTCTGCCACCTGAGAGAAAGCAAAAAGGAGACTTTAGTATCAGTTATTGTTAACCAAAAGTCACAATTTCAATAGCAAAACAATACAACTGTCAAATGTTTTTAATTCATATCTTTTTGGAATCAATATACCTTCTCTCTAACAGCAGGCAGAAGGGCATTGAAGCATGTTGCCAGAAAGACACCTCCACTAAAAGAATTGCAGAGGGCTAAAATCTTCCTGTAGCGCTGGGCCTTTTCATAGTCCACCTGCAGGACCCGCACTGGGATAAGAACTCCAGCCAGCATGAGAGCAAATACTCCCAACAGGCACAGCACTTTGGCCACAACAATCTCCATGCTGACAGAGATGGCGGTACGCAGGGGGGTTTATAGGATGTGCGGCAAGACCCAAAAGGTAGGACACAGGAGTAGGTTCCCTCCCCTCCCTGTTGGGTCACAGAGAGACAGGAAGGCAGACACTCTCTGGCAGCACCTCAGAAACCATTCCTGCTCCAGGTCCAGCTAAAAGGGGAAAAAGTACAGACATACAGTTACTGCCCCCGCCACTGCTCAACCACAACTAGCAGCCTGTATTGAGTCTGTAGCTGGCATGGTGCAGTGAAAGCTTACATAATTCATACTGAATACATAAATAATAAACAATAACGAGCTGCTAGGGTCCTGTTTGGGACTGCTGCCAAGCTGAAGGTTCCAGGTTTTAAATCCCATTCCTGCTGTGATATTATATTTATATTTTATGGGACCAGTGCAGCTAGTGGGATTCAAACAGCAACACACGTCTGCTGTGCTAACGGTTATATCATAGCAAAACCAATTAACACTGTAAAACTCATTGGGCAGAAACAATGCTTTATTAAAATTTATAAGAATTTTAAAAAAACTAACTGTAATATTTGAAAATAGTGTCCACTTAGTATTCAAATTCGGGTGTCAAAGGTCATAAATCACAGCTGAGGCAAAAATACAACACTGGAGACATAAGATGTGATTTTCACTTTAACTGCCCTGCAGTTTAACATGAAAAAATCGCAGGGTAGCGGTGAGGATATTCAGCTGGTTAACCTCTTTCAAAAATACTGTGTGCCATGACTTCAAATAATCAGTCTTAGAAATGTATTCAGCATAAACAGTAAAACAGCACAGACATTTTAACACGGTTAGTGATACCATCGCCAAAACCATGTACTTCTTCAAACCTACTACTGCTAAGAACACAAAAAGCAAGGAAGCATATTAGGAATGAAAAATATGTAAATGTAGCTAAGGAACTCCAATATAAATCTGTTATGAGGTACTTAAAAGAAATGAAAACGTTTGTTGTACATTCACCTTTGTATCCTTCTTCAACACTTCCGTGTTTCTCCTCAGTATTTCTATCCCCGCCTTGTCTGACTCCTATTGGCCAATGAGTGCACGTTTCGATCCCTAATTGGTTCAAATAAACTGTCTATCTCATCATGGTGTCTCGGCAATAGCATTCCCCCTACAAACAGCGGCGCCTTTTTTTAATTCCTACCTGAAAGACGAGCGATGCGTGCGGTAGAGCTGGGCAAGTTTTAATAACGACTTCATTTAAAATTGAAGTAAAGCTTTTACAGAGCTTTTAACTCAAATTAGCAAAATGTTCTGTATGTTATTTCACACATATTTTACAAACTTAAACTTTGTTGCCTGATTATGAATAAAGTTTTTAATCCCGAATTACAAAAATGCAGAAAATACTAACAAATTCATTTCTAGCCTCACTAACTTAGAATTGTTTTTAACATTACAATGCTGATGTACAGAGTTAGAAGCTTCTTAAAGTTGACTCCATTGACTGCTCCCCTCTCTGTCACTGTCCCTAAAATGTACCTTAAGGTTTTATTTGTTTTGTTTGTTTGTTTGTTGTTTGTTACTTGTCTTCTTGGTGTTTGGTTTTGTAAATTTTTGGAATGGAGCCACACAGTCTCCTGAATCAGGGCACATTTCACTACATGGTATACTCGGTAACCATGTACGTGACAAATAAACTCTTTTGACTTTTTGACTTGACTTTTGAAGTTGTCCAATCTAGATTAAAACAAAGTTCTTCTCTCCACACAGTGGCCTGCAGTTGTGGCCGTGCCCGTAACAGGTGGAGCCAAAGATGTGATGAGTTTAGGCTTTTCTATCAAACGGTAAATGATCATTTATTTGGCTCTATTTTAGTGCCATAATCTAAAGGAAGCTAAACTTAAAAAAAAGATCCACAACCCAGGGAGATGGCAGAGGGACATCACTCTGTGCTCCAGGTGCGCCCATCTCAGCCTGAGTTTTCCACAAGCCACAGTGCCACGTTTTTTTTTAAGGGGTACTGCTTTACAATACGGGTCATCCTTGATTTGCGATGATCAATGTATGACAAACAATAATAAATAGAAATAATTTTCAAAATGAAATGGACAAACATTGTCAAATTTATTTTTAATGATTTTCAAAATTCTGGTCAGCAAACAAGCATCTTACAACTAATTAAAACACGTATACATGAACATCTTGCAATTTACAATATACAGCATCTGTACGGTATGAGGTCAATGTAACAGTAGTGTCTGCTGACAGCTGTATATGAAATATGTGAAAATGTTGCGTGCACACACATCATATGCATATGTGACATCGCAGCGCAATGACTGTGTGAGGTGAACGCTGTAGAAGACCGTGTGCTGCTACACGATGGCAGTATGTCCCCCGCACACAGCAAGCAACCACCTTGTCACGCCTGCTCCACCACAGCCTCTTCCCTCTCTTTTCTCCCTCCCTTCAGCACCGAAAAGATCACGAAACATAGCTGTTCCCACTGCCGAATCACGGAAAGAGGCGGATGGGGCTGATTAATTCGGTACACGTCTTTCTTTTTTTTTTATCGTGCATCTCGCAGAACAGAAGTGACACTGAAAACCCCTCTCTTTGGTTTACCGGCAGAACAGTCGCAAGAGATCCCGTTGCTTGGTTTACTACATCTGACAATTCTGTCATATGGTACAGAATACTTAAGTATTTAAAAATGTTATGAACATATTGCACTTTTTAAAATGTTCCTAAAGAATACAGTACCAAATTGTTTAATAATGGTATGGCTAATGTACTTTATGGTGGTCAGAAATAAAACAAAATAGGTCAAAATTATTGATAAATGTTTGAAGTTCCCCTATGGTGGATTATATACTTAGAAATAATCACTGTCAGGAGTACAATCCAACTTACAACCTGGTTGTTAGTCTTTAACTCGGTTGCAAGTCAATCTATACTGAAAAGTTGAAGCCAGAGACCCACAAAATAAGACATCCTCAGGCATGAAGGCAAGGCACCACTTCTGAGAAGTCAACATATTACTTTAATAAAAATAAAAAAAAACTAACAATTTGTTGGGAACAAGCAGCTTGATTATAGAGTTTAAAGTCTTTTCTTCATGGATGACAAAAAACCAATTTAGAACTTATCCATTTAGTTTTATAACAAAAAGTCAAACACATTGGTGGCTATTCCTTATATAAACAGCCATGCAAATGTAGAAACTGCATTGTTTTAATTAAACAAAATCTCAGACAGCTTTTGCCTGTGGGACAACTATAAAATGTTATAATAAAAAGTTCACTGGGTGGGACTGAACATGTACAACAGCTAAACCACACACTACACATGACATTTTCCAGTATAAGTGATCTCACCTTTATGTAGATTCGAAAAAAATAGTTGTTTGGGTTCTTTAAAAACAGCTGTCTCCATTTATTTGGTAGGTTTGTCTCTATGAAACCATATTTAAGAGGATAAATGGGGCCAAACATGCTAATTCTTTTGATCAGACTTTAACCCTGGAGTTGAAAAATAACTGAACAGGCAGTCTTCTTGTGTCATATACATCCTTTAATCTGCAAAAAGACAAAAAAGTTCCCAATAAACGGTCTTTTGTAATCCTTCATAATTGAAATACACATTTTTATAAATACAAGTACAGAGAAGTGAAGGCAGACTAACCAATGTGTGCATCAGGGCTGATCCTCATTGCTAGCACTGGGTGTCCTGCTGCGGATCTGACTTCTCAGCTGCTCAATCAGCTCGGGATTCTGCTGCTGCATCTGCTGGGCAAACTGTTGACCCCTGCATACACAAACACTACCAGTTCAAGTCCCAGGTGGGGCTAAACTTAACCAAATTATTCATCCTGAATTGCAAGTCAAGTATTTGGATGGAAACATCCCACTGCAGGTTACTCTGAATAAAAGCAATGATGAAACATGCAATTACTCCAAATTACTGCCTGCTAATTCAGCGCAAGATTTTGTATGAGAGAGTTGCACAGTGCACTTTGGACACAAAAATATATCTCAATAGACAACCATTGTGACGAATAATATTATGCCAGTAAATGAGTAACATCTGAGGCTAACTTACGCTTGAATGAGGCCAGAGAGGTCATTTGTGGTGCCTCCACTTGGAGCAGCTGCTGCTCCTACAGGTCCATATGCTCCAGACATCATCCCTGACATCCTAGATGACATCACAGCAAAGAGAAATTCTTCGGTCAATTTTCTGGCTAGTACAAACATTTATATTCAACCATCTAACATTCTTCATTTCATTAAATATACAATATCTTTTTTATTGTACTTAATTCATTCTGAGCCACGAATTAATGTGAACATACATCATTAATACATGCATTAAACCTATCTTACGTACAGTTGCTGGACTTGTGGGTTATTCATTAGAGAAGAGGCCTGAAAGGAAGGAACAGTTTGTTAAAATACTTTTAACAGTAATAACAAACATGAGTAATATTGCAGTTTGGTGTTTGAAACTATTACTCACCATGTTCATGAACCCAGGATTACTGAGCAAACCAGCCAGATCAAGTCCACCTAGGCCTCCAGTCTAAAGAAGTGAAAATATACATGGTCTAACATTGACATTACACAAACAACAACTACTCAAAATAACACAGTGCCATTTACTCACTGGACTTTGTGACTCCTTCATTTTCTGTTCAGCTATTTTGAGGTTGGATTTGTAGGTTTCATTTTCTGGATCCAATTCCAGTGCTTTCTTATAGTAAGTCACAGCTTCTATATGTTTGTTTAAACTTGCCAGTGCCAGTCTTGACCACAAACAGAAATAAAAATCATTAAAATCATATTAAAGTTCATCTCACAAAAGCAATTCATACCTTAAACAGACAATTCTGGCACTCAAATGTTGGTGTCTACTATTCTTTCTTATGCACCTTATGTTGGGTTCTTACCCCATTCTCCCATATGCTTTACTGTAATTGGGGTCAATTCCAATGGCAAGCTCACAGTCCTGTACAGCTCCTGCGTAATTTCCCATTTTGCTGTAAGCTGCAGCCCTGAAGCGGAAGAACTACATTTAAATAACCATTCACCGCAAGATCAACCCTGTGCCAGGGTTTTATTTTAGTGATTGTCAACAAGCAAAAATTATGAAAAGTCTTCTGACATGGAATACCTGTTGCAATAATAAACAGCATTTTTAGGGTTTATCTGAATAGCTTTAGAGTAGAATTCCACAGCTGCATTGAAGTTCTCCTCCTTCATTTGGTCATTACCTGCAAAACAATAAAGAAAAAGCTTCAAGCTTCAAACATAAATACTTCAAACTGCTAAGGATTAACCAAGAGGCAATTCAACGTGGACCCAAACCTTCTGTTTTTAGTCTTTCTGCTTCAGCAATCTGCTCCTCTGTGGGGGAATCTGGAACAAGGTTGATCTTCACCTGGGGACTCCCTGCGGGCTGAAAAGCCACAGCAGACAATCTGAGGTTTACACCTGTACAGTAGAACATCCGTTCTCTAGGCGAGGTATTTGAAATCATATTTAAATTCAACATTTTTCTAAATTAAGATTACACAATACCGTAGGTGCAGCCGAAGCAAAAATCTCCGGTAACGTTTGACCAACCGCTAGGGTCTGGTCTTCCATAGAGACACCAAACGCTGTCTCTAGACACTGAATTGCGACTGGAAGAGAGACAATAACTTAATACTTTTTCACAGGGACAGTGACAAATGTAGAATAAATTCTCTAAGGTCAACCAAAGGGGACATGTGTTCTACCCTCCAGGCTTTCCTGCGCATCTGAGGATAAGCCACCCGAGTTGAGCTGTTCGTGAAGGAACTGGATGATGGAGAAGGCGAGGCGCTTCGTGTCCGTCATGTTCTGCCCGCACCTCTGCTCTGCTTCTCGCGATACTACAGCTGAAAAACACCAACACGTGAAGTGCAAACAAAAAACGTGCGACACCGCACAGCACGTCCACGTCACAGAGTTTATTTTAAACAAATAAAAAAAGGAAACAACTGCTTCGTTAGCGCTCCCTTAAAACGGAAGGAATCAGGTTCGAATCCCCCTGGCGTAGTACCCTTGATCAAGGTACTTATCGTTGACACAGTAAAACTACCCAACTGTAAAAATGAGTAAACCGTTTAGCGTACAAGCCTAGCGTTACAAGTCTCAGAGGAAAAACGTCAGCTGAATGAATAACTACTAAAAAGGCGTACATGAGAGAGCTATGCTATAACTCGCTAGAAGCTCAAGGTTTCGCAGTGGCTACAAACTTGCTAGTTCAAACTTATCCAACAGTCCACAATGTGACCGTGTCATTACTTTTAACCTCAGCCTTCAGCACTGGAATACAGTAATACAGCCGCTGACAAAAAAATTATATTCAGTATGTAAGTGTAGGGCAAGCTGGTAGAACCAGTGTCGCTGCGCGCTGCCTCAGCACAAGACGAATATTCCAGCAAAGAGGTGGCGGCTCCGCGGCCTTCCCGGAGCGGCGCAGCTAGCGCAACAACAATGGCTTTTCCACCTCTCGCAGTCTCCCATCAACTACCTACGCTTTTCGGATCGCTTTAGACCCGCAATTCGTTCCGGACTACATCCCCGTTAAATCCTTTTTCTAAGTAAAGTAAGACGGGTTCATAAAGTTTGCGCTTACCGCTTGCCTATACCTCTCTGTACGTGGTGGCGAAACTGGGGTTGTTCACGCGTCGCATGACTAAGACGTCATTTGAAGGCGCCCGGGGGGTGGCAGTCGCGGGTGTTTTTCGGCAGCGAGTTTGTTGTCCGCGTCCGTAGTTGTTCGGTGCTGAGCGTCGGGAGATTTGCGCTGTATTACGAAATCCGTCGCCGATGTTGCTGTTTAAGGATAAGGAAAACGCTCTTGTGCTTCCGCTTACACTGCCGTTAAAAAGTACGAAATCACGAAGGGATTTTTTTTTTGCTGTTGAAACAAACTGAACCTTTTATTCACCAAGGCAAATCGATACAGTCAGAAAATAGTCATACCTATATAATATCATATATGAATAATTCTATAAATTATTTCTGCTCAGGTCTATTCTTCAGACTTTGTGTTCATAAGAGTCCCCCATGTGCTGCAGTGACAGTTTTTACAACCATTCTGTTTCTCATTATATTCAGGTGTATTCCTCCCTATAATTATTTATTCTATAATATTTGTTCTAAGTTATCTCAAACAATAATAGTAATTTGTAACTATATTAATGTTTTTCCTAAAGTTTTTGATCAGTTTAATAAGTTATTGAATACAATGATCAGTTTCTTTCAACAAAAAAATTCCTTTGTGGTTACAAACTTTCAGTTTTGTTTGACCAAGTATGTGCATGTTTTCAGCTTCCCAGACTAATTTTCAACTTTTGTTGTGTTGCTTTGTCAATGAAAACATTACTATGCTTCCAAGTCTGCAGTGTTCCAGTATTTGTTCTATTATATGTGCTTATATAGTAATAATGCACTTACAGTTCTGTAAAATGTAATGAGTTATAGTACATTTCTCACCAATTTAGGCAATTGCCTGTTTTCTCTACCTTGATGTACGTCGCCCACACCAATTCAGCAGGGCAGAACGTCAGAATTTTGGGAACTACCAGATACCTGATGCTACACAGGGTACAGGGTTCATCAGGGAACCATATGCTTGAAGGTGAGCTGTGTAGTCTTTTTTTTTTTAGCTCTTTAGGTGCCTTTGTCAACAAGGAGATGGAAGAAGCCCAACCATCTCATCTACACAAGGGAACACAAACCAGATTGTGTTGTTCTGCCTCCTCAGCACAGATCACCAGTGTGACACAATGGAGTCCCTGACACAGGTGGCACAGCAGTTTACAAATGCACCTCAAGGGAGCTTCATGAATTAAGTTACGTCAGATGCACGGAAGTTCTAAGTAAAAAACGTGTTTATGTGATATGTAGGTTGAAAATATTCCTTTTTTAAAAATTTAATTCCAGTCATTTTCTTTTCAGCCGTTAACCATATATCAATTTATACACATCTTTATTTTAAGTAGATATTAAATGGAGATTTTCCTCTGTTAAACTCCAATTTTACATAGATATTAAAACAGCAAATGTCATATTTCAAAATTCACAAACAGAGTAATAATCTGCAACGTCTGCTAATGAGCAAGAACTGTTCATTATATATTCATAAGCTATCCAAGTCACTGTTACACATAATTTCAGGTGTTTCACACCTGCATAATGTTACCCCATGGGCCCCTTTCATGAGCTGGGTTGGAAAGTGTAAACACATGTTGTCTTGGAGTCCTGGGTCCCAAGAGAAATCCAAATGAGAAAAAAAAGAAAAACAACTTGTCCTCTTGCTCAACACATGTGTATTTCACAGTTTGCTTCTGAAGGTTTGCATGAGAAACAACCAAGAGAGCGACAGGGAAGGTAATGTGCATTCTGTTATACTTTTTGTGCATTTTGTTTGACTCATTTTTCATTCTCTAGTTTAAGACTAAGATTACCTCTGATCTACGGCAGGTTATGGTTTAGTAGCACTGTGTTGAAGATTTATGAGAATTACATTTTATGAGCGACTTAAAGTTCAGTGTAAGTAAAATTGGTGAATAATCCTGTTGGTACATGTACCTTCACTTCTTGGAAAGCCCCTGGTTGCAGGATTGAATGAGAGAACAGGAGGTGTTTCAGTGACTGAATATCTGAAGTATAATTTGGGGCAATGTCGCTGAAAGAGGCCCTGGGCTTACAACTGCTGAAGGGACAGAGTACAGAAGGCTTGGAAATCAGGTCCAATGTGGTTCGGGTCTTTATCAGCTCAACTTTTTCAGGTAAAAAACTTGTGCAAATATATATGAATTTTTAATTTTTTTGGACTTGTAAATTCATTTATATATTCAATTTTTTCTGGTTCATGAATTTGGAAAAGGTAAACAGTTATACTGAAAATAAAAGGTAATATTAAAACCATCTGAATTACCTGTTTTTAGATATGAGGAATGAACGAGATGCATTGCTTGAAAAGGCATATCCAGAACTTCAAGCGTTCTGTCACACTCTGGGCCTTGTATTTGAGGTGCGTACCCTGATGCTCCAGTCCTCAGTATATCAGGGTTTCTTCTGTGGGTGTTCATCTGCCAATATCAATGTATAGATTCTTTAACACATACAAACATTTTTTGTATCTGTACTGTATGGTCATAAGTATGTGGACACCTGAGGATCACCCCCAAATTGCTTGTTGAACATCGCATTCCAAACCCATGACCATTAATATGGAGCTATTCTGCCCTATTCTGCTATAACACCCTACATCTTCTGGAAAGACTTTCCGCCAGATTTTGGAGCGTAGCCGTGGGAATTTCTGCCCATTCAGCCACGAGCGTCAGTGAGGTCGTGCACTGATATTGGGCGAGAAGGCCTGGTTGGCAGGCCAATTCATCCTAAAGGTGTTCAGTGGGGTTGAGGTCAGGGCTCTGTGCAGCCACTCAAGTTTTTCCACACCAGCCTAGGCAAATCCTGTGTTTATGGAGCTCACTTTGTGCACTGGGGCCCAGTCATAATGAAAAAGGAAAGGAGCGTCACAAAACTGCAGCCACAAAGTTGGAAGCACACAATTGCCTAGAATGTGTTTGTATGCTCTGTGGGTGTGGTTGAAACAGCTCAGCTCAATCATCAGAGGTGGAGTGCACATACTTTTGTCCATACAGTGTAGATCCGGTATTCTCTAAATATCAGTATAGAAACATTGTTTAGTAGATTACCTCATTCATCGGGCTTATTAGAATTTATTTATTCCTAGTGTTAAATCTTGAGGTGGACCTTTATTTATGAACTGGTGTTGCAGACAAAAGGTGCACAAGACACACAGAGGTTAAAGAATGGATGCACAATTTGGTTGTGCTAACAGGCAAAAATAATTACAGAGCCAAAAGTTCAGGTTCCATACATTCCTTAAACATGATTCAGGTGTTGTAACAGCTGCTGCACCTGGATTTTGCCAGAAGCAAATCCAGCTACAAAAAGACATTGTGCGATGGGGAAGAAGTATTGCTGTTGTTTAATAATTCTTGCTTTTGATGCTGTTACTAGGCTGATAAGAGAAAATCTAAACACAAAAGTACTGAAAATGAAAGGCATTGTTGTTCATATGCAGATGAATGAGCGAGGAGCATCTCACTGATTTACAGTTTTCACCTCTGAGCAATTTTCTATAATGCAGTTAGATCGACTTTGTTACTAACATAAAGGTTCCTAATGTATGAAACTTCTGTTGCATCTAGTTGTGGTGCACAGAAACCATAATTTATCAGGCTTTATTTTGTGTGTGTGTGTGTGTGTGTGTGTGTGTGTGTGTGTGTGTGTGTGTGAGATTACAATGCATTGGAATTCTGTCTGGCAAATATCTTGCTTTAAACTCTGTTTCCAGCATGGGCACCAGACTGGCATGACCTTGCAATGAACATGTAGTTTATGAAAATTAAAAAATAAATAACAGTATAAGCTGTATCTGTAAATGTTGTGGAATGAACATGGTCTTAGAATCATTAGAGCTTTACACCATGTATGTTGTTCATGAGTGAATAAGTGACTGTTTATTATTTTCCATTCAAATATCTAAGGGCATCTTCAGTCTTTGATGAAGGGTAGAACTAAACCTCATAAATGATCAATACGGGTTAGTCACTCCTGTACTGAACCAAGGGATTCTTAATTTGAAATACATTATATACTTACACATAATGTACACAAATGCACATTTATGCTGTATATGGTTGATATCCATGCTTGTTTTTTAAAACACTCTTTCAGGTGGTCGACTTGAGATGGGGTGTTGGGGATGCAGTTGCTGTTGATCACATGACCACTGAATTATGTCTAGAGGAGATGCAGTCTTGTAATGTGGTGTCAGCTGGTCCAAGTCTCACTGTGAGTTTCTTTGCTTTTAATTTTTTAAAAACTGATTTACGTTCAGGCATCTTTCACACTGGTGCCTGCTTATCGATGTTCAGCAATTTCTGTAATATGTTTAATGCTGAAATCTATTTGCTTACATATTTCAGTTTTTTATCTCCCTGGATCTAAGGTTCTGCTGGGAAATCGCTATGGCTACCGCCCCATTCCCCGCATCATCCCAGAAAATGAGTTTGAGCTGCTGTTGTCCAAACTGAGTGATAATATAGAGGGAGTAAAGCTGCTCAACCAGTGGTTCTGGAAAGATTATAATGCTGTTCCACCCAGCTATGTCCTACAGTCAATAACTACTCATTTACCTCATTATTGTGATACTCGACCTGAAGTTAGCGTACAACATGACAAAGATGTCATTACCTGGCAGCACACAGAGGCCCAAATACTGCTGCTGCTACGCACTGCTGCCCTACAAGCGGAGAGGGAAGGAGCTGTCAGTGCAGCACAGAAACACAAGTTCTTTAAATCTGGTCAGAGAACTTAAATTGTTTAACCTTCTAATATGTAAACTGATAAAATAGGAATTGAATTTATGCAGATATGTAGTTATCCATATTTCTTTCCCTCTGCCATCTAGTGACTGAGTGGGAGATCGAGCTCGGCCTTCTGGGCAATGGAAAGAAGGACCAAAGCACTGTGGTCTTTGTGCGGGAGTTGCCTCGACTGAAGAAAAATGACAATCAGAGGAAAATTTCTTACCTTATTGATATCACTGCTGATGGCCTAGTGGATGCTGAAGCGCAGGAGCTCCTGTCTGCCCTCAAGTCTCAAATCTATGCAAAGTGTTCTGACTTTCTGAACCTGCACTGCGTGGAGCTAAGCAAAGGCAGGATGGATCCCAGCTGCAAGGAGCATTCTCAGTACCTCCAGAGCTTGTGTGAACAGTTCATCTCCCAGATGAAGGCAAAGATCAGCAGGGCCACTACGCACACCTTAGGAGCTAAGTGGAGTTGGCTGTCGCAAGAGATTGCTCATCATATGATGCTAAGTACTGCTAAATGTGCCGTTTTCTCTGGAAGGCAGACTCTCCTGGGTAAACTCTGTCTCAACATGTGGGAATCAGCTAACACCTGTCATGGACCACTTGTTGTGTTTGGTCCTTCTGGGATCGGCAAGACTGCACTGATGTGCAAGCTGGCTCAGGAAATGCGCGCAGTTCTCGGCCCAAAGGCAGTGGTGGTGCTGAGGCTCTTGGGAACCACTCCTCTGAGCTCTGACATCAACTCCGTTCTGAAGAGTGTCTGTTTCCAGGTATGTGGAGCACTTGATCTGCGGCTCCCTGACTCACTGACTACCAGTTCTCATGAAGATCTTGTAAGATTCTTCCGTGCCATCCTCATAAAGGCTTCACAAAAGAGGGACTCACTCCTCATTCTACTGGATGGCCTAGACGAGCTTTCTGAAACAAACCACGCACATAAGTTGAACTGGTTGCCCAAAGAGATTCCACCAAATATCCATCTGGTGGTGTCCACCGTGGATTCTGGGCCCACAAACCTGAAAAGTTTTGAAGGAATTGTACAGCAAGACAATTTCTTTGAAGTCGAGCAGCTGACCTTCGATCAAGTTCAAGAGATTGTAAAATTGTACTTGGGTACAGTGAAACGGTGTCTGACTCCAGAGCAGTGGAACGTGGTTCTGAGTCCCTTCCAGCAGTCTGGTGACCCCCTCCTGCTGAATCTTACCCTCAAATCAGCCACGCAGTGGGCATCTTACGCCTCTGTTTCCGAGCTGCAGCTGGGCACCACCGTTCAGGAGGCTGTCTTAATGCACTTAGAGAACCTGGAGATGATACATGGGAAGCAGTTGGTCAGCTCTGCTCTGGGATACATTACTTTAGCTCAGTAGGTCATTTTATTTTTTTGTCATCAAGCTAAACATTTTGAATGATGCTGAACAATTTAGACAAGATGAACCTTTCAACAAATGTGTTCATTAAAAGTGACGCGATTAGGTTTGACGTCCACCACTGCATTTCCTTCAAAATGTTGATTTTTCACATGAATTATTTTCCAGTTATGGATGAGTTTTCAATGTAGTATTTCACTGTAGCAAGAATTTACCGCCACTGTCAGTGTGTAGGGAACATTAATATTTTTGACTGATGTTTAAATAAATAAATAAATAAATAAATAAATAAATAAAGTGATGTTCTAACAGTTGGGTGATGCTAAAAAGGTGGGAAAACACAACTGCCCATGTACTGCAGTATTCAAGTCATAAATAAATAAGGATAATATGATACTAAGATGAAGATGCTTACACAAAGAGAAATACTGTAACTATTAGTTTGCATTGTTTGTTTTGTATTTTGAGGTTTATATCAATATGACATCAATGGAACTTTTGAAACCAGAATAGCTGCACTGCAGACACACAAATAACTACAATGTGTTTAAAGGATTTATTTTATTAGTAATTTTCATTGACTGCACTTTCTATGATTCTCCGTTCATTGAAATATTTTGTGCCAGCCTGCATGGTTGTCTGAAAGCCTTACACATGGCGAAGGACACTAACATTTTTACTTCGTTCCTACATCAACACTTTTTCCGCCTACTGTGGAAGTAAAATAACATCCTTGAAAAATGCTGCTGTTCAAAACATTAGGCTTGTTTTGTTGAAAATAGGTATACACTTTCATAAGCTGCTGTAAAATTCTTTGCTATACAGGACTGCCTTAAATGAGAATTGAGTGTCTATTGGTTGAAATTAAGAAACATTACATTTTTCAAATAAAAATGACTCAAATAAATGCTTATTTTATGTTAATGTTAGGTTAATGCCATTTTTGTTCATTTACATTTCGTTTGTTCTTCCATATATTAGTTTGTGCTTTTAAGAACTGTTATTATCTTTCTCAGAGATGGATTATCGGAAGCAGAGCTGTGTGACCTGCTCTCCTTGGACGATGAGGTCCTAAATGAAGTTTATCAGGACAGGTTGCCACCAAATCACACCCTCGTCCGCCTGCCCCCTCTTCTGTGGTTCCGGCTCAAGCGTGACCTTAGAAGACACCTTGAAGAGAAACAGATCAACGGGATCAAGATGCTTGGCTTGTATCACAGGTAAAGGTGTAAGATGCTCACAACTTATTCTGACCCTTCTTTGTTTGTTTCAGTTCTAGACTGATGTTACATTTGAAAATAGCTACTGTATATTTCTTTTTTAGTAATAATAGCTGGACAACACCACTTTGGTGAAAATGAGTTTACTTGATTTACTAATGCATACAGTTAGAAATGAGTATATTAGAGGGGCAGCACAGGTTAGACGGTTTGGAGACAAAGTCAGAGAGGCGAGATTGCGTTGGTTTGGACATGTGCAGAGGAGAGATTCGGGATATATCGCGAGAAGGATGCTAGGGATGGAGCTGCCAGGCAAGAGGAAGGCCTAAGAGAAGATTTATGGATGTGGTGAAGGAGGACATGCAGGTGGTGGGGGTGACGGAGAGAGATGCAGAGGACAGGAGGAAGTGGAAGCTTTTGATCCGCTGTGGCGACCCCTAACGGGAGCGGCCGAAAGAAGAAGACTAATGCATACAGCTAGGTGTTGTATTCAGTAGTTTATCAGACATAGCTTTCCTCCGTTACCGTCCTGTTTAAACTTTTGCCTAAAATTTCAAACATGCAGTCTTATACCTAACCTTTGTTTTGTCTTGTCTCTGAATGTATAATGTGTATTTTAGACAGGTTATCACAGTTTTATGGGAGCGGTACCTCTTCATGGAGCAAAGGATCAAGTGTCACAGGGTCTTCTCAGAGTACTTTCTGGATCGGTGGAGCCAGGGCAGGGTCAAGCCTTTGTTTCTCTCTTCCCTGAAGACTAAATTGCTTGCTGACAGGAAGGTATTTCCACACTGCTATTTTACATGTGGAATTTTCATTTCCATTTTGCAAAATGTTGCCTTTGACTTGGTCCAAAAGCATAACCAACCAATGAAATAGATTCTCCGTTCGCAAGCCTGTTTACTTGCCATGAACAAATTAACTCCAGAAGCCTTGCTAAAGAAGAATGACTGAGTTTATCATGGTGTTTCGCCTCATCGTTCAGGTGTGCCCTCAACCACTCTGGTTTGCTGAGGGTGTTGCCAACAAGAGGAAGCTACGGGAGCTGCTGTACCATCTTGTCCATGCAGGTTGCTGGGAAGAGCTCCACCAGGAAGTCATTGGTAACGTGAAAAAGCAAACCTCTTTTAAGGATGCATGCCCAAACACAATAGACAGACAGTTTAATAACTGAAGCAGAAGGTGGTTATATGCCTGTAATTCTTCTTCCAGGGAATACAGAGTGGTTGTGGTGTAAGACTGTGACCTGTGGGATAAACAGCATTGTTGAGGATCTGTCTCTTTGCCTTGAAGTTCAAGATTTTACTGAGATCCAACTAATCAAAGACACATTTGTACTCATGCAACCAACTGTTGATTGCATCGATGGTAAAATGGGTGAGTTAACAGCTTTATCTCTGCTGAATTTTCTAGTATTTTCTTCATTATGCATACCGGATATGGTTTCCTGTTATCACAATGTGCCGGCATAATCCCTGGAGATCCCTCAACCCCATGATCGCAGATATTTTGAAGGAACCAGAGGAATGAATTACCTGTAGATGAGACTTTGGATTTCTTTACACTCAGTTCTTTTTTTCACATCCCCAAAGATCCATCCCTTTTATACACTGAGCTCTTCGCCAGGCTGTACACCCTCGCTGAGATGTACCCGTCGCTGATCGGCCGTCTGTGCTCCCAGTGTCAACAGTGGTTCAATTCCTGTCCTAGTCCAGTTCTGGTCCCCACATGTGGCTTCTTCCAGTCTCCAGGAGGAGCTCTGAAAACAACCCTAACCGGTTTCCACAAAAGTAGGTTTGAAGAAGACTCTTTATTTCACCATTTCATCATTCATTTGTTAATGGTTCATAAATGTGAATAAATGGGTGGGGAGCCATGTGGTGTCAGTGCACAAATGAGATCCACAAAAGCCTGAGCGTACAGTACATTTAAACTCTTCTTGTAGTTGAAATTCCTGTGAAGAACTCATTCTGTGGTCCTCAGGCATCACAGGGATGGATGTGTGCCAGGAGAAAGAACTCTTGGTGGTAGGATCAGAGGATAGGAATGTGATTGTATGGAACCTTGAAGATTTAGAAGCTGTCCACACACTTACGGAACACACAGGTGAGAAACGCTACACTACATAACACATAAATGGCTATGACATTTGCACACATAAAATGATAATATGTATTAAATTCAATTTAGCCACAGTTACAGTATTTTAGAAATGGACCATAATAAATGCCATTTAATACTTTGCATTTAAGCACTGTGCATACTTTCTTCTTGTGTTCTCCGCAGCTGGGGTGCAGTGGGTGAAGATAGTAAAGAGAGGGGCTTGCTTCCTTTCCTTGGCCTTTGATGGCACCTTGAGGCTCTGGAGTCTGATCAGTGGAAGACAGCTATACTGCATCCAGACGGAGGTCTTGCAAAGCTCCCACCATCTCCCACCAATCCATGTGTTTGAAGAAAAATCCCTCCTTCTTTCCACAGATGGACTACAGGTACCACAGTTGACACATGTGTGATCTCTTGAAGGTGGCAGGGATTTGTATGTGTGTATTTTTTATATTAGCTGTTTAATTTTTAAACGCATGTCTATGAATGTGTTTTAATTTTTGGTTACTGGATCCCCAACTAATACTCTGTGACAGTTTTGTTTAGTTTTTGTGCAAAAGACAAGAAGTACTGAAAGGGTACTTTGCTTCAAAGAAAGTGTGCTTTACCTTGTTTTAACAGATTGAGTAAAGAGTAAACATTTAATTTTGCTACAGGTTAAAGCATGGAACCTTGAAACTGGAGACCTCATCTTCCAGGTTGCAGGAGGTGATGGGCAGATGACTATGTTGGGCATTCTTGATGAAACACTTGTGGTCCTCCCTGACAGAGGACCCCTCACCTTCTACGATTTATCTGCTGGAATGGAGAAAAGACAGATTTGTGCCACAAATCCACAGAACTTCATGCCCACATGCACCGTTCCTCTTAAAACACAATGCAGACTGATTGTGGGATCCCAGGATGGCTCAGTTTGTCTGGTACTTATTTGTCTTCTGCAGTGAGCGCAAAGTCTGAAATTCTGTGCTTCCGCATTGCATGCAGTAATTAAATTTATGCTGCAGCAACTTCTAAAACCACCCATGTACCCGTCGGTTCCTGATCTGATTTATTTCCATCCATAGGTTTCAACAGACAAGATTGAGACTGTCACAAAGTTGTCCTCTCCAGTTTCGTTTCTGCTCATATCTGACAGTGAGCACTTGCTGGCAGCAGGTACAACCAAGATGTCTTTAAGAATACGGAAAATCTTTGCATCGTTTACTGCTGCATGAGTAGAAGATGGAAAATAATGTTACTGTTGTTCGGATTTAGGGTTTGAGAAACAAGTAGCCATGTACCATGTCCAGGCCAACGCGGTAGAGAGGTTCCTAGCTCACGCTTTCCAGCACGATGACGTTGTGCTGACAGCAGCCACGCCGAACCACTGCAGAGTCCTGATCACAGGCTCAGAGGATCATGTCATAAGGGTCAGCACCGAGCAGTTTGCATTGCTTAACATTACTGCATATAACTGTAAATTCACGATCCATACCCATAGCAGTAGAATAATAACTCACCCTAGGTTCAGTCTGGCCACAAGCGGGGACTTCAGTATCTGTGGTGTAATAAATACTGCTAAATAAAGAGAAATTTATTCACTTATTTAGGCCATATAACAGGAAAGAAAAGGACATAAAGGAAAATACAGGAAGTTTTTACAAATGCATGCTTGTATTTTGTCTCTTCTCTTCTTAGATATGGTGTTTGTCCACTGGAGACCTTCTGGACTCCTTCATTGGAATGGGGGGCCCTATCACTGCCCTGGTGGTGTTGGAGGACACTATTGTCTCTGCCTCTAACACCATCCACTGCCTGAAGCTCTGGAAACTCAGATACAATCACAAGCACAAAATGAACAATTGCTTCCCAGCCAGCAGCCCCCTTGTTACCCTGTCACGCGATGGCAAACATGTGTATTTCTTGAAACATGGGAACAGGGCAGAAGTTGTCCCATGGAACTGTCAAACTGGTAAATATGATAATGTGTATAATGAAAAAATGCTCAAATGTGACTTTTAAGAAGGTGTTTACATGCTTTTGCATTTGATCTGAACACTTACCTGTGTGACGGTAGGCACTGCAGCTGAAACCATGGCCGTGTCTGCTGAGGTTAGCTGCCTGGAGCTGGCCCAGAAGAAGAAGATGCTTTTCTGTGGGGTGAAGACTGGCACGATCCTCATCTACCCGTTGGCATATGCACCAGAGACCCTGTGTATCCCCCCTCCCGAGACCCTGCCAGCAGTACGGTGCATGGTGACCAGTCCAGCAGAGGACAGGATGGCCGTTGCTTATCAGGACAGCATCTGTGTCTTTGAGATCACCGAAAGGGACAGTTTCCCATGTGTGGAGGGACCCTGCCACAAGCTGCCGCTCTCTCTTCTCCATTCCCCCATCTCCTCCCTAGCTTTGCTGTCAGATTGCAGGCTGCTCAAAGGTGCGGAGAGTGGAGAGGTTATGCTTTATGACTTTAAGAACACCTCAGTGGCCTCCATGGACAGACATCAAAGCAAGATCACCTGTGTCTCAGTGAGTAACAGCGGATCACTTGTGCTCATTGGTTCCCAAGATTCAGTCCAAAGGCTGTGGAATTTGTCACCTCTGGAGCTGAAATACACAATGGAATACAAGGTGAGTTAAACCGAACATGCAACTGTTTATGAAAATTCTGTAGCTGATTTTTAAAGTATAACTTTGTTTCTCTTCTTTCTCCCAAAATGTAGGGTTTCTTCTTTGAGGGAGTTCTTTGTTCTGCTTTTTCGGAAAATGATCAATATATCTACACAGGGTCCCAGGATCGGACTATCAAAGTCTGGGAAGTTGTTAGCGGTAATCATCAGTTTTTCTTACCATTTCCAATAATAGAGGCAATACACAGTGAAGAATTAAAATTGCACATTTTGTACACTGGCTCCTTATGCTGCAAACATATGAGTTGCAAATATCAGACAAGAATAAGATAGGAACCAGTTTTACAAAGCACAAATATTTTCCAATATTTATTTATTTTTAATTGTATTTTCTCCACTATTTTCTAATTAGTGAAAGAAACCTGCATTTCTGCACCCAAAACATTAGCAGGAAGTAAAATGTACACAAAGAATACAGGTGTGAGTTTGATTCACCTGGCTTCCACAGTGTTTACTACTCATGTCTGATGTTCATGAGTTGTAGAAATTGATTAAATATGACAAACATTACATTTGTTTTCGGGAAGAATTGGTCAATATTCAACTTTAAATAGGAGTTCGTCTTAAAGTAGTTTTAGTGCAGCTTGAAGTTAATAAAAATGTTACAGTGAAGCTTTGCAACGTATTTTTATTATTATGGCTGCAGTGAATTTTTTTTTACAGTTTTTAACTTGTAAATAAATCAAGATAATAATAGGGAAGGCAGTCATAAATTAACAAACACTGTGATGTGATAAATTGGTTAGCAACCAGGACTGAATAGGAGGTTCATGAGATTGTGTATTTTTATACATGCCAATTTTAAATAAATTTTAACATTAGTGTATTGAGTTTTAATATTCAATAATATTTACTATTAAATGTGATTTAGTGGTAAAAGTGACACTGGAGTTACCAGCAAATCCTTGTACTAGTTAACAGCTATAGAATAAAGTTGAGGAGCCAGTGTATTTTGTATATTTTCTTGCTATTAAATGAAATGTTTTATTCAATTGGCTAAAATTAGCCTTATTTTCTCAGCACTGTTCATTTAATACTTTATTTCTTCAAGTTTTTTGTTTAACAACTAATTATGTATATTTTTCTTATCGCTGCTTCTAGGAAATTTGTTAGTTGTCCAGTATGTCTATGCACCGGTAACCAAAATACTATCCTACAAGGATGGTTTTGCGGCTGTTTCTCAGCTGGGTCAGGTGATCAAGGAGAGGTTCTCCTGTCCAAAGAAAGTCAGCCTGTGGAACAACCCGGTGAGAAATATCCGAGCCAAATATCGAGTTATTTCCAGAGTGCGAGGGTGCAAGCAATCAAGCAACACAGCGATGGCGGAACTCAAGCCAGCTCAGTGCAACCTCACCAAAACCAAATCTCAGCACACATGCAGTCTCTTTTAACAGCACATTTGAGATTCACTGCCATCTGAACCATCTACAAAGCTAGCTACGCTTTCAGGAGACAACTTCAATCTGTCTCACCTCGTGATTGAAACTGGTCATGTTTCTTTATCGGCAACACTCAGGTAAATCATTTTATTTTAGTGGCACTTTTCTGCATAATTTATAAAGTTCATTGTAGTCACATATTGTTTACTTCTGGAAAAACTTCCTTACAACTGGACATTTGAAACATATATACTGAATGATGTGACATTTTCCTTTAAATATACACTATTTATATTTAATATGATACCATGTATTTAACATATATTAAGCTTTAAAAATGAAAGCAGTAATAATATAGGTGTAATATATAATATTAACTCTGTAAAAATGTTTGTGTTCATGTTGTTCTGTGCCCTGGAGTAATAATGACATCATAGAAAAGTTGGCATCAAATTTTATTTACATTTGTGTTTATAATGATGAACATTATAAGATGTTTTTACATCTAGATGCAAATAAACATTTTTTGCAGACAGTTGTTCAATTCCCTTTAAATGACTTTTCATGGTTATAAAAATACCACTGACAGTTCAGAGAAGTAACAGGATCCAAAATGATGATAGGAAGGGGCAAAAATAAGGCATTTTTGTGCTATACAACATTGCTGCAGAATAAATTTACTGTTTGTTTTCACTGCTGTTCTGTACAGCTGAATTACAGACTGGTTTAAACTTGAGAAGAATGCATACTTTCTAAACCACAGAATAATATCAACTAGAAAGGAAACTCAAGGCAACTGAGCAGTGCAACCCACAAGCACTGCCAGCAAATTTTGATTCACAGTAATATCCACAAACAGACATTTTTTTCCTGTAGTTAACACTGATGCATTGATGTACAGTTATGGTAAACAGTATTTCCAATATATCATATCATAAAAATCTACCCTCGAGTTCCTACATGCGTGTGGTTGATTTAACCTGGCGGTTTCCTGATGTGATTCCCCTGATTTGAGTTATCTGTGCAGCAGCCAAGGAGACCATGCATATCTGGAAGGGGAATAAGGAGAAACAGTCAACAAACCAAAACAGTTTTCATCATTATCTAGATTTACGGTACTTCCTCTATGAGCTGCTCTTTTCAGCTAATAATGCTGTTGTTTGTTCCATACTTGTTCTCATATAAACTGTAACTATCTCTCTTTTTTTTTGCATTTTCTGTACACCTTTCATTAAATTTTTCCTTACTGCCAAATTCTGTCTACATATCTTGTCTACAAAATTTCAGTCTGACTTTTTATATTAAATTTCCCATTTAATTTTGCTGTACAAAGTGGGAAACTTTAAGGACATCACGTATTAAGGAAATATTAAAAGATTAAGGACATTGCTGACCTCAAGGCACAGTATGCCGACAGCCACTCCTCCCACAAAGAGAAGGTTCTGCTTTCCCCAGAGCACAATTTTGTCCAAGCAGCCAGGAGTGTAGATTTTCTTTCCAGCCAAATGTTCATGCAAGTTCTGGGTCCCATAACCACACATGGTGTTGAGCACTGACTGAAAATGAAAAACAACCTTTAGCAAATGTGCACCCTGACCATCTGAACTGTACTGTCCATAATTAAGTAATTCCATAGCACAAGATGGCCTCCTTGACCTCAGTGTAACCAATATAATGTTTTCCTAGAATGAAATGACTGATAACATCCATCTATCAAGAAAGACCAGATACATACTGGTCATACACACATGAACTGTTTTCTATTCTCAGAAAACATGCTTGGTATGAAAAGTATGAATGTGGATGGGTTCCAACCTTCTTTTTTTGTTGTATGCAGCAAGAGAAGGGAACACCACAGCTTTCTAGGCTGGGGTTGGTTTTAGAGCATTCAAAGTATAAATTATACGACCAGTCCTTGTAGGAGTGACCTCCGCAACACTGAAACTGCATAAACAACAGAAAAGGAAAATTATTAAAGGTATGCACAGAGTATTTAATTAAAATAAGCACACCTATACGCCGGTATTCAAGCTCCTGGTTTCCGAATTCCTTACATAAGGAGCAGTGTATATTAATACCTGACTCGAATCAAATTCCTGGCATAATGACTTCTATCTGAACAAGGCTGAGCCAGATCTGAGAAACATTCAATTGAGAAATATTCAAGTGCAAGTGCAAGGCTGGCACTGTATCTGCGACCACGTTCTCACACCTTGCTTCCTGTGGCCCGTGTTCAAAAGCAGTCTGCACTTTGGTGATTTCATTCACTTCTGTTCAGTCCGTAAGCGCTCCAATAACAGTGCAGTATAGGAGGCCAGTTTTATAGCTTTTCTATTGTATATTAATTTAATTTCTTAATTTTTAACAAAAATTTCACTACTAAATGTTCATTGCTATTACTGTTAATAAAGAAACATATGATACAAAATAAAAAAGTAACTGCATATAAATACAAACAGATATTAATTACCCAAGTAACTGTTTGGTAATTGGTATTTAAGGTGTTCTTTGTCACACTGAAATAGGTGTTTTAGAGTCTTAGGAATATTTTGGGAAATTAACTGGTGTTTCTCAGATGAGCTACACTTTTCCTCATAATAAATAATATAAATGGCTTCCAGAGTTTGTTTTATTCCAATGATTTCTAGGAACCAATTACACTGGGATACCAGAGTGTAGGCGCATTGTTACAGTCCACAAGCTGCTCCTTTTTTCAGTCGATATCGCTCATTAATTTAACCTTTTTTTGCACATAGTCCACAATGTTTTCCAGGTCTGGGTCATCTCGGTATTGTTCAATTCCTCTTCTGATCAGCAGGTCAGTCCTCTCCAGAACCTAAGAGGCATTACAATTACACTGGGACTCTTGAAAATAGAGGTGTAAAATGAGCAGTTCCAAAAATAAA
The DNA here is from genome assembly GCA_018136845.1 of Heterotis niloticus. Classification (NCBI taxonomy): domain Eukaryota; kingdom Metazoa; phylum Chordata; class Actinopteri; order Osteoglossiformes; family Osteoglossidae; genus Heterotis; species Heterotis niloticus. The sequence goes on along the minus strand of CM030899.1, from coordinate 10,293,619 downwards.
ACCGGCAAATTCCTGTTTTTTCACATTTTTTTTTCTAAGTCATTTTGTTTCATGCCTGCGTGTTTTATTTAATGGTCTTTTTTACCGAATCAGAGAAAAGAAATCCCGTGACAGCCACTGCTATCTGAAGAAGCAGAATTGCCCCCAGTATTCCTAAAAACTGGGAATAAACACAAATGTAAGCCTGACATATACAATTTGTACAATTCAGTAGTAATCAAAACAGTGTAGGAAAAAAAAGAAATTGTATAAAATTGTTTCTCTTTAACCATATTTACAGAACGCACTACATAATTGTCATATGCTCTCATTATAAAAATCATACTTTCGTATTTTAATGTATCATGGTCAGGTATATTGCAGAATCCCACAAGAAGCAAAAATCCCCATGGCAACACATCTTCCAAGTCATACAGTCATACAAAAAGTGAAATTTGGCCTAACTCACAATTCCCAGAAGACAGACTGAGTTGCGCAGTGCCCCAAAACATCCCAAGAAGGTGACGGTGAACATCAGCAGTCCAACAGATATGAGCAGTAGGGCTGGGTCAGTTGTCAAAGAGTCCACAACATCTGAGACAAGAACACAGATCTTCCTTCTTTAGAGGTACCAAACTGCTCCAGTATCTCCATCCAAATACTTAGCAACATTTATATCATTAACTTCTTTCTTAATTTTCCTTCATTTTCCATTGGCTGAAAGTCATTAATTTAATGTTTTCAACCACAACCATAGTTCACAATGCATAAAACAAAAAAGATCTTTACTTCAATGTAATTTTTGTCCAATTTTACAGTCGATTTTTAAGAAAACTCAACAACACACCACTCGAGAAATCAGGCTTGTTTGCAAATATCTAGGCTGTTGAACGATACTTCAGTACTTCTGTAGTGTGTTTAGCAGCACAACAAATTGCCTGAAAACCATTTTACTTTATCATTTATGTATCTTCAATAATTTGAATAAGAAAACTGAAACAAACTGTTTTACTTACTCCCCTCCTTCGCAAATTTTGCATAAATTCCAAGTGCAATCATAATGGCACCAGCAACCTGTATAGATAAAATACCATAATTTTTTCTTTTTTAAGTTTTCCAGTTGCCCCCACAGTTCCAACACAACATTTTCACATGACTCCTGGGTTTATTTTACAAGAATAATTAGAACTTAGAGGTAATACATACAGTATATTTTAATAGTTAGTCCCCTACTTATAGCTGAAATACACTTTTGTTTTCTCTGATCTGTATGTTTCTTTGCAATAAAAGCATCTGCCTGGTGAATAAATGTAATGCAAATGTCATCAAACTGAAGGGCTGCTGGGTGGGGGGCAGCAGTGGGGATTTTTAAATGGAAATAGAGGAGTGGATTCCCTCCCCCCACCAGCGGCTGAAGGAGATGAGGCTGGCAGGCAGCCCCTCCCACTGGTGAGCCAGGATGCCTCTTGCACTCACCTACGCATTCCCCTCTGACAGGGGTAGCGATGACATATACGAAGTCACGGTAAAGAACCCTGGCTGGACCTAAAGAAGGAGGCTAAAAAGCAGCATTTACGATCAATGATCTCTCCCTATTGCTCCATCAGGTGAAGTTTTAATATGTGATTTGAATTGGTGTGCTAGCTGTTTATACAAAAATGAATACTAAATATTTGCAAAAAAATGGAATAAAGTTATTCCAAATAGATGTACTTACTTCCTACCTGTGGCTTTCAGCACAAACACATAGTACCTAGACTAAGGTGAACAGGTGATGTACCTGGTGGGACACTGACCACAGTGTGGTCACTTCTTTTAATCCCGTGAAAGCCTAACTTCTATTCCGCAAGCAAAAATGAAATAATTCTATATAAATTCCAAACATCTTGGGACCCCAGGCAAACCTGGGACACAGAGGCATCTTGTTCACAGCCCTCAAAAAGAGTTCTCCATCCGAACGCGTTTACTTTGGAACCATCTTGCTATAAAACTGAGCCTTTTCTCGTACATTAAAATAGACTGTAAATTCACTCTGGATGCTAACGAGGAAACTGACAAAAGCGTTCAGTTGTTGTGAAAAATAAGAGGAAAAGTTTCAAGTTTGTCCGAAGCAGCGAAATGTTAGCCGTGATTTGGAGGAACGGCGTTCCGTGCGCTGCAGGGTCACCACAGCACAGCGTACCGCGCCGCTGCCCGATGTGTACGTGCGTGACTTACCCAAAATAAGTAACATCCAACAAATAAAGTATATTTTATTGCCTTGTACGCTGCCATTCTCATTTTTTCGCGGACGGGGGTCTCGCTGGCATCGACGCACCGCCCCGCACTCCGCTCTTCCCCCTCTCACTCGGTCGCTCTTGCGTTGGCCGGCAAGTTCCAGCTTGTCAGTGCGGGGGCGCAAAGCAAAGTTAATCCTCTTGTTTTTTTCATCATTGTGGTTCCGAAGATACTCGAGGATCCAAGTTCCTTAGATCCAGAACGGAAGTCTATGCATGCTGAAATCATTGCTGATTTTAACTTTGTTTTAAAGACGGAGGTCCATTGCGCCACTTCCAGCTCCGAGGTGCATTTGCTGCCACCTGGTGGCCAGAGAGACCCGGTGAGCGCCGCAACGTTCGTTCTCGGCTTCGAGGGGGAAAAAAAGCTCCGTAATGAGAAAGAAACAGAACGGCGGATGAGCAACGCACCTGACGCACGGCGGCCGCCCAACGAGCTTCCTCCTTGCGAACCACCCTGTGTGGGGGGGAGACTCCACATGCCCCCAGCACACCCCCTATAGCCCATATCGCATCCTCCAAGGGATGAAATTTAATATTTTGTTGGGTGTGAAGTGGGACTATTTTATTTAAGGTTGAATGCGGAGGGAGCGCGGGAAAAAGAGAAGTGCGAGGGCGTTGGAGCGAGCGGGACGGACGTTTGTAGCAGCTGTGTGTGTGCTGCTAGTCCTGGAATTTATTCATATATATACGATTTCCTTTTAATAAAGTAGAGTTGAGTGTTCCGGTGACGCTCCAATCTCGAACGAGTTTTATTTACACTCTTGAAGCCGCAAACAAACCCGGAACGCTACACCTCCTATACCCTACAGTACATACCCCCTATATCCCCTACACCCCACATACCAGACATATCCCCAACATACCCCATACTCCCTATACCCTACATGCCCCCTATATCCTCTATACCCCAAATACCCGACATACCCCCAGCATACCCCCTATACTCCCTATACCTCATATGCCTCCTATACCCCACATACCCCCTCAGCATCTTGCGCTTTCTCAGTTCATCACTGTAACCCTGTGTCACATCTCAGCATAAATATCCTTGCTTTTGCCATCATTGTATTTACCTGAATTACCCAAGTTACCCAGCGCTGCCCAGCTGAAAAAGTGGAAAGGTAACAAGTAATCACACATTATATTTCAGCAAACTCTTTTACTTTGGTGGTTGCATTTAGTGTACAAATATTGTTAATGCTGCCAAATAGATGGACTGAGCTGAGATCAACATGTGGGATGTGGGCTGTAGTCCAGTGCAAAAGAGAAAGTAATAAAATGTAAATGGGCAAAGATTATAACTGTTACCGTAGTAATATGTGCAGCACCGTGTTTGTGTGTCGCCAATTCATGCAGTCTCTACAGCTCCCCACCCTGTGTGTCAAGTGGCCTGTTGGCTTTACATCTTGGGAAATTAGCCAGGAACTGACTGGAGGCACACATCTCTAGTGTGTGTGTGTGTGTGTGTGTGTGTGAGAGAGAGAGAGAGAGAGAGAGAGAGAGAGAGAGAGAGAGAGAGAGAGAGAAGAAGAAATGCAGTGTCTTTTTCATACACATATTTACTGATGCATGAACCATTGTGTGATGTTTTGTACACTATAAGCACAAATGTACAGCACAATATCATCTACTCCTCAGGTTGATGTGTTGAACCGGTTATCCGTGCTCTGCTTGGACAACTGTGACACTCGGTCGCCCGGCTGCTATTAACTGAGCTTCCACAGGATTTTCACATTTTAACTATGCAACATTAAACAGTCTCATATTTTCTTCCTTTATGAAACAGCACACACTTCAGAGGCGGGAGAGACTGTGAGTTTCAGGCGGTTGGTCCACCCCCCCACTGGGTCACGTGGGGTCACATCCCGCACAAAGCTGCTTAACAGCCAGAAAGCCGCCAACTTGTTCCGTCAGCAAAAACTGACCCTTTTGGATATTATTTGTGTGCTTATCCGCGTGACACCTGCAGCCGTTTCGCACCCTTTCCTCAGGTCTGTTCCTTCAGCAGGACAGGAAGAGACTTTCAAGAAAAGGAACGATAAACAGTTGATAAATAATGTTTACTAAACTGAAAGAGCGGGCAGAGAAGTTCCTGAATGAGAAAAATTTTTTTACAGATATTCTAGGAAAGATCGAGGAGAAAACGGGAATTAAAAAGCGTTACCTGGCTGTAGGTAAGCTCCTCCCATTGTGCGTATTGAATATGTTTTATTACACTCATGAGTCTATGATACAGTGGAAAATTCATTTTAATTGGAAAATTTGATATGTATTTTGTAAAACACATAATACTGTGATCCACCTGTAGATCTGCTGTGTTTTATCTTCAGCTGTTTGCAGTACAACAGAATACAGCACAGTACAGTGCAGTAGAATACAGTATGGCCCAGTACAGTACAGTACAACAGAGTACAGTACAGCTTAGTATAGTAAAAAATAAAGTACATTAAATCGGAATACAGCACAGTAGAGTACAGGACAGTAGAGGGTGTGTGGGGAGGAGCACTAGCAACTCTACTCAGACCCTATAATCCAGTTATGTGTCCTGCACTGCTTCCACTGTGGGTTGTCAGCTGTCTACTGTAATACCTGACATTGCTCACACTTCACAGTTGTTTCTCTGATTTTTCTTCATTTTGCATGCTTTTTCCTACTTGCAAGACTCATACCCTTATTTTTGCTTCTTTGGTCAAGTGAAAATAAGTGTAAGAATTTGTTGACGGTATTAATCAGTGAAAATGCCATTTTAATATAATTTTTTCTCTAATTGTTTATCATATTTGTGTATTCCTGTATTGATGTGTTTCTGTTTGGTCTGAATTAATACATTCCAGGGTTATACAAACTGTCTGTAGAATTCAAAAAAATGTTCCAAGCCTTGTTTATTTATTTTATAAACACCTCATACAATGCAGGGTTGTGAGCTCTACTTTTAGTGATGGTGCCATGTTGGTTCCTTGGATCAGGTGGCAGCACAGGAGACCAAAACAAAGGAGAGTGAGCTGGAGTGTAATGGAGAATGACAAAGGAATTAAAAACATTTCTCCACTGTTTCATAGTAAAGTTCAACAAGTCTGGCCAGGAGAAAGAGACTGAAGCAGTGCATCATGTTTGCAAGCTTCTGTTCTGTTTAAGCGTGCAGTCAAAAAAAACATAATAATAGAAATGCATTTATACAGTAGTCATTTCTGTACAAGTCTCTGATATAACAGTATTAACTGAGAAAATATGCTACCTGCTTCAGCCACCCCGTAGCACCATTTTTGTTTCCGCATAAAAGTGCACTTTTGTTTTACTGTTTTCTATTGCTGTGAAGTGGTAACGCAGGCCATTTATGCTCTGCACCACAGAAATTTTACAAAATCAAATGGCAGAGAAACTGTAATAGAAAACGATTAACTGGGAATTTTTTTTAATCTTTGAAAATCTGTAATCCGGACATTGGAAACATGAGGTAACACATTCGCCCACCAGACAGCGCTAGCAGCACCACTTATGTTCAGCTTCCACCTCAAGCAGCTAAAAATGCAGGCAGCAGTTCTCAATGCTATGTGTCTCCCTTTCACACTGTTTGCAGTCTGGCTACAAAGCACATCATAACCCAAAATACCTGACAAAAGAAGGTGTCTAAAATTAACTGTCATAAAAATAGATCACGTTTTAAATGTTCCACCAGAGGAAGTTCTGTAACAGAAGTGCCTATTAGTTAAATGACGATTGTACTGCAGGATCTGTCAATTGTGTGTTTATCTTCTTTCTGCAGGTTCTGCTTCTGTTACAGGACTGTACTTAATTTTCGGATACGGTGCCTCTCTGCTCTGCAACTTGATTGGTTTTGTGTACCCTGCATATTTCTCGTAAGATGTCTGATTTCACTTCACGTCTATGCAAAGTTTGTGTTTTAATGTGTAACTGTAATGTAGTTTATGGCTAAATAAATGGCCACAAATCATTTCCCCTTAAACATTTATCAGGTACGGGTTCCCGAGACCCAAAGTTGGTCCCTTTCTTAGTGCCAGAATAAACTATTTAATAATGACTGGTGTAATGGGACCACTCTTATACACGTTATGGTCAGTTTTGAACATAATTGTCAATCTGAATAACTGTAACAAATTTAAGTCAATTTGTAGAGGATTGGTTTCACTGGGATATTTAACATCTTTTTCCCACGACCATTGTTTAAAAAAAAATCCCAGTTAAATCCGCCAATTCAATGTTGTTAAGCCATAAACCACAAAGAGGTACAAGGGGGTGAATACTTTTTATAGGCACTGTAGAATACCATTGGTGTAGTTTAATAACAAGGCAGCCAGGGTTCTTCAACAGTAATAAAACATGAGGATTAATGGAACTTTTCCATGTCAAACACAGAATTAAAGCTATTGAGAGTGAAAACAAAGATGACGACACCAAGTGGCTCACCTACTGGGTTGTGTATGGGATCTTCAGTGTGGGAGAATTTTTCTCTGACATTTTCCTCTACTGGTGCCCTTTCTATTATGTCTGCAAGGTGAGAATGTATACAGTAAACAATACACTGCATGGCCAAAAGTATGTGGATCCCCCCTTTTAATGACTGAGCTGAGCCGCACCCAAATAGCATACAAATATATTCTAGACATTTGTGTGCTTCCAGCTTTGTGGCCACGGTTTAAGGAAGCTCCTTTCGTGCTTCAGCATGACTGTGCCCCTGTGCACAAAGTGAGCTCCATAAACACATGGTTTGCCCAGGTTGGTGTGGAAGAGCCCTGACCTCAAGCCCACTGAACACCTTTGAGATGAACTGGAATGTTGATCGCAAGCCAGGCCTTCTTGACCAACCTTACTGTTGCCCTTGTGGCCAAACTGACAAATTCCCAAAGCCGTGCCAAAATCTGGTGGAAAGCCTTCCCAGAAGAGTGGAGTGGAGGCTGTTATAGCAGCAAAGGGTGGGGGGGGGGCAACTCCATATTAATGCCCATTGGTTTGAAATGGGATGTTCAACAAGCACTTATGGGGATGATGCTCAGGTGTCCACATGCTTTTAACCATAGAGTGTAGATACATTTCTACGCCATGCTCTGAAATTTATTTAATCGCTGAATGTGCTGCGGAGTCAGTACTGGACCATGATGGCTGATAAGATTTTCCTCCACTTGTCTGTGTCAGTGCCTCTTCTTGCTGTGGTGCATGGCCCCGGTCAGCTGGAATGGCTCCCAGGTGCTGTACAAACGCGTGGTGAGACCGTTCTTTCTCAAACACGAGGCAGTGGTGGACAGTGTTGTCAATGACCTCAGTGGAAAAGCAATGACTGCGGCAGAAAGCGTCACCAGAGAAGGTACTGGGCTAAACCTTCCATGTCATATTTTATTCCGTTGGGAACAGATTTATATGATTTCATGTTCATGCTAATAAAAAAAAAGTGATTAACTGTTTCTGTGAATATACACAGAATATATTTGCCATATATTTTTAAATCTCTGTTCCTTGCTAAATTGAACAGTTAATATGAGAAAATTGGTGTTGTCTATGTTTCTTATGAATTACCTCATTGGTTAAATAGGCCTTTCTATTATTTTACTGCTTGGCAGGTGATTGGTGCCACAGTTTTTGTATGGAACTACAGGGGGTTTGTGAAAACAAAACAACATCATCTATTATTACAGAACAGTGAAAATCCTATTACTCATTTTTCTGCGTAATACAGTTAATAATTGAACAGTTTAGCTGGATGAAAAGTGGAGCACAAGGATTAACTGGAATTCCCATCCAGTTTATAGCACGGTAAACATTTGATGCATTTAGTTAGAACTAGAGTCATTCTGAAGTCTGAAATACTTGCATACTATGAGCTCAAAGTATTTCAAATAAACATCAGTTTTCAAAGTCCATCTGTCTTCAATAACCACTTAGTCAGGGTCATGGGGGGTTTGGCGCATATCCTGGAACCATTGGGCACTAGGCCATGAACACACACTCTGGATGGGACACCAAGACATCACACTCTCTCTCTCTCTCTCTCTCACACACACACACACACACACACACACACACACACACACACACACAAATGCAGACTGACCAATTACCCTGGAGCCCATGTTTTAGGATTGTGGGAGGAAACACAGACTGAACTGAATACAAACCTACGCCCAAACAGCCCAGATTTTGTGATGTGTTGGTGCCACCCTGCCTGCTCTTTTCAAATTTTGAAAAATAATATTAACCATTTTTGTGCATTGGGACTAATAATGCTTTCTGACATATTAGATCTATGAACGTGGTATTTGCGACACACAGACCAACTGAGTATTATGTTTGCTCTTCCTGCTCCTCTTCAGCGCTCCTCATTCTGTCTTTGCCATTCTTCACTTATTCGTGTTGTCCGTAGTGATGCCCCCCAGCTGAGGAAACACTTAGGAGGTTATTTGATTGCTGTCTTGTCTTCTTCTTGCTCCTGTCTGGCTGCAGTCCTACAAACACTGGTGAAAAACAAGACCCTTCTGCCTTCAGAGGCAGCTGCCAAAGGGCTGCCCAGCACGTCTGTATGTAACATTCTTGACCTGCTTCTCCTCCTTCTGCATCCTCTTGGTTTCAGTACCCTGTCATGTCAAGCCCCTGCTCCAAACTTCCTCAGTCTCTGTTTACTGCATTTCATTCTATTTCTGCTTCCTTAAAGAACATCAGATACCCTTTTAAAAAGCGCTTATGTCTCCATCCCAAGCCCTTTTTTATTTTATTACCAATCTGTCTGTTGTGGATTTAAACATGAGTAGAAAAGTAGCTGTTGACTGTATATAATTTCCATTTTAATATGCAGCTATCGACCTGTGACGAAATAGACAGTCCTGTTGGTGTTCTTTAAGATATGAAACGTGCTTTTATTAAAGAAATTCTCCAGATCCAGGGGAGATCTACATGATCCACCTTTTTAATCCTCTTACTGGCCTTTTAATTGCTAACTGTATGTTAACATTTCATCTTTTTCTGTAGCCTGATCTTAATGTAGACTGACATGGTAAGTGCCGTCAGTGTCTATGCCTTCATACTTTTACCACAACACACACGTGTCACCATTTTAGGTGAGGTGTTCCACATGAAAATTAAATTTTGTCTTGCAGTTTGTTAAAATGTAGTAAAATTTAACATTTAAAATAATAATTCTGCATTTCACATAGGACTGCATACTTGTTGATACATTGGATGCTGTGTTGAAATGATGCATCTTTCTATAATCTATAGATCTAGTGATGGTAACAGTTCTAAGTAATAATTTTGTAGCACTGCCATGCAAAAATATGCAACATTTTTTTTAAATGAAAGCATATTCCATACTTTGCTTTGCATTGTATGTGTCAAAGTTGATTATTTGGATTATCCATTAGGCTATTCTGTTAATAATAATTTATAGTGAATGGGTTCATACAGTGAAAGCTGACTGTGATGTGTAGTTTCGATTTACCTGAACAAACCACAAATTAGACAACTGCTGAGAAAATTTATAATTCTTGTCCTACAAACAAAATTTTATTTCTTGTATTAAAGTTGCATTGGTACTATGAGCTGATGTATGTTTCTGTGCATTTATTAGATTTTTTCTTTAAAATTTTACATTTTACTGCTTTTAAATGTTTAACAACAAAACAAAATACAAAAGGGACAGAGCAACACAGTGTATTGAAGCACTGCAAAAACACATTCATGTATAACACTACACAAGGGAAGAAGCCTACAATATTCAGCCTTTGTGGTCATGTAGTGATATGTAATTCCAGAATTCATTAAAATTATTGTTAAGTTTAACTTTTTTATTGGAAGAAAGTAACACCCTTGAATCAACCACATATTTGTAAAGGGAGATTCTACTGCAGACTAATAGCAAAAAAAGAAATTTCCTTTCCAAATGTCAGAGTAACCAGACCACCTTCTGTAACTTCATTAAAAACAGAGCGGAGACAAAGCAAAGCCTTTGTTAAAGATCTTTTAAGTGTTCAGATAAGTACCACTTCAGTGAGTTTGTGAAAAACGCTAAATACGGCCTTGTGCCTGCTTTTCTCTACAGCAGATGCAGCAGCTGACTGCAGCCAGAAGAAGCGTCAGTAACACGACGATGGTCTCACGGTTTCCGCGTGAAGGACCAGGCTCTCCCTCTCATTCACATGGAAAGTGACATCTGCGCAAGGCAAGGAAAATCCTGCCTTGCAGAAACCAGCTGAGAACTGTCAAGGAAAAGGAATCTGACTTAAATGAGAGGATTTATTTTTGAAAAAATAAACACTAATCTAGCAAAACACAAATGCTTCAGTGCCCTTTAGTGTGGCCTTGAACATGTGGTCTAGTCTAGGCCACATACATTTCAAACTCTGCAGATTCTCTTCTGGTTTTTCTGTTAAAAATTATTCATGGCCATTATTGTTTGTGTTATCAGTTTATATATGTAGTCATTTTATTAAAAGAATCACATAGGCAGATGTAGCAATAGTAATGGGGAATAAAAAAATGCTGCCGCTTAAATGCATCATAATAAAACTTAATCCAAGATATTGCAATGTGCTGTGCATAAACTGAAAACTGAGCCCAAATAAGCAATGTATGCTAATCTAAGCTGTCTCAAAATGCCTGTTTCATACATATAAGCCTGTAACAATATGCTGCAACCATGTTTGAAACGTGTGCATGTTTGTAATACTGCGGTTTGTTTGGATGAACATTTTTATGAGTAGTTGTTTTTTATCATAATAAAGTAATGAATAAGAACTTATATGATTCATATATTTGCTCTAAGACAGTTTGACCTTCCGTTCATAAACTCCTTAAGTTAGGGCCCAAAAAAGTAATATTCTTGGTTTAACAAGTTTTGTCTCAAATAATTTGTCTTTTTTCAGTTGCGACAACTTATGAATTAAACAGGCCCTTTGATTATTAGTTATTATAACTGTTATTAGTTACTATAACACTGTTTTTCAGAAACTTTTGAAGGGAGGTAAGCAGTCTGACCCCTTTACAGAGCAGGAATTTTCACTGAAGAAATACAAAGAACTTTGAACGCTAACAAACTACTAGAAATAAATAAATGGGGTTTGGAATAACAATCTTCAATCTACAGTACCTGATGTAGTTTGTAAATAAATGAAAAAGAGAACCTTTTTTAATTTACCAAATTAGTATGCTTGTTTAAAAAAGTAGAATTATACTGTAAGATCTTAATTCTTTAGTTTTGATCATCCTGAAAAGAACTGTTGAAAGTCCAAATCCCAGAGTTTTTTTTTGCATTAAAACACCTGCACCGGAGTGGTGGTGTTAACCCTCACCATTTGTCAGTTATAAACTTACACCTCTTGGATTTATTCCTCACTCATAAAAGGCTTTTCAAATGTGCACTTGTTATACTATTCATAAATAAATAAATATAGTTATAAAGGCTAGAGGGTGGGCGGCATATTGCTTTTCAGCTCCTGGACTGCACCAGGCTCAGTCTGTGCGGCGTTTGCTGGTTCCCCGTGTGCTCATGTGGGCGAGGTCCAACTGCTCTGGTTTCTTCCCACAGAGCAAACACCTGCATGAACCTGTGAGTCTGAATTAGCAGCTCTGTGTATGTGTGTGTGTGTGTGTGCGCGTGCACATTAAAATATGTATAAAAAATTTAAACAATGAATTAAATAAAAATATTTTTAATAAAACAAAACGTGATGGTTCCACAGAAAGCCAAACGACCAGATCTCATCGAATCAGACGCTGCGGACACGGGTGGCCTTGCCTGACTGTGAACTGGAACTAAAACACACCTGGTTATGCTACAAAGACAAAACTACAACCTCCGACTATTAACATTGTTTAGAATGCCCAGGAGGAGTGGGCTTCCACTGGCACATGGACCCCCAGAGGTTTATTTTTCTCCTATTAGCGGAAAGGAGGTTTTTTGGTTTTCCTCTCCTGCATGGCCGGTTGGCCAACTGTGCAAGATTACTGATGAACAAAACCCTTGACATGTCCGTTCAGCGCTCTGTGTCACTGCAGTGAGAAGAGTGCTATATAAAAATAAAATTGAATTGATGGTTCCACAGTGATGCTCCTACATGGTTATATCCCATGAAGAAGCAGATACTCTTCATCCATTGGCCAGAAATGGTAACAAATATGATCTTACTAAAAAATGTCACATAATTACATTCACTTTACCTTTAGGGCCAACAGCAGAGTCATCACGTGACTACACACCTTGCCCAACAGCCGCATTTGCGCATGTGTGAAAGTCCACTCGCGTTGTTAAAGATTTCCCCTGATAGCTCTTTGCTGCAACGTTACAGTGCAGTTCGTCTTTATTTTTTACAGAGAAGAAGGAAGTAGAGAAGGAAGGGAGAAAAACACTTAAATACTGAAGAATAAATATTAATCGGCTTCAGGCCTTGCGAGCTGCCATTCGTGAGAGGGCGCTGCTGCGGTCACGTGACACGGGTTGGCCAATGGCGAGGACGCGGACGCACGACATGGCGGCGCTTAAGCAAAGCTGACACCGGTTCTGAAATAAAGAGGTACAGTGTAGTACACATTGGCGATCCCCTTCCCTCGCACTTTGTTGTAAATAATTTTAATAATAATCCGATTCCTCCCGTTGTTCAGGACATCATGTAAGACTGCCACGTGGAAAGCCGTTTATTTACATCACGGCGATGTTTATCGTTGACACGTCAGCTACGCAGGCCCGCTGCAGCGTGACAGAAAATAAACAATGGCGTCGTTTTCGCCGCACATTTCCCCGCAGCTGTGTTAGCTCCATGTTACGTTTGCTGTCCGCTTAGACGCGGCTGGGTGTTGTCGTTTGCGCTCACAGCAGTGGTGTAACCGAAGCTCTCCCGCAGGCTGGGGCCGCGAACATGGCGTCCAAGAGCAAAAAGAGAGCGGTGCTGCCCACCAGGCCCGACCCGCCGTCCGTGCAGCAGCTTCTGGAAGACCTGAGCAGGGCGTCTCCGGACGACCCCGTCTTCAGTGTGGTGTCACCTGGCGCTCCAGGTAGGGCGTGTGTCTCCAGTACCCTGCAGTACGCACTGCGACGTGTACGTCGGTCTTGCTTAGTTCAGGTGCGCTTAGGCTTAATACAGCGTAGTTTATGTGCAAACTAGCAGCAGTGTACAGTGTTTATAGTACAATTTTACAAAGGGATCGTACGTATAAACTTCAGTTTGGGGAGGGGGGTGCTCAGGGGAACACACATTCAGATGCTGGGGATGTGAGAGGGGCAGCAGGGAGTTGAGGAGCCTGACTGCCTGGGCAGAGAAGCTGTCGCTGTGTCTAGATGCGCCGGTACTTTCTGCCAGACAGCAGGTGGGTAAACAGTTCATGGGAGGTGGATGGGATCTGCAGCGATGCTGGCTGCCCAGCAGTCAGCGACAATGCAGTTCCCAAACCAGGCAGCGATGCAGCTGCAGAGGATGCTCTCTATGGCCCTTCGGTAGAAGGGTGGGAGGGGAGAGAATGGCTTTCTTCTGTCTTTATGGAAAATTATTGTTATTGCTGCTGTCATCATTTACCTGATGCCTTATAACTGAGGCAGATTACAAGGTTAAGATGCTGTACCACACGTCTGATTTGCTGAAACATTTTCCTTAACCCTGCTAAACGGGTAAACAAAATCCTAACTTGTGAAAAATTCCCCTGGTTAAAGTCTCTCGTAGGGTGAGATTAATGTGAAAAATCATAAGCATTTGGATGATTTTTGAATAACTCTTGAGTATGACAGGGATTCTATGTTGCGCACAATAACTCCGCAAGCCTTTTACACAAAAGCCTTCTGTATTCGTCTATTACAACAAGCCCTTGTGCAGCCGGGTAAATGACAATGTTTTGTGGCTTGTGAGTGGAGTACAGTAAACAAAGCTTACCATGATAGTAAAAGCTTTGTTTTTTAAAAAAATTTTTAATTTATCTCTTGCCCTGCTTAAATTTCAAATAAGTTCTCAGATCATATTGTCTCGCATAATCTTTAATGACAGCTATGTTTGTAACCATCTAGTATGTCTTGCCTTGCTCAGTACTGCTCACAAAAATAGCATCAAATAGTGCAAGGTGTGTAGAGCTGAGAGGCAGCATGGGTGGTGCTGGCAAGCTAATAAGATGTGTGTGGGCCAGGGGATGGGGGCGGGGGTGCTGGTAAGGAATGGCTCACCTGCAGTTATTTATACTGTTTTATGAACACAGAGCCTGTACAGTTCAATCTTATGCACGTAGAAGTGCTTCTGTGTTTTTATTTTTGATTGCAATCTCCCACCATATTGGAGAGTGTTGTCATGCAAATGTAAGTAAGTAAGTGAGTAATGTACAGCATCGGTCTCTAATGTTTTATTTGTTGGATCTCATTGTCAGATGCTAAGGGAGAAACAACAGGTGCTGCTGAGGAAAGCAGATACGAGCAGGGCAGACGATACATGGAGCTGAACGAGCGACTCCGGGAGGCGCAGGAGGAGCTTGTGAAGAAGAGGGAAGAGCTGAGAGCGGCGGGGGAGCAGCTGGAATGGACGGTGGCGGAGGTCAAGGGAAAAGCTCTGTAAAGGGCTTGCTTGGTGGTTTTTGCCTTATTTTGAAAAAGACTCGGTGCTGCTAATGGAAAATACACTTTGGAAGGAACAACAAAAAAGAAAACGTAATAGATACTGGGAACAATTGCAAGATTTAGCTGTCTATTCAGTATCCACTGCCCCGTTAAGAAATATACTGGAATTAAATGCTTAATGTTTTATGCTTAATTTATTTTTGTTGTCACCCGTGGTTTACTTGATTTGTATTATTAGGGCAGACAGATATGGGTGAAACATCTTACGTCAGATTGTTGCAGAACGGTAGACAGTAAACCTTCCAGTCCCCTTACATTTAATGTTGTATGTCATTAAAAGTTTATATACATTCAGTATCAGTCCACTCAGGTCTACTCATATTTCTTACAAAGCCAATTTATTCCATACTCCTCCTAAGATGGATTCTTAAATCAAAGATTTAAGTACCACTGGATTCCAGTATTAATTTTTTTTG
This sequence comes from Heterotis niloticus, assembly GCA_018136845.1. Lineage (NCBI taxonomy): Eukaryota > Metazoa > Chordata > Actinopteri > Osteoglossiformes > Osteoglossidae > Heterotis > Heterotis niloticus. Next base: position 10,278,356 of record CM030899.1, on the reverse strand, counting down.
TCCTCAGCCCCTAACCTGGCACCTGTTTATGCTGAAATAGCATCAAATCCATTAAAATTGATAGTTACTTCAGTAGTGAACATTAGTCCCTTTGTTAGCTATTAATGCTGTACATCTGTCAACCAACTGTTGCTCAACTCTTCTAGCTATTTGTTGTACACGCTACTTACTGTACAGTGTAAAAAATGTATACATATGGTACTCACTGTATTTGTATGAATTCAAAATTTAGTGCAGCAACAGCACAAATGAACACACACCCTGTTTGGATGGTCTGGATGGGAGTCTTGCTTATTGAGGTCATAACTTGTCACACTGGTAAAAAAGGGGTAATAAATGTTAAGAACTTAATGCAAATGGATGTATGTGGTTATAAGAAAAACTGGCAAAATGTCTTATGTCTTGTGCACATGCATTGTCTTAGGCTAAGACTGAGTTTAGCTGCAGCTAAAAGCCTGACATTCAAGTCCGGGTCACTCTGAAATTTGTTCACATACATTTCCTGTGGCTTCTTCCACACTCTAAAAGATATGTGTTTGAGCTGAGCTGTGAAGTTCCCAATGCTGTGTGCCTGGGTATGTGTTTGACTGTTCTGCATTGTGTACCATGTGTGTGAAGGATGGTTTCCAGATCTTTATGATAGTGCCTTAAAACAAGTGGTTGTCAAATATCAGGCAAATGCTTAGGTTCTTGTGTTTCTTACATTTTTGAAGGTATATTTTCCCATGTGTTTAATTTAATTTTGAATAGTTTTTTTGTTTCCATTTGCTTATTTTCAGATATGTGTTACCATGTGATTGTTACCTGTGTTTCTGCACCCAGTTGTTTGGTTGGTGGTAAAACACAGCCAGACAGTGGAAGTGTGCGACTGGGTTAATTCGACTCTCTTTCCCAGTGTTTACAGCTTGTTTGCGGCTCTTTGCAAATTCTGGTGATGGTTGACAAGATGACAAATGTTGCACATATTAATGGGCTAAACCAGTCAACAGGCCTGCATTAAATAGAATTTTTGGAGAGAATGTGTTTTAGTTTTCTAAAATTAGTTGTGATGTTGTTGGAAGTTGAAACATTTTGAAAGTCAAATTATTTTACTATAGCTTTATCCAGTACTTCAACAGAATCTACTCAGAAAATAAATTGATTGATTATTGATTTTAATGTAGTGGTTGGATTCATCAACAGACAAATGGTGCACACATTTTGGGGTCTGATGTAGATCTTTTACATCCAAAACAAGTGATATTGTTTTTAAACTTTCAGTTCTTTCACAGTGTTTGCGAATATGTTGTTTTTAATTTAAAATGTTTCAGCTTTGGAAAGCTTTAAGTGTGTTAAAAGAAGCTATAATTGCACCGTGTCGTGGTGCAGCAGGTGATATCGATTCCCCACAGATCCATACGTTTGCATGGGTTTCCTTCGTCTCGGTAGTGTTCGCCTGCCCTTTAGTAGCACCAGTCATTATTTAAACTTAGCTAAGGGGTGTCACCAAGATTTAATATCAGTGGGGACCTCAGGCAAGGCTGTTCCTTTTTACCCAGTATTAATTTAATGATACAGCATTTAACGTGACTTAAATTAAAATTACAGTTGGCTGGTGTCACCACGCTATCCCTTGATTTAAAAAGAAAATTTAATAAAACAGCAGGAGTTATACCTTGGAAATAAACTTGAAAAATGTCAACTTTTTACTCTTGTAGTGTAACCACCAAAGAGGTTAACATTCGCACATAAAAATGTACAATCTGTTCTGTTTGGGGTGCATTTATTGACAGTTGAACAGTTAAACAGGATCCTATTTGTTTTGTTTCAGATTTTCTAGTATAGATAAGTGAAGAAGATTAATCCATTCAGTATTGATGACCACATATCTGTGATTCAGACCTGGAAGCATGAGCCAAGTCAGGGGAACCCTGGACTGCATGTTAGACTGCAGCAGGGCAATTGCACGCAAGCACACAAAAGACCATTTGAACGGTGGAAGGAAACTGGACAATCAAGAGGAAGCCCGTATGAACCTGAGAGAAGGTTCAAACTTCACATGGACTTGAACCCAAAGCCCAGGAGCTGGAAAATTCCGGAGAAAATTTAGTGGAGAGCAAATTAAAAAACCCGTCTTCAGAAATTTGTACTTGAACTGTTTAAACCCACAGAGCCAGTACATTTCTAAAAACACTGAAATGTGTATTTCTTTACTAAAATTTTGTTTATATATTTTACCATTAATTACATTACATTTTAACACTACATTTTAATATTTAGTACATGCATATTAACCAAAAATGTAGTGTACAGTAGAGCTTGACTATTAAGCAAAAGCTAGGCTTGGCATTTCACATTTAATTATATATTAATGTATGCATTAATTAAATTATATTTAACATGAATTTATATAATTTCAAATTTATGAACGTTAATGATCACTGTTTGTTTATTCAGCCAAGTGTTTTGTGTCCAGTACTACTTGTTATGTGTACTCAGATTGGCATTAATGGATTTCATTGTTATGACATCATTAATATGTTACAATATTCAACTGGATATACTATAAAAATATAGCATAGTGCATATTTATGGACCAAAATGACTTTACTGCATTTCCAAAGTCGGCAGTAGCTTTCTTGATGGGTCAATAAACCGCTCTCACTGTTTAGACATTTATTGGTGGATATTTCTTCAGTAGTCAGTACATCAGATGCTCTCTGTTGACAGTGTTTTCACACCATTTCACCCTCTTTTTTATCCAGGTATAAGTATAGCTAACGGAACAAAGCAAATATGCTCATATTTTAAACCACGTCTCAGTATATTCAATCTCCCAGCATTTAGGCTCTGGTCTGACTCATGCTATGTAGAATGGAAATGGTGCGGTCTATTCTCTGCATAGCGTGTAGAGCTTTAGGAAATTCATCTGTAAGTTTATTACAAAACACACTGTATGTGGACAGGGGCATCTGCTGCCAACAGTGGTCATGGCACCATTTACAAAACTTTAAGGAGCCTAAAACTACCATTGCACCAGATTATACTGACCTGTAAGTCAAATTCAACCTTTTTTTTTTTTTAGAAAAACTTTCATTTCCTCTTAACATCATACAAAACTGATTCAAACATTGCATTTTTGACTGTGAGCAACAGTTAACATTTCTACCAAACTCCAGTAAGAAGCACTCAGCATATTCTGGTCCTTATTCTGTTGCAGTTTTCCATCTTCCTAATTCCTTAAACAGTTTCCAGTTCAAAACACAACAACAGTAAACATACATATGCAGAAATATTTACAGCTCACCAGTTGGTTAAAAGTCCTTAAACCTGTTTTGTAGGTTTTTTCTTCTCCACAGTTTATGGATGCATGGATTTCCTTTGTTTTCAAGAAAGATGGAGAATATTTTAATCCAGCATCTGAGGAATTGATCACATTTAATCATGGCCAAAAAAAGAAAAGTCAGCATGCAGTCAAAGGTGGCGTGTAGTGTAGTGTCTGTACTTTATCTGCAGGAGTTAACAGACGTCAGTCCTACTGCTAAATAACAACAAGGATCACAGAGAAATCCAAGAAATAGCTGGCGGAAAAGTGAGGCTTAACAGTGTCCTTTTATGAGTCTGAAATCTTAAAGGCAAAGCTTTGTTTGTCATCAGATTTTCTGTATCGATTAGATTTGACCCTCACGGTTTCTTTGGGTCTTTTCTAACAGTTTAACAGTCTGGTTCAACCTTTTGCAGTAATCATTCTTCTGAACAAATAGTAGGCCAGTTTTCTTTTGCGTTCTGGCTAAATGTTTTGCATACTGGTGGGTGTTCCTTCCACACGTTCTTCCACCAAAGGCTGACTATTTATTTCAACAGACGTCAGGCAATGTTGAAATATACAAAACAAAAAAATTTAAATAAAAAATATAGAACTCCAGAGACATCATAACTTGGGGATCTCGGGTTTTTTTCCATTCCATTTCCTTTTTCAACCCACAAGTGCAAGATGTAATATGGTTTTGTACGTTCTCCCTTGGGAATAAACTATTTCTGATATGAAGGAACAGGGGAAAGGTTACATTCCAGAGGAAAAAAAAACAAACCACCAATGTCATAAGAACACCTGAGTGCTTGCATTTGAGGAGCAAAGGAGGAGTCGAAAGATCTATGCGTGTGAACTTGTTCTTTACTGAGCCTCAACCTTTTCTGCTGACTTTTCAGTAAGCAAAGGCTCTTGTGTTAGTGCATCTTGCAGGCCACTGGCTGCGGGGCTGGGAACATAGTTGAAAGGAGTTACTCTCACAGCCTTGCTTGGAGAGCTATGGCGGAAGTGACCGACACCCCCGTTGTGGCCGTCCATCGCCTGACAGGTTGAAGTAGAGGTACTATTGTGGCTCTTAAAGGATCCATCAGAATCGCCTTCTTGAACATGAATGGTGTTCCCAGAAGCTTTACTGATCTTCCTCATTAGAACCACCTTCGCTGCTTCCTCAGAGATTATCGGAGCCTTCTCAATCGTGGGAGAGGTGCTTGAGTTGGTCTTTTTGGTGGAGAAATCCTCAGTCTGAACTATAGCATCACTTGTTTTCCTTGATGGCAGTGTAATATTAGGAAGCTTCCCTGGCACCATCTTTTTATGTCCATCAGGAGAAGGCACCAGGGGTAAAGCATTGGATGGCAAAGTGCTCTTCAAGATGTGAGGAACATCCTCATCACGGATCCTCCTCCAGGTCACTCTCCCACTGCCACATGATCCGGGTTGCTGCCGCTGCAGCTCTGCATTGTGCTCACTCTTTGCTCGTCCACTTGAATCGGAAGATGAAGAACGAATGGAGGACCGACTGGTTACCCGGTTGAGAATATTTATACTAGGTGAAGAAGCATGTCGTTTGAAAGCATCTCTGTCTCCTTGCCAAGTCCCTGAGGTAGTCCGTTGAGGTATCCTGCAGGGGCTCTCAGAACTGGTTCTTCTTGCAGGTCGTTTCACAGATAGGTCTCGCTCACTGGAGCTGGCTCTGGAAAGAGTAATGCTTTGCTTTAGAAGTCCCTGGCCCTGGCCTTGTCCTTCTCCTTGTGTCTTTGCTTGCATCTGTCTCTTGCCTACAGCTGCAGCCTTTAGCTCTTGGCAACGTGAAGAACAAAGAAAGACAGCTGGGGCACCAGGTCGTGCTCTTCGCGGAGATGCACACTGAGAAGTAGGCACAGACCACGAAGATGTCACGTCACGCCTCAACATATTGGGTGATTCTTTGATGAAGGTTAACTGTCTGAGGAAGCCATTACGGTCAGATTCACTGCTACTTGAATGGACCGAAGTCATACGGACTAAATCAAGGCGGTTGGTAGGTAGGTTTCTTTTGCCTGACGCCTGGGTATTTTGCCTGTTGACACCAGAGGACTGGTTGGTGACCAAAGGTGAAATAGTTCTTGAGGGAATGGACTGCCTTGCTGGATTTTGCATGAAGGGAATTCTCACAGGTGACTTTTGAGTTTTTTTCGGGACAGGCGATTTTGTGCTCATAGGTTTTTGATTTGCAGAGACATTACAGTTCCCCTTTTTATCAGACTGGCTGTTTGCTGGTTTTGCATCTTTCTTTAGATTTGGGCTGCTAGTTTGTGAGGGGGATGTCAGTTTCTTCTGTGGCTGTTTTGATGGTGTAGAGTTCTGAGATGAACCTGATGATGTGCTCTTTGGTATCCGGGCAGGTGGCGTTGAGCTTCTTTTAGGCAAAAACAGTTCAGCAGAGTCACTCATTCCTAGTCTATGAAGGCTCCTAGACCTCTGTTGAGCAAGGTTTGGATTCTTTACTTGAGTTTCAGCCTTGGGAGCAACTTTCTTTGCGGGTGGTCTTTGTGAAAGACTGGTCTCCTTCTTCGGCATGTAGATGACAGTTCTACCTCTAAAAACCACAGGCAAATTTGGAACTGGCTTACGCTGTGCAAAGTCAAGCTGTGTCCTTGAACTTCTGTTCTCAGATACTTTGGTGCCCTTGTTGATGTTATCTTTGAGAGTCTTCTTTTTCTCATTTTTTTCCTTTTTCGGCTGAACATTGGATCCTGTTGAAACACCAGACATAAATGAGAACACAGACTCGGACTCAGATGAAGGTTCTTGGGACTTAGATGCAGCTTGCAGCCTTGTAACAATGGAGTTGGCTCCTTCTTGTATTGCTCTCCACTCAACACTATTAAGATCTGAGTCTTTATCAGAGGCCAACTCGTCACTTTCAAGGTCTTTTTCTGAGGCCCAGCCTTCCCTACCCTTACTATTCTTGTGCTTCTGTCTCCTCTCTGATTTCTTTTTTCTTGCAGAAAGTTTTCTCCTTTGTTGGGGCATAGCAGATGTTATGCATTTTTGGAGAAGATCATCCTCCGAGTTCATACTGACCGAACTTGAAGAGTCATTGTGATCATACTGACAACGGTCATTCAGAGACTTTGTTGATTCATAGGCTTGACTGGACATCACATGATGCCTGCTTTTGCCCCATACTTGACGGGATTTTCCCTGGTATTCCTCAAGGTCTGCATCACTTAAAGAGCTAAGGGATGAACTGAGAGAATAGCAGGGAGGTGTCTCATCAGCAATTAAATTATGCTTCATCTTACTTACACCTTTGTGCCTTGTTTGCGTGCTGGGTCCTCGGTCCACATTATTCAGATTTTGACTCAACATAGTCCCGCAACCTTCTTTTATTTGTTTTCTACTTGTGATCTTTTCTTTCTCCTTTTTGTTTGCATGGTCATCATAGTAGCAGTACATGGTTTCTTCAGCGAGGGCTCGTTGACTCACCGACTGGCAAGATATATTGCTCCCACTAAGATCCCTGTGCAGCACACTTTTGTTTGCAAAATTGTCTGTATTTTGCTTCCTTGTGGGTAAGTCTAGTTGTGCCATATTCCACGATTTATTCTCTTCCTGCTTTTGAATTTGATTTTTGGGTGATAGATCTCTGTTTCTATAGTGAGCCATTTTAGCTACCAGGTCTTTATTTTGCATAAGCAATTTCTGTGCAGGGATAACTTGCTTAAAACCTCTGTTCGTTTGATTACTGACAGCATTTTGGGGCTGTGAAACTATTCTAGTGGGCTTCTGAAACCGAGAAAAAATCCGGAGATCTTCAATTCTCTTTGCCTCCAGGTCCATCAATTCTTGTTTGTCCATGACTCTAGCCTGCCAGTCCTTCGAGCCCTTCTCTTTTACTGGGTACTGGAGTGTTTCATCGCTTAAAGATGTAGTGCTTGAAAAGTTTACCGGGGTACCTTCAGCTGAGTCAGTAAAAGATGAATCATCATGGTAAACATCCTTTTCTTGAATTCCAGCCTTTCCCCCTGAACCCTTTTGGTTGGTATGATTCGGAAGTAGTATGTAACGAGGCAGCTGTACAGACTTTCGAGCTTGGGAGTTCAAAACTTGAGAAGAAAGTGTAGACATAAGTGAGCTTCTGACTTTAAATTTGGAGGGCATCGCTGAATTGATGCATTCCTTAAGAATTTCAATGTCATCATCTGAGTTACCTTCACTGTATCTCTCCATTTGGTCCATAAATGATGAATGCTTATCTGCTACTTCATCTCGCTCTGCACGGGCTATAGCAAATGCTGGCGTGTTTTCCTTCTGATGAAGAAGAGGCATAAGCTTGAGCTCAACATCCTTCTGAATGTAATGTTCATGAAGTGGCAAAGCGCTGAGACTGGAGGCACATGAAAAGTTCTCTGTGGGTTTTTCCACTGTAAAATATATCATGGTGTCCAAATCTGGCGGTAGGTTAAACCGCTCCTTAAAATCAGAAATCTCCATGAACTTGCGCAAGTTGCTTTCCCATTGTCCAACACTTCCTCCAATTTGTGTTTCCTGCCCACTTGAGTCAGCACAGCACGGGGTTTTACTGCGACTTGGAGGCATAGTCTGTCCTGGACTATCAGGGAGATCACTTGGGCTGATGGTTCCACTAATCATTTCACTGCAAGGGTCACTCTGTATAGAGCTGGCTATTGAGGGGGACTCAAAGCTACCAAGTGAACTTACAGAGCTACAGCGACTCATCACAAGTGGAGTCTCATGGATGTAGTTTTCAGACGAGCTTGATGGGGTCCTGTCTTCATGCCTGCCTGGTGAGAGTCCTCTGAGGAACACCTTCTCTCGTTTAGAAGAACAGGGAATCTCAATGGGCTCAGAAGTCGGACTGCTACTGCTTGCAAATGTTTTTGTATCCGTGACCAAAAGCTGGCTGTCACTGAAATCTTCCAAGATGTCATCCTCTTCTTTACTCACTAGGTCGCCTTCATCTACTTCAATGATTTCAAGAGATGAATCGCTTTCCAGTTCATTTTCACTTTGACTCTGTCCATCTAGAGCTCCATCACCTGACGACAGCGAAGACAGAGAACTACAGCGAGAAAAGCAGATCGGTGTGTTCTCTACTGAATACCTCTGCAGAGTTTCCATTTGTCCCAAAGTTGGACTTCGTGCAGAACTCATTGGAGAAAACTTGGTAATACTCCCACCAGTCATTACTCCTGGGACCCAAGCCTGCCTTCTCATTGCTTGAGCTGCCTGTACATTTATAGTGTTCTTAGCAACACCAAACTTTGCAACACTCTGTATTAATGGGACGTGCTGATACGAAGGAGACAGCTTGATTGTAGATACGTTAGCTTCCGATGAGACTTTAGTTGAATCGGTAGCAGGTGTTGGTGGAGGTGGCTCTTGGCCCTTTTCTGTATCTGTGCTACTTAGCTCTTGGGGTTTTATCTGCTTGACATCTTTTGAATCTCTTTCTGGTACCTCTTTCTGGTTTGTTTCTTTACTCACGTGGTAAAACTCATTACTGAGATATTCCTGATGTGCCACCTTAAGGTCCAGTTTATTTGGGCGTCTTTGCACCATTGTTGACCTTGCAGATGGTCTTACCTGGTCTTTGCCACCATAATAACTATCACTAGTACTGCCGCTGTTTAGGCTGTCTGTAGACAAGCTTGTGTAAGCTGTTTTGAGGCGTAACAAAGCATGGGCTCTGCTCAGTCGCTCCCGATGTGCAAAGCTGCTGGTGTCAGAAAGGCGGCAGGGTGAACACGACTTGGCCCGTGCTTCATGAACCTCATCTGAACCATACTGCCAATCAACAAAATGGTCTTCTGAACTCAAACTGAAACTGTCCTCTGAGGATGTCTGCATGGTAATGTCTTCCACCAGCTTGTCAATTTTAGCAACATTGTTGGTGATTTTTTTGGCTAAATTCTCTGCTGCAACAGACACTTCATTGTTAAGAAATGCAGCCCTTTTGTTATTCTCTGACTCTGGCTCTGTGTCTCGCTGAGGTTCACAATCTTTCTTCTGGGGTTGACCCTGAAGGACATTTGAGCCATTCAGAAACATGGAGAGCATTGAAAAGCTACCTGTGTCTAGACTACTGGAAACATTTGGAGCCTCATCGTCATCAAAGCAGCCGGAGTCAGAGGCATAATCTTTGGCTAGACTTTCGATATGCCGCAGTTGCTTATTCATGCTTGGATGCTTAGGGCTTTGTTTTTCAATTGAATCAAATGTTTCTGCCAAATGCTTTGCATCCAGCTCAGCTTCCAAAGCTTTTTGCTTTCTCATGTACAGTGATGGCATACAGGATCCTGGGGATACAACAGCAGCATCCTTATATTTTAGAGGGCGATTTGTGAGGAGGTTTCGAAGAGCTGCAGCACTCCCCATAGCAATCATCTTATGCTTGGAGTGGATGAGATTGCGCAGCATGCTGACAGCTCCCAAGTCCCACAGGAGTTCTTGGTCTTTAGGGCTACGAGCTGACAGGTTCCAGAGGGTACCACAGGCATTGCTTACAATAGTCAGGCTGTGAGACCTCAGGTGCTGCAGTAAGGTTTGTAAGCAGTTGTGGTCTCGGAGGATTTGCCTGTTTGAAAAGTAATGAGGGAAAGTTAGAATGGACATTTACATTCAATGTACAATAAGGTAGTATGGATAGAAACTGTTTACCAGGGTATATCAAGAAGATTTTAAATAATTATTTTCTTTTTTGTAATGTTCTTAATTACCTGAAAAGTACAATGTCCTAAAAACTATTCAGAAATCAAATTAAAAACCAAGCAATCTTATTAATGAAAATAAACAACGTAAGTTTATAGTTTATATATAGTTTATTTAAATATACTAACAGTCCTAGTTGTCTAAAACATAAATTTCATTGTCTATCGTTGTAGCCAATACTTTTTCCTTTTCCATTCAGAATGCATAACACAGTAAAAGATTACCTGTAATCTTCCCGGGTAGCAACAAGACTGGAGACATTCCGCAGAATCCCTCCACCACTCTCAATAATAGCCAGTGAGTTTGTCTGACATTTGTAAGTCAGTGTGCTGACCAAGAAGCCAAGGGCTCCATCCACTGAGCAGATGGCCATCTTGTTCTCAGTGCTGTGTGCTGACAGGTTCCATAAGGCGCTCAATACACTCTTAAGCGTGGACTCCTGTTTAAGTGACAGATTTTCGGAGCATTAATACACAATGATAAAAGGAAGAATATTCTTAATATACTGATGATTGCTGAAAAAGGTTTTATTTTGGATAACACAAAAAAATCTGACAGCCATACTTAATCTAATCTTGTTTTTGTTATCGCTTTATAGTGTCTTGTTGCTTTAACAACGATCATATTAATGCAGTAACAAAGCTGTATCCTACCTTTGTAGCTTGAAGTGCACAGTTTATTAATGCAGACACACTTCCTACTTCTCTCAGTGTTTTCTTGCTATTAATATCAGCTCGCCAGGACAGATTTCTCAAAATACTGGATACTACCTGAAAGAAGATGTTACAGATAGATTAGAAGCTATTTCAGTAATATAGATTGTTATGGACTAAAAAAATAAACCATTAGCGTTTTCTTAATATGGCATGTCACTGGCTATGTCCAGTTCATGCTTTTGTAAATGGTTACAATTTGTGTTTAAAAAAACAGTTTTTTTCCGTCATGAAAATTGTAATAGTAATAAAAACAAGTTGACCTGTTGCAGTTCTTCACTATCGGATGCAAGCTGTGCTACAATTGCCTGCAGGCAGCTTTTCTTGGAGCAAAGAGTGGCCTAAAATAACAAGAAAAAACAGATTCTGCCTCAGAAATGGTGTTCATATCCACATCTACAGTGCCCTGAAAAAATGTTTAATCCCCAAAAACTATTTCCACATGCAAAAATAGGTGATCCACCAATTTCCTACACTTGTGGAGACTGTTAGCACATTGTGTACAATCTGAAATACCAAAATGTAAAAATAGTTTTGGGTACTGTCAAAGAGTGTTAAGGATCTATTATACATGTATCTTCTTGAACAGATTTTCTGTTGCATTTAGTTCTACCTTGTTGACCACATCTCCAAATGTGAGATTTGTGAGAGCCATGCCAGCATATCGTCGAAAGGCCAGGTTCAGGGGGTCATTCTGCATGCCATACAGTTCTTGGTCCAGCTGCAGTAGCTCTGCCACTGCTTGCAGACCACCTGACAACACAAATAACAAAACATGTTTTCACATCTCTTCATGGTTTGTTTCATAGCTCTGCACTATGTATTTAGGTGAGCAACAGATTTTCATTCTTTAAGGCCTCAGACATTGTTGACTTTGAGCCACAGAAAGGAAACCTAGGAATTCTATAGTTTTTATATTTTTATTATTTAAACATTTTATTAAATATTTTATTTATGTTGGACTAGATTTCAATTTTCAGAGAAATGACTAAATGATTAAATTACAATATAAAGTCAGACTTTTGCAAGTAATTCTTGACATAAATATTAAGTGATGTGCATGGCACAGTTATTTGAGTCAACACTCACCCAATTCATTCATGGCCCGTCGGTATTCCTCCTCAAAAGAGAGCTTCATAATGGCACACATGGCCTGGCATATTTGAGGCTCCAGTGATTCTGGAATGTCTGTATTGTTTCAGCAAAAAAAAAAAAGAGAAATACTGAGGAGGCTGACAGAGGTTCGGTGACATAGAAAGAAAAGACCCAAGTGATTTTTTTTTTAACTTGCCAAACTTTAGGTTTACCTCCAGTTTTTGTCCCCCCTGGGGAAGGAGTGCAGATATGGGTTTCAATCCAGTCCCACCCGCTCTCACAGTGCGAGCGGATTTGCTCCAGTACATGCAGCACCCTCATCTCCCGCCGTGCCTGTCCCTCATCTGGCTGGGAGTATACAATATTATGGAGGGCAGCACTGGCACGGGACCGGGCCTCTCGGCTGCAGCCCCCACTTCCAGGCAACTCCCCAGGGCCCCCTAGCCCATCATGCAAAATCTGCACCAATAGGGGGACACAGCCTGACTTGCGCATGGCAATACAGCTGTCCTGGGAGCTGGACATCGCCAGCAGGGTGCGGGACATCTCCTCCCTGTCTCTCGTAGCCAGCATAGAAAGCAGCCAGAACACCATCTCCACCTATTGTGCCCAGAAAATAACAGATACAGTATGTTTAAAAAAACCATAGCGTGTCAATTTAGATGTAAAGACTAGAAACAAGTAATATTTACAGTATATACATTATATGGGAGTGCTTCCTCTCTTACTTTGCTTCCTGCTTCTCCAGACGCCTCCAAACCAGAGCTATTAGAGAGGTTTTCAGGTTCAGCTGGCATTGTTGGTTTGTCGCTGGCATTTGCCTTAAAGAAACAGAACAGACATTCAGTTTGACTTTTTTAGTGTCAAGAAAGTCAATTTCAATGTAGTTACACCTGTACTGTTCTTTATTTTGAATGTTCTGTTTTTTGTTCATTTTCAAATAGAAAAAACAACTAATTAAATTATTATTTTCATAACAGGGATTTGTTTTTGAATGCATATACACTACATAGGTAAGTATGTGGACCCCCCTTCTAATGACTGACCTGAGCTGTTTCAGCCGCACCCATACACCATACAAATACATTCTAGACAATTGTGTGCTTCCAGCTTTGTGGCCACAGTTTGGGGAAGCTCCTTTAGCATGACTGTGCCCCTGTGCACAATGTGAATTTTATAAACTAATGGTTTGCTCAGGTTGGTGTGGAAGAACCTGAGTGGCTGCACAGAGCCCTGACCTCAACCCTACTGAACACCTTTGGAATGAACTAGAACGCCCACTATGAGCCAGGCCTTCTGTGTTTATGGCTGAATGGGCACAAATTCCCACAGCCCCATTCCAAAGTCTGCTGGAAAGCCTTCCCAGAAGAGTAGAGGCTGTTATAGCAGCAAAAGGGGTAACAACTCCATATTAATGCCCATGGGTTTGGAATGGGATGTTCAACAAACACATATGGATGTGATGCTCAGATGCCCACATACTTTTGGCCATACAGCGTAGTTTAAGGCATACTAGGATCATGTGTACATGAACAGATACATAGGTCCAATTCATAATATTTTTTTATTCATACATTTTTAAATATGCATAATCTAATGAAATTCAAGGATTTGAAAGAAAGCCATTATAACTTCTTCATTGTAGATTTGAAAGCTTATTTTGGGATTTAATTTAAATGTCTGATTTTCCTTTTTTCATACATTAACATAATAAAGCAAGTTAAATTGAGGGCACAACCAAAAATACTGTCTTTCTGCTGACGTGAACACCAAAAACTATTTCTGTATACAAGTGGATCCATGAACTAGACTGTAAGATGGACAACTAGAAAAAAATCAATGTCTGCATGCACTGCATGACTATCGACGCACTGAAGAGACCGAAGAGAGCTGAACATCTCCAACTTAGTAACACCCATAATCACAGACTCATAAAACAGTAGTCCATACCTTGGGAAATTTTCTGTGAACTTAAGTGATATACTGCACCTATATTTCATCCTCCTCTCTCATCTCCATAGTAACCAGAAGAGCTGTGGATGTGAGCATATCATACATTTCTCAGACAAAAAGGTGCTGGACTGTCTACCTGAAAAAGGCCTGTCTCACCATTACAGTGCATCAAAACCTTTCAGACTTGGGGACAAAATTCAGACACTGTATGTTTAGTTGACTTTCCAGCAATGGAAAATCACTATTTAATGCCACAATCCATGTTGTATAGATTCTAGTGAAGATTTTTCCTTCCGTTTAAAACTGTGCATCAATTCTATTGTGGTTCAACCTAATATTACATGAAGAAACACAGTAACACTAAAACCATGAACTGAACCTATTGGAAGTACTGAAACCCCCTAACATAAAACAACTGATTATCTATACAATATATTTACTGTTTATATACAAGTCTGACTGCTTTTACGCCACCAAAAATGTAATTGCGCAGAAAATGTAACAGCCTCCGATTTTTGTTAACTGTGAGGCGGAAGCTATTCTGAAGTTAACTGCTGCATAAGCTGGCAAATATGAGGCTCACTCAGGTACTACTGCATATTTTTGATGCCGAGGCACAGCCATTGTTGCAATGCACTCAGCCAGTCAGGGTGCAGCTGCACTGAGATATAACCTAATTTCTGCATAGCAACATGCAGGGACCGGCTTGCATATGGCAGCAGGGGAGCAGCACACAACCAGCCAGCACTGGCACACAGAGGCGTGGCAATACTGGTTTCGAAGCCTAGTGGAGATTTTAAAGATGAATAATTATGGATGCCCATCTGCCAGCTCAGATACACGGATGGAGCTGAGCACATTGTATAACCAAGAGTCATGACATGATCCAGTTTTATCATTTCAGGAATGTTTCACTCAGTGCTATAAAATACATTTTCAATCTAAAGGCTAACAACTTGGACAGTTATTTACCCTTATCATCATGATCTAAAATACTGTCTAAATATTAAGAACTAATATAGTATATAAATTACTTTTTTCAGTCAGTCATATATATTTCAACAGTTACAACAATCAAGTGTTATTAAATTCCCATTGTACTGAAAGAATCTGTAAATAATGGAAAAATATTTTATGTTGCATAAAGAATATATTTTTAAATTGTGAGTATCAGGTCATTCATGTATTAGAGTTTATATAAACCACCCATAGGAATAGCAGGGCCTCAATATTTTAGAGGAACTATAAAATATTCAGTACTACTCCAGCAAGATGCAGGGAAGAAACAAGTAAAGGAAACAAGAAATGCAGGAAAAGTGTATATGCAGGATCAGAGTACAAATGAAATTCAATAATAAACAGCTCTCTTCCCCAATGAACTGTATATAAACCTTTCTGAAAGCACAAGTCATATCTTAAAACTTATATAATTTATTTAACTTTATACATCTATAATGTTACTTAACACATATATATTAACACATATAAGTATATTAAATTTATTTATTTATTTATTTATTTATTGATTGATTGATTGATTGATTGATTGCACTTAAGACTTCATCCTCATTCTCCTCATGAGCATGGATGGATGTATGGTTTGGATGTATACTCCTCATGCATCCAATGATTCAAGAGGTCCCTGCATCACCTGACTGTCCATGGGGGGACTTTTGTCCTGGCAGCCCCGGGCTTCCTTTGCCTCCTGTAACTCCTTCTCCAGCTGTTCCAGACGAGCCACTCGGATCTGCAATGAGTAAAGCACAAGGACAGAAAAACATGAACAGGTGGTTATGAAAAATGAGACTTAAGATAAATAATACCTGAAAAATAAGCTCTGGTGTTAAGTAACATTTACGCATTCCACAAAACCTGAGATTTAAATGTTTTACAAATGCTGTTACAAATTTTACAAGAAATACTATTAGTCCTAAACTTTATTTGCACCTACAGTTATTGTTCTTTCAAATATGTAATATACAATAAGTTGTCAGTCTAGTTTCAGTGCTGCAACAATCCACTGGATCTTATTTCCAAAAGATTTAATGGTTAAAAATAATCTTTGAATTACTCATAGCACATTATTTTGTAACTTACCTGGCAGTCCAGATATTGCAAAGAAGATATTGCAATCCCCCTACTCACTTGTGTTCTCTGTACCATTTCATCACAGGTCCCAAAACGCTCCTCCATGACAGAGCGAAGCTGCTGGGCCTCAAACTCCAGCTGTTGTCGAATTAAGTCCATCTGCATTGAAAACTGCAGGGGAATTGCCAGGAGGAGGTCAGGTCATAAAAAAGCTACAGGGAACTTCTGTATGTTAACCAGGCTAGGAATCTTGAATTCCTTCAGTGATATCACATCTATTCTCAAGTAGGCACCTGTTGTTACTACTCATAGACCCAATTATTAAGTGTATGTAGTTGAAGAGGAATAGACTGCTTTTTTTTTCCCCCAAAAAAAGACAACTATGCTGATGTTTCACTGTGAGGTTTCCAAAAAAGTCTTGGTTTGTGTCTAGGTTTAGCAGACTGCTCCTTGGTGAGCTCATACTTCAAAGCGCTACTCACAGTGTCGATGCGTGGGAGTTCAGCCAGTCTCTGTGATAGTCCTTGTAGCTGAGAGTAGTACCAGCGACGCTCACGTTCTTCTTTCTCAATCTCATTTAGAAGCATCGTCCTGAAACAAAGATAGACATCTCACTCACACTGTTTGGTCCAATTACATATATTTGTGTAATTGGTTTTTTAAGTGTGAATGTTGATTTGTGTGAAAAATTATCTAACTTAGTGATACTTAAAATCCTTGTCAGGATGATTGGTCAGTCATGGGAGAATACACTCTTTTCTCCTCACCTCTCCTTACACAGGTCCTCCAGGTGCTGAGTGGTCACCCGACCCTCTCCAGTTGGGCCACCTTTGAGCTGAGTGGCCTCAAGGAGGTGTGGAGTACCGGGGTGCATGGCTGTTCCTTCCCCTGAGAGAATGGGACCCTGACGATTAGCTGTGTACATTGGACTTCTGGCTCTCAGTACAGAGGAAGGGTGAAGCGGTACTCTGTCCTCCCCTTCTGCAGTCTGAGGACCCAGGCTCTCTGAATGCACTCGCAGATTGTGTGGCTGGTACTTGAGCTCATAGTAGTTGGTCAAATCCATGTGCAATTCTAAAAAACATTTAAAAATTATATTAAGGCAATATTTTTGCACCACTGAAGTAGTGGAACAATCATAATGTAATCTACATCAGATTTAGAACTCCAGGAAGAACAATCAGATAGTTGGTTATGCAATATGTGCTAAAATAATTGTCTGATCTCTATGGAAATAAACAAGGCATAGCTGAGGTGCTATCTTTACGCTTGCTGTGCACTGCCAATGTACCTTTGAGCTGGTCCAGCACATCAGCTCTCCCCGATGAGGTCAAAGTGCAAGCCTCCTGCTCCAGCTTGCTTTGGAGCTGCTTAAGGACTTCCTAGAATCATGAACAAACATACAAACACATCCACTACAGAATCCCACTTCATACAATAAAAACAAAACACAAACAAACAAGTTCCATTTTGACAGCAATAAGTCTTCTACTCAACGCTATTTGCTTAGAGCATGGAATGAAGGACAGAAAGCTTAGGACCAGAATTAATCTGACCCTGTAGCTAAAAAATGCACAAAGAAAAGTATTCTCTACTCACTTAAAAATATTCTCTTAAGAAAAACTACAGCAACACTGTCCGTAACATACTGTGCATTTTCAAAGGAAACTTCAGAAGTGTCTATGGTTAAACTAGAACCTACTTCTCAAGTACTCAAATAATGTAGCTAAGGCTTTAGTGCATCCACTATGAATTAAAAAGCTGGAACACTGTCTATATAGCAGCAGCAAGTGTTCCAGTTTTCAGTTGGTACCATGGAAAGAATAAAGTCATTATCAGAGGATTACCCAGCAGTGCTCAACAGCTGTACACATGTGGCAGACAAGAATACTGGGGCATGAGGCATGGTGTTAATAATGCCACTGAGCACAGACTGCTTTAAAAGGACACCAATGGCCCACTGGACATAAAAAGCTTCCTGTTCTTAAATGAAAAAACACATAAATTAAATTTCCTCTGTTTAATCAGCTTGCTGAGCTGCCGCACTGCCCCACCTTAGATTTATAGCGTGACTAAATCCAACAGATTTATTTCCTTTTTACATAAAATCCAAGTAAATTTAACACTCAAGTACAATGTAGAAAAATAATGAATGCCAGAAGAATGGAAAATGCTATAAATGTTAGACTGTAAACATTAAAATTCTCTATTCTATTGTAATAAACATTCAGAACCTCCTTTTTATCCAACACTTTCTTAAAGAGATACTGAAAGATTCCCATTACATAAAAGGGCATATTTATGCATTATTTTCTTTGTCTTTAATTTTAGACATCCTATGTAGTAAAATTCTACCAAACCTGCTAAAAGACCTTCAAAATTTTGTTACGTTATTAGTGACCTTGGATTTTATTTTGTTTTTAAAAGGAGTCATGTGCACAGAACAAGCAGTTAGTGATAAAGAAAAAATAATGTACCACTACGTTCCAAGAAATATTTTGCTGTTTAACTCAGATTTATCAGTCTGAGGCTGTATCATGGGTAAATCTCTGTCTTGTTCTCTCTGCTCGATTTACCTCATTAATACACAAGATGCATAACATGATCGTGCAGAATACAATGACAGTAATATGAAACCAATTTTTTATGGGAAGTTGTGTCTTGATGGCAAGAAAATGACTCTATAACTCAAAACCATTTTGTGCAAGCAGTGAGATTTACTGGACTAAGGATCAATAACATAAAAATGTCTGCCTATTTGATGGTCTTTGTCATGCAGTGTTTGTTTTCCTTTCCTTCCCCACTGGATTCATTACTAGCATAATGAGAGCAGTTAAGTGAAGCTTAAAGACTCTGGATTCTGAGCAGTCCTATGCTTACCCAAGGAGGCCAGTAATGATCATCCAAAAACATCAGCATCTCATATTATTTAGGTGTATGACAAATGAACATTTGCACTCTACTGTTGCCTGGTCTACCTTAAAAAACAGGGAGTATAGATGAACTGATATACATCTTGACAATGTTTCATACATCAAAAGGAAAAACCAGAACAGATGTCTAGACCTATTCATATACAACCTGAAATTAAACATCCAGGAGTAACATCCAAGCATAAGTGCATGGTTTGCATTGGAGCCCCTCCATTGACCCATGCTTCTACCTTCATGTCAGAGGTCTCATTCTCCAGCTTAGACAGGTGGTTGGAGTTATCCTCCAGCTCTCTGCGCAGGTGCGTGTTTTCCTTCCTGAGAGCCTCCACCTGGCGCACCAGCTGGTCGTAGGAAGCCACTGAGTTAGACATCTTCTCTCAGTCTAGTTCCTGGTAGCAGAACAAAGGATAACATGAGTGAGGGAGAGGGAAACAGGTGCTCCAAATTGTGCTGTTGAGTTGTGGTAGGAGCACACTTAAGGGAACTGCAATCACATATTTCAAATACAATTTTTGTTTTGTTTATTATATATCTTTAGTGAAAAAGAAAGTAGAGCAAAGCACTTTCTTCTTTTGTTATCCAACTTCCATCATCCAACTGCACATTATTTCTGCATAATATAGATGCCCTGGACCAAAGCTGCAGATGGTCTGTAGGAAACTCAATCATCTGTCAAATGAGATTTATCTTTGCTTTCATCAATGTTTTCGCTCGACCAACCTTGAATTCACTGTTCATAGAAGAAAATTTTCTGCAAGAAATGCATTTGAAAATTGTGTGTAAGGACTCAAAAGGTTGTAGGAAGTCAGTCTGTGCAGACAGGAAAACTGTACTCTATGTCTGAAGTATTTTAGCACTGGAACCCATTTGTTTTCAGGGTCTTCTTCTTTTTGTTTGTGTATCACTGTGCATATATGCATCTGTAATTGAAAATAAGGCAAGTTCCTTTCTTCATCTCCTCCCAAGGCAATTGTCTGCCACTAAAGACAATGTAATGTGTTTTTCCATTGCTGAGCATTGTGATTTTATACTATATTTCAATTTTACCCCTTTTTACCCATTGCTACACATATTTTACTATTTAATTTGTTGACGTAGAAGATGCAGCATCTGCTTAGTTCAAATTAATATTTTAACAAAGATATTCTGAAGTATTTTAAACTACATGCTGCAGATGCCCTTATGGTTAGAATTTTATTCTTTTTTATTACTGTGGTCCACACCAGAAGCTCCTTCTACAAATATGTGATTACTAACTGTATTCCACCAGAAAACATTTAAACTTCATGATAGCTCAAATGAACTCTGGAATGTCTGGTCACTCTTTGGGCCTTTGTATGAAGTGATGCATTATCACCCCTGCTATATTTATTTGCAAATTATTGGCTCATTCTTTTTGTCCCTCAGTTCTAATGACCCAAACAATTAAAATGTAAAAAACAGCATTAATGTATTGAATTATATGTAGATTGAGCTATCATTTAAGTTTTAAATGGAGCATTAAATTACTTTTACTATGCTAGATTTTGCTATTAAATTGGCTGGTAAAAATTGTAAAGACCAGACTTATACATCTAAGATACACAAAGAAAATTAAGTAAAAATTACAAATGTATTATATATGCTTATATCCTTACTGTTATACCATAGCCTTGGAAAAATGGTTCTCTTCAGTAGGGTCTACACACCATGTGGGTCAGGCATAATAGCTGTGTTGCTCTTTCTTACAGGAGGACTCCTGCAAAGGCTTGCAGTGGACCCACATGTCCAGCCCATCTATTGTTGGTCCCCTGGAGAAGCAGGGCAAAGCCAGGAGCTGCTAGCTGTGGGAGTGTGTTCTGGGACAAAATGTCCTCCATAATTTCAGTATTAATTTCATGGATTTAAAAACCCATCCTGCCTCAGGGAATATGTGCATTCAGTCAGGGCTCCATGCAGTTTCATTTGAGATGTTGTCTTTAAACATTTCTTGAGGTAAATCAAGAATTTATAGATGTGCTATAATAAAATGCATTTGTTTGAAGTGATACAAATTACATAATTTTTTTTGTATTTGTTCACAGTTCATATAACCTATAAAAATCATACAATGGAAAGCATTTCTTGTTACTGTCAGCAGTTAGCAACAGGAGCAATAAAAGTAATATAATCCACTTATTGAATAATCAGATAAAAGGATGTCACTAAGCAATTTATCATGTTGTTCCTAGTCAGCAAGGTCATCTGGCATATTACAGTTATTCTTTGGTATAGAGTACAGGTATCCGCCTACTTAAGAGTGTAATGTATTCCTGGAAATTGGCTCGTAAGATGAAATCTTGTTAGTCAGAGACGTAATTACCTTTACGGCAGAAACTTTGAAAATCACCCCAAGCTCAGCTGTTGTTACTCGAAAATGAGAAAAATCGGCCTCATATTTGTAACTCGTAAAGGGGTTTTAAATAATTTCACTCATACACGCAAAAATTCATAAGTCAAACATTCATATCACAAGGGACACCGATATTCAAAAAACGAACAGTTAGCTACTACACAGGTACTGGCCACTACAATACAATTCCATGTCAGGGCTGGTTGCCATCTACAAGCCCGAGTATAAACTAAATAAAGAGCAATGTATGAAACATTCTGAAACCATTCAAAAACAGTGTTAAAAGACCAAAACTGGCTTCAGCATCTTGTGGTTTCATTTATGCAAATTAAATCCATAAAGAGAAACAAGAATTAACTCGGTTTTTTCATTTAAATACCCCAAAAGTACATTCCACTGAAGTGAAATACCTTATTAGTGACAAGTTATGTGACCATAGTTTTGCAGCTCTGGTGTTAACGGAGGAAAGGGAATTGCTAATGAACATATTGTGATGGCTGTCTGGTGGAAATGCATAATGTTGGATGGTCTCCAAGGAGTTGTCATCACAGCTGCTCTTCCCCCATCTAATTTTGTTTATTCTGATCATAAGGAATGCATCTGAAACCACTTTAGTGCAAGCCAGTGCTTATGCACACTCTCCTGTTCTTAGCTGGCCACTGGTAATGTGCTCGTTGCCATGACAGATTCACGCCAGGTTTTGAGTTTCAGTTTCTTGCCACCCCCTTTGTTGTTTCACTGCTGAATTTGCTGCCAGAGATGCTGCAGTGGTTCTTGGGTAAGCTGTTTTGAAATCTTTTCCTGGAGGAAACTAATTCAAACATAGCCAAGAGAGTGTCGGTGGCCTGCCAATGGGGTGTGAGGGTTCAAGGCAGTTACCGTGGCAACAAAAAAGACCCCCTCTTGCACTTTAATGTGGAAGTACACTGACCCCCCTCCCCCAAAGATTTTCTCCTGCAGTAATTTCGGACCTCGTAAATAAACATTTACAAAACATGTCACAGTGCTGTACAAAACCAGTAGGAGCACAGGGGCTCGAGGTGCAGCTGAGGTGGTCCATGTAAGAGGTCAGTGGCCATTAATGTGCATTACATGAAGCAATCAACTCTAGAATTAAACATCAGAATATATGCTGTGTGAAATGATAGTAGAGTTGGGCTTTTGTGTCTTTTCTATTCATTCTGTGTATGATGGAAAATCAGACCAAAAAATTGGCTTTGAAATATTTTTCCAGAGGAATGTGACAATGCAAACTAGTTTGGTGAATAAACTTGAAGTTGCAATTATAACCATGCATTCATGTGAGAAGGGTAAAAAACAGCAACTCAACATTTTAATTTCCATCCTCAAGACAAATGTGCAAGTTCGAGTTTGTTTCGGCGCAGATTGTAATGGCTTGCAGAGATCTAACAAAATGCAAGTAAAATTTATGAAATTTATGAAATGAAATGAATTGCATGCCAAGTAAATAAATCAGCAAAATTGAAAATGTGCCATTTGTCTAACTTAAAGGCATGAAGAACGGTAAAAATGATAGCCCATAAACATTTCCATATCAGCTGCACCGAATCAGTAAAGTGAGCTTAAATGCCTAGCAGTATGACCACACTATGACCTTGCATTCAGGTCATAACTCTGCCTGTTTTACTCCTAACGAAAATCCATACTGCAAGGTCTTTAGCCAGCCAAGCACAATGTCAGCCAAAAATGTGGGACACGTGCGCTACATTCACCGATGCCGCATTAAATCTCTAATAAAACAGAGGCAAAACAAAGATGCTAACTGAAATCCCTGTGAATGACAGGTGACTTTGAGCACCAGTGTTCAGAGGCAGAAGAAAAACAAAAAACTAAAACAATGGTGCCAAACAGCTCATTAAAAGTATGCCTGCATTTATTCAATTATCTCAGAATAGTCTGTGATTTTACATAGAGCCTAAATAACCTCCTGCACAGAAGGAAAATGCTGTTTTCTGGTACCTTCTTTCTTATTAACTCAATTACAGTAATTTGTTTCTGCGGTTACAGATTGCTCAAAGCCAAGAATTTGAAAAAGACAGCACCCTTAGCAGTATTTTGGTTGGTTTAACAACCCTTCTGTGAGGCATATCTCTAAGAAGGAAGATTTGGGGTTTGTATATCTGATTCTGAGCCTCAAAAATTAGTCCTACACTGATACACCGAGTCCCGAGTCAGAACAAAGGACACAGAGCTGTGCAGGATTTACCCTCTGCTGCTGCATTTTTTCCACATACCCATTCAATCAAAGGCAGTCTGGTTACCATAGCAACAGCATTTACCGTCACTGAAAGATGGGAGGCTAGAGAATCTGTATTTCCCACAAGCAAGATATTATCATCTTGTGCTTAAAATGCCATTATACATTTTCTGACATTTCTAAGTTCTCAGCGTTTAAGAGCTCATAACTTTCTTTTGCAGTTAAAGGCTATTCAATTTAAGATTTGTGTTTTCACTTAAAATGTGATGGGCTGAAAGCCACATAAAAAGGTAATAGCTGACCTTGGGTATGAACTGGAAACATGAATAATTTAAAATATTTCTGAGTAAAATTACACATTGATTGAACCTGATATAAGTGATCATTTTCTGAACACTAATCAATTACATTTTAGATTATATGTTATAAATTTTCATAGGCATTGTCCCTTACCCTAGCTTCCCTAGACCCCTGGGGTTGTAGCAGCGTGGACAATACAAAAGGTTAATAAATTAAGCAGCTGTATAAGTTATGTATAATGTTCCTGTAAACAATGTTTATAATGCAATAATGTTTAGGTAAAGGGGGCACAACTTAATAAAGCTGAAATTGAAGTGTATATTTCACTGCCTTAGCCTATTTGTCTTATACCAATGTTTAATTAAGCTCTCTGTGATCCTTTGCTTTCTTTACAGTACTGGAGTTTGCATTAGGATTGTTTAGATTATGTACCTTTTCCAATATTTTTGATCACAAATCGACTCTTATCTTCTCCATCTCTACCGTATGGAATCCGTGATCTGACTCAGTTCTCAATGAATCAGAAAAAAAGGATGGATCATTTACAGCACATAGTTCATCTCATACCCACACCCACTTAAATTCACACAGCTACTCACACAGCCAAACCCAAGTATATAGTCTGCTGACAGCAACAAAGTATTGCATCTGCTGCCGGTATGGTGACTGTTTATTTTGTTTTCTATCTTTAAACTAGACTGCATAAATAAAATGTATCAAACACTTTAAACCTGGTTGACAGTCATGACAATGAAAGGTTTCAGCTTTATGACACTCCTTTGATAATGCAGCTTATGCATTTATATGATGCTGTATTTGTTAAAGTATGGAAAATAAGAGAATTATGAAATATATTTTGTTTATCTCTGATTCAATATAAATTAAAATAAATAAAGTATATGTATAATATAGTATTAGTTTAGGTCAAGTGATAAATTGTGTATAACCGAACTATAGTCCTAAATGCAAGGCCTATTTGGCACAAAGAGGCTGAAAAAAACAGTTACATTCTTTTGACTGCAAAGTAAATGGCTTCATTTCTAAAATGTTTTTGGATCAGCAGAGAAATTTAAATTTTTCATTTATGTCTTTATGCAAAATTGCTTTATTGTATATCATAAAGCATTCATCAATTGGTTGTGTTCTGGTCACTGTTTGCCCTAAATCAAACACAGAAATTGCTGGAACAATTGACATTCTGGGGGCTGAAGAACATGGATGTTTTCATTAACTGGCACAGCTGTGCCCACCAATTCTATTCAAGCTCATTAAGCTGAGATCAATACGGTATTATTATCAAAGCCTGCTAGAATCTATACAAAAAATCTATCATGGACAAGCTTAACTCTACAGTAAAGTTCTCAGGTGACCCTGGTATGATTGCTTTCCATCTTCCCAGAGACATATGAAACAAAGATGCCATAAAAAAGTTTTATGGACAGGCTGTAACAATCAGCACAATGTACCCAAACTGAGGAGCAAACTGTCCTAAAATATAGGAAAGAATCATGCTTTACTAGCAGTACTACAGTGTGAACTGTGAGCCTTACAATGCCCAGAAGAGTAGGTAAAACCAAGCTTTGACACACTTAACAGATACAACATTCACCTTTGGTAGCAATAAGACATTTCTTTGATAACATTTGTTTTCTGTCATGTGTAAAAGTAACACTGTGCAGTGAAACTCAAACTGCATAATAGCGCCAACTCTAAAGTCTCACACATTAGGGTGTTG
Source organism: Heterotis niloticus (assembly GCA_018136845.1). NCBI lineage: Eukaryota > Metazoa > Chordata > Actinopteri > Osteoglossiformes > Osteoglossidae > Heterotis > Heterotis niloticus. Next base: position 10,252,944 of record CM030899.1, on the reverse strand, counting down.
GTGGGACGTGAGCCCAAGCACATCTTCATGGTCTGCTTCTGCCAGCGACTCTGGCATTGTGTTGACAAACACTATCTAAAGACTGACCAATGCAGGATCAGAGACAAAGAGCCCAGCACCCAACACTAACTAAAAAGGTTTGGTTATTGTGGAATTATGGGCATGGTACGCTGGAGAATTTGTTCACAAAAGTAATTAGATTAACTGTGCCTGACAAATTCTTTCTTCCTGGTGCCATGCAGTTTAAATGCTCCTAATAACTCAGATGCTTCTTCTACATTTGATCTACAGTCATTTTTCATTTTTACTGACACCGTAATGAGGCTCTAGTAAATATTTTGCCAAATCTCCCTGTTTAACGCCATGTTGAGTGTCTCTTCTGCACATCAGTATCTTACCAAAGGGTCACGTTAGGGTAAAACACTCCGAAAAATGGACTCCCAAAGACTGAGTTAAAACACGTTATATAACATTATATAAGCGATGTCCATGTTGCTGACGTTTTGGGGATGATAGGAACCACAAACATTGGAGATGCAGTGACTCATGGAAGGCCCGACTGACCGTTAAGTCCAGTGCCGGTCTTACGCTCATAGCAAGCAATGCAGCCACCCCATTGCTACATGATGTGTCACAGCAAGGCTTGGCCAGGTATGACATGTTCGTCTATGCTGGCACACATACTATAATCATAGAACTTCACAGGTACATGTTAGCAGTGTTAATATAAAGTGGTTAGTTTTATTCTGATAAATATGAAATGACGTAATAGAGCCAGAGTGACAGCACTGTACCAGTGCGCTATGATGAGCTTCACAATTCTGAAACTAGAATTAGAAGTCTGTTTAAAGGCCATAGTTACAGCTTAGCCCTCAATGATGACAGGCATCACATGATCATCACAGCCAGAGCCTCAGTCCCTCAGAGACTTATTAGAGCTTCAAAAGCCCTTATAGCCATAATTCTGTCTTGCAGATTCTCAGCATCTTAAATCTTTGTGAACAGCAGGCATGTCTTTGTGTGTACCTGTGTCAGCTGCACCCCTCCTCAGTGTATAGACATTTGCTTAATAATCACACATCTATATCAATACTAATGCCCTTCACATCCATTGTGTGCCTCCTTTACATTCCACGGTGAGGATTTGCTCCTATTTTAATTTCTATTTTAATTAACTCATGGCATTTCTCCACTTTCTCGATTGATATTATCCAATGTGAATAAAAGGTCAAAGTATGATTCATATATAAGTATACAATTATTACAGAATTTTTGCATTTAATAAATAAATGAAATGGACTTTCAACGTGCATGTGCTAAGAGCAGCCATGTTTGATCTCTGTACCCTTTTATCACAACAAACACAAGGGCCTTAAGTAAGATTTCATGCGTTTAAAAAGAAATGTCATTCTTAAAATCGCTGCGTTATACAATATCAAAATCGCATATTTTGCAATTCATTGCAAGCTTTTATTAACATTTCCCATAACGCATTGTGTCTTACGCGCAGGTAACGTTCACCCCATACAGTAAGAAAATTCAAAATATTCTCTTTGTTTATCCGAGGATATCGCAGAATAATATCGAATTGTCTTCATGTCTTTTATAATAATGTTAGTATAACACCCCGATCATCTATAATTCTATCAAATTTATCATGTAGCTCAAATACAAGTAAATGCGAACATCACACTTCTATGAGTTTAAAAATACCAATATTTGTTAAAATCCAGTAATGTCATATTGCAAAAGAGCAGCCCGTCTCCCCTTACCGACCTTGCTCGTCGTGGTATGCAATGTCATAGCTCTCAGGTTTTACACCGTATTTATATTTTTAGACATCTCGCTTGAAATTGAACGACTCAAACCGTCTCTTTTGGCAGATGCCTTAAAACTGTGGGGAGACGCGCAGCTTTCATCCCGTCCGTACGAGACGAAGGACCCGGGATCCAGCGGCGCTGTGCGCTGAGGTCCCCGCTGTGACGCCGCACCATTGTCGCTCCATGTCGCAGCGTTAGCATGACACAAGATAGCTCGCGTTGTGTCCTCTAAAACAGACATTTTTCCACGCACAGACGCTTATGAATAGGTGTGAAATCTTACCCCATTGTCCAGAAATGTCGATTTCGACACGGCAAGCCCGCGTAGGAGGAGGGATGCTGTTTCAGCGCTCCTGCGCGCTCAGTGATGCTGCTGCTGCTGCTGCTGCTGCCGCCGCTGCTGGCGGACGTCAAGCGGAGACACTCCCTCCTTCTCTCTCACTCCCCCTGTCTCTCTCCTGTCTTTGTGACTGTTTCTTTCTCCCAACTATGTCTGCTTTTTTCGATCTCTCTCCCATGGTCTTGCTCATTTTCTCTCTTACTCTTCAGTTTCTCATGCTCCTGCCAAAAAGCTTTATTGTAATGCTACATACATACCCGTATGTATGAGTATATGCACATTACGTTGGCAGAAAATGGACAATATCTTGCAATATTATATAAATGTGTATAATACATATACATGAAACCTGCAGTACTATCTAGCGTATAACGCGCACAGAACACAATAACAAATGTGAGGGAGTAAATGGGTGTTGGCTCCACTCGAGAGCCGCTATTTCCGCAGCGCTGCCCTGCACCAGTAGCGCCAGCAGAGGATGCAGTTTGTCTTTGTCTTTGCGCTAAAATGATTTCGGCATTTTGTAGGTCAGCGAACAGCACACCATCGCCAGTCCCGAGAAACGTAACTGGCACTGTGCAGCTTTGAGCAGCTGATATCGTTCCTTGTTGTATTAGGACATCAAATACGGTTTTGTGACCCTAGTTCCGCAAAAAGGATAAAATACATAAACAGCTATAAAAATTTTAAAAAATAATTTAAAAAATCAGGCAATTTCTGAACGCTAAAATTGAGCATATACGGTATTTTATATTGCATTTATGTATTTTATCTGTTGCGTGTTACAGCAGCTGAAATACCTGTTGCATGTATTGCGCGTCAACAAATATCTCTTCACTCTCGTGTGCACAACGTAGCAAAACAATATGGAAAACATTATAAGAATCGTACGAGTTGTTTTTTTTAATAATAAGGAAGAGACTGTTTATTTGCTATGCGAAAATGTGAGAAGTTAACCTTTAAGGTGGCGCAAACGCGACCCTTAACCGCTGGAGATGAACAAATCCTTAATAACCATCCCAGCAATAAGACGTTAGCCTTACTAGTAGATATATTTAATGTTTTTTTAAGCAGGTTGAATACGAAGGCCTAAACTAGTGTGTTTATTACATATATCTGGGAATAACGAAATGTTTATTCAGACCCACGGGGAATGAGTTCTAAGGACGAACAGGACCTCAGAAGAGCAGACATGAGCTTCTCCTGTGAGCCAGACATTGAAATCTAACATCTCTCTAACATTCTTGGAAAGGTCTACTGTCATCCATAATCCATATACCGGCCAGTTTCATGAAGGACTGACAGCAGAACTGTTACAGTAACAATAGCAGTAAGAGCAGTAACCAAACCACTATCCTGGCTGAACATCACCTGCCACAGCAGTAATACATTATGGGAAGTCAGACTGCAACTATGCGTTTCGATTACAAATACAGTATAAAGTGAATTTGAAAACACCGCATGGTTCGCATTTAAAGTCTATTTATAGCTGTTAGGTCCCTATATCAGCTGTACGAATGTAAAAAAAAAAAGTGAGGTATTTAAATATGAAAAATCAAATAGGAAATGCGGATGCAAAGGGATGCTAGGAAGGAAGGCAGAGGATCACGCCCCTGTGGTCCGAGGGAGTGCGCCCCCTGTCGGTTGCGACGGTCTCCACACGACGCCCGTTAGACATGAGCCTGAGGATGGACCGTGTTTGGGGGGGTGTATGTGTGTGGTGGGGGGGGGGCACTTGCGTCAAATATCGCCGGAGAAGGAGGGAGTCGAGAAGGAGGGGGGGGGGGCAAAAAAGAAAAGCACCTCCTATCTTCGGTATCCAGGGATTTAAATGAGAAAAACAGAGAGGGTGTGTGTATGTGTGTGTGAGGGAGAGAGAGCGAGAGAGAGAGAGAGACTGCAGTGAGGAGGAGAGCAGGCAGAAGAGGAGTGAGGAGGACAGCAGAGGAAAGGAGAGTACCACAGTACCACTGTACCTCAGTAGGGTACGGAACAGTAGGATGCTGTAGGACGGCCGCGCTCTTCAGTGTCTCCTCTGAACGCACGCCGAGAGCCAGGGGAGCGCCGCGTCACTTCAGGTGGGCGACACCTCATTCGGAAACGAACCACCACCTACTCCACGCGTCCATCGGCGCATTCTTTCACGCATACACTCGCTAATGTCCGCCTTTAACATCTTTAATGCCCGACCGCTGGGCTGGCCGCACGACACGCAAAAAAAAAAAAAAAAAAAAAAACGCGCCGCAGTGCTGTGCGAATGAGCGTGGCGCGCGCGCACGGGCCATTGTTCCGGCGGGACGAGCCGGGAAGGGCAGCGGCGCGCGCGCGGAAGGCGCCGCGTGACCAGACAGGTGAGGGAGACCCTTGCTCAGCCGCTCCTTATGAATGGCAAGCGAGCGGCGTGCGTGCGGTGCGTGTGTGTGCGGTGCGTGTGTGCATCGACAGCACACACCGATACGGGCTGCGTCCACGGCCATCTGCGTTGGCTGTAACATCCATGAAATGGCCAGGCGCAGACTGACGTCACATTATTCACACAAGTATGGGGTGCGTTAAGTTGGGGGGGGGGTGACAAATTCGCATCCCCGTGTGTCATTCGTTCTCGCTTTTACGGCTATGCGGACAAATATAAAGATCCGTCTTAGAGGGTGAATGGAAACGAATTATTATAGGCACTGAGCAGTGTAAATATTTCTAATAATGCGACCTTGCTGGTGCTCAGTTCCCAGGACCCTGAACTGGGGGTGAAGGGGGGGGGGGCGTGCACTGACTGATCTGGTCGCTGTGTCCCCCCTACTGTACCGCCACCCCACATACTATACAACGGTCCACACGGGTCCACTTATTACCCACAGACGGAGGCAGTTAATATGAGGGGCAGTTAACCACTCAGTAAAGTGCATGGATTAACTGGCAGCGTGTGGTTAAGGTATAAATGGTGAAATATGCTGAAAAAACCTTACACCTTAGTGCTTTGGCATCCCCTGGTCCAATTGTGTGGTTGTTTATTAAAATGTGCACATTTAATAATAGTTAAAACAGGTTCATGTGTATGTAGTGTATATAAACAGAAATGCAGACTAAATTTAACACTGTCAGACAAGGGAAGTGGGAATGTTTTCAAACAGCTGTATAGCATACAGTAGCTGAGTTGTGTATACAGTTTACTGAAAAGGGGAATTATAATGATAAATTATTTCTGGAAAGTAATACTATCAGGTATTTTCGTAAAATTCTGTCATTTTGCTTTAGTGGAAACTGCACTGGATACGCTAGGCCTCCTATTTATACGAGGCCTGGTTGTGGCATTAGGGGAATGGAAATTAGGACCCGCTGTAATTTCACATTGGTTAAGTAGCCTGTGGCTGGTTTTCACCCAGTGTTCAGTAGCCTCAGTCGGTGACGTCCACAGCGAGGACCGCTGACGGCCTCCGCGCTGGTGTTGGCGGTTGGACACTGCACTGGCGGTACCTTCCACAGGCCACCTTTCATGCCAGTTCTCACACCCGCCTTGCACAGATAAGCACATCCTCTCCAGGACGTAGATGGTGATACGGTGTTTAACTTGGAACATCACTGGCTGATGCAGATATTTTTGAGGGGTGTCTGGCATGTTGTCTGTGGGGGAGGAGTGTGAGCAGATTCATTCATTCAGGTAATAATAACATTTATAGGTAGATAGTGAGGAACTTCATCCTCTTTTGCAGAAACACTTGCCGCGTCTCGTGTGTGACTGGGAGTGTGTGGTCACCCTGTGATCAACTGGCATTCTTTCCAGGCTGTGGTTTCATAGCCTAGCACCCAGTGATTTTGGCACGGGCTCCAGACTTCGGTGACCCGGACCAGGGTATAGTGGTTAATGATCACGGATGGATGGATTTGCAGCATCTAGAGATGGTGGTACTAACTTCACAGTTCAGTCAGAGCTGTCAGAAAACAAGTAATTTTTCCTTGGGCTGTGACTCAGATTAAAACACAAGACACAGCATCATCACAACTGAAGATGTAGTTAAGGGCCTCACTTGATGGAACAAGTTATAATAGTTTAGCCTCATAAATTGCTCCGAGGTAAAAATTAAGTCAAGTAATTTAGGCTATAAAGTTAAAAGATAAATAAAAAGACTCCAATGTTTGTTGCTAACAATGTCAGTGTGCTCTGTGTGTATGTATGTGTTCACCTCAAATCTTATGTGGGGAAGCGTGGATGCAAAGGTAACTTGGAAAAAATATAGCTTTTGTATTCATTAAGTCACGCAATGAATACATATAAAATCTTTATGTTTACTCTTTACCTCAAAGTCATCCAAATTATCTGTCAGGAAAAAAATCACAGTGAAATCCTTAGCACTTTTAAACCATTGAAATTTGAAATTTCTCTCATTCCCTTTATTCATAGTTTTTTGAATTATAGCTAATTTAATCATGTAATTCTTTGTAATGTAATTCTGTGCTATACATTATATTTCCCTATATCTACAAAATTCAGTCTCCATCTGTTTGTGTGCTCTTTATGCACTGCTTTGTTTTTCAAGCCTCAGACTTGAAATTTGCCACAGTTATCACTTATCAGTAAGGTTTTTGCATCAAATTCATTAAAAGCCAAAAAGGCCACTTGGTGTAAATTTTACTGTCTAGTGCACTGTCTAATATCAATGTATCTGTGATGCTATACTATAATGTTCAGCTTTTATGAAAGAAATAATTTCCAGGGGCCTGATGGAATTTTCCTAGTTATGCTAAAGAAAATGGCACCTATTATTCAAAATCCTTGTTGTTTTGTTCCAGCACAAAAAAGTAGCTGGGAGTGTCACCCACACATTGGAACAGCAGCACTAATCCAGAAGGAAAGGATCCTGCTAAATACTGAATAACTTACCATGCTTCTTTTACTCTACCTTTTTGGGGTTATAATTACAAAAGATCAAACTCCTTGCTGAACAGTAACATTAAAAAGGACACTCGGCATTGATTTAGGAATGATCTTGCCTAACTAACTTAATGGATATCTTTTACCACACAAAAAAACAGCTGACAGTAAGTAAGCACATTATATGATTCATTTAGACTTCCGAAAGTAGTTGGATAAGGTTCAGCATCAAAGATTGGTCGTAAGCCTAAAAGCAGCTGCTATCTAAGGCATTGCCGAAATGGAACTGGCTGGCAAATAGGAATGTTTTTTAATAACTATTTATATGTATATTTGATAATAGAAACTGTTTTCAGGAGGGCCAATGTTTGATCACTATACATTAATACAGTGTTTAGTTAACCCTGCGTAAGCCCTTATAGAGAGTAACCAGTAGTTCTGTTCACAGAGGTTGTTCACTAGCAAACTTCCAGGCAGTCTTGGTGGAGGACAAGTGATTCAATTCTTCAGTTAATGTCATTTACACTTAATGCAAATGAGAGACGTGGACTACACCCTGCTACACCTCTGTAGTATCTCTTTATGCTATGTATTGCACTGATTTTGAAATATTTCATTAGATAAAATGAATTATTGATTATTTTTATAGACAGTAGTAGTAAACAGTAGACAGTGGTAGTCTGTAGATTACAAACAACATTAAAAAAACCAATAAATAAATTTGGCAGTACAAAAAATAATGCTCAAGTAGTATAGATAATAATTAAAAATTATGTAATAACTTTTACAATGTCTCTGCAGTGACTGAGAAAATGTCTATAAAATATTTAATTTTGGTCTTATGACTTTGGAGTGTTAGTCTAGATTCATAAAAACACAAATATGCAAAACAGTACATATAATATGCTAGTCAAGTTTGCCATCATGACCCGTGTTAGAAAGTTGAAAGATAGAAGGTAATAATACACTGTGTCAGTAACAAACTTTCTCAGCCTTACATCGCTTATGTGTCTCATGTATTATTTCTTATTAATTTGGACATTTAGACTTTGTGTTTTTCTATCTCTAACCCCCTCCCTCTTCCTCCAGCATCCCCCTTCCTTCATCTGTCATGCTTGGGCCATTCGATCAGCATGATGTTCTCTCTGGGTGTGATCTTGTGTGTGACGAAAGTATGTGATCATTTCCAAGCCTTATTTCAAAGGTCAAAATTTTCAAGGTACAAAGTAGTGAGAGGTACCACTGTGCCAAATTTCAAGTCTGTGTCTTGAAAAACAAAGCTGTGTATAAAAATTAGGCTAACAAATAGTAACTGACCTTTTTATATACACACACACACCTATATATAAAATACAGAATTACATTATTGAGTGGAATTGGACTTTGGGAGACAGCTCGCATGGACTTCTTCCACGTGTGTCTTTGAACTGTGGGAGCACTTAGAGGTAACTGATGCAAACAGACAGATCCCCAGAGACTTGTGCAGCACTAGTGCTACCTGCTGTGCCACCTTGTTCTGGTGATGGGTTCATACAAGGGTGGAAAGTAGCCTCATGACTAATAATCAAACTCAAATTTGCAGAATAAGAAATATAATCATTCCACTGTGCTGCCCAGGGTCAGAAGGTAGCATATTTAGAGTTGCTACCTATGGAATCAGAGTTCACTGGTTCAAATCCCATCTCTGTTGTAATACCCTTGAACAAGTTGCCCACCCTAAATTACTTGAGTAAAAAAACCACACACCTGTATAACTAGGTTGTTCACTGTAACTTGTTTTGGAGAAAAGTATCAGTGATGTAAAGAAATAAATGAAATGTGCAACGTATGGATACAAAACAAACATATTAACAGTACTTGCAATATATGATAATGTAGGTTATTATTTTGAATGGTACTTTTTAATTCACCATTTATCAACTAACATGTGAAACAGGCATGCATTGCTCACATGCAAATTTTTCTTCCAAAGCACACTGATCAGATATAGAAAATTTATTTTCTGCTTATACTGCAAATCTTAAATTAATTTCTCATTGGATTTCTAATACTTCTTGAATGGTATAACACTATATGCTTTAATATGGTGATCAATAGATATTTAACATTTTCTGAAACATCTCTAATTTGTTTCCCAATTTCACACTACCGATTTGGGTCATGCTTTTTTTAAGACTTGAAATTTGGAAAGCAAGCCGTTAAAAACAAGGAGAACTCTGACAGGTGAACACCGAATGTCAGTCTTTAGATTAAATAGCTCAAGGTGAAGCGTGCAATTAGAGTTTTGCCCACAAAGTAGTGAAACAATCTGTCGTTGAGGACTGTAATGTTTGCCATATCTTGGTCAGTCCTAGAAAAATCAGGCTTAGTTCACCCTCAGGCCATTATGTGCACGACAGTGGTGAGAAAATTCACAATAGCTGTTCTGATTTATGAAGCTGAACACCTGATTAAGACTGAAACAGGATCAGTTTCTACTCACATTGTGCAAAAAATGGCTTTGTATTTTCATTTGAACAACCCTAAAACACTGAAGAAGAGGACTGACAACTATAAATATCCCTGTCATAATTCATACTGCGTGAAGCATGCTGTAATGTACATTTAGTGCAGCACTCAACACCCCAAGGGAAACATATACAATACAGGTAAAAGACACTGATGCACGTAGACTTCCAGATGTGTCTCAAATACTGTATCCAAGCATACAGTATGTACACTTGACATTTGAATAAAATTTTTAGCTATATGAATGTACACAGTGTAATATTTAAAATATTCATAAATAAGTGTGAACTAGACCAGAAATAATGAAGTACTGTTATAGAGCACATTGCACATGCAATATTATTTAGGGAAATATGCAGACAAAGAATCACAGGAAATACATCTACTCATACATTATCGTTGTTATTGCTTATCCCGAGTAGGGTTACGGTGGTCCAGAGCCTATCCCAAAGGCAATAGACTATGAAACTACCCTAGTACAGGATACCAGTCCATAGCAGGGGAAATGTGAATGTCAATGCAGTAAATTTGTTTCATAAGCAGGGTTAGCTGCTCTGGTGATACAGGCAGGCCATATAGGGCCCCGATATCAACCAGTGTGTCTCCTTGGTTTATTCCACAGCTTCAGTTACAGAAAATTTCAGGGAACCTCAGCTAGGGCAAAAAAGTAAAGATTAGAGCAGGATTAGATAAAGTAACAAACCCATGCATTTTTTGTTAATTTCACTTCTCAGCAACTTTTGTAAAAATCGCAGCATCATGTTCTGAGCACCAGAGAGCTTGGAGGTAAACTGGTTCTGCTAGACTGAGCATTTCATCTTTGTCAAAGGGAAAACTCCTGTGCTGAGTTTACTGCATTGTGCCTGGTGAATTCAAGGTAGAAATATTTAACCAAACTAAAATTGTGATGCCACAGTTACTGAGAACAGAAAACCTAGAGCTACACTGAACTTCTCCCCAGTTCCATGTACAACAGTGTGTAATTTTTCTTTTTAAATTGCTTTTTTTTCCACTAAAGGATGTATAGTTAAATCATTTTCTCGTTTTTTTGCTTTTCATATTAATGCTTTGCCATATTGTGGGGCTTCAGATGACATAAAAAAGAATACTTTACAGTCGGACTTGGGTTGATCACAAAAACACACACTTTCACACTGTCTGAGCTGACGTGACTTCCCAACAGTAAGAACTTGCAAAAGGTAATTTCATTTCATCAAAAGTACAACTCCTACTATCACTTGTTCTGCTGTCATTTTTGACATACATTTCATATAAACATCAGTGATGTGGAAGGGTCTGGCCAGAAACATACCTAGCAGATTATGAAGAAATGACCTCAAGTAACAGATCAAATTGTCACAATACTGGCAATAATTTACTGAAGAGACAGTTAACAGTTACCATCTAGTACCTGTTGGTGCACCACATTCACTGATATGCGGACTTGGAATGAGCAGAATGTGGGAAATTGTGCCAGAGATGTAAGGTATCGGCTAACCGAACATTTGATTGTAAATTCAGTTTACAGTCTAGAAGTGTAATTGTTATTTGCAGTCATTATGTTGCTGAGTCTGTAATGCTGACATTTACAGTTCAGATTGTCTCACACTTGTAGTTTTCAACATAATTTACCTATGTTTTCATTTTAGCTTAATGCAAATTTCAGCTTATGATTATGTGGTTTGTGGGAATACAAATCAATTGTAATTTGTGCTACTGCTTCCATGCTTGGAGAGTTTGGACATCGACCGCTAATAGATCAATGCTGTTTACCAGAGTATGAGTAGATGGATCAAATACTTTTTCTATTTCAAATTTTTTTTTTTTTATTTATTTTTTAAATTATAAAATTATGGTTGCCATGGAAGCCACGATGGCCTGATTAATAAGGGTCCTCAAAAACCACAGCATTTGTAGTACAGCAAAGTGTCTGTTGATAAAAAAAAGTATCTGGTCTAGATGAGACTGCATTAGGGTGGTGATGTCGTAGCTTAGAAATCAAAGAAAAGCTTTAAGATTAAAACCAAGCAGTGCTTTGCTTTGAGAAGATTCACAGTGTGTAGTCCTCCTAGTGGATGGCTGCTGTGCACACAGGTTTTGTTCCAGCTGAGCAATTAAGCACTTGAAAGATCTGACTCCTTAACTTTTTAAAGCAATTTACATGTCTTTCTCAGATACTGAAGTAGAAGCATAAGAGAGAAACCTGAAACAAGAGGGGGGCACCATCCTAGGACTCAACCTGGTACAGGTGTTTTTGAAGAATCCTGCAATATCAGTATGAAATCAAATAAGCAGAATATTAAATAAGTTAGTGGCCTGTATTTTTTCAGTATATGGGAAAATGTGGGAATGCCCAGTGTGGGGTTCATTATGTGCTGTGTTATTTTATTTTATTTTAAAGTTTCTACATTCCGTTGTCCATAGGCAACAAGGTCAGCGATTTTCATAAAGGGTTACCAGAGGCCTAGGTGCACTTTCTGCGAAATGGTAGCACATTTGCACAATACAAATTTCATGAGGAAGTTTCACATTCTATTCTGCTGAAACCTGGACTTAATGGAAGCAGTAACACAGATTCCTTCCTGGACAGCGGTTTTGGCAGTATTATCAAGCATGCAATGTGTGTAGTTTACAAAATGTCGGCAACGTATAACCAGTTGAGTTGTTATTCAACAAAGTACTGAAATGAGCTTAGTACATTTCAGTAAGATGGATGACAAATTACACATTTTTGAATAATCTTTTGCTTTTAAACCCATGTAAAGGGGCTTAAAATGTAGATGCTTGTTTTACCATCAATGAATCCCATGGAGCTCCTGAGGAGTTCATGGACAGAGAAAGCTACGAAACTTGGAATAGGAAAAGAATCAGTCCAAAAGCCTCATTTTGAATTAAATTAATTGTTAAAATCTCTGACATTGCAAATAATCAGAAAATGAAACAAGACTGGAAACAGTCAAAGGTCTTTAGTTTCATGGCAGCAAACCTTGTGCATCATCGATAACAGCACAAAACAAACTGGGTGGGCCAAAGTCAGATATGCTGGTTTTGCAAAACAGTGAACCGTTCCCAGAACAGTAACTGAAAATGAGCTTTGAACGTGAGAAGAGCACCGAAACTGAGTTAAATGTGGCCAGTAAAATGGCCACGAGCCTGTTTCAAGTGATGTTTACGGTTTCTGCAGCGGTTTACTAAAACGTCAGCTGGTACGACTGTGGTTCAGTGCCTCGAGAAAGGCTTCACACAGAAGAGGTTTGCAATTACAGGTGGGATTCTAAGTTTATTATGGAATTGTTCATCTGAACTTGCTAAATTTACTAAGTAATATTGGTAGACTCAAAGGTCTAGACATGGCACTTTGAACAAATAAAAAAAATTACAGTCTATAATATGACCATTAAATTTAACATTAAATAAATTGATAAACATTAAATAAAATTTAATGTGGAAGAAGTTCCCTTGCTTTTTTGTTGTGAATTTGTCATGGTTGCTGATGATGAATGATCATATTTAATCTGGCTAATGTTCAACTGCAGTAAATAGCCTGGTCCTTTTGAGATTTCAGGGCTTGTTCCAGCCTTCCATTTTCATATCCATCATTATTTCTTAGACACTATTAGATTTTGAGTGCAACAAAGCACCCTTTGGGTGATGGATATTGCACTGTAACGGTACCCCATTACAGTCAGTATTTAAGGACACCCAGAACAGATGATAAGGTTCTCCTGTCTCCATCAACGCCATGCTTGTTGTACGTTGAAGTTGAATGATACTTGTATCATAAAAATTCTGAGAAATGTCTGCATTGTCCTGAAATGTAAACACTGCTCTGTAAGTGGTCATTCTGGTTACAGAACAGTAAACAGGTAGCATAAAAAAGATGAGCCATGAAAGATATCATCTACTGGATCTGTTCATGTTGTGGTTCAATATCAGAGAAAGATACCAGCAGGCCTTTAAACCATTAACAGGCATTTTGAAAAGAGAAATCTTCTAAATATAAAGAAATAAAAAGAGACACATATTTAAAGATGTTGTAGTTTACCTTCAAAGTACATGTATGTGTAGCATCTTTAAAAGCAGGGGAACCCATATTCAGCATCTTATTTATAGTGCAAAGCCTTTTGAACTATGACCAGCAGTGGTTTACATTTGATTCCACTGGATAGTGTGATGTTAGTAAAGTAACAAAGGAAACTGCCTATGTCATACACATACAGATTGATTTTATGCAATTTTTTTTTCTAGTGCAGTTTATGTCTTGACCAAATAACATCCTCAAAAGGCAGTAGGTTGTATTTTGATTGTTGTTTTGGTTTGTTTCCTACTGCAAACAAAAAAGGATGTAGTATTTTGAAAAACTTACTCTAAAGATAATATAATGAAACTATAACAATGTAAAATGTCATACATTAAAATTGATCTTTTCTAAATGCATGAACTTTGTGTCATTCCATTGTTCAGAACTGCTTGATCTGAACTGACTTGTTAACATGGTTTTCTTTTACATTTTGTGAAATTTCAGTAGTCACACGTGCCTCTTCTGTAGAGCATCGTAATGGTGGAGTTATATCAGCTATGAAACAGTCCTTTTTAATAACAGAATGGTATTGGTTCACAGCAGCATAGAGACAAACAATACATGACACAAAGGCAAAAGGTGTGGTCACTTAGAACTGTCTGAGCTGTTCCAGACGGGTGTCCAATTTGTTGGAATTGTCATGCAGATGTAATGATAATTTCTAGTGGATTCAATTTGTGTACTTTTGTCATCCATATATGTACAGAATAACTTCAGATGTAGACCATAATGGTCAAGTGTGTTTCTTTGCCAAGTAAAAATGTAATTAGCCTGTATTCCATAACTACATCAAACAAAAAGAATTTGCATTGTGGTTTAACAAGAAAGTTTATTTGATTCTGCACAATGACTGTGGGCTCCCTATTTTTGCTCTTATATTCATTTATGTTTTTATCATTATTTTCTATTGATTCATTTGTTAGTTTTCTGTAATAGGAAAGATTTGACTTTCTGCTTACTGGTCTATGAAAATAATATTGCCGGTTTTCAAATGAAACACTCAGAACATTATAACTTTTTGTTAAGTTTAATAAACTGCTCTTCAGTTCCCTCAGTTATGCAACATATGCCATATGGTATAGCAAGGTATTTTTTAGAACTGAGGAACAGTGACAGCAGCGGATAGTCTTTGAGGAATTACAGGTAGAGCTTCTTTACATTTTTGGCATACAATTCAAACACAAAGGCCAAAAATTCATTTCAGATGTCATTTGTTTGACTATAATAAAATAAGACTGCGATAAGGCCTAGACCAACAAATATCAGAAGAAATATGCTTTTAGTCAGGGGTTATTAAAAGTGAAAAATGGGAATTGTGCTGGCATAGCAAAAAGGTCTGCCCAGTTTCTGTTCTGAGATGTTTTTGCTAGTCTTTGCAGTAGTTGCACTTATTGGACCTTCATTGTTGTCCATGGCATTCACTGCCTTTGGTTGAAATGGGATACAGATTGTTTCCCTGGGGCCTCCCACATGCTTCTATAATGATGCTACTTCACCCCAGTGTCCATATCTTGATGAACTTGGCAAGCCAGAGTGGGAGATCTTGGTTAGCTCATGTGTTCAGGAACTATGTCAATAGCAGGAATCGCTGTCATAAGTGAGTGATGGCTGCCAGGCTGTGCATGGCATCTGTATGTGGAAGTCTTTACTTTACTGTTCCAGGGTGTGTATTCACATGTAACAATAAAAATGGAGTCTGCAGCTATAATTATATTACTGTATACTGTTAGTATTTTAACTTTCAATACAACAGAACTTTAAAAATTAAATGCTCATGAAAGATTGAATATGTTCGGTAGATGATACCATAGAATTTGCTGAAAACAAAGCATGAATTCAGCTTTATGTCATAAATAGTCAAGGTGAATGAAAATTAAAAGTGTAACAGTAGTCCCATATTTTCATTAATTTGTTTGTTTGTTTGTTTCATTCATTTGTTCGTTTGTTCGCTCATTCATTCATTCATTCATTATCAGTAACTGTTTATATAATTTCAGGTTGCAGTGGTCCAGAGCTTATCCTGAATGCACAGGTTGTAACACAAGGTAAAATCCGGACAGAATACCAGTTCGTTGAAGGGCAATAACACGCAAATTTAGCTCTTACATTATTACTCTAAATTTAGAGTCACCAGTCCTTGGACACCGGGAGGAAACCAGAGCACTTGAAGAGAATCCATGCAAATACTTCAGAGAAACTCAGGAGGGGGGTGGTACCACGCCCTCATTTGTAGTATATATACACATATTAAAAGAAATGCTTATTTATATAATTTCTCATTATATGCAATTCTGTAATGTATTTACCAGAGAAGGATCTGTTATTGAGGTTCCTGTGATTAATTTCAGAAAAACAGGAGGCAGCAGACCCTGCTTCAGCATACAGGGCATGCAAGCGAACACAAACAGCAATGAAAAAGAGAAACACCCACACACTGGTACTTTTTCCCACTCTTTGGTCAGCATTGGTCATTAGCAGTCAACCAGGCATATAAAGTATGTGTGCACATTGGCTGAAAGCTAGAATTAAATTTATCACCAACCACTATATCAGCTGTTTCTCCAGACTGGTAAAGTACACAAAAAGCATTTGCACTGCAAATATAAGACAAGTTTTGGTTCAGCCGCCGTTACGCCTGTTGCAGATTCTAGTTCTACTGAATATTCAGAACAGCCATAACTAATCTGCAGTCGCACCATCATGCAGTACCGTATAGCTGGTTCTGGAGCTACGCCAGGCTGCACTTTTCACTTGTCTCCCCAGGGTCACTGATTGGCGGTCAGGTCAGGCTGGCGATGGCATCCTTGGTTCCTAAGTGTCAATCATCATGTCAGTGAAAATGGCCACCAGACACACGGGGAGTCCAATGTGTGGCTCGATGCGCCCTGGCTGTCACTTTCTGTTGTCGTCTTAGGGAAGATGGATAGGAGTGGAAACTGTTCCTAACTCAGTGCCACACAACGGTCTATCGGGCCTTCGGCAAAGGCTGCCAACGGGCTGCAGTAAACACTGGCTTACTGCAATAATTATTTTGCAGCTTTTAGATATATTCATAATTTTGTCTAATGTGCAGTATTTGCTCCACATATATCTGCGTGTGTGTGTGTGGATAAATGCACTAGTTTTGTTCAAATCATTTGCTTTTTCTGTGAGCAGCAAAGGTTATTTTAGAATATGATAGTATCACCAGTATCTCTATGGAAACTGTAGAGGACATTCAGCGGGGATAAGCATAGCAATCGCTGTGCCAGAATTAATGTTCAGTTTGACAGGAAAGATTGGCTAAAACCATTAATAAGCTAATTTGCTACAGTTTCCCATCTTCAGGCAAAAATAAAATAATAAAGAGACCCGCCCTGAAAAGGATATGTCAATCATTGCTGCCGATAGTCGCCTGGAGACTTTGTCAGGATATAGTGAGACCTCTGCTGCTGTCACACAATTGAAAGGCATTGATCAAAGCCCCTTTGCCATTTACTTATTGATTTATCTGCGTGGGGAGTGAGGTGTCTGGTCTTGTTTAGCCCTCGTGATGTGTCACACACACTTCAGTCACAAAGTTCACCTAGGCTGCAGATAGCAGGTCCTTTGTAGGAGGGAGGGCCAAGACCCCCTCCCAAACGGCTGCTCGCCATCAGCTGGACTTGGGCTTTGGCCCAGCTTCGCTTAGCTCAAGTGGTTTGTTGAATGCCCCCTTTTCATAGTCCTGTCTTCTGAATTGCTGTGAAACCCATTTAGTTTGTCAGCAGCTGGAAGCTTAGTCAAGCTTTTTCTTACCAGCATCCATGGCTGGGGAAGGGTAACATTATTTTCTAAAGACAGCTTTACATGATAAAGGTATGAAAATATTTACATAGAGAAGAATGTGTCTACCCAGCATGCAGAATTTTACTGAACAGTGTTTGGCAGATTATTAAGGTCTGCTTGGAGAAATGGGGAAATACTGTAGATGGCTCCAAGAGACAGATGCTCTCCAACACCATGAGAATACACAAGCTGTCCTGCAATGTGTAGACGAGGACCCTCTGGAATACTAAACAGGGGTCAAGGAAGACTGAAATGGTGCAGGAAGGAGCTTGTCCTCCTCACTCACTGATCCAGACGCATAAAGGTGTTATTCATCAGCTGGGTCCAAAAGCCTTGTCTTAAAGACCGATGACCACTGCTTGGGCCTCTGGAAGATGAATGAGTCATTAATAATGTCAGACCACAGTGCTGATGGAAGCAAAGAATGTGCACAGGCACAAAGATATGCACACACAGAAACACGCAGCCATGCACTGAAGTACGCTGTAAAAATAAGTCATCTTGGCTTGTACTGAGTGTGGAAAAGCGGGGTATGTCTGCATGATGGGCTTTGTTGTTAACCGCTGCACAGAATTTGTAGTGAGTTGTATAAAACCACAGTGTTTAAAACAGCATAAGGAAATGGTCCTGGACATAATGGCAAAACACATGATGAAAGCCATCATGTGCAGGAGTTCCCCGTGTTTATCTCTGCTTCTTCTAGATACTCCAGTTTCTGCCCACAGTCCAGAAAATTGGTGGTTTTAGAAGTTGCCCTCTGTGTGTGAGTGAATGAATGAATGAGTAACTGCTTGCCCTGGTCAGAGTGGTCCAGAACCTATTCCAGAATCAATGGACACTAGGTTGGGGGGTACACCATGGATAGGATGCCAGTCCATCACAGGGTACCCACACACACACACACACGCACACACACACGCACACACATACAGGAAGCACAAATGTAAACTCACATAGGCACAGAGATATTGACACAGGCAGATACAGTTGGTACTCTTATCAAAAACTGTATCCCAGTTTCCCATCTTCTACAAAGTTCTTCATATTGTAGAAAACCAAAGCAACGCTGTGTTTTGAAATTCTGGCTGCAGGCACAACTGTGGAGCCGGGAAAGACTATTGATCTTCTGATTCTCTGGTGTCTTGTAAAGATTAATGATAATCTATGTTGACAAGCCTCCTTCAGCTTGGCCACCCCAAAGCTGCACTTAGAGCAAACGGTGGGTCAGTGAGTATTTAACTGAGGTTATGACATTTCTGGCCAAGCTTGTTCCCTGGTGTTGAAAGCGTGAAGTACTTTAGTCTAAATGAAAATATAGCAAATTACATTCCTTTAGAAAATTAATGGAATTTCTCTACTAAATTACGTGAGGTTTAAAATTACCTGATAAAATTTAAATTGGATAATATGCTATCAAGCAGTGAAAGTAAAGGAGGGAATAGGTACTTAGAGACTAAGACTCAGATATCTGCTGCTCACAAATGAGAAAATTAAAGTCAATGCCCAGAAAGTCTCAGAATTTTCTTTGAGAGATCAAGCAGTTTATCAGGAGGTGCTGAGCACTGTGACATTACACCTTGCATTACGTGCACAGACAAGTGCGCTACAAGGATGACGTTTACCTAGAGATAATAATTGTTTGAAAAAATGTCACCGGAAATCAATTAAAATACTAAAATAAAAATCACTCTGTCACAGTTGGTAACCTCTGGTCCAAATTAGAGTCATGGTGGTATAGGGTGCAAGGCAATATGGGAATTGCTGGTCTTCCAGACACCCAGATTTTGTCTTATGTGTAACAAAAGATTTTTTCCATCTATTAAAGTTGTTTAAACTGTTTAAATAATTGATGTTACATGTTTATATTTTGTTTCTAAAAGGTCTTATTAAATGTGTACAGTTTTTAAGTTGATTTTGTTTTTTAGGTCTTAGGTGAAAGAACACATAGGAGTTATAGGGACAAGATGCCGGAGCAGAGCAATGACTACCGGGTGGTGGTATTCGGGGCTGGTGGGGTGGGCAAGAGCTCCCTTGTGCTGCGCTTCGTGAAGGGGACCTTCCGGGACACATACATCCCCACCGTGGAGGACACGTACCGGCAGGTGATCAGCTGCGACAAGAGCGTCTGCACCCTACAGATCACTGACACCACCGGCAGTCATCAGTTCCCTGCCATGCAGCGTCTTTCAATCTCAAAGGGCCACGCCTTCATCCTGGTCTACTCCATCACCAGCCGACAGTCGCTGGAGGAGCTCAAGCCCATCTACCAGCAGGTGCTGACCATCAAAGGCAGCGTGGAGAACATCCCCATCATGCTGGTGGGGAACAAGTGCGATGAGACCCAACGGGAAGTGGAGACCAGGGAGGGCGAGGCACAGGCTGCCACCTGGAAGTGTGCCTTCATGGAGACCTCAGCTAAGACCAACTACAATGTCAAGGAGCTCTTCCAGGAGCTGCTGAACCTGGATAAGAAGAGGAACATGAGTCTCAACATCGATGGCAAGCGCTCCAACAAGCAGAAGCGGACCGACAAGCTCAAGGGCAAGTGCAGTGTTATGTAGGCTGGCTAGGGCAAAGGAGATGAAAGGTGTTAAATAAAGGTCAGAGAGACTTGCATAGCAGGGGAAGGAGCAGGAGGTGTATTGAAAAAGTCCAGGGAATCAACTGAGGAGATTCATATGATCTAGCAACAGTTATTAAAACCTCTCCACAGTACCATCCCCCCAAACTCCAGTCTCTCTGACTTTAAACCATGAACCATCTGCAGCATATTTAATCCATCGGTCACCACATTTTTTTCTGACGTGTTATTCCCTAAGGAACTGCTGTTATAATGTCATGAAAAAGGGCAGATTGGTGCTTGGAAGGTAGGGAGAAGTGAAAAGGGAACATCACAAAGCCGTGTAAATCGCTCCACGAGCTCAAGGGAAAGGAATTGAGGAAAAAAGGAGACCTATGTTCAGTGCTGACATGGAAGACATTTGTTCCCCATATCTAGTCTGTCTTCCAAAGTGCTTTTGACTTAAATTCTCTTGTTTTTTTCTTTTTTGTTCTTTACCATTGTTCTTAAGTTGCAGTTTTCGTTAGCAGCAAAGTCAAATTGTCAAAGAACGCACAGAGATGCTTCCCCACAGTGTTGCCCCCAAAATCTGGACAGCTTCAGTTGAATTGGCGCCAAGATCGTTGATGGAGTAAATGTGTCTGTAAGTTCAGGAGCTGGCCTGGAAGTGGTTCTGGCAGCATGGTCAGCACACAGACTGAGAGAACAGGAAGGAACGGCAGCTATAATGGAATCAAAGGGTTCTGCTCTTCTAAGATTCACAGAGTTAATGAAATTCTTTTGAATTTCTCCTGCCTTCACTTTTATCTCCCTTGGCGTTCCATGTCAGCAGAAACTCCACCTCTGCTGCTGATGTTTCCTAGAAAAAGAAGACAGTTTGAGCAACTGCTAGACCTTCATTTCTGCCGAGTCTGTCAGCAGCATGCAGAGAAGCGCTGTGTTTTTGACACAGATACCAGCTTTGGACCATATGCATGTTCTCTTCGTTTTTAGCGGTGCAATGGGTATTATTATGCAGGCTGTCTCTTTCTGTGTTTCGAGGGACACATCAGCGTTTTCCAGTTTGTTATCATCACTGCTGTGTTGCGAGATCTGCTTTTTGGGCGAAAAGCTGCACCGGGTAGCTTGTTGGTGTTCATTCATCGCGGTTCCCTCTATGTCACATGCTTCTGCTTGGAAGCATAACAAGCATAGATGCCAAGGTTGGGTTGTCCGGAATGTCAAAACTTTACATTTTCTCTGAAACATCATCTTTGAGACATCGGTTACTTTATTTATGTGTGTATGTACAGTATGTGTGCATTTATTTATTTTCTGTCATAAAATGTTGCCTCTCACAACTTCAGGACTTCTGTGTTCTCATATCTGTATATATAAAGCAACTTGGCACCATTGTAATGTCTGCCAACCTTTTAAAGCCTTGGTGTCTTCCAACTCAATGAAACAAGCCCTTCTTCTGGAAGCAAGGAGGCAATGAAGCGTTCCCACGCACCACCAAACGGACGACATGGTCTCCAGGTGAGACTGTTTGTAGAGGAACAGAGGAGGACATTGAGACGGTGCCCTCTTCCACTGTGGCTGGTTGCATTGTGGTGGAGAGAGCGAAGGGTGCAGGGGTCTGATTTTGGGTGTTTTCAGCTAACCATCCTACTGCTGTACTTAATCTGAAGTGACATGCTCGCCATCCTGGAAATGTTCCAAGTTTTCATAGCTGTTATGGAACCAGACTTAAATTCTGTGAGAAATGTAGAATAGTCCAAGCTTCAGCAGCTGTGGAAATTAAGAAGGGCATACAGATTTTCTTTTCGTACAAGGTTGTCATTTTCTTTTATCAGTGTGTGTGTGTGTGTTTTTTTTTTCTTTTGGTCACACAAATGAAACAAGACAAGTCCATCTGTTAACTTCTGACGTGCGGGTCATTTTATGTCAGGGTTCTCAAAGCAGATGGATTTTAAAGGTGCGCTATGCAACGATGCGCCTTGATAACCACATTCATCGGATGCAGGATCCCGTTCACAGGCAGCAGAAAAGCGAGGAAGGAACAGACTGTCTAACTGTTATGAAGCCTCTCGGAGATTGGTTTATGCCATAGTCAAGATGTATGGTCCACATAAGTATTCACCCTGAGCTTGAGAGAAAAAATTTTTTAGCAGCAAAATTAAACCATAGCAGGTGAGCATAGAAGTAAGGCTTTTCGACTCTACTGAGCTATACTAACGGGGGATGCGGTGGGGTAAGCTGGTGCCTCACAACTCCTTGACTGCTTGCCTGATGTGGGGTTCAAGCCCAGCACAGGAGTGTGTGTGGGGTTTGCATGTTCTCCGTGTTTGTACCCCTCTAAGGGAAAAATATGCCGGAAGAAGGCAATGGCAAACCACTCCTGGTCCTCATTGCCTTGAAAACTGTCAGTGCTCACCCAGGTCTCTATAATGACTTGACACTTTCCAACTTCCAACCTATACTAAAGTGAGAAGATACACTTGTTAGTACATATGGAGTCGACTGAGTAAAACATTATGTATTTCCAGTAGAATCACAGTCCTTACAGTTCCTGTTAAAAAGTGCAGGCAACAGATTCAGATGTGACTGTCTTGCATTAGGAATGATAGCGACTGGTTTGGGGAAAAAAGCACAAGAGCGGGGGTTGTTGACAGGTCACTGTCCAACATAGGATCTGATGTGAAGGACTGAGCAATAATGTTTACATCCCCTAGTGGAACATTTCCAAAGCTTTTGTTTTTATTTATTTTGTGTGTGTGTGTGTGTGTGTGTGTGTGTGTGACTCTCAGGTTGCAAGAAATGAGGCTGTAAATTCCCGACTTCCACAACTGACCTCATTGCGTTGTGACTGAAGTTCTTTAAAAAAAAATTGTCCCTAACCTCAACTTCCCAACTGGCAAACAAATAAACGGAAGTATGAAGAGGAAGCCAACCATAAGCCAAAATTATTACATTTTCCCCTTCCCTAGCTTAAAGTACTTCAAAGCAAGCCAAAGAAAATATCCGTTGTCTGATTTTAGCGATTTGATTGTTCATTTGAAAAGCACATCAAGTTCCAATGTATCAAGGCCAGATAAAATCAAAGGAATATTTTGCTTTACTGGGGTTCAGTCCATCCAGTTTAAATATAGGCCCAAGGTTGGTGTTCAGAAGGCTACAAACTCCCTGTTCTCCTTGTATGATCTGCAGAAAGGATTTATCTAAACTTTCAAAACGAATACCATTTTATGCAATGTATTGTACTATTGGCACAATCATATATATATAAATATTGTTCCACCAAAATTCTGAATTGCCTGTATACAGTTTCTGTACATGTGTGCCCTGTGCAGATGTTTTAGATATTTACTACTGAGGTAGCAGCCATGATATCAAAGTATGTTTAGATATATGTTGCATTATCAGAATGTTGTTTGCAAGCATGGAATATGTAAAAGATATGTGTATGTTTTACAGCCTTAGCTTGGAGCAAGATTTACCTTGATACAAAATAATAGTTGAAACAATGTATCAGCTTGGTCCTAATACATTTCAGCACTTTTCCAACCACACTTACATTGTAAGTCAGGGAGCTTTTCAGAAACCAGAATACTTGTGAAGCAGAGATCGACTTGTCTTCTATTAAGCACAGCACATAAAATGTGTGAAAGCATGTTGTCCAGAGGGTCGTCGCTTTGCCGCAGACCTACGACAGCATCCGGTCGATGTTTTGTCAGTGTATTGTCCTGGTGCAATTTCGATGTTTGCGTTCACGACTTCTTCCAGACTCGGCCCCTTTTTTTTCTTCAGCTTTAATGTGTGTCCGTTGATCTCCAAACGTGTGAGGTAATGCAGAAATAGATTTCAGATTTGCTTTTGTGAAAATGTTTGTGCTTCGTGCAACACTTTGGTAAGTTTTTTAGCTCCAAAGGGGGCGTTTGTTGTTTTTGATTTCCCTCATTTTTATGGCTGTTTGCCTTTATCAGTACTACAGCGCTAATGTGTGTCAGTTCTTTGGGGTCTTACCCACTTCTATAACTTTGTGTTCCCAATTGCCTTTGGTTTCACTTCTTCCCTGTTTACTTTTGCAGTTTGTTTGCATGCTAGGTGACCTCGAGCCCAAGCATTTACAAGACCCTATAAAATGGTGCTCTCCAGATCTGAGTATGGAAATAGAACTGGTTTCAGCATCTCTGAAGTACACTTTCAAAACTATAGCTGCTGCTTGATGTTGGGAGCATCCCTCTGTGTCTATGTGTATCATTTCATTGTTTTAGGAAGGGCATCTCTTACCTGCTGTACGTCTGTTCCCATGAAGCTGACAACTTCCCTCACTTTTGTTCCCTACACTGACTGATCTGATGATGCTTGTATGTGTTCTGCAGAATTCTCCCCTCCCTGCACAATATTTCCCTGCCCCTTTTGTGTACGAACCATGCCGTTGCAGTGGAAGACCGCAGAGATGGACTGAAGCAGCAGGACTTTCAAAATGTGAGGCCAAGAGCAGAGCTGACGTTACTGTGGACGGCGTTTGCTTCTAACGCCCAAATGCTGATCCCATTCAATCCCCCCTTCCCTGTGTTATTCAGCAAAAAAAGGATCCCGCTGAAGTTTGACTTCTCTATTAACCACTGTAAACTGTCTTTCAAGTAAATGTACAGAGATTGAAAATAAGCACATATATAAAAATAGATATATATATCTATATATATGGATGGAAAAGGTAATGCTACAAAACAAGAAGCTCAAGGAATGTATGGGTATGTTTGAATGATGCGCCAGTGGAAAAAAAAGTTTCCCCTTTTCTACGTTTTAAAATATTTTTTAAAGATGGAAGGGGGAAAGTCCATGGGACATTTGACGGATTTGCTTCTGCAAATTCTGTTGCAAATAAATGTTCTTGTTTCATGTACGTTGCGACTTCACAGGGTGCAAACAATGTTTATCCATGTTTTGGGGGCATTTGTTCCGAAACTGAAACCCTGGCAGCAGCGTTTATTTTCTTATTTTGTTTTAAGGCGTAATTATTTGTTGTAAATACACACAAGTGTAATATACATATATACAAGCATACACACACAGAGCGTATGTTTTAGGTAGCAGTGAGACAATGCTGGGGGTTAACAGTAACTGCAGGGTTATTGAATATTAGAAGAAGTCGGCATTTCAGCAACCTTCTTTGTTCTCATCACCATGTTTTGATGAACAGTTTACAGTCACTCACACTCTCTAACTGCTGCTGGACATAATAACTGGCAACGTGAAGGTCAGCATTTTGCAGCACTGCAAGGGCTGGAAGCCGACACCTGGAGTGCATCTCCGTTCTCCAGCGTGGGTAAAGGCACAGCGATAGGGGTTGAAGGCGCGGGCCATCCTCAGCTACATTTCCATGCCTCTGAGAACAGCACCCAGCATTGTCGCTACTGGTACCTGTTTGTGCGAACCCAAGCATGAGGGCAAAGACAAAAACTGTGAAGCATCTTCTGTCTTTTGAACCCCTGTGCAATTTTATATTTCTGAACGTTTGGTTATGTTATTATTTCAATGTTTGCTTTTTAATGAAGAGTTAATCTAGCATTCCCTCCTAGCAATAGTCTTCCTATTAATGATATACTGTGTTCATGCATCCCATGACAAACGAAATTATAGTAATAATTATAATGTTATAATAAGTCTGCATAACAGTATGAGTTTTTTTAAGAAAAAAATATATTAAAATGCAGCGGCATACATTGCTCTTGCTTCAGCTCTGTTTTTCTTGTTTGCAACCGGCATTACAGTCCCTGAATTCTGCAGTCTCCCCTTTTATTTTCAAACATCTGCTTTCTGCATTCTACTCGCAGCGGGGTTGCCGTGGCAACATCATTATTCTAACTGCACTGAGGCATTGGCTCAGGTGAGGACGTCAAGGTGCAAAAGCAAAGTCATTCACGTAATGGTCCAAAATGATATGGCCTGCAGTCGTTCATCATTAGGTCATTAGGGTTTGCCCCACTCCATAAATAACCTTAGCTGTCTGTGTTATGATTATATTCAGAGCAGGTAGCAAGCTTTTGAGCTTTAAAACATTTGATATTGTCTGCATTTAATAGATAAAATCAGTGACTTATTCTAGCGATCCAAGATTAAAAACAATTCCTTTTTCATTTGTAGAAGTGTCACCATTTGTTGTGTACATCATAATACTTGTTTTGTATTCAGTGTTGAGTTTTGTAGGAATTCATCTTAAGATACAAGCTTAAAAACTCAAACTTTAAAAAAAAAAAGATGTCAGAGTCACACCACATCACCTGGAGTTTTATACCTTTCATTACAGCTTTCTAAAATAAAACAAGGCTGCGAACTGCACCATTTGAAGAGCGTAGACTTTTAGATTTTAAATTTTTGTAATTTTTCACAAGGACTCATCTACATCAAGATTACAATTCAAGTTCTAGATGAGAAAGTGGAACTGGAAAAACCAAAATGGAGCCCAGGGTGTCTCAACTCAAGACTTCTGTCATTCTGCTTTTATAAGGAGCAAAGCAACATGTTTTGGTTAACATTCTGCGTCTGAGCTCATCTCTGGTTAGTGAGTCAGCTTCAACATAAAGGCACATTATCCTGTTCCGCAGAATATTCACCCCCAGACACCCATACATATCCCTTACTTATGTAACCTCATGCTCCAAAAACACTCATAATATTTATGGAAATTATGAATTTGTTTTGGACACCAAAAAAGGACACCGGTCTCAAGTGTTAGTTGTATGAGGAGAATAAAATCCACTGTCCGAGGTGGCAGGGTATACAATGAACCCAGGTCTGAAGCTGGACTGATGCACTCTCAGCCACGTTCAGCGTTAGTTAAAGTCAAACATTTCCCGAGTTGGCACACCGTGCCTGAACGGACTTTTGTTTTACCATGGAGCATTGCGTTTTAAAGGATTCAGTATTGTTGGCTGCATTGCCGTTTCCTAAGTACTGACACAGCCTCATGGCCCCGGTTAGAGGTGGCTGTCAGCAGGAGCTACTTCAAAGGGGAAAGGGAAATGTATAAGCATAAGCACAATTTCACGCTTCAGAAGAAATTAGGCCAGTGCAGAGGAAGCCTCTTTCTGCTATAAATAACAAGCACAAAATAAGGCAACAAGACACACTGCTGTCTCGAGAGATGAGATTCTGCTAATGATGGTCTGGTGAGTGACTGCTGAAGGGCCGTGGAGAATGCGACAAAATAGCCACAAAGGCTTTGCCAGGTGGATATGAGCATCCTTGACAGCATTCTAGTTTCCACATCACTGAGGATTTCATTTCACGACTTTAGCCGCCACGGTACTCATTTCAGTGAGCAGCATCCTTCCTGAGATTTGCATCAAGGCACATTCAAAGAGACAAGGGTGAGTAAGAGTCATGAAGACTCACATGATTTGTTTCAACACACTTTTGGTTCATTAATACCTCAGGGATCTGGTGATTTACAACGCATGGCATAAAGAATGATTGTTACATTAGGTAAGGTTAGGTATTTTAGATTGAATCATCTTTAAGGGTTCAAAAAACAACTGACAACCTAGAGAAGCCAGCCATATCCTTTTGCACCGAAGTTACACAATGCAACCTTCACCAAGAAACCAAGAGAGAAATTAGGACAAACTGGAAGCACACTGATCCTAAGGAGCTAAGAACTGCTTCCCCTGGACAAATGGTTTACAGGTTTGTCTTAATACACAACTTATGGAGGTAGACAAAATTACAGAAACAATACCCCACATGACTGTAAGTAGATAAATGCATCCCAGAAAGGATAAGAGGCGCTACCATTAGCCAAGTTGTGCATATAGATGACAACGAGTTGCACATCAAGACAAAAAGAGCCACTGACTGCTAGACCCAGTTGACCCAAATGTACAGTGAGGGTTCTGGGATGTCTGGGATGAGAAGTGCAGCAACATGATAGACAGTACAAAGAGGGAAAATTATCAGGACAGAGGGAGTCTTAAAACATGGCCACAAAACAGACATGAAGAGCAGTTACAAATACCTGGGGATTCTCCAATTACACAAGAACCGTGGGGTAGAAACTAGGGAGATAGCAAGTCCTAAGGAGCCAGCAGAATGGAAAGAACAAGATCAAAGCTATCAACACAGATGCCCTGCTAGTCATCAGACCCCCAGCTGCTATAGCAAGCTGGCCAAGAGAGAAAATGGAAGCTG
Source organism: Heterotis niloticus (assembly GCA_018136845.1). NCBI lineage: Eukaryota > Metazoa > Chordata > Actinopteri > Osteoglossiformes > Osteoglossidae > Heterotis > Heterotis niloticus. The sequence continues at coordinate 10,224,786 of CM030899.1, read as the reverse complement.
CCAACATCAACACTCAAAAACTTCTCATAAATCACAGAGCATTTCCCCAAAATTCTAACACCCAGGTGCTGCACATCAGCTAGAAGGAAGGAAGAAGGGGCCTAGGCTACAGTCCTGAATGAGATACAAAACATCCATGCAGGGGTCCCCAAAGCTGAGCTGCCCCGGGAATGTCTGAAACAGACAGGGGATGCAGATAGTAGGAAAGCAAAGGAGGTATTATGCCAGGATGAACCCCTGGATTGGCTGTACCATCGACAGAGGGTGACTGACATGAGATCCTACTAATCACTGGAGAAGGCAGGACTGAAGGACAGTACAGAGACACTAATCATGGTAGCACAAGAGCACGCGCTCAGCACCAGATCAGTCGAGACAAACGTGACCAAATCAGTCAAGAGCTCAGGTGCAGACTGCAAAGATGCCCCCGATAATCCAGCACCTGATAGTGGCTGCAAGATGCAGGCAAGGCCAGCAGATACTGAGGGGCACAACCAAGTGCTAGGGATCGTACGCAGGTACATCTGCAAGGAATGTGGCATGGACACTCCCAGGTTTAAATGGGAAGCACCACAGAAAGTGGTGGAGAGCAACAGAGCCAAGATCCTATGGGACTTGGTCCAGACAGATAAACAGGAAATGGCCAACCAGCCAGATACAATGGTAATAGATAAGGAGGAGAAAACAGCAGTAGCGATAGATGCGTTGATTCTAAGCAATAGAAACATCAAGAAGAAGGAATATGAGAAGCTGGAGAAATCACAGGAATTAAGAGAGGAACTGGAGAGAATCTGAAAGGTGAAAACCAAGGTGGCGTTACTGGTTGTACCCTTAAGCTGCCAGGAATGAAGGGATAAACTGTGACAAACGGATGACAGGTGTTTCTGATGGGTCTTAGTGCTCCACCATCCCTTAAAGGTGCTCGCATGCAGAAATGGAGCTGTGAATGGGCCAACCAGGTTAACAACCAGGCAAACCCTGGGGCTCATACCTGCTGTCGAATGAGGTTGTCGGGACCCTCTGTGAGATTTCTAGGGCAAGAGAGGAGAGGAGATGGGGTGGCAGTGGGATGCAAGGCCCAGCGTGAGCAAGAGATGACAGGTTTGAGGAGTTTCTGTAGCAACACCCTGATGGGTGTGTCCCAATCCAACACCTTCCTCCCAAAATTCTGCCAATTCCAAACTCCTCTTTAAACTGAGAAGGATGATGGCAGTGGGCCGGCTGTATAAACGGTTCACCTGTCCCCTGGATCACTAAGCTGAGTGTAAGATCTGCAGATCTTACCTTTTCAGCTGTTTGCCACACCTTTTACTCTTCTCACTATTTACTTAGGTGACTCCTTTGTGGACTACTGTCAAATAAGCAACTTACAGTGGTTTACTTATACAGGAATGAATTCTTACTGGACCGATTTCAGGTAAGTAGTGCACAGCAGCAGGAGATTGAGTTCAGCCGCAACAGCCCAAGGTGACAACCCTACGGATTACACTGTCTGCTGTGTTTTTACAGCACCTGTAGCAACACGATGCCTCATCACAATGAGTCCTTAAATAATGAAATAAGGACACTTAAGCATGCGGTACTCTTTTTAGATGTAAAAGCAACAGCATAGTTAGGGTTGGCATTCTGAAAATCAACAGTGGTACAACCCCAGCTTCCCACAAACAAATATCTATTTCAGTCTTTGATTTATACACAACAGGGGTCACGTGTCACAACAGCGGGTTATCCCAGGCACCACTGAAGCCTGCTGGGAAAGTTCTCACCCCCCTTCGGTGCAGACAGATGTCAGAATCTGCATAATCCCCACATATTTATTTGCCTCTTCTGGAAGTTTCTCCGGTACCTCCTGGATCCATAACATTTCCTCTCTAGCATGAAGAAGACACCACACACAGAAAACCCGATATTCTCCACCGACCTGTTCTGGAATATTCTTACCAAAATAGTTAGCTTAATATTTCATGTGAAAATATTCCTAATGTTGCTTCTAATCACCATTTAAATATTACAAACATTGTTGATACGGCACACAGCCGGTGGGAGGACGTCCCTGGAGCTGCTTCCAAGGTAGCGCACCTGAGTGAAGCTGCCTAAGCTTTGGTGTGTAGGGAGATGCTTCTTTTTGTTTAATTTAGTTATTCATATATTTATTTACTTTTGAGAGTCTTTTATGCCTCACCACACCACAGCTACACATTTCCTTTTAGAATCCAGTCTGGCTTTTTTTATTTTAAATTGTAGGACTTACAATGATCTCAGTCAGCAAAGAGTAACGGCAGCAAACAAGGTGCCTTCTGCGTGGGTGGGTTGCAAACATGATGCAAAGCCCTGCTGAGCTTCCTGGGGAAAACATTTCCACTGAGACCGGGATTCCCACTATAGAGCAGTTCAAGTGAAACGCATCACCCATGAGGATTAGTTTGTTGTTTCACACTGCTTCACGTTTTAAACAGCAGATTTCCTTTCCTTATAACCAACCTGAAAGAGTTTTGTTGACCAGGAGCTGGGCTTACCCAGAGATGGAAAAAAGTGAAGGAAGCAGCAAAGCCCTTTCTTGTGGGGTCCCTCAGTACTATAACACTACTATGTTCAGGAATCAGACAAAGTTTTTAATTCTACACTGCAAACCTGCATCTTCGGTTTGGCAGAGCTGAGTGCACATATGAAGGGAATGTGGTGAACACATGTTGCAACACTGGAAGCTGCCACAGTTCTACTTCACAGGCCCACTTCAGTAGGTGTGTAGTCGCTGATGTTGGGCTGGAGCAGCTTCTCAAAATTGATTCGATTGCCTGTCCCTCACATTTAAATTTTACCTCTGTTAGCGCCATCAGCTCTAACCCAGGCATCACACTAGAGGAACTTGAACCGTGCACACGAGTATCCGTTATCTGTTCTACTTTATTAAACTGAATCTTGGGGAGGCAGTGGTACAGTGGGGTAAGCTGATGCCTCCTAGCTCCTGGGCTGCTTGCCTGAGGTGTGGTTTAAGTCCAGCTCAGGTGTGTGTGTGTGTGTGAAGATTACATGTTTCTACTGTTTGCACCCCCCTAAAAGAAAAAATATGCCAGAAGAAGGCAAAAGCAAACCACTTCTGTTCCTCCTTGCCTTGACAACCACACAAGTGGTTGCCTAGGTTGCCTAGCTGTCAGAAATAAATTGATGGCATCTTCTAAATCCTAAAAGCATATTCTTATATCTATATTGCTTTAAACATACTTAAATATTGTTGGACGATGTCCCGTGTCTCTTGATGGCACTGAAGTGGTGAATGAATATCCGAGACACTGGAAGTATGTAAGGTCTGCAAAAAGGAGCAATAATAAAGAATTTAATTGATTCATGAGAAACACTGCAAAGTGAAAAGCTCACACAAATGGGTCCAAATTTAAAATAAAAAGAAGTGATAGCAGAATGAGCAAGCGAAGGGCAAAGGCCTCCCTGTGTGAAATCATCACGGTTCTCTGCCCGTCTCCTTACATGCACGATTCAGGATCTTCATGCTTGTTCCCTAATATGCTGGAGAAACGTTTAGTCATTTTAAAGCTATTAATAAAAGACTGGAACAACAACAGCAGCGGAAGAATGGAAAAGTGAGCGCTCTTTCAGAGGATGTTTATACACTGGGTTATTATTATGTCACTCTTATTAACCTGGGGATTACTCTTCCATCGTGGGGGGTGGATCATAAAGAGTTTATTGTCTCATGTTGAGCTGCCCTGCTGGACAGAATGTTATGTGGGACCTAGGTTGGCATCAGAGGCAACGCAGGCTACAGGGAGCCCATGGGGGGTTCTTTCAACGGCAAAGCAGTTGTGGCATCTGCTGGGAATAAGTTAATGTTTCTGACCTCCTTTCTCATACTGAGTGGAGATCTAATGTGGTATTCTTTCTGTTTTTTTTTCTTAAAGCAAATTTTTACATGCAGCCTGCAGCATCCTGTGCAATACATACACTAAATAGCACACCCCAAGGATGATGCTGCAGTCATCAATCTTTGGTGATCGAGTGCTGACACGCACAGCAGCTGCGAAAATAAATAATACCTCCTGGAGCAAACTCTGCTGACCTGTGTTAGCAAAGGACATTTGGTCCTGAAAACAAATCCAAGCAACTATGTGTTCATACCCACTGGACACAAACTAAGTTACTTCCAGGAGCCCAAACCATATTTGACTCCACAGGTTAATTCTAAATGACTTTATGTTGCTGTAGCAACCGTCAGATGGCAACCTAGATGTCCTGGATTGGATTGGACTCATTTCCAGATATTGCTAGGCTATAATGTAACTTTAGGGGTGCAGTGGGATAGGGTGGTGCCTCCCAGCTCTTGGGCTTTTTGCCTGATGTGGAGTTGAAGTCAAAAAGTCAAAAGTCAAAAGAGTCCAGCTCATAGGGGGGGATGTGTGGAGTTTGCATGTTCTCTTCCATGTTTGCACCCCTCTAAGGAAAAATATGCTGGAAGAAGGCAGTGGTAAACCACTTCTGTTCCTTCTTGTCTTAAAAACTACACCAATGGCTGCCTACAAGTCACAAATGACTTGATAGCACTTTCCAACTAATGATGTAAATCACAGCATCCTTAACAGCTGTATAGACACAACTTATTGTTTATTCCAGAATGTTCTACCGTGCATGTCTTATGTATAAATAAACAGACCTTCAAATTAATACCAGCTCTGAATTATATTGTATGTATGAAATGGTTAGTAAATGTAAATTATTGGCTTGGCTTTGGGAAGTAAATGAAAGTAATAAATAAGCTAAAATATTTCCTTACAGGAGTAATTGTGCTATCTTTTCATTTTGGATGTTTAAGGACAGGCACCTTGTAACATTAAGTGCCACACATTGGTGAAAATAAGTGGCTCAGACTGAAACCTTCAAAACTGTAACAGAAAGGGTGTTTTACTGTTTGCATATTTAGCTGGAAATGTACGGTATTTTTCTAGCCGGTGTTACAGGTGAGGGAATGATGGCTATTAAGTATTTGTGCCCCACTAGCATTTTTTATTCAAAGTCATTTTGGAACCCATTTATTAAACTGTTTATTGTTACTGAGCTAAAATGAACAACTTTGCTCAGTGGAGTAGCATGAGTTGCAGAAAATCTTTACACTAGCGTTGTATCTCCTACAACCAGTTTTAAAATGCCAGGTTTGTGTTAGAATGACTTTTGTAATTTGGTATTATTTTTCTGGGCATTTTTACGTTTATCCAGTTATGAGGTGAAAGTTACAGCCAGACTGTATTACAGCACGAGATGTTGCTTGAGTTTACTCTGAGGCAAAAATAAAATAAAATTATAAGTATACACTGCCCGGCCAAATAAAGCCACACATTCTAATATTTTATTGGACCGCCTTTAGCTTTGGTTATGGCACGCATTCGCCGTAGCATTGTTTCGATAAGCTTATGCAATGTCACTACATTTATTTCCATCCAGAGTTGCATTCATTTTTCGCCAAGATCTTGTATCGATGATGGGAGAGTCGGACCGCCGCGTAAAGTCTTCTCCAGCACATCCCAAAGATTCACAATGGGGTTAAGGTCTGGACTCTGTGGTGGCCAATTCGTGTGCGAAAATGACCTCTCATGCTCCCTGAAACACTCTTTCACAATTTGAGCAAAATGAATCCTGGGATTGTCATCTGGGAATATGAAGAAAAAACCCATCGATGGAAAAACCTGCTCATTCAGCATATTCAGGTAGTCAGCTGAGCTCAATTTTTGGGCACATAACGTTGCTTAAGCTAGACCTGACCAAATGAAGCAACCCCAGATCATAATACTAAGTTAAATCCAGGTGGTGACTTTTTTTTGGCCAGGCAGTGTACATACATAATATATAAAAGAAATAAAATGGTAAAATAAAATAGTTGTAGCAGATATTACAATTTATAGCCGAAATTTTCTGGTGGATGGATTACATGAGCGCAGCCTATACTTCACTTTTGGAAATCGTAATAAGTTAATAAATAGTGAATTTCAAAATACTGTAAAATATTTGTTTCATTGATCGTTGTTTCTCTAAATAAGCCTAACTATCCGCGCATTAAATTGCTCTACATGTAAAAAAAAAAAAAAAAAATCCTGAAAAACGAAGAGAGTGGAATTTCCCCTAAAACTACCGTATCCGCTGCAGCCCAGATCGCTGGCGGATTGACTGTAACCTGGCAAAACACCTCGCTAAAACGGGGTAAAATGCAGCACGTAAGGGGCCCCCCCACTCCGGGGAGGAATGCATATAAGCCAGCGTTATGAATTTGAATGGACGTCGACCCGTTATGCTGCGTCGCGCATCCTGCAGAGAGCGGTGTTCCCCCGCAGCGAGACCCGCCGCAGCGCGCGCGGCTCCGGCGTGCGGTTCCTCGCCGCGGACTGCTTCTGCGGAACGAACACAGCCGCCGGCGTCGGTGGCCAGCGCTGCTCTGCTCGGCTCTGCTACTCCTCACGCAGTTTGGCAGCGTTTGGGTCCGGATTTCTCCGTCTTTCCTCTCTTCCAAACCAGAAACAAGGTTAAAGGCGTGCGATGTCCACGGATATCAAACGCAGTCGTGAAATTGTGTTTAATGTAACTTACGCCCTCAAAAGGAGAAAAAAAAAACTCACGGTGTTTGCTAGAATAGTTACAATTATTTATATTTAATTAATTTAGCTCACGCAAAGATTAAAACTATTATTATTATTGTCTTCATATGTTAGTACATCCCATTTAAAGTGACAGTGTGCTGTATGTTTACAGCGAAAGGCGTGATGAACTTGTAAAATAAACTGAAATAACAGACTTAACAGGAGTAAATGATTCAGCAGCTCACGATTTATGAGAAACGACGAGGAAAGACGTGCGTCCCGAGGATTTAAAATGTAGAATAAACAAAGAACGACGGGCTGGAGGAGACGGGCGCAACCTAACGACCTCCCGTTCGGACCAAGGGGGCGGGGCAGGGAAACTATCGAAGGCACTGATTGGCTCTCAACGCTCAATCAGCGACGCCTCGTTACTCCGGACGCGCCTCTTCTTCGCCACTCCATTCTAAGGAAACGGGGGGGAAAAAAGCCGAAAAGGCAGAAAAGCAAGTTTGTGTGCGAGAGCGCCGTCTCAAGTGGTGGACAGAAGGGGCGAAATTGGGTGGATTCTGGCGAACGGAGGAGGGAGGAGGGCGGAGGAAGAGAGGAAGGGGGGGCCTTCTGGGCGAGAAGAGGAAAGTGGGACCGAAGCCACGGAGGAGCGGGCAGACGGGAGCTACCCTGGCCCTTTAAATCGCACATCTCTGCGCGAGGTGAGTATCCAAACACCGCTCCTTCTCCTGTTCGGCGAGCTCACGCTTTTCTTAAACGGAATGCTTATTCGCCTTTATGTTCTGCTTGGAAGAGAGCAGCGCGGCGCCGTTAGAGGGACGTGTTTGTGTGTCGAACGTCGTGTGGTTCTGTCTGTGTGTGCGTGTGTTTTAATGCACGTTCCCGCGGTTCGCTCGCATGTACGAGCCTCTGGGACCGGGCAGGTGCGTGTGTGTGCGTGGATGCTGCTCTCCGCCTCACCCGGAGACGGGGTGAGAAATAACGGCGCGCGTCACCGTGGAGGTGAAGTAATAACGCACTAGACCCCCCCCCGTCCCCCCAGCCTTACTTTTGACAGCCTGTCCGTCAGTGGTGCGCGTCCCCGAGGGTCTGTGGAATGGATTTTACGGGGGAGCCGTGGACGCGCTTGAATCTCCCTTTTCTCTGTGTGTGTGTGTGTTATCTGTGGTTGGCACTAAAACACAGCTGGGTCCTTAAACAGTCAGTAGGCCAGCGGAGACCGGCACAATATGTGATCGTTTTGGGCGGGGGGGTTGCTGTGGCCTTCTCTCTCACTCACTCACACACACACACACACACACACACACACAGAGCCATGGAACCGCTTTGCTTCGACCAGACACTCAGTAGGAACTGTCATGAAGGAGCAGCCTGTTGTCACCGTCTTCTTCTAACAGTACCGTATGTATTTTATTATTATTAATAATAATAATAATAATAATAATAATAATGATAATAGCACATGACAGAAAGGCAACTTGTATTGATGTTTCTTTTGGCCATGGTTGATGTGCCCAGTGGTTGGTGGATGTTACCACTATGTGTATCCTTAGTAGAATATCTTGTGTTGAATGGTGTGTGTGTGTGTGTTTTGGGTACAGAATCAACAAGCTCCTCTGAATGACAGCAAATGCTCTGTGCACTTTGTTACCATTATTTACCTGTGCAGGTACATCTGCCTTAACACACACACACCTGAGCCTGGCTGAACACAGATTCATGTTCATTTTGCAACACATTCTGTGTTGCCATTTACACATTTTAGGTACGGCGCTATTTTGTCATTAAAATTATGAGACAGTTCGGTAAAGACTTCCTCAACAGGTATGTGAAATAGTCCTGTTGTGGTATATTTGGCTCTGGTCCCCACAGGTTTTTTGTTTGAATCCTAGACTATACATGTGGTTGCTGTATTGTACAGTAAAATTCAAAGGGAGGTGCTGATCTTGTACCTTTGAGTTGGGTGCTAAATCTGGGCACCTCTCAATCTCAAAAGGAACACTGTTGAAACTCTATGTGGAATTGCCATTTTTCTCTTCTATACTGTCATGTTTGCAACAGGAAATTGGCAATTCCACATATATTGTCAGTATTTTCACAATAAATAAGAAAAGATTTAACTGTACTGTTGAAACAAATATGAAATTAAATGAATACGGCTTTCTTTTGGTGTCATTTGCAGTATTGGTTCTTTCACTGCACACACTAATAATGAAGTTTTTTATATTAAAAAATGTGAATGCCTTATGCACCTTGGCAAAGTTTAAGCAAGCTCTTGTATTTCTGAGCCAACATAAAGGATAGCAGATAAAGACGTGATTGGGTCTATAAATCACTGAACCAGGCAATGGTCTGCTTGATGATCTCTGGGTATGCCAGTCCGCTCGACGATCCTGGGGTAGAGTACCTTTTCTTCAGAAAAATAAATTTTACCACCAAGTTTCTGTTCTGCTGCTGCAGTCTACTTGTGCACCTACACCGTACTGGCATTGGGCTCAGTTTCTAACTGGCTGCCTTCTAAACCCATTAAGGGCAATAAGTCCTGCCGCATTCTGGATTCCTTTGATAATTTTTGGACCGCTGTTCAATTTTTGCCCCCCAGCTGTCAACACTTTGGGCTACTGAGAACCGCGGTGTCAGCCAAGTTACTAACCAGTGGTTAACATCCCAAACTCTTCATCGAGTGCCTCCTATAAATATGAACAGATTATTGGAGTTTAAATCTAGCAGAGTTAATCTTGTTAACTCATTAGGCATAGTTATGCATGTCTGGACATTATGTGCGTGGGGTCTATCACTGTTACTATTACAGGACACATTACACCATTTTTATTGAATTTGTATGTTAATGCTCTGCATTTTTAGTTCAAAATGAAAGTGATATGCATTGCACACAGTCTTTAGTTGTCTTATGATTTGTTTTTAATTTGATGCATTGTTAGGTGGAATAAAATGTTATTCAGAATTGTAATTCATTTTCATTTTGTGCTCATAGATACCTTTTCAGGATACTTTTCCCAAGAGACAGGGTGGCCTTTTGTTGCTTACCTGTCAAAAGAAATCTGAAAACCTGTTTGTGATTTGGTTTGCTATACTCTTGTTGTGTATTTAAAGACCCGGGACACAATTGCTTGTGTATTTTTCCACAGTTGTTCTGCTCTGTAAAGGGTCTGTTAAAAATTACTGTAGTGAGAATAATGTAAAATAAAGTAAAAATAACTTTGCAGGTCATGACTTATGGTGCAGACATAGGGGATGTCGCCACAGTGGGTGCTGTTAGTGCAAGATCACTGTAACGTCAATTACAATATTATTGATTTTTTGTTTATCTTTTTTACAAACTGTCATAGAGTGCTTAACATATTTATACAGCTGGGCATTTTTACTGGAGCAGTTCAGCATAAGGACCTTGCTCAAGGGTCCTACAATAGAGGAGAATTGGGACTGGAACCAGCAATCTTCAGGCTTTGATGAAAAGTCCTTAAGCACTCTGCTGTTTGCAACCCATTTACACATCAGCAGTATTCCGATGAAAGTTATGGTTTGTAGAGCAACGTTTGTCACTCCGTGTGTCCGTGCAGAAGTTTTATTGCTGTCTCTGGAGTCTTCATTCCATGTGCCGTTGGGTGTTGGATGGGCTAAGCCTGTAGATGTGCGCTTTGTGTATGTTCGACCCCCCCCCCGGGTTGACGGCTGCATTACCCCGCTGTAACAGTGCTGTGCCACCCATCGCTGGAGAGTTCACGCTCATCTGTTGCCATGGCTGCCGTGACTGTTTTGAGGTGGCAAGCGTAATGGAACTCAGCAGATATTTTATCATCTTGCAGAAGGTGGCGTCACCCTCTGCTGCCCATGATGAGGGTTTGTTCCAATCCCCCCGACCCCATGCAGGGACTTGGGTGGCAATGCATAGGGCGGTTGTTTACTTGCAGCTATGTAGCACACAGTACAGCAACCATCTTTTTACTGTTTTTATTTTTAGTTTTAGTTTATGCTTTTTTATTATTTTTTTTTAAACATGCATTGGTAATGTGACTTTCTGTGTTGTAATTGTCAGATGCTATTGAAAAACACGGGATGTGCAAATATATGGATATATAAACATGTGGGTGTCCAGTCCCAGCTCAAGCAGATTTAACAGATTTAACATCTGTGGCAAAACAGCAAAATATACCTTCCCGTGCAGCTTAAGTTTGAGTCGGACGAGTTGGGTATTTGCCACGCTGACGAATCTTTTTGTGATAGTTATTAGTTTTATTTCAGTTTAGTCACTGTAACGTCAAACAGGATCCTGATTGTAAAAATATAACAATTAATAGGAAAAAAGTCTTCTCTTTGACGATCCTCATATAATTTATCCACCTGTCAGGCATTGTTTCAGACCCCCATGTTGATTCTTCCCACTTTCAGCTTAACCAATGTGTGTGAGAAGATAAGGAGAAATTGCGCATTACCGGTTTGTTCATATTGACTGATTGAGTGATTTCATTAAACTGCACCTGCAGAAGTTGGCATGAATATTAATTGCAAGTACATTTGTCATTAAAAAATTGATTTTAATAAAATGGAGGGTTTGAATTTGTCATTAATTTTGCTTATTAAAGGATTATTTCTTCCCAGTTGTACAGTGCTGTATTATACAGATGGTCCTCAATTTATGATGGTCAACTAATTTGACTTGGTCGAATTTTGAATTTTTCCCGGGCAAGCGATGTGCAGTATAGTTATTAGGCTTTATAACTCCTCCCCTTTCTGTAGGGAGGGCACCTAGGCAACTGATTTCCATTTCAACTTTCCCCTTACTTTTTTCCCCCCGTACTTGTTTTTTTCCCTCTACATACTTATATAATTTAATATAATTTAATTATTTATTCACTATCTTTCTTGTATTGTGGCACTGAGCATGTTGTTGACTTTCCCTAGGGATCAATAAATTTTTGTCTCATGATACTCTCTCATGATGCTGGGCAGCGGCAGTGATCCGCATCTCCCAGTCTGTCACGCAGTCGCTAGTGTATACAACCAATACTCTACATTGTTCTGTGTTGTCAGTGTTTTTTGGATACCCCCCCAATAGCTACGTTGCTTTGTGCATCCATCATGTCCACGAAATGCCCGTCTGTGTCTGTGTCCCACGAAAGTGGCAAACCCGTAATGACTTTTAAGGTAAGCTAGACTAGGCTATGATGTTCGGTAGGTGTTATGGCGTGGATGGGTGGAAGCAATTGCTCGATACCACGGTAATAAGTTTAAGTTCCCTTAAACTCGTTACTTTACACAGGTCAAAACAAATATGATGTGGCACATTTACACTCTGATGTTCATGCCATGACACATTTCTCAGCATGTATCCCCGTTGTTAAGTGACACCTACCTGTATTAAATGCATTTTCGACTTAAAATGGGTTTATCAGAGCGTAACCCCATTGTAAGTTGGGGACCACCTGTAGTTACGGCTGTATTGTGAACTCATTGTATTGGCTAATCACATTTATAACGTGAACTAATAAAGGGGGAAAATGTAATGTCCACACTTAGCATTTCCATTATTAGACCTCTGCCTTGGCCTGTTGTTAGATCATAATGCCTTTGAGGAATAATTGGAATAACTCTGAGGACATACTGGGTTAAGCCAATCCAGCAAAAACCTTGAGCCCCAATACTAACCTGGCGTCATCAGTGGTTGTGAAGGCTTTCTGTTCATGTGCCGCTTGGGGGGTTTTTCCACCTGTTTTCCACCTGTGTCTTTGTTCAGCACCTAACGTTCTCACATGGTGCTGCAGCTGTTGTGTTCACCTCAAAATGGATCCGTTTTGCTGTGTTGTGGAAATATACACACAGAGTTATGTAGTAAAAATGTGTCTGAATGTAACTGTACTCCATTTTACTAGCCAAGGGATATCTTTGACTTGTAAAATAACATTTTGATTTGATCCATGTAAGGGCTGCGTAGATGTATGTTTAGACTGGTGAAGGTAAAGTAAGACTTGTATGCTTATGGAAGTGTCAGTGGATTTCCTACAAATTCCAACAAGCGTTCACGGTTCTGGAAAATACTGTATGTGACCGTCGCTGGATGAATCCACGACATTAAGATGAGCGACATGCAAGTCCAGTTGGGGACATTAGTTTGTCCTTCTCAGACAGCACCGTAAAAATAATGTGCCAGGTTGGTTAACACAAATAGCTCTTTCCCGCATTTGCATCATGGACTGGGGTTCATTGCTTTGGTGCCACATTTATTCAGCGCGTTTTATTTTACCCTTTTATACAGCCGCATATTTCACTGGAACATTTCCAGCCAAGCACATAGCTCAGGGGTGCGACGGGGCTGTCCATCTCGAGTAGTGAACTCGCAACCTTTAGGAATTCATTTTAGGCAAAGCGGCAGCGCATCTTCACAGGCGGCGCACACCTTTATATTCTCTTTTGCTCAGTACTGCAGTATCTTTTAACTACGGAGTTGTTTTAAATGTCAGCATGAGTCTCTAAATGTCTGCTTATCCTCCGCTGACTTGCAGCAGATTGGATAGGGGCTGCCATACAGTTGAGGACAATCTGTTGTGAGACTGTGCTCGAGTTGTCTTTGCAGTCATTTTGTTTCTCACTTTTGACTCAGAATGCGTTTCTGTGCTGCCAAAAAAGAACGTGTGTTTATATTTGAAATGGAACGCAATCAGGGGTTTCATCGGGGAAGCCTTCTGACCAGAATCTTGTGCTCTGCCTTAGTCAATGGAATGTTTTGGGGTTTTTAGGGACGTTTCCTGTGCTAAACTGGTTTGTCCCCTCAATTTTCCTTTTTTTAATATTTAAAATATATGCCCGTTTAGGCCAGGTTTTAGAAGCAGCATGCTTCTCAGTTGTAAAATGAAGTCCATGCCTGCAAACTGAAGTCTGTACTTAGATTTTCTCACCCCTTAATTTTCCCTCTTAATTCTGTTGCCGTGGCAACCTCGCCCCATGTGGTGGTGTTCAGGTTCCCCGGCTGTACGTTCTGCTTGGTCGGCTGCTTTCTTTACAAGCTCCAGATCCTTCATTTTTGTTTTCCTCCATTTAACCTCCTTAATTTCATCATTGATTTGTTGCAACCTGTTGTAAGATCATCAGGTACCATACAAGCACCTAAAACTGTATGAATATTACATCATCCAGATGGCTCCCGAAAACTGCTTGTCTATTTTTATTCCCTTTTTTTTCTCCCCACCCCACTCCAAGTCAATATTTTGTACAATAGTCTTTTTACCGTAATTACTGCCACGAGACTTGTTGGGTAGGTTCGTGTGAGATTTGCGTATTTTTATTTTGCAATTTTTGCCCGTTCTTCCATGCAAATTTTCCCCAAATTAGAAGGAGGGGGGTGAATACTTTCTGGAGGCAAAGTGTTTTGATTTGTACCCAAATTATAGAGCCCATCTCTATAATTTACCCAGATCCCCAGTCTCAGCTGTGGGCATATTCTTGCACACAGTTTTTGTTGCAAGATCGCAATAATACATTTAAGTGAGTTTGGTTTTTAACCCTGTGCCGCATCCATGGGAAGCTGTGGTAATGGAGTGGTGGGAAGGTGATGCTGCCCACTGCGCTACGTGCTGCTGACCTGCTGCTGCCCAAGGAGTCCGGGTAGTGACAACATGCTGAGACTAACTGCGTTGTTCAGAGGGGAAATGACAGCTACCACAGCGCATGTTTTACCATCGCGAGGTAGGCCTTGCAATTGTGGTTGTTCATGCTGCGCTCCCAGAAATGACCGCTTCTTTTGTGTTCCCCTCATATAGCTTTCCTTGTTGCCATGGCACTGTTTGCACTGCACAGTGATGTTGGGCTAGAAAAATGTGCACAGGTTCTGCGTTCCCCAGCAGCTTTGCGAATCCGAATGCGGCACGCGTTTGTCTGTGTGCTGGCGCAGCGCTTATTTATGTACAGAGGGCCAGTTTGATTTATGTTCTTCTTGGTGTCCAAGATAAAGGAGCAGACACAAGCACGCTTGAAAGAGGCTGGCCGTTCCGTCAGGCTGCTTGACGACGGAGGCAGGAAGGCTGTCCAAGGACCGATGTGTTATTAGCAGACTGGCTCATAGCACAAATGTCTGGCATAAATCATTCACGTTTTTGCTGTTGCTTCAATGCTTTTTGTGTGTAGATAGTAAATATGTGGACTTGAGCAGCTTGTTGTTGGTGAACAAAAAGCTGAAGGTTTATTTTGTTTTTTTTTTTCTTCCCCCCCTAGTATTTTCAAGCTGTAGCTGAGAAACGCCACAGCCTGGTTCTTATTTACGTTTCAGTGGACCTGAATAAACTGGAGTTTGTGGACATGAAAAGGTTAAAAAGACCCTTTTCATTTTGGGAAACCTTTTCTCCCACACTGTCACACATAATGTGAATAATTTTTGCCTACATGTAATTTTTTTCCTGTTTTACCTCATTCAGTTCTTTGCAGATCTTCCCTTTTTCCATTATGATATTTGACACTTTGTGGAAAATCTTGCCTCTCAGAGTCTCACAGTGAGGCTGTGGCTTAATTCTGCACCAATAAAAGTGTGACACCTAAAATGCTCTTAAGTTTTGTTTTTTTTTTTTTGTTTTTGTTTTTTTTAAAGGTATTGATTTTATTTGAACCAGATCCCAGCAATATTAAGCATATTTCATTTTTAATAATTTGAACCTCATTTATATTCATAAAACAAATGCAGTAATCATTATCTGATCAAGTCCCTGTATGCCAAGTACTTTTAAAAATATTTTCCATTTGATCAGTGTGATTGTTCCTTTGTTGAATGAGTACAATTAGCATCATTTTATAAAGAGTAAATCAAAATCGTGTTCTCATTTATTTGCACGCTGCTTCATTTCTTTTTCCTTTTTTTTTTGCAGCATGAATAAATATTGACATTAAAAAAATTATTCGCTTTGGTTTCTCATAGGAATAATCAGGCGCCACCTGGTGGCTGTAACTTAGTTTTATTCTCAATACCAACCTGTCATAGTATTTATGTTTGTCTGTCTGTCCATCTGTCAATCTCTCTAGCTAACTAGCTTGAGCAAAATAACCATTTATTGCTATTGCCTTCCACATCCTGGAAAGTCATAAACTGGTCATGTTCAATGCTCTCTGAATGATCCATCTTGGCACTGGGGTGTAATTGACTTGGGGAAAGTTAGTTGGATTAAGGGCTCATTATGTGATGGAAATCTTGTACATTAATCTTGCAGAGTAAGGAATATCCTCACATTTATGTGGGGGCTGTAAAGCACGGAGGCTCTTGTTTATTATTATATTGTGTCCAATATGGACAGTATGTCCAGAACCATATAATGGAGCCAGATTTTACATATGAAGTCATCTTGGTGCAAGTGCTGACAACAATGTCAATAAATATGATTGATACCTGCCTTAGGAAAAAAAAGTGAGTAGAGCTTTTCATGCCATACATTTTACTGCTTTCTTTTTTCCCTGTGGACAGTAACAATGAAGCCTGTCCCATACTTTTGATGTCCCCTTTGTTGTTTGTTTGATGCCTCTATTGTTTGCTGTCTTTCGTTTAGCTTTATTTGGTGAAAAATCTGTTTGTCAGTTTTTTTTTTTTTGTAAGAAGTTGCTTGTTTCCTTTTGTGTTCCGAACAGAACGTGTGCTCAAGTGTGACTGGAGCACAATGGAACACGCGTTTTGGTGCAAGAAACGTGTCTGAATGCGTATGAGAAACGCTCCGAACGTCTGTTTTGGTCTTTACTCCAGGCAGCCAAGCAAAAACTGCACCCACAGCAGTAAGAGAAGATAAAGCCTGAACCAGAACTTTATCGTTTGGTGCATCGACTGCTATGTTTTCAGTAGTAAATTGACTTTGTGACGACCTCTGTCTGAAACCTGTAGCACATTGTGTGGGGTAAACGCTTACGTGTTTGTCCTTTGAGTTTTGCTTGACTGTTGTGCCGTTGCCTTCATGCCAGCTACACGTGTTTGTATAGAACCATCCATCAAATTGTTTATCTGCAACGGAATGAAAAAAGAGCAGCAGGTTGTATGGTGGTTACGGCTGCTGCCTTCCACTCAAAGGACGTGGATGAGTCCATCTCCTGCTGTTTTACCCTCGATCAAGGTACTTGCTCTAAATTACTCCGGTAAAAATGGCCCAGCTGCATAAATGCGTGAATTTTTGTAAGTAGCCCTAGTGTGGAAACCCAAGTGTCTTTTGGAGTGTAATGTCAGCTAAAAATGAACACAGTGAATGATGGGCTGAGTGATGCACTAACAGCCATTACCACAGGAGGGGGCCGTTGCTGTATGGATGACTGTGTTCCACGGATGGCCCATTGCAGAACTTCAGTGCAGCAGAACACATTGCCGTTCTCTTGTTAGATGATCCTCTTCTGGTCCCTGATGCTTAGCAGAGATAAACTTCTCTACTCTGTGCCAGTTTTGCCTAAAAGGAAAATACTATTTTGGGCCCCAGTATAAGATGATCCTGATTATAAGACAACCCCCTATTTTCAACAATCGTTTTTGAAAAAAGGTTTTTGGACCAGAAAGAAAAGTCATATTTATTTATATTTACTGTATTTGCTATTTCAGACAGTCTTTTTGGAATCGCCGTCTTCGAATACGACATTCTGTAACTTTATATTTCTGGGCTGCTTGAGGATTGGTTGAGAACTCTGTGTCATTGAGCGCCATTGTCTTAAAATTGGCATCATAACTGCTCCTCAGTCCTGGGTTAGTTTGGCCTAACTTTGAGCTACTTTGTTCCAGACCATCTTGAGGTTTCGCTCTCTTGTCACACCCGCTAATGCCACTTGATCATTTCTGTGGATAAGTGACGCCACCTACTGGCGTTGTACGGTAAATGACCTTTATAGGTCTATTTCGAGTAGACAGCTCCATTGTTTTATAGATGTAATTTCCAGAAAAAATACCATCTTATATTCAGACCAATACAGTACTTATTCCTGCGTGTAATGATCACAGCTTCTTAGCATGTGTATCTGTGTTCCTACAGGTTGCCACTTGCATTTACTAGTGCACCCACCTTAGGGTGGGAACTGAAGCTGTCCTGTTTTTGTCGCCCGCTATTTATAACCAACGCAGTGAAATGATGATCAGGTGCCTCAGTAAAGTGTTAAGATGCATAAATATCTGGAAAAGGGCACTATCTTTCACTGGCAGCATTGACAGGCTTCCACAACTCTTTTTGTAAAAATGCCAAAATAAATAACATTTTGAAAAAGTGGTTGGAAATGTTAAAAATAAAAACACCTTGTTCGTGTTGAACTGCTGTCTGGGACAAATCTTTATCCAAGATGCTTGTTTCAAGATGATTTGTGTATTTGAGGTTTTATTCTCAAGTCAGAAGCTGCAGAAATAGCCCAGCTGATTTAAGTGTGCTGGAGCCAAAATTTAATTCTATGAGAAGATCATCCCCGAATGGCCGGTAGCCTAAGGCCTAGGTGGCAGGTCCCATCTTGTCCACTTTCCTACCATCAGACATTTTAAGTTTTGGGGGCAGTTTGCAGCAAAGGGGGGGAGGATGGTTCTTCAGGGGGGATCCTGTCTGGGAAAATGGCACATTTGCAGTTTACACACAGCATATAGAATTGTGTTCCACCAGACTTTCACAGGTGAAAGTCTGGTGGAACACAATTCTATATGCTGTGTGTAAACTGCAGGTGCTCACAGCATGACTCGGAAAGCCGGATTTCTCAAAGAAGCTTCCGAAATTCACACGACCTGCCTCTTTCTAAAGAGTGGCTGAGAAGACGCCCTCTCGTGGCCGGACCATGAGCCTCTGTTGATCTCCATGTCTCCATCTCGTGCTCCATGTGAGCAGCGATTGGGTCAAGCCGCACTTAACCTCACCCAGGAGGCTGGACAGTACACAGCTATGTGGCTGCCAGCCAGAGTAAAGGCCGCTGGGCACACTGGCTAATCTGTGCACAAGGTGAACTGAGATGGTGCAAACAAGGGAGGCATAAACACATAACTGTTTCTGTTTCTGGTGTCATAGCAATACAATATGAGTCAGCCTCAGCAGGGATGATGCACCTGTTTTAAGAAGACAATAGCAGCAGTTGATGTGCAGCATTTTTGGCCACTACAGATCATTTTTGTAATATTCACTGACCCCTGTTATGGGTCCAAAAACACATTGGGAGAAATTAAAGTAGTTTCGTATAGAATATTAAGTAAATGCGATATTTCCTCAATTTGTTGGATTAATTTGGTGGCCTTTCCAATGTTAAATCTGAATGTCAATTGGATAGTCTGTTCAATAACAAATGAAAGATTTTTAAGCATATTTACATACAAACATATTAGTGAGGCTATGATGAGGAAGTTGATATTTAAATGTAGTTTAGCATAGTACTGTATGTCTAGCAAATGTATGTCATTTTGTTCAAAAGTTAGCCAAATATT
The DNA here is from genome assembly GCA_018136845.1 of Heterotis niloticus. Lineage (NCBI taxonomy): Eukaryota > Metazoa > Chordata > Actinopteri > Osteoglossiformes > Osteoglossidae > Heterotis > Heterotis niloticus. The sequence continues at coordinate 10,205,796 of CM030899.1, read as the reverse complement.
AGTTAATGTTCTGATGTTAAACCAATGCTCTGTGTGTTAGTGACTCAAAGTACAGTTGCTAACTGTTGAGTGACGTGTGTGTGTGTGTGTGTGTGTGTGTGTGTGTGTGTGTGTGTGTGTGATGTGTGTGTGATGTGTGTCTATGCTGCCGTCAGAGGTTGCTGTTTGTCCCCAGGCTTGGCCTCTTCTAGCTGCGCATATGTTGGCCACTGGTCCACAGGTCTTGCTGGCCTTGAACCCCGGTGAAATCACTCAGGGTTGAACCTCAGCTTAAAAACATGCACAAAACCTGTGTGCCTTTTCCAGTGGTGGGCAGTCAGCATTTTATGTATTTTGGAAGTCATAATAACATTTTGAATAAACAACTATAGTTCAGACCTGCTGCATTGTTGTTTTACTTTGCAGGAGCAAATTTCATGTTCATCAAATTAAAAGTCTTTAGCGCAGTCCTGAGAAAGTAGGTCTGTTTTCATATTTAGCCATACGGTTATCTGCAGACTCATATGCACTCATGAATTATTTGTGCAATATTATAAATATTTTAGCAAGGTTGGGTAGCTTGTTTTCCTTGCAAATGTGATTTTTTTTTTTTTCTTTCCCCCCAATTCTTTGACTGAGCAATTTTTGTTTCTATTTTATGGTGCTTGCAGGAAATGGTCTGAGTAAAAACCGAGTTTCTCTGGTTGGCCTGTTCTCACGTTTTGCGATCAGGGTTCTTTCCTGGAATCTCTGCTACTTTTATGACCATGGCCTCTAAGGACTGGCAAAGCGAGCTGTTAGCTTGGCGTTTATTGTATTAGATGTAACGTGATTCTGCCCTCCGGTGAACGTTTATGGTTTCCGGACATTTCCATCATTAATGTAAAAGCAAAATAGAGGCATGTGAGGGAATATCAATACAAATCAAATGAGAAGTTGATCATCATTTCTTTTGCTTTAAGAATGACCATCGCTATATGTTTTGAATATGAACTGCCAGCTGCTAAAACCCTAAGACTTATATGTAATATTACTAAAGAGTTAAGAATATCTTTTATGATTTCAGGATAGTGACCTCTGTTTGGGACAGTTGTTTTGACCAAGTTGTGCTGATTATCATTATCAATGCTTTTGTTGTCTGTTTGTCTTGTTAAAAAGTATGTGGATGCCTGAGCACCACACCCATATGTTTGTTGGATATCCCATTCCAAACCCATGGGCATTTATATGGAGTTTCTCCCCCTTTTGCTGCTATAACAGACTCCACTCTTCTGGGAAGGCTTTCCACCAGATTTTGGAACATAGCTGTGGGAATTTGTGCCAATTCAGCCACAAGAGCATCATTGAGGTTGGCCGAGAAAGCCTGGCTTGCCGTCGGCGTTCCAGTTCATCTCAAAGGTGTTCAAAGGGGTTGAAGTCAGGGCTCTGTGCAGCCACTCAAGTTTTTGCACACCAACCTGGGCAAGCCAGGTGTTTATGGAGCTTGCTATGTGCACAGGGGGACCCACAGTCATGCATGAGCAGGAAAGGAACTTCTTCCTCAAACTGTGGCCTCAAAGCCGGTAGCACGAAATTGTCTAGAATGCGTTTGTATGCTGCGTACAAAACGTGAAACAGCTCAGTCATTAGAAGGAGCTGCACGTACTTTTGGCCTTGCAAAGTATCTTACTCTAAAATCTCCATAAGTTTCAGCTTGTTGTTTTCTTTAACTTACAAACCCAGCTGAAGATTTTTGTTTGAAAAGGAATTTAAAAGCAAGTTCTCTTCTTTGTAGAGCCATTGGTGTGCTGCAAGGCTCAGTTGCTGGACTTGTGGTTTTTTTCACTACATTATAGACCTTAGAGGATTTTAAAACAAACCCATTTGATTATTTATTCCGGTGACACAAATTTAGGTCCCATAAGAGGTGCCGTACACTTATGTACTCCTTTTCGGCGCGGTCTGCTTCCTTTTTTTGTTACTCCGAAATTCAGCTGTCTGCTGTTTAAATGCACCTGTAGGAAATGTTAGAAAGGCAATTGCCTCGACAACTGACGAAATAGTTCTCAGCCCCTCCTAAACCTCTGTTGCCATCGCTGCAAAATAAACATTGCAGCTCCACGTCTGAGTAACTTGTCATAGGAATGCTTTATCTAAGATTTTTTTTGTGTGTGTGCGTGTGTGACGTTTGTTTGATTTACTGTCCATCTCGCTGTGCTTTGTTGTTGTGAACATTTTCTCTTAGCACAACAAAAACTGTTGAATGACTGGAGGCTTTGTAGATAGCTGTTGCAAGCCAGTGGATTTTTATTTATTTATTTTTTTTACATTTTTTTTTTTAATTTGTGTTTTGTGTTTCGGTACAAAACATTGGTGGTCCTTCCATGGGAGTAGGAGCCTCTGTTGGGAAAAACACAAGTGCGGTTTCACAAAAAAGCATTGCCTTTTGAGAGGAGAGGAGAAGAAATGGGTCCCCTGCATCATCCATACACCCTCACGCAACTATCACATCTCCCAGCATTGCCGGTCTCCTCCAGTCATGGCTGTGGAGGGCAGAGCGCCAGGTAGGCGCGTTGTGCAGCAATAAGTGCGCAATGCAAGCCAGCTGTCGAACAGCTGTGACGTGTTTTTGCGTGACATCACCACCATTGTTTCTTTGCTCGCGGTCCAGAAGACAGGCCAAAGACGACATTCAAATTTTTTTTAAATGAGCTCGGAGGGGATCAGCAGTTGTGAACACGTCATTTGACGTAGATGCCGGAACCACCCTCTTCTTTTCTAGTTCTGTAGCCTGCAGACTTCTTCTTGTTCACATGCGTGCTGTTCCCCTGTAGTCGCCTGAGGAGGACAGAGACACCCATCCTCAATAAAGGAACCTCAGCAGTTTTGGGGTCTTTGTACCAAAGGTATTTAGCGTGGCACAGCGTGGGTTCGAATTCCGATCCGTTTGCAGGTGCGCTCCCGAAAGGTCCGCCTTAACCCTCCTCGCTGGACACAGAGCATCCTGCTTGCTGCTGGCCCTGCTGCTGCCAGGACAACCATCCTGTGTCTGACTCGCGATGGTGCCCCTAACAGCTGTGCCTGGCCGCTCAACACGAAGGCCGACGTGAATCGCGCGAGGCCTGCGAGCGTATACGTCCCGGCCACGTGGCGACACGATGCCATGCAGTTTGGATCTCGATCAGACTGAAGGTTTGGTTTTACTGCCACTTTGAAGACTGCTGCAGTCAGGCAAGGCATTAATCATAACACAAGTGTGACTCTGCTTAAAGTTCACTTACAGATGCTTTGTCATACTGTACCTGGTCCTGCGTTTTGTTGTCTTTCCAGAGTGACTCAGGCTATTGCTGTGCACGCGCTGCTGGCTGTTGTTCAAGGACACCGGCATGCTGTTGCGTGCCGTTCACTGCGTGCGGCCATGCGCTTCCCTCCCGCGGCGGCGTACAAAGCGCGCCCTATCTGGGCTTTTTAACAGGCTCTTAAAAATACATCTGTCCCCTTCCACCGATTGTGTCCGTCATCGCTAAAGCCGACCTCTGAAGCACCTCGGCGCTCTCGCAGTCGGAAGCGTTTCGCTTCGCGCTGGCCGGCCTTCCTCGAGGGCCACGGGTATTTCTCGAAACGAGGGACAGAAATGAGTGTAGCTGTCAGAAACGTGCCTTCCCAGCAAAGTCCTCCGGTGCAGATCAGCCAAAGCCAGTCCACCAGGCAGCTCGCTGCCAGCAAATTCCCAGAAGAGATCTGCTGTTGCTGATATGCCTCATTTTGTTTCCCAAAACAGTCAGAAAGGAGTGCAGCATCTACAAGAGGTCTATGAGGACAGGTTGCCCGTTTCTGTTTTTCATGTCCACTTGCTTACGAAAATACATTTTGCTGCCAAGTTTGTTTTTCTGCTTTTTTTGACATTTCGGATGACTGCGGACAGGAACGCTGCGGCTTTCTTTTACTTTGGAGACCTCAAGAGCTGTGCTGTTCTGGAAGTACTTTTGTTTGTGCCTTTGTCCTGGAAAGGATGCGGTTCTCAGAGCCGTGTGTTAAATCTCTCTCACACCGCAATGCTGGCGCACGTCGAAGTGCTCATGTGTTTTCTAGCACTTTCCAGCAAAGGCCACGGTCAGATATCTCTGTAAGGTTTGCTGATACTTGGCGCAAAGTGAATTTCCTTTAGTCACAAGTTTTTGAACTTGATGAGTTTTCGGTGGCATTTCGAATTGCACTTTTTACAAAAAATAATTTGTTCCGACGTTGACCGATGATGGCACAGAAAACAGGCCTGTTGCCGCGTGCACGCGCCAAATGCTCACGTTCCTAGGAAGTGTGGAACGTTGCCAACTAACCCCTCAGGTCACGCAAACCGTAAAAGAAAAACGGCACAGAAAACAGAGGAGCGGCTCTGGAAAAACGTTGTTAAAACGCTGGACTCCCTGTGGTAAACAGAAACTTCACTGTGGTGCATTACCCTCTCCTCCCTACATAAAGGAAATACTTTCCAACCTTCTTCATTATTCATGTAATTCTTTCATCGCTGCTATTTTTGCCACAGACCCCTCCTCACACGTACGCCGCTCGAGGGTGGTCGTGTGTCCGAGGTGGAGGCCCTGTTTACTCATTTTTCGCGCTCTGACGTCAGGGAGGCCCGGTCCACATGGAAAGTGGAAAACAGGGAGGTGCTCTGCTGTCGTTTGTGTGTAAAGTGGACATGGAAACTGTTTCCACCGGCTTCCCTTTGTTTCTTTTTTCCGTAGCGCTTCGTAAGATCCCGCTCGCGTCTGGGGGAATTGTTAACGGTTTGTCGGCTCTGGCTTTATTTCTTGTGGAAAACGCAGCCGCCGTGACGTTTTACGGTAGGATTCTAGCCGTCTAGTTCTAATGTGAAATATAAGACTTTTTGGCTGCCTGTTTTTGCAGAAAGCGACGGTCCAGATGTGCGTTGCGATCACACGCGCACGTGATTTGGCGAAGCGGGCGCTGCGTCCAAGTCTGTGACCTTCTCGCAGCTTCCGCCGCAAGCGGCGCCTCCCATCGTCCCGAGTGACATCATCACCCGGTACCCTGGCATACCGGAATAGTTATCGACAAACATCTCCCCTCCGTTCCCCACAGCAGGTGCGTGAAGTGCTATGCTCTGCTCTGACTGGAAGGTGGCATCAGTTGACTGACCACACCATCCCAGAAAGCTGCTGTGGGATTGGCTCCATGCAGCAGCACTCTGTAATGCGAGTGGCTGGATTTGTTATCAGCCCATTCGCCTGTTTGAACCGCGGTGGAGCAATTCTGCTGGGAACCGCAGTGAAATCCCAGCAGCTGATGTGCAGTAGTAAACCCACCCCCACCCACACACCCCACTTCATGGCACGGGGCGTTGGTTTGCTGGTTGGATTCCGTAAAGGATTAGCGACAAAGTTGCGTGAGCACGTGTTGTCATTTTCAATCACTGTGCTTCACTCAGTTCTCACCCATGTACATCCCCCCCGGCTACTGGCACCGGGCTGAGGCCCTAGAGCACAGCTTACTCACTGGTGTGGGTGGGGAAAGGCCCACTGGAATGTGTCAGTTTTTCAGAAATTATTTGTTTGTTTCGCTCAGTGATTGATATGTTTTTTCTTTTTAAATAAAAGTGAGCGTAGACAGAAAATAAGCCTCCCACATGGTTACATTTCTTGGGCACCTGCATTTGAGGAAACTGAAACTAAACTGAAGACTAAAAGGTTGCAGATTCAGAAATTTGAGGAACATCTGCTGTGCTTACCACGTGCTCACCACGACCAGGTCTGTGAGACGCGAATGATATAAATATTGTTCGATGCGTTTGTGCCGAAGGCAGAAACGTGGGTTTCATAAGGTAGCCAAATATGGGTGTTAGATGATGAGCAGCGTGGCTTTAATGTGCTCAAAGCCACCACGAGGTGGCACCGCAGGAACGCGCATGCGAGTCCTCCCCTTGTTTTCGAGCCCTTTGTTCCCACCTCCAGGAGCTGGACAGGCAGTCTAGACTGGTTGAGGCGCCTTCGGACAGATGTAACAGCGCAGGAATCTGGCCGACTCTGACTCACGGGCAGACTGAGACGGTGTTGGGTCTCGACGGAAAAACAAGCTTCAGGAAACCACCTTCCGCGAGAGGCCCAGGGCTGCTGCTCCCCAAATTCCAAACATATTGATAAATATGCTATGATTCTTCTGCCTGAATTCCACAGAAGGCTGGAGCCTGCAAACTTTCCTGCGGAAAACTGTTTATCGGTCTTAGACAGGCAGTGTAGGCAGGCAGGCAGGCAGGCAGGCAGGCAGGCAGTGCAGCCTGATCTCTTCACCTCCTCATGACAAGATGGGCTTTTCACGATAACAAAGCATTTTGTCCGTTGCAGTCATCACTCATAAAGCTGCAGCACATATTGCGGGCCGTGTCGACCTATCTGTCTGGCCTGCATGTTCAGGGCACCTCTGGTCTGGAGTAGAAGGTCTGAACATCCCAAACAAGAGGAATTCAAGGAAAAAGCTTCACAAGTAAACAGCAGTGTTTATGTCTCAGTTCCAGGAAACACCAGCTTCCTTCCAACGCACAAACATATTCCAGGCTTGTGATGGCTCTGCACCTGACCCCCATGCATGTGACAGGAGCTCGAGCTTTGGAACGGGTGCTGCAGTCTGGGCCAGCTCCTGAATTGGTGCTCGCCGGCCAATTCTCAGTGAGCTGCTGAGTCATCGAGAAGCACAGGGATTCACCTCGAGAACTTCCGACGTGAGTCAGAAAGCACACTCACAGCTTTCTCTTACAGCGTCGGGCCGTGCAGCTGTGCGTGTTGCTGGTGGAGCTCATCCCTGCCTTAATAATACCGTCTTAGACAAAAGTTGCACGCCGGGCTGTGCGAGTAAGCTGCCTGCACAACAAAACCAGTCATCGGCCAGCACAGCACAATTCAGTGTTTTTTATGAAATTGTAAACACTAAAGAATATCTCGTGTTTTTGTATTCAATTTATTTTGCATGTGGAAAAATAATATGGCCCAGGTCAAACTGCACTTGTTTTCATATGTTAGCCTGTCTTTTTGGGGCCGTGGGGGTTTCGCTGCATGGCCGTCCCTCCTCCTCACACCATTCATACACCAGCCTCAGTAAAGTACCACGCTTTCAGAATGCAGGTAAATGGACTGCTGTTCTTGGTTTCCCTGAGTTTTGCAGTATTTGCATCACTTTGAGTACTTCCATGTGCACCATCGCTCTCAGCCTGCAGGGTTGTACTGGCCTCCATTTTTAACTGATGTCCATTTAGAATTCTGGCAGCATGGTGACACAGCAAGCTCCGCAGATGCCTCACAACACGTAGCCTGGGCAGTCACATATAGGTTCGCTCCCCATACAACGTGTGTGGAGCCTGCATGTTTGTGTGTGGGGGGGGTTCCCCCACAGTCCAAAGATGTGTTTTAGGTGAATTGATTTTTCTGCCTTATGTGTGGCTACCTGCAATGGACTGGCATGCTGACTAGCTTAGTTCCTTGTGCTTCCTAGATAGTCTCTGGGCCACCATGACCTTCCTTTGGACATCTCCTCATGCATCCATTAGAAGCCGGTTCTCGGTCACCCACACCACCTCTCCCTCTGTTTCTGCCTCTTTCTTTCTCTCTCTCTCACACACACACACACACACACTTGCCACTTGGCCTTCTTGTCCACATTCCTTTTTGCAGCTCTCTTACCTTCTTGTTCATCTCTAAGGGAGCATGAGTAAGGGGAGCAGTGCTGTCCCTCGGCCATTCTCCCTCCTCCTCTCTGTACTGTGCTCACCCTCCCACACTTCCTCCTACACGCACAGAGACACACACACGCTGTGAGTGTAAATATGCGTGCGTTTGTGCGAATCTGTGTGCCTTTTTGTTTCTGCAGGCCAGCTCTGCACACCCCCTCTCTCTACCCTCTCCTCCTCCTCTCCCCATGTGTCTCTCCTCAAAGAGAGGGCGCGGATAGATGCGCGCATCATGACGCTCTTTCTCCGCTGACCTTTTCGTCCGCACTGGCGGCAAAGTCGTCGTGTTAGATAACTGCGCCATGGGAGGAACGCACTTGTGTTACGCCCCCTCCAGCCAGATTGCTTACTCAGTGCTTTGAGCACCAGTGTTCAGACACATTGAGCTCACAGCCCCCCTGCCACCCAGACAGTTATCTACTTCTTTCTTGGTGAGCCATTTTCTTGACAGTGGGTACAGCTGCTTCCAGTACAAAATTCCAATATATATATATTTAAAAAAAAAAAAGAATCTGTTTTTATCAGCAGTCATACATGCGTTGCCCCCAACGTGGTAAATAAAGCAGTTACATCAGTGCTTGTTTCACAGCTCTCTTAGCGTTGACAAGGTGGTTTAAACTGGTGGTGAAGCAGCCTAAAAGTGTTTCTGCAGCAGTATAGTCACTTTCACTCTGCAAGAAACAGAAACTAATAGTTGCAGCTGTGTGTCATGCTTTTTTGGTTCCACTGGTTCCATGGAAGTCTTCATGCTGAGGAATTTTTAAAAAATTATCTTAGAAATCACGTGTCAGAGTTGCCTCAAACCATCATGCATGAACACGATCTCCTGCTCTGCTTTAGTCATGCTTTCTTCTTTTAAAGCCCATGATTGTAGCATGATAAACGCTGTAAATATCAGTTATGTTATTAAAAAACACTTAATATTATCATTAATTTGCATGTTTATAACACATGGTACAGTATATACAGTAGAAGACATCTCCCATGTTAGTGTCACCACTGGTGTCACTGCATTGCTCACGAGAGATGAGAGGCACAAGCACGGGGTTTGGAGTGGGAGTTCGGTGTTAAGAAATGTTAAAGAAAGGGAAGACGTGTGTCAAAGTAACCCATCATGCCTTTGTTTGACACAACAACCAGCATAAATAAATAGGTTTATTTTAAAAATTAAATGCGCAGTAAATGCATATTTAGAGAAAGCAACACTAGCAGAAACAAGTGATAAGACAACAGCATGACTGCATTCACGCTCCCACTTGTGGTTAAATTGATAACAGTATACAGTACAGTGCACTTTATTGCAATGCATACAATATTTTTACTACAGTATACTGTAACATTCTGTTTGGTATTTGTTTTTTTTTAATTTTGGTTTTTATTTGCATTTCAGTTTTTTTTTTTTGTTTTTTTTAGTATGAATTAAGTTTTGAACGAAAATTCATTAGAACAATTCATTACAAATACCGATATTTAGCCTTTAAGAGTCATTATAGCGAGAATTGGGACACTAGGGTTTGGATACCAAGGGACTGCTGTTTCTACATTTCAGCATGCAAATGTACTGTGCATGTACAAGCAGGTAGTAGTACTGCTGTTAGAACTTCTACCTTTGTAGCTGGAAGGCCAAGGTTTGAATCCAACCTCCTGCTGCAGTGCCGTGAATTGATACAGTAACAATAGAGGGGTAAATCATTGTAAGTCACTGTGGAGAAAAGCATCAACTGGATGAATAAATGTGAAGATTACATTTGACCATGTTCATATACTGTGTGTGTGTGTGTGTGTGTGTGTGTGTGTGTGTGTGTGTGTGTGTGTGTGTGTGTGTGGGAGAGAAAGAGGGACCATGATTTCTCCAGAATATGGGAGTGCACACAGGTGAGTCACAATACTTTGCTCCATGTGGTGGTGCTACGGATGCCAGCTGCGTTCCCCTCTGAATTGCCTGCATTTTTTGGTAGTTTAATAGTTTCCTATTAATAGCTCCTGATTCACACAGCTGCTTAGCATGGAATTTCACCAACCGCACCCTCCATCGCATTAATGTCTAAGGATGCAAGGGTGGTTAACTGAGTTTGACTTACAGAATTGTTATAAAACCCCAGAGTTTATCCTGGATTGTGTGCTGTGTCGCCACCGTGATCGCACACCACCTGTTCTGTTTCGGCTGCATACTGGCGATTCAGCTATGCAAAGCATACAATATGTGCACCAGGGTTATTGCATCCCGCGTGTTACAATCGGAAGCCATCGAGCAGGAGTTAGCAGTTTCTTAGTGTGCCTGTGTTGATGTCACTGGGAAATATCTTGCGTCAGTTCTGGCCTCAAGATTCCTGTTTTTCTCTGAGAGCCTCGTGGGGAACTTTCGACAGCTGAGTTTCTGCTCAGGGCCACTGGGATGCTGAGCTGTGCAATGTGTTTTTACTTTACATTTCTTGACTTTGTCCACACGCTTTGGAGTGTCAGTTACTTGAAGTCCATCCCATATTTTTCCCTCAAGCATTAAATTTGGTGGTGTTTTACCGAAAATAGGAGAAGGCAGGTGGTTTGACAAGGGGCAGAGCAGTGCAGTTTAACAGCTTACAAACATGGTTTTTCAAAACGGCTCTGCTCAGCAAGTTGTTAGCAGATCCATCTTACGGAGGAAGTGCTGCATGTCCTCCAGACATGGTCATCTTGAAGCACAGTGATGCCAGTGACATGGCCTTGAACCGTCTGAACCCATTTCACTCCTCTCCAGTCTAGAGGCTGGGTTGTTTGTTGTGTGTTTTCAGCCCAGACACAGAAGAGCCTTCAAAATAACTTTGCTAAACTGAACATACATTTGTCATTTAAACATATTTTGACTTGACATATTTGTGTAATGATTTACTCAAATAATGGAAAGACTTTTTTTTACATGGTCACATTTTTTCCGTAGTTCAAATTCCTGTTCAGTAACCTATTGTGAGTGAAGTTGCATGGTATTTTTTTGTGGTAGGTAGGTAGCGTCTGGGCAAAACAGAAACATCCTGGAAATCTGCCCAACATTTCTGACATTCCTCCTCATTCAAAGTGATTCTCTTTAATAGCATCTTAGCATGTGATGCAGGTTGGGCAACCTGAAGCACTGGGAACCACATTGAAAACCAGCTAGCAAAGAATGCTTGGATGAAAATTTAAACTGGATTAATGGTCAGAGAACACATGCAGACTCAGCATCTAAAGCTGTGCTAAAAATATATTCTAGCTGAATTCATTCCCAGGGAAATACACTTCATGCAGAATAAACATGTTTATTTGACAGAGGTATTAAGAAAGATAACATTTAAAAAAAAAAAAAAAAAGACAATACACCTGTCTCTCATATAACTGGGATAATTTGTTAAATTAAATCATGCCATTAGGCCAATTCCTGTTGTCAGGTTACCATTACTTCTCAGGGGGAGAAAAATTGGTTCCCCCAAAAAAAAAAAAAAAAAAAAAACGGTACGGCTAATGTTTCGTATTTGTATTTGTGTGTGCATGACAATGCCAATGTATTTTATAATATTTGTAAGAAAAATAATATACAAGTAAACCCCCTTTTACACACTGATTTGTTCCCAAAAATGCTGCGCAAGCCGAAATTGCGTACAACGGAGTCTTATTTTGCATCATTTTAAAAGGAGGGGGGTGATGCATTTCCATTCCATCCAAACCAACCCCCAAATCAACTTTCCCAAATATCCCTAAAACATCTTGATGCAGGTGGAGCGCCACACCATGCAGTGACGTCCAAATACACAGGACATCAACCTGTCCAGAGACGTGAGCGAGACACAGAGACAGACCAGGGACTCCATGTTCCAGAGTCGTTCATCCAGTAATGAAATTTATATTGAAAAATGTGAAGACGACTACTTAGACAAGGCAATTTACTATACTGAACAGTCACTGCACTCACGAGCGAAGAGAACACCAGTTGGTGTCTCACAACTTTCAGTTCTTTGAATCACTTCCATGGTATGTACTTTTCCAGCCTGCTGACCTTCTTTCTTTTCCATTTTTTGCGAGCTTTTCTACGCTTATGGTGAGGTACAGCTTGCTGTAGTCCACAGTATTACATCACAAGGCAATGTGATATAGGAGCAAACTGCTGGTGCAACACGGAAGCTTTGAATTTCTTGATTTCATGTAAGTGCATTTCTGATGTTGCATTGTGACTATGTGTTATAATGGGGCATTCTTTGCACAAGCCGGGAACTGATATTTAAACATTAGCTGCTTTATAGCAGAATTGCATGTACCCGGTTTTACCTGTGTATGTTTTTTTTTTTTTTTTCATACCTTTTAATTCCACCAGACCACATTGTCCAAGGGCTGAGTGTAAATGCATTTTCCTTTGGAATTGCAAAACAAACTGTGGGCATGCAGTTGTTTGGTTTTTATATAAGAAAAATGAGTGATACTATTTACTCCATCATAACTGTAAAATGTAAAATAAGGTAATGATAGAATGCTGATAAACATTCCAGCAGTAACGTTTAGGATGTACTGTACCACAGTGCATTGGTGTGTACCGTACCTGCCCACCTGTAACCAGGGAACTCGGTGTGCCATGGCTCTGGCGTAGTTCATATTGTAATGCACTGTGGTTCTTTGTACCCTGGGGACATGGCACACCCAGCCGCTGCTGCCAGAAGGTTCTCAGTCCCCCACCAGGTTGACTGGAGGCCAAACAGTATTCGAGCTGCCGTGTTGTTTTCACCCGGGTGCTAAGCACTTACTTGGCACCCGCCGGGCTATAACTTTGGGTTCAGCCCAAAAGCCTTTAGGTTTGTTCAACATGTTCTGTATTTGGAGAGGCATTGTTAAATGTAATAATAGTAAAAGTAGTAGTGTGATCATCCGGAATGGAGCAGGGGCTGTACCCCACTGTCCCACTGTGTCACCCCCCCCAACCCCTCACGCTTCATACATCACACAGCACTTTTGCGAGTTTCATCCCATGAACCTGATATGCAGAGGTGGAGTAGCGGCTGGCTGAAATCCAGACTTAATGTGTTGTAGTCAACAGGGTTTGAGTTATTAAAAAAAAAAAAAAAAACAATTTTGTTTTTAGTTAACATTTTTTTAAAAATCTGCCTTCTTGCTTTAATGTAGAGGATGGACTGATATTAATAGAATTTCTACATAAAGGGACATTTCTTTATGGTAGTCATTTTGGGGGCTGCAGTAATGTTTTCCGGAACAGATGTGAATTTGCTGGTTGTGTACGACTTTTGAGAATTTGGGGGATTGTGTGTGCATGGTAAAACATGTGTTATGACCTACGTGTGTACTGTGACCTTCAGGCTGAAACTAAAGAATGCGCTTGTGCTAGGTGCAGCTTGGTGCTCACTGTGACTCTGCCATGTGCTGAGTCTCCATCCAGGCTGTGGATGTTTAATTTGGGACAAAAAAGATGTGCGGCCTTGCTAAGTGGCTCAATGCCCACAGTTGTGGTAAGGTGGCCAACAGCAGGCGAGGTTAGAGGTGTCTGGTGCCAAGATGTCAGCTGGCTTCTATGTGAGGCTAGAGTGGATGCTTTAACACCACACAGTTCCACTGTAGGTCCTCAACCAGGTCTGTTGTTTCTTTAAAGCAGATTGCTTTCAGTTAACACCCATATTACAAAAGTCCCCTGCTGCCTCGGCTCGGTGTTCTGCCATCGTTTCTGCAAGGTGTCCAGCTAATGAGAAGAGCAGAACGACTGGTCTGAAAAAGTCTCCAACACCAGGCTGTGATGGCCTCCATCAGTTAGGTCAACAAGAAGCTGCGTACGTTCCCAGGCTGTCAGCTCATTCTCCTCGAGATGGAGGGCTGGGTTCCCACACTCTAGACCCCCTGTCGCCCTCATGGTTTACTGTCCTCCCTCCCTCAGTTCCCCCCTCCTAAGGTCAGTGTCTCACACTCCTTTCGTGCTGTTTTCCTGCCCTTTCGTGCTCACCTTTCTCTAAAATTTAACATTTTTTTGCTGGCATGCAGCAGACTTTCTCACACACAAGTACATGCCTGAATGGGCTCGTCCACATGCTCTGTCACACCTGGAGAGAGCCGCTTACATTCGCTCTGTGTTGAAGGTAGGGTGACCCTAAGGCAGTCCAAAGTACCCTGCTGCGCTCCCTCACCCGCACCTTCAGCTCTCTCCTGCTCTCTTCCATGACCCACCTGAAAGGTGTAAACCCCAGGGGGCTGTGATGAATAAATGACTCCCTGAGACGCCGGTTATATTTGACACCTGACACCTTGGGTGAAGGCGCTGTTCCCATGGTGGCCACCTTGAATGGTCAACATCAGCTGACCTCTCCTGATACCAGGGTAAATAAATGTGCAGGGAGGTCAGGGGGGCATACAGTGCCGTAGCTCTGGTTCACACTGCAAAAAGATTTGTATGCAGGATGTCGACATCCGTATGGAAAGCTTTTCCCTTGCAGTTCCAGCAGCAGTTGCTGTTCAACGAGCATCACCATGGTTATAGAGCTGAACAATTTTAAAAGGTGGCAGCAAATTAATTTTTCTCCCACCTTAACTGAAAGCACGCTTAATAAAGATTTCAAGAGTTCAAATACAGTTTTGCTCACCAGTTTCGCTGTTGAACAACCAGTAATTTGACTGAAGGGGGATGGCCAACCAGTTTGCTCACTGTTCTTATTTGCCTGCCCTCCTGAGCCCCCCTGTCTGTTAGGAAGCCACTTGAAGTGAACCTGGCTGTGCTGGGCTTCTGAACGTTGGTCAGTTTTTGCTGGTGTCTTTCAGATGTCTGACACCGAAAGTCATTAAAAAAAACAGGTTACAGGAGGAGGGAGAAGAGCGGACACTGTTTGCGGAGTAACTATGCACACCACGAGAAAGACTATCGATACGTGCTTGTGGTCCCAAGCCTCTTTCAGAAGCACACCGCACTGGGTCGCACAGCAGACACCCAGATGGGACACCAGTCCAGCACAGCACCCTGAGAAACGCTTTTTTGGAAAATGTTGTTTGGAGTCCTTGGACAACGTTGGGAGGGAGACCTGACGTCAGGGCATGCCAGCCATGTGTTTGGTGCCATGATTTAAGGAGCCCAGTCCTTGAGTGCTCTTGGGAATAAGTGGCTGCTTGCATCAGGCCCTGACCCTTTGCTCAGTCCGAGCCCATAAAATCTCTGTGTGCTGTGGGGTGAACCTTCCATGTTGCACAATGATACTCCCCTTTCTGCTAAGTGTGACCCTGACGGCCTTCTCTCCTGTGGTTCAGACTCCTGGTCAGGGGACAAAACTTCATCCACGGCTGCTCCTGTTGAAACTTTGCTGAATCATTTATCGCAAAGGACTGGATTGTCGACAGCCTCAATAACTTTACTTTTCCCCTCTTGGTTTTAGCTACTGATTAACTGCCAAGTAGCCAGTGACTGGGTCTCTCTTACCTGGGATACTGTACCTGGGATATGGCCACGGCACTGTAGTTGAAGTCACCATGCTTCTCTGGAAGATTATTAAACTTAATTTATTGCCATCATCTTTTCATAACTAAATTTCTGGTACTCGTGCAGTCGTAAGTAATAATGCCAAACACAAAAGTTTTGTCAGGAAGAAACCTATTCCCTAACCTAACCCTAAGCCACTTGGCTTCAAGGGCAATAGCAGGTTCCCTACGCGTAAGATGACCTTTAAAAGCCAGAGAGAAAACAAACAGTAGGGGAAAACAAGTCAGCAGCAAGTTGCTGGCTTCTTGTTGAAAGAGGCGAGTCTTTGGTTTTGTGTTTTGACTGTTTTTGCTCGATTGACTGTAGCCAAAGCACACGTGAGGTGCACAGGTGTTGCGGGCTTCATCTGGGTAAACCCATGTTACTCAGATCTCTGTTTTATGTCCAAACCTGCTGGCACTTGTTATGCTGCAAGACACTGGATAAAGTGTCAAAGCAGAGAAGACTAGCAGTGTACATAATTTAGTGAAATGGTATGTGGAGTGATAGAGAGAAGCCATTTCCTTTTTAATACAAACTCACTGCACCCAGTCAAGGTTAATGTACCACAGTCCACAACTGTACACCATGCGGACCACAATCGACAAGGACTGTTGAAATTTGCCGTTTTTGGACTTAATTTGCTCATAAAAATGCTGTGCAAATCAAAATTGCATATAGTATGTTATTGTAAATAAATAAAAAGAATAATGCATTCCCAGCCAGTCAGAAAACTCCCAAACCAAATTTCCCAAATATCATTAACACAATATAAAACACCCACATAGACCACACACAAGGGTGGGTGCCGCACAGCTTCCACTGCACAATGCACAGGGAATTCCATTGTGCAGCACACACACGCTGCTATATTTATGAGATTAAAATGGAGACACTCCGCATATGTGTAGGAAAAAGGCAAACATGAGATGTGAAACTATAAGGATATTAGCAAAGTATGACCCTTACAGATTGCTGTACATTACAGTATTGCCTCACAAGGCAGCGTGGTACAGGAACAAGTTACCTGGGCAGCATGACATAGAATTTCTTCATTTCTAGCAGACAGATTTCTGGAGCTGCATGGGGCATCTTGTGCAAACTGCGAGCCGGTATTAAAAGTTTAGCTGCGTTATAGCAGAATTGCGTATTCTAGGGCCTACCTGTATCTCAGGTGCATTGTCATCTCTTGTATCCTGATTCATTCACCAACCCTCAAGGTTATGATATATATATAATACATGCAGTATAGTCTAGTTAGTATATTGCATGAAATTTATCTCTGCAGCTGGACACATGAGGGTACAATTTAGTGACAGTACAGTTTATAGGGTGAGCGTAAGATGTTAGAAGCTGTACGGTGCGATAAACAATAATTTGCTCCTTCCACCTTAACCACGAGCGGCGTAAACAGTAGCACTCCTTTGGTCCTGTGTGCGAAATCTCACACAGTCAGGCTAGATTTTAGTCGGGGAAATTTTAGTCGATTACTTTAGCCGATGATTAAAATTTCTGCAGTATTAGTTTTACCTCTGTGTGACCTCTGTGCATGCACAGACAAACAGGAGCTGCTGTTTCCCAGGCTCAGACGTAATAAAAGGTCCCATTCCCTGGTGTGGGTGAGGTGTGAAATGTTGAGCTTGAAGGATGGGGGTTGGAGCCCTTCACACCTGCACAGCAGCAGTAGGCTGCTCAGCAGGGGACTGCAGGGGGCAGGGTGGGGTGGGTGGCACGGAGAGGGCCAGAAGCTTGTATTTATTTTAATTTGTTTACTGAAAGTCTTTTAACAGGAAAGCGCTTTGGCAACTCCCCAAATGTAAGTTTGTTCTTGCACAAAGTTTTGCCTTCGGTTCCGGGTCCCTTTTTTTCTGAAGGCACCATAAGGTGTCTCATAGTCTTCCAAACCTGACTGCGTCAGCTACTAACCTCTGAGAAAAGGAATTTTAAAAAAGCATTTGTTTCCAGAACAATCCCATAAGTGTGCAGGGGAAATTTCTTGTCTAGACGAGCGATTCGGGGTTTAAGCGTAACTCGGTTCTGGCCGAAACGTTGAGTCGATTTTTGTCTGAAAAGCCCTCTGTGCTGTCAGCAGTCATGCAGCAGTCGGGGCTTCGCAGCTCAAAGGCCATGTAGGCAGTAAACAATGCTACAAATTTTACAAATGTTAACTTTGGGGATACTTCTTACATCTTATAAATACACAGAACTCCTTAACTAATGCTTTTTCCGTGTGTTTTTTTTTCTTTTTTACATTGACCGTTTTGATTTTCTGCTTCCACCTGGCATGGGAGGTGCAGAAGGCCAGTATTTTAGAATTCATTGACCATCCCAGTGCATGAAGTGAACCTGGCCACTGCTTTTCTATACTCTCTTTATTTTATTCTAGCTGGCTTGCTTGCAGGTAAAGGCATTTATGCTAAAGTTTTTATATATGAAATGTAGTTAAATATGCAAGGTTTGCTTTGATTTGGCAACCCATATATATTCTGTTTCCACGTGTTTCATGTTGGGAGATGAAATGTGCGTTCTAGGGACAGTGTCTGCGGCGCTGTTTCATTGTCTCATGTCCACCGACACCACCTTGCTGAAAGAGGGAGGGGGACAGGGCCATCCGGGGGCAGCCGTGTGTACCGCGCCAAAGCTTCTGGATGAACGTGTGAGGGGATCGCGGGGTCTTGTCGTGCTGAACGCACAGACAGGCTGTGACTCACGCAGCGTTTTCATCTGTGCCGTGACAAATGTGGCGGGGGGGAGGCCACAGTCCGGCACAATGACAGACACCCCCATTCACCGCCGCCGCCACCTCCCATCGTGGGTCTGAGCACAGCTCACCCCCAGCGCGTGTCCCAACGAACCCTTCCGTCCTTATCGGACCGCCCTGTGCGTGCCTCTTTCCTCTCGCACTCGACCTCACGCCACAACTGGATGAGACGTTCTGTTTTTGTGCAGGTGAATTTCACAGTTTTTGTGCTCCTCCACACTTTGGAGGATGTCTATTCTGTCTATTTTGACAGAATGCTCATTTTCAGAGCTGCGCCCACTGATTTCGCTGCCCTCTCTTCAAACCCGTGTCTGATCACCGGCCGCGAGTTACGGGCTTGAAGATAGTCGAACTGTTTGTGAAACCTTTCTCGTAAATACATCAAAGAAACAGCCTGGACTTTACTCTGATTCACTCATTTCCAGGAAAGCAGTGTACTGATACAGCGGTATCTAGCACTGCCTCAGGCAGGCTGACTTGTTGGACCATGCGAAAGGGGCACTGTCACCTCAGCTTACCACGGTACTCAAACGATTCGATAACTTGTATGTTCTTTGGAGCTGTGTTTGAACAGGTTCTAAGTCGGTCAGAATAATATCTGTGGTCAGTCAGCGCCTGAGAATTTTGTCACTAACTTGTGTATCATACACACTTTGTTTTGTAGGATTTGGCAAAGTCATTATTACTGCCATCAGGAGTGACAGCGAAAGTCACCATAAGGGGCCACAAGCAGCAAAACAGTCGAGAACATGCACCCCTAGCCTGAAGGTTGGCGATTCAGCTTCCGCTCCCCACTTCTAACACGATGACTCTTTGCAAGACATTTACCCCGAATGTCAGTAGTAATGTACACAGCTGTGCATGTGTCACCTACTATGAAATTCTTCAAATAAAGGCTGTGCTTAAGCTACAAATTAATAGGAATATTAATATTACTGATAATAATAGATTTTTTTTTTTTTAATGCCAAAGCATCTTATACATATGAAAATAATATCAAATGAAAGATGGTGGAGCTGTCACTTTTAAAATAATGGCTGTGCAATGTTTATGAATATATAGGTATGTGACTGACTATATAGTGCTGAACTGTAATGGCAACTCCTGTCGAGGTTTCATTCTGGCTTCAGGCCTGTTTCGGTTTGCATCTCTCCCTTCCTTGTTTATTGTAGGTTTTCTTCAAGAACTTTGGTTTAATCCTTCCTTCAGTCTAAAGTGCCCTCGTGACCGAGTAGCTTGCAAATGTGTGGGAGAGTCCCGCAGTGGGATGGGGTCCAGATCACCGTGTTCCTCAGTTCATGACCTGCGCTTCCCAGTGCAGACACTGGATCACCATGATCCATAATAGATGGCTGGTTGAATACATTGCAAATAGGGGTAAGAAACATATTGGGCTGAGTGAGAGTAAACAAGGAGAAGATGATGCAGACCTTTTTGAGTTACTCTGGATTGCTGATATAGTATTTAGAAGAAATTAAGAGTTGTCTCATGTTTGAGGGGATTCCCGCTGCAGGCAAGGAGATTAGAGAATCCTCTTTGCTTTCACTTTTTGACTCAGTTTTGTCAAAACAAAAGTTCCTCTGAAAAACTGCTCTTGCTGAGGTTAGAAAGTGCCCTTATACTATTTTCCCTTTCTTATAAATACTCATATGACACTGATATAGAAGTTTTCATATTTGCTGGAAGACCTTCAGTCTGAATCATAATTTTTAAAAAATAAGTATTCATTCTGAAAGGTGCAGAATAAATGTCATATTTGTACATAACTGTCCCACTGCTATGATCTCCATGTTCTTCGACGCTGTTGATGATAGCTCTTGGTTTTTAGTGATATTTCTCACAGATGGGAGATGAATGTTGTTCAGCCCTCCCCATTTCAGCGGTGTATTTTGTTTATGGTGACCAGATTCA
Organism: Heterotis niloticus; assembly: GCA_018136845.1. Lineage (NCBI taxonomy): Eukaryota > Metazoa > Chordata > Actinopteri > Osteoglossiformes > Osteoglossidae > Heterotis > Heterotis niloticus. The sequence continues at coordinate 10,185,984 of CM030899.1, read as the reverse complement.
TTTAAAGGAAAATATGAAGGGGAAAAAAATATAAATGTGGATTATTCAAACTTGTAAGAATGCAGCCCTATCACCACGTGCACCTGTGTGCCCACTGGGTGTTGGGACCGTGTTTATCTTCACCACCTGTGGCTCGGCTGCTGCGGTGGCCACATTCCTTTGTCTAAGATGACCAGTGGGAGGGAAGTGTTGCACTTGGTCAACCATCGGCCTTACACGTCTCCTCCTGTCTTCCCGCCAAACTAGAGCAGGAAACCCCCCACACACACTCCAGCACACTTTCCACTTAATTTGTTCCCTCTCTTTCTTGTCATTTTCCTTTTTCCTGGCTGTGTTATTCCTCAGCCGTGGCACCGTCTTCTTTCCCAGTTTAGTAGACCTCTTTCACACACATTTCCTGAGCCCTTAACAAAATGCATTGTGGATTGTGCATTTGTCCGGAGTGTAATGGAAACAAAATGATCATAGCTAGAAGCATTTACACTGTTTTTTTATGTCCACTGTAATGTTTTTACTTGGAGTTCAGTGAAAATGCATTGTGCTTGGACAGGACATTTAGATACAGCAGCTGCAAGCAGCTGTTACATTTTGGAAAATCTAGGAATACTTTGTGTTTACACTGTACTTTATTTAGTTTCAAATATGTAATTATAGAACATTTGAATGCAAGTTGGAGATAAGCTGGTAAGTAGAGTTCATTGGTTTAGATCTTTTCGGTTTCATTTACATTTACAGCATTGGCAGTTATTCCATCTTAAAATAATCCATCTATCCATTAACTGCTGCAGTAACCACATTTGCTGGTCAGGACCACAGGGGCCCAGACCCTATCTGGGAGTCAGGCAGCAGGCTAGGTAGGGTTCTATACCCAAAATAGGACATCGGTCCATTACAAGATGTCCATTCACACATATTCCCACACTATGGTCAAGTTAGTGTGACCAGTTGACCTGAAATTCATGTCTTTGAACTGGGGAAACCAGGAGCACCTGGCGAAAACTTGGGAGAACATGCAAACTCCACAGAATAAGAAATTATCTTTCAAATTTATTTACTGTAGCCTTTCAATCCGTGTGTGTGTGTGAGTGAATGAATAACTATACTGTAATAAGATTTTCGTAAAATTGTTAAAATAACGCTAGTGTTTCCATTTTGTGTTTAAATTTTTTGTGCGCAATACTGAATATTTGCCTAACTATAACTGGGTCTGTGCATACTTTCTTATGCGGACTTCTTGGAACTGACGTGAAAATTGAGTCTCCTTGTCCTATCCTTGGTTTCAAATTTATTACTTAAAATTTTTTTGAATTTTTTTTAAATTGCTGTCACCATTATATTTTAGTGTCATTCATGCTGTATATATAACTTTTAAAAGATAGACGCAGCCCCACCCTTCATTTTACAGATTTAATAGACAATATTAAGAATTCTTTATGTATTTATATATTGCTGTATTTTCTGGTTCTGGCCCAAAAAAAGGAAAATTAAAGGAAGGAATGAGGTTGCTACAGACAATGGAAACAAAGGGTATAATAGTGAAATCATTTTACAAGGGGAAAGGAAGAAACGCCAATAGCGAAGGGGAATAGCAGGCTAAACGGTGTTGAACTAGAATGTGGGACACGAGGAAGTGTTCAGAGTTGGACACTGGCCATTGGCATGGGTCAGTAGCCTGCTTATCAGTACGGATGGTCAGAATTGGACTCCACTGGGATTGACGTGTCGCTTGTTTCTGTGTTCAGGCATTTGGCGACAACATCAACACAACCCCAGTACATGGAGTGCAGTCTCTGATGCTTGTTTGGAACTTCTTTGGAAATTCTGTTAAGCTTCGTGGGATGCTGGTGCCATCTCTGTGCTCTCTCTGAGCCTAGAATGGACATGCACTTGAGGGTGACAGCTGCTGAACTAGGATCAGAATATTATAGGGTTCTAATAGCTGATGCGGGCCTCTGCTGTGTACATTTCCACAGATTTTACAGCATTTAAAACAAATCTCAGCTCCAGGCTGAATCTGCTTATGTGTCTTTAAGCAAATAGTGATGATTTACACTTGTCAAAAATATGGTATTCTAACCTCATTCTTCTAAACTTATAACAGCTCAACTCAGCTGAAGGGAAGGTCTTTATTCCTCTTCCTTGTTTTCATTTTGTCAGTTTGTTTATATTTTTAATTATGTATTGTTTTCTGCCATGTGTAAAGCACGCAGGAAAAAATATTCTGGTTTTGCAGGAAAATTATTTGAAATTGCTTTTGTGCCTACAGATATTGTAATTTTATACAGTTTTAAATGTGAGGAAAAACAGGTTTATCCAGTGGGCTGGAGAGTGAGATCTGTTCAGCTTCCCAGAAGCACCAGTTTTGGCTTCTTTGGCATCTTAAGTTAAAGTAGTAAAGAACAATGTTCCTTTACGTATTTAGCTTAAGTGGCTTAACAGAAAAATTGCATGTACATTTATTTTGTACACATTCTAACTAAAGCCCTTGTACTGTTGTTGTACTAACCACTATTGACTTGGGGTCTGGTTGCATAGGCACCTGAAACTATTGGCCTTACTGGCCTGAGCAGCAATGCCTTTACTTCTGAACCCCATGGTTATGTGTACACACGTGCAGGCGGCCTCCTGGTGGGCGGCAACTGGAGAGCTGAGCTGCAGTGCCATTTCCCCACACTGGTGACATCAGAGAGGGCCTTTGTGTGAGCTTGCTGACATCATTACGGTCACTATCGAATCACAGGTGGGCTGCTGTGTGTCAGATGCGGGGCCCGATTAGACAAAGATCTCCACTCATCCCCCAGACCCCCTCCCCCCCAATGTGCTTTCTGAGGCCCCGACCTCCCCCTGGCTGCAGCTGCGTAAAACCGTTCGCTCTGGGACCCCCAAGTTGGCGACCCTGTGAGTCAGGTGTAGTCTGCTGGTTGGCGTGGAAACAGATGCGTCCACAGTAGGATGAGATAAGCCTGAGGGAGTGTTGCAGTGGGACTCATCGCACCGTGGACCAGGCTGTGCAGAGAGCTGCATGGTTTTGTGGTCTTTAGGTCACATCACAGAATATTTGTGTTTGCCGGAGTTTCTGTTGATGTAATGTGGCCGAAGCTTAAACGGTCACAACTGACGACAAACGTGGGTCAGTGAGTTGGAACTCAGATAGCAGACTGAGGGATAAATGTCAGTAAGTTTCTCGTCCACCTAAATGGGTAAAAGAGCACTTGCAGGGACGAGGCCGCTCTGGCTGAGTTCAGCTCTGCTGAATCTCAATTCCCTTGTCGCGAGTTTCATAATCCATAAATAAAAATAAACACCATACGCATTAGATGCCCTTCTAGAAATGTCTGAAGGCACACATTGTTTCCCTGGAAACAGGGCTTTCGTTCTTCTGCTCGTGATTTTTTAAAAAAAAGTGTGGATATTTGCGAGGTGTGGGATACTGCGCTGTAGTGAGCGATGAGCTGTCACGCAATTCCTCTTGCACACAGATGCATGCACTCAAAAGAGCTCAGCAGGGCCTTGTGGGATTTCCCCCTCCCTTCCCCAGTGTGGCTTTTTCACTCCTAAACTCTCATGCACGAAAGCAGTCGGTTGCACATGGCCCTCTGTTGTTCTGTGCTGTATCTCCTTTCAGTGACCTGTGACTTTGGCATACATGTTCATAAATAAATAGCGCTATTATTACCTGTATTTGAATATTAGGGCTGTGCAGCGTTTATAAATGTCATGTTGTCCTTTCGTCTCCTACACCTTTCGTTTGCCCTTGTCGAAGCGCTTGGCCACACCTGTTGCAGGTTCTGCAAGGGGGCCATGTCCGTGTTTACCTGTAAACTCCTGGTGCGGTCGAAAGGAGGAGATGCAGAGTCTGAGCTGGAGGAGGATAGTAGCTTTGAGCAGGGAAAGGCACCGAGGATGAACTGCGCAGTAAGTGCCCCTCTTTTGTCAATGGCTATATTTGCCTGGGGTGGTGTGAAAATGGGGGAAAACCTGGGACAGAGGATGTGTCATTTCTCCCTTTTCAGCATCAATGATGCAGATAGACTTTCTGATGGTTTTTAAAAATAATCCGTAAAAATTTGAGTGCTTTGCAGAAACCCACCTGGTATGAGCAGTCAAGCCGAAAGAAGAAAGAGTTGTGGTGCAGAAGAAGCTACAGGTTGTGGTGTGCTGGTGCCCATCTTTTTCTCTGGCAGAGAATGAAGGGCAGCGTGCTGTAAGAAAGGTGCTGCAGCCAAAGGAGGCGCACGACACTTGCTTGTGCCTTTGTGGTTCTCACAAGGTGAGAAGTCAGGGGAAGCTGCCGGGGGTGGGCACCGGGGGTGTTTGCTCTCACAGTGACGCCATACGCAGCAGAGGGGGATTGCCTGGCAAGTGGGCGGAAAAATAACAGCCCATGGGTGAACGGCTGCACGGTAGAATAAACAGCCGCTGTGGTCTTTTCCGACATCTTACATGCGTATCATCTACCAACATGTCCCCCTCATGTTGGGACTTTTGACGAAGCACCAAAGAGAGGAATTCCATAGCTGCGGTTTTTATCTCATGTACAGTAGAGCATTTACAGTGAGAGGAAAGGTCAGTGGGTATTTTTCCTTTTTCTTTTTTGATACTTGCTTACAAACAGAAATTCTTTTCTCTCACTCTCACTTAAAGGGATACAGAAAACACGAAACAGGAAGCATTCATTTTAATTTAATAATGTACATTTTTAAATGCATATTTTAACTCTGTTAGGTCTCTGGACAGAACTGAATTATACGGATATGACATTAAACACCGGTTACTTTGTAGTTGCACATGTGACAGATTGCAGTTGTTCAGCTCCATCTTCTGTTTAAGTGGAATAGCTGTTAAAGTTACAGGTATGTGTAGCCGGTGTGTGCAGGGGTGGGTTGGAGCCACTGAGCTTTCCTGTCCATGGGTACCAAGGCTTGTGTCCAGGGAGACATGCTAACTATGTGACTCCTATCTCGAGGTGCCCTACAACCCCAGGGCTTGCAGGACTGTATGACGCGGCTTCTTGACGGGCAGCTCATCATGTCATGTTGTCCCTTTCACTGCGTGGCTGTGCCAAGGTCACCCAGGCCTGCCGATGACCTGCTATCGGTAACTCACACGTCAAGACCTTGTGGAGAACCAGCATCGGTAACAGATCAAGGGCACCAAGGTCCAGGGACATCTGTGCCTCCAGAAGCACTGTTCATGCTGGGCTGGTATCACTTGTCTGCAGCCCTGTTACCAGCTTTATGTTTGGAGGACTCCACAAACTTGCAACAACCGTACATTTTTAACTGCTGGGCTTCTCTTTTTTTTCTTGCCTCCATGTTATAAGAGAGGTGGCCTTTATTTTTACTCCACTTGTCATTTCCATGCTGTCACTACAGTTGTAAGCATAGCAGTATTGGAAACCATATATGTTCCTCCTGGAACCCCCCACTTCCTGTTGTAGTTCCTCCTCTGGCCATACATGGTCATGGAGATGAAGCTTAGTACGCAGTGCAGTCTGCCTGTTTCGTCACGGAGTGTCCTTCCCACATCCTCCTCCGCGCGTGCGCTCTCTCTCTCTCTCTCTCTCTCTCTCTCTCTCTCTCTCTCTCTCTCTCGTGCTTTCTATCTCTTGCACTTTCTCTCTCGCGTCCCCCCCCCACTGTTGCATTTTACTTCTGTTTCTTCTGTGTCCTGGAGAGGTCAGTTGTTCAGTGGCAGGTACAGTAAACAGAACACCCCCAGGGGTCTGCAGAATGGAGCCACCTCTTTTTTTTTTGTACACCGGTGGAATTCCGAGTCAGTAAAGCACCATACAGTTAGATAGATGGTTCAGATTTATACACTTTTGCTTAACCAGTGCCAATATGAAGCCACATGCTTTATTAATAAATGCACAATGGAAACAGACCATGAAACCATGTTTTACTCTGCAGGTCTGGACACCCTGTGAAAATGTAAGCTTTGTGTTACATGTTTTGCCAGTGGGTTTTAGGTGTAAGTCTGTGAGGTTGTGCCCACACCTCCTTCCCCTCTCCTCCCTCTCTCCTCTGTTCCTCTGCGTGTGGGTGCAGCCATTGTTCAGAGGGAGTGGAGAGTTTCAGTGGGCTTGTTCATTTATCAATGTGGGGAGGGAGCGGCTCTAGCACCCTGCAAGCCCACGTGCTCATCTGCCGGTTCCTCCGGTGCCTCTCAGAATCGCCCTCTTGCTTCTCATATGAATTTCCATCATTTCAGGCATCTCAAGTAGTGCTTGTTATGTTATTTTTGCACTGAAAACAAATCGCAGCCATATACACACCGTGGTCCTCATTTCTCTTAATGTTACCAGGGTAGGATTCAATTTCCATCCTCCAATAAAAGGTGTGCACGGTTGCGTACCGACCGAACCTGACTTGCACTGAATTGCTTAATTCAAAGGGCACATGTGGGTGCATGTGCAGGTTGTGTAGCTGGGTCAGGTGAGCATCTGAATGAGGATATCACTGCATTTGTGCATGTGAACTACTGAGAGGTGATGTTTTGCGTTGCCAAGGGGATGTTGCTGGTTGTGCCCTGGATCAGTGAACTCCATGTACAGAAGGGGATGCCAACTGTGCCCACACACAGCCCAGTTCACCCTGCTGCAGCCAGCAAGACGTTGCTCAACAACCAGGCCTGGTGCTGTACTGAGATACGTCGTGCAGAATTGGCACACAGCTTGGCTGGTTACAGTATTTTTCTATTTTAAAGCTGCACTGAGACTATAGGTATTTGGTATGAGCCAATGGGTGGGGGGGGGTGCCATCACACATTGTGCTTTCTGTCACAATAACACAGCCCTGGTTCTGCATGGGCCTTTGCCTCATGTGCTTGCAGAGATGTGATTGATTCGGTGCCCAAGCATGCAAATCCTTTCTTTTTTATCAAGTGCTGAAATATAAGCCGGACCCAATGGGAGTCGGGGTGCCGTACTCACTGGGCAAAGCACAAGTCTGTCGCAGGGTACACTTGGTTTGCCATACGAATGTCACACAGGGAGTCGAGTGGGATCCGATCCCACTACCTTGGAGATGGGAAGCAACAGCACAACAAACCGTGTCACCGTGCTGCCCTGAAACGTGTACGTTTTCTTACAATTACAACACAATTTGCGGGTTTAAAAAACTTAAACTCATTGCTAAACTTGGAGTGCTGTTGGACACATGACCTGGCATATTTCTGCAAATCTATCTTCCACCCATTCATTTCCTTAAGGAAGAGTCAGCCTTGTTTTGCTGAAACACCTTTTGTCATATCGCATTTTTGCCTTTTAGAGCTCACACAGTTACGACAGCGAGAGATCCCTATCAACCCATTTGGGTGATGTGCCTAAAAAGGAGCATTGTTTGAGCCCACAGAGGGCCATTGTAGCGGTGCAGCGAGGGAACTGCCATCTGAAAAACGTTGTTCCCAGAATTGCTGCGGCGATAGCGGGAGGTGTTATGCTGTGAAAATAAACCAGTAATGGAGGCCAGGGGATAGGAGTCACCAAACACCGTTTCTCCCACCGAATCTGCCACAGTGGAGCTGAAACCCACAGGGTGTTTCTCTGTGCAAACAAGCGAGCGTCACATCAGAATGTATTTTTCGATTGTTAACCTTTCTGCTCAGTTTATGTCGACAGCTGCAGGCACGGTGCCGGGTGTTTGCAGCAAACAGGCTGTTCGATGTGGAAATTTCCCCGTACTGTATTTTTTTTTTTTTTTTTTTTTTTTTTTTTTTTTTTTCCTTTCCCTGCGTGCAGTTTTGAATCCGTTGTGTTGTATCGGAAGAAGCGCTGGACCGGTTACGCAGAACTGCTTATGTTAATATACTTCCTCTTTGTTTTGTCACTCTTGCAGGAGCTGTCGGAAGCGCCAAACTAAAAGGCAGAGGGACACATCCTGCAAGACTGATGTAAGTACTGTGCCTAGTACATGTACATCTTCCCCTAAACTCAGTAGGTGTCTAGTTGTTCGCTGACTCCGCTCACATGTGGAGCAGGCTGAGATGGACAAACTGTGCTTGGACTGAGATCACCCCAGAACTTTCTGGAATCACGCACGCAGGATTCTAATGTAACTTTTGATTCCTGTAAACCTGGCATGCTTGAGTACTGCCCAAGGCCATTCTGCCTAAGCGCTGTGCGTGTATGGGTGTGGGTTTGTACATGTTCCTGATTCAAATTATCAAGCTCAAAAAGAAAAGATCCTGTTCCCTTTGTCAGCCTGGAAGCCATCCAGCCAGGACAGCACACATAGTACAGCGCTAAACCACAAATAAAGGCACAAATAAAATAAACACTCATATTTCTGCCAGGGCTGCTGTGTCTCCTCTTATCTTGCAGGGCTCCTACCTGTCTGGGCTTTGCAGTGAGTCAGCTGATCAGGGCAGATTAGAATCCGAGCTGTTAGGGCACAGGGACAGCTGTGACACACGTTGTCCTGCAAGCACAGCTGCAGTACAGCAGAATGGTCTTCGCTCTCTCGTACCTGGAGCCCTGCTTATTCAGGAGCGCGTGGCCTTCGAATAGCTGCGCCCGTGACCCGAAAGCTTCCAGGTTCAGCTCCCTGAAGGAGTTGCTGTGTTGCCGAGCAGTGCTGAGTACTCGCAGTAAATACCCTGTTGCATAAATGTCTACAAGCGCAACAAAGGGTGCAAAAGGTCCAGCAGAGCTTTTGAGACCAGGCCAGTGCTGTCCTGCATTCAGTTGGTTTCATTACACATTTACAGCTAAGGGACAGATGAAAGGCCGTGTTGTGGCCCCCACCTGTTCCAGCCGACCTGGAAAGAGGGACTCCTGTCACCCCCGTGTCACCATGATTATGCATTTCCCCCCAGGCTTTCCAAACAGGACGCAGCATAACTAATGCGCCTGCGTGTCAGAACAGAGCCGTCCCGGCGAGGAATTGGACCTCCTGCAAAGTCCGCCATTTGTCGATGAAGTAGGGGCTCACATCAGACACAAAGCCCCTCACCTCCCCAGTGGGAGGCCTTGCGGTCATAATTCAAATGGGAATGACAAAAAAAAAAATTTCCAAACAAAACAAGTAGATAAATATTATGTACCATATACCCTCACTGTTAGTCTGTTTATGACTTTCCTACAGTCAGCAACTATGTATCATTTTAAGAAAAAAGCAATGCTGTGTTTGTCTTGTTCACAGTAACAGGCCTTAATGCTGTCAGTTATTGCTGTACAACTGTCAGTTCGGTTATTTGCTCTTTTTCTTGCGATATAAAACAGTAAAGGCTGTGTTTACAGAGGAGTGTGCATCTCCACCCCCTGGTTCACCGGGCTCCCCGGGTTTCTCAGCGTTGGCTACCAGCTTTAGGATGTTACTCGGGGCTGAGGTCCACTCTCACAGTACCCCCCAGGTGGAGGCAACAGAGCCGGAAAGGTGGGGCAGCCCTTACCTGTTGTACCTGTCGCACCGGCTCTTGCTCAGGATAAACAGGTCTCTATTTCAAAAACGTGCGCGACTCCGGGAGTTTCTGCCGAGAGTTCATAGCCTTTGGAAACCTTCCTTTTCAGACTGCAGTCAGGGCACAAAGAACAGAGGCGGGTATTTAGAAAGCTTGATCACTAAGACTCGAACTCAGCAGACATTTTTTGGGCGGAGAGCTCTGAACTGCAGCTGCAGACAGAGTCATTATTGTTATTGGGATTTGCCGAATTTATTGTCATTGATGCTTGCTTTGAACCATTGTTTTTCTTTTTGTTCAGTTACAGATATGCTGTCTGGGTCTGTGTATTAAACAGCAGCCTTTTTTTTAAGACTTGACACATCTGCAGATGCAAGGGGGTAAAGGCCTATAAGCGAAGGTGAGGCAAAGGCAAAGCTGCAGCTCTGCAGAGACCCATGCATTTAGATGCAAAGGCACAATAGAAGGAATGAACTTACATTGACCTCTGAACAGGGCCGCACATTGAAGTCCTCGGCAAGGGTGTTTGTGTGGGGGGGGGGGCTGTTGACAATTTAGCCCGGATCATGAAATCCCTCTCCCATCTTTTGTGGTTTTCTGCAAGCTGCTTTGTGGCTGTCCTGAGCCAGAAAGGTCATGTGACGATTCCAGCGTTTAGACACGTTTTTCCGAACTTCCTGCACCCCTCCTTTCTCTTCCGTGAGTGTGGGACTCTTCACTTCCAAGAAAATCCAGCCAGAACACAGGATGGGAGCCAGTTGCAGGGATAAGGGGGTGGGGTAGGGGTGCTGGCGTGGGAGAGAAGAAGGAAAATTTCTCACGTAATGGCTACGGCCAGCTGACCACACAGGAAAGCGAGACCTGATGGAAGGCGGACGGATTAGCAACTGACCACTAAACAACATTCTCCTCATGTCAATCCAGGTCATTGTCCGTCTGCTTTGTCCCCTTTATTAAAATTGTGCCAGCTCACTCGCTCGTACGTGGTCGTCCCTCGCCGTCCAGTCAGCCTCGCGCCTCATTGAGCCAAAATATTTTGGGAACGAATGCCTCGCTGCCAGTTGCCTCCAGACCATTGTGCCGTGATATGACCACACTGGTTAGCCTATGTTTTTGGATGAGAGTAGGACAGGGACACTTTTCCCAGGAGAACTCTGTACACACACACCCCCAGGATTGGGAAGAGCTGGTTTCGGTGCTGTGTGAAAACAAAGCAGTTTTCATGTCTGCTCATGTTTTTTTTGTTTTTTTTTTTTTTTAAAAAGGGAAAAGAGACTGTCTCCCAGGCTTCGTGTGTCTTTCTCTGAGGCTCCAGGCAGCCTCTGGGAGGGTTTCTACTCATTTGTGTGCGAAGTGTGTGGGAGCAGGCAGGATGCCCAAGATCACATGACAGCGGTGCTGTGAGAGAAACCGAGATGGGGGGGGCGAGGAGGCAGGGAGAGTCAGGAAGAGTCCTGGGAAAGGGGCTGGTCAGGAGCCATTACTGTACACACTGTGCGTTTGTGCCAAAGTCCCTGCAGGACCAAATCACTGCTCACGACACTTCTGTAAGCCATTTTTCCACCACGCTTGTCTCATTCGCAGCAGCACACGATGCCTAAAACTCCCACGCTTCTGCACTTATTTTTATGCTTTCCTGCAAACCTTTTATTTAAAAAAAAAAAAAAAACCTGCAGTTCACAATTTAAGGAACACCTTGACTTGCCTTTAACAGGTGTCATCTTTTAATACATGGGAAATAAGTTTTAAAATGCTCAGCCACTGCTCACATATATTCTTGAATCTCCTGCAAAACAATGATAGGGCAGAGTTAAATTTCTTTTTTCCAGCCCCCATTATCTTTTCCATGAACCAAGTCAGGTTGTTCCTTCCCATGTGTACCAGGACAATTTGACCTCGCCAACACCACACTTAACCGGGAAAGAATACGGTCGGTCATTTTTGACAGGAACAAAATTTGAAAAGGGCTGTGGAAAAAATTAAATTTACAACTGGAAGTTGTTCAGATTTTTTTTTTTTTTTTTTTTTTTTAGTGTTTGCTAAGTCTTTGCTTCCTGATAGGAGGATAATTTAAACAACTTGACAAGCCTGCGTTTAGAAGGCTAGAAGCACCGATGGATTAAATTCCCTGTTTGGAGCCTCCTCATTTGCATATAATGATACATTGCCTTTTTTATGCATCCTTTGAAAGGAATGCATTGCAGGAGTTCTGGTGAAAGCAGGTGCACATCTTCTGGAGTTGTGTGAACAGCCCTGCTACTTGCTGCCCCCCACCACCATCACCCAATACCCTCTTAGTATCTCCAACACAAAACATTTTCCCAGAATGCCTTTGCAAAAAAAAAAAAAAAAAAACACAGTGAAGTTATGGTTGTGTAACGGAAACTTAAATATTATCCAGAGACTGTGGGGTAACATGTCTAGGTTAGCCTTCCCTTAACAACACCGCGTTTTAAAATCTTTCGGAACCAGACAAAAGTCGTCCGGTTTTTTTTTTTTTTTTTGGTCTTTCTTTCCGAACCTTGAGAAAGAAAGTATGGAGAGAGAGAGTGTAATTAGTCTGCTCAGTCGTCCAAGTTCGCTGCCACAGTCCCCTACAATTACACGCAGTCTGGGAAGACCTACAGCCCCGGACTGGCTCCGAAAATTGCCAGACTCTGGATGGACGGCGCTCCCGAATGTGCTCGCTTCGCTAGCAGAATCATTAATGAAGGCTGGGGGAAGAAGGTGTGCTGGACTTTGGCACACCTGTGGGTGTCCTTCAAAGCGTTTTGGCCTTCCTGCGGTAGTAGAATCGTCTGCTTTCAGCCTGCAAACGCACAATGTGCTCCAGTTCTCATACGTGGTCTAGATTTGGCCCCCCCCCCCTTCTCCAGCCTTTTTCCCACTTGTCTGAGCAGACTGCGGTGGTGTGCCCAGCACGCTTTTTCCCCAGCCTCTCCCCCCGTCAGCCTTTTCCCAGACGAGCTTACAGCTTGCTGACTCCGAGTGGGATTTTTGCAGGCTTTCTGGAGGCCAGTCGGCACGTTTGCAGCGTGAAGTCATGGCTCGCCCTGTGTGTGTCTGACTGCGGCCCAACTCGACCCGCAGAAAGGGGCGCGAAAACCCCGAAGCTCGACCCTGCAGCATAGCAGAGCCTTGCCTGTTCCTAATCCAGGTGCCGTTTCCTCTGTCTCCCCATAGCTGCTTTCAGTTTAGAAATATAGAATCTGCTCTATAATTTGTTGCTGAATAAAATGGCTCTTATTTGGATTTTCCCTAAGTTTTCGCCCAGGTCATTGCGTTTTGTCATCTCGCACTTTTGCGATGCACTTTGTTACGGAGGAGCCGTTTATGTTGCATGTCTGTAGCTCCTGTTGCTGTGTTCATTCCAGAGATGCCTCGACTGAGACACCTTGCTTCTTGCTTCTTGTGATATATGAGCCTGCCTGGCATTAAATGGTTATCAAAAATATATTTATGGATGAATATATAATTGCTCTTGTAGCAGAGTAACATTCTGCACAGCAATAGCTTCCAAGAGCTCCTGACTCAGATGATGGTGAGACGCTGCCTTGTGGGAGAGCCCTGCTTAAGAACTTGAAATAACAGCCTGATTCCACAGAGAATGAGATGGTTAGCAGCACTTCTACAGTTGAGATACTTAGTTTTAATGTCCAGTGCTATCAAGGGTGTGGGGTTTTTTTTTGCCACCAGGGGTGCGTTTTCATGGACGCATTGCATACGTGCATAGTCAAAAGGCCATGTGAACCCTGTATGAAAGTGAAAGAGAGATGCTAAAAAAAATTTTTTTGTTGCATAGGGCTGTCTTTTGCAAGGATAGACAGTCCCACTATCAGGTGACTTCTCATACTTCTTCTCAGCCTTGTAAATAAGGATGACACTGCAGCTCTGCTCCTCTTCCCTCTTGTCCGTATGAAATCATTGCCTTCAGCTGAGGTAGAAGTCACTCTCACTGACAGTATCTGCTGATGTTGAACTGCAGTGATCTCATACACACACACAGAGCTGCTCATAGGCAAGCTTACAGGTTGCATGAGATCATCTGACTGTCAAGAAAGCACCACTTTCCCCTCTGGGTTTGTGACTGCAGCACCAGTCACTGCTTCCCGGAAAAGGTCCAACAAGGGTGAGCTGGCAGAACTCTCCAAACGGCCAGTAGGAAAGCGCTTAGACCCATTGTCCCTGCTGGCCTGCTGACGTCAGCCTGTATTTTCTCCTGCTGAGCTCAGTGCTAGAGAGCAGTGGGCAAACTGCCAGGACTGATGTATGATCACAAAAGGGGTGCAGAATGTGGTCATGTGACAGGGCTGGAGCCTGACACAGACAGGCTTGTTGTTGACTGTTTGGCATCAGCAGGAGCCATTGTTCACTTTAATTTTGCTTGCCATGTATTCATACATACCGTGTATATACTGTGGAAATACATCTTCAAAGCATGGTCTGGCTATTAAATGTGAATCCTAAAGTGCAGTGATTATTTTGTAGATATTTAGTCATTTTTCGGGTTCACGCCGGTCGAGTTTACGCGCTAAAATAACCCGAAGATACGGATCACAGATCTATTTAGGGAATGTGGTTTAACAAGAATCTGGCAGAAAGCTGCTAATGGGGCTTTAAACTTGAACTGGACTTTGGTAGCCAGTAAAACTAATACAAAAAGTGGTGTGACACGAATTTTTGGCAATGCAGAGGCAGGTGGAATACATTAAAGCACAAACATATGACATACAGTGACATAATAGCTACAGAGATACAGTTGTGTTGTTCTTTGTTCTTCTGATGCCTTCGATCAAGGTGACTTAGTTTTAGGTTTGTACACTAGTTAACTTGCATTGATTTGTCCGTTCATACAGTAGGGTATTTTTTCTATATCTGTTCAGGGTAAGAACTGAAGGATGCCCCTGTAGGAGCAGGAATCTGTAAATCAGTAAACATCCGATTGTAAGGCCCCAGGGCTCAGCACTGAAATGAACCCAAACATCAGAATACAGTTCAGTTTTAAAGTTCTACCCCTTCGCAGCAAACCCAGATGGGACTTGAACCCACAGTTCCCGACTTCTTGTTTTAGTGCCTTAGCCATAATGCCCGTGTCCAGCTGATGAAGCTGTTTACGATGAGAAATTAAAAATTAATAATGGAAGTAGTCATCCTTGAGTCAGAAGAATAAATGCTGAGGGATTTCCCCCAGCAACAGGGGGCCTTGGCTCTGCTTTTGAAGCAGCTATTTGTAATTAAAATGACTTTTGGAATAAACGTGTTTTTCACAGCGTTGCATGAAATGGCAGGAAAACAAGCAGGGTTTTGGCGAAGAACCAGAAAGGTCCGTGACCGTGTTGTGGTTTTGGTCACAAGTAGCTGATATCTGCGTGTTGCGATGAGCGTGTCAGCTTCTGACTCAGAGGGAAGGGGGGAAAATGCTTGTTCATTTCTTATTCTCTGAACGCTTTTGTGCACTTGCCAGACCACTGGCTAATTGTTTGTCTCTGCTGGTAACAGTAAAGGACAAAGGCAAGGATGTGTTTAGTCGAAAAAGTACCCAGGAACCGAAGCATTTCCTTGCTTGTAAGAAATGCTGCCTTTCCAAAATGCAGTGCCTTCTTTGCTGCTGGTAATGTCCATTTCCTCATTGTAATACACTTATTGGCACGTGTCCATAGCAACGGACTGTGTGACAGCATAAGTGAGATCATTGTGACAGGAGGTAATCCAGTGTCAGGGTAACCTGCTGCTCTGGGTCATAGTCATTCATATGCGGTCACGTGTGAGCTAAATCTTCTCTCCGGCCTTGTTCAAAACATTTCATTCTAGGATCCTCGTCTCCAGTTCGTTCGTACCATGAGTCTCCGGTCTCCTGGCCTTTCTGTTCAAGACTATACATGTGGTTCGAGCTGAACAATAACAGAATGTGAAATGATCTCATTCACAGTTTGTTCCCGGTCTGTGTCAGGAACTGAAAAGAATCATTGCAAACGTCTCCTCCGGTGCAGAGGCAGCAGATGTACTGCTTGATAAGTACAGTTCAAACGTTTTGCTTTTTTCCCGCAGGAGCAAACGGCATGCGCGTGCCTGTGTTCCGGGACCGCAGGTCCCCGAGATGCCTGCACCAAGAGCAGGATGCAGTCCTGTAGCACAGTGTCCGCATTCCTCTGTGTTTACCGGTGCGCTGCTGGCTTCATGCGCCTTGACTTGCTGCCCACAGCCTGTTGGTACTAAGCGCGTTCAAGGTGTCAGGGGAGTGCGGGTTACGGCATCGCCGGGGAATTCGGTTGTCGGGGTTCAGCTTGAGGGTGAGGTGGCCAGGAGTGACTCCAACCCCAACTGCACTCTGCAGTATTACAGATATCCAGACAACTGCCGCTGAAGCCGAATGCTCTGCGATGTTCGAGCTTAACTGCGCACCTCACGTATTGCAGAAAACCTGGGAGCCGTGGTTCGGGCGCATCGCAATATTGCAGGAGGCAGAAAAATGCAATCCAGAAGCAGCTTTTACTAAGCAGGCACTGTCATTTCAAGTTGAAAACTCCACAATATTCCAGAAACAGAGTGAAAGATTTGCTATTAGCATCCCTCTTCAGAAGTTCATTTGTTGTTGCCGTTGCAAAACTAATATCTAACACTTTACGCTTTAAGATTCCTACAGAAGAAGTTACACGGCAACATGAGGTGTTAAATCGCCCCTCCCTCTTTCTTTCCCTTTTTTTAGTTTCTTACATTTTGTTTGTGAACTGAGATTTGGTGAGTGTGTGCAGATTCGTTGGATTTCTCCACCTGCTTTGGCCTAGTGGGTCAACATGGGCTTTGCTACTGAAAGTGTAGACAGGATTGAATCCCACACACGAGTGCCGGGTGGCAGAAGGGTCAGCGATTTGGAATGAACGGTTACATTGAGTGCAACAGGCCAGGAGTGCAGGGGGTGCCTCCTTATCACAGGGCGCCAATGACAGGAGACACAGATCTTCTCAAACAAGCAGAACTCCACTGTGAGCAGAAGGAGCTGCCTGTTCCTCAGCCTGCACCCACAGCCAGACCACATACAGCACTGTGACAAGGGGCTGGGGTGTGGTGGATGTGGCTGGGGGTGGTGCTGCCCAGTCATGAGAATTTTTTTCAAGACGGGTAGCTGAGCAGCGGTTCAAAGCATGTTTTTATTTTTTGGGGGGCCGGGAGGGAAAAGTAGAACTGCTTAATTTGCCCTTTGAGGGGAAAAATAGAAAGCAACCCTCTCAAGGGAGCGGGAGGGTCTCGGTGGCGCCGGGTAAGCAGGCCTCCTTTCCCCCCTTTTCTCTCACCTCGCTCAAAAAGTGCGCCGGAGTCTCCGGGTGTGTCGTACAAAGGCTGGAGTGTCCAAGGGACGCTGCCTGCACAGAGCCGGTCGTTCACGCAGTTTGTATGCCTTTCACAGCTTCGCTTTTTTCTGCCCCATGAGCTGTCTGGGCCGTCTTAATTTGTTGGCCGTGTGTGAAGTCATTCGAGAAATCGGCACATGTGTTGCAAGATCACCTGGAAGGGGGCAAAGGCTTTATCTCAGCTGCCCCTTTGGTACATAAACCACTTTTTGTTTTTCCATTCTCATTTTCCAGCAGGTTATTTTTTTCCCATGGTTAGAATGTTCCAGCAATATCTGACCCTCCCATAATGGGCAGTGTTGGAGTTCAGCAGCCCAATAACTGAGACCACCACTTAGCTTATTTGCTTGATAAATGGAAAAGAGTTAACATAGCTTCCGGGGGATCTCCGAGGTTCGTGCCCCCCCCCCACACACACACACACACACTTTTTTTTTTATCTTGGTTTTGCATAACCAGTCTGAGTTCTCCTGCACAGGGAGGTTTACTCATTTATGTTTTAATCTTGTATCTCACTCTTGCTGCCTTGGAAAGTTCTTTCCATCTACCAAAACCCAGGTATTGCACCCAGCGGTGGCACATGAGGGTCCTTTTAGAGTCCGGGAGGCTCAAGATCAGGGGCCGTCCAGGCTGCGTTACCCAACAGGTGGGCCTGACACTAACCAGTCAGCTGTGGTTGGTTTACTGTAATGCCTTGAGCTTTCCAGCCCGTTCTGTGTACCCCCCACCGTTCCCCACAGCCTGCTGTTCTCCCCAGGGGCCCCAAAAAGCATGGCCTGGTGACAACCTGCTCTTTGCTCCTCTCTCAGCTGTTGCCTGATGTTTGTAGGCTGATTTACTCTGCCTCGGACAAAGGTTGGGGAGGACACATTCCACAGGACTGTTATGTTCAAGGGGCCAATGCAACATGAGGGGGAAATTCCAAGAAATGTTCTATATGTGATAAAGAGGCTAGAACACAGATGAGCCTGGAGCCAATGCATTTATACATTTAGTTGGGGCTGTGAAATTTTAACCCCACCGGTGTATGCATGGAGGAGGATAGCAGTAAAAAAACTACCACTGCAACCTGGTTCTTGTTGCACCTACTGTTGATACCTTTGCTCAGATTATTAGTTGTTCATGTGTGGTGATGGATGAAGGTGTTTGTGCAAGCAAGCTCCATTTAAGTCTACTTGAGAATTATTACAACTTTAGATTCTTATTTTACACATGCAAGACGGTGTAATGTAAGCAGCGTGTTTTGCAAACTTTTTAATGTGTTTATTGTTATCTTTCGGACAGGCCAAAGTTTGAGTCAGCAGCCATCTGTGAGTATGGGAGGAGATTGGACTTTTTGTCAGAACTTGTTCAGACCGGACCTCTGGACCAGATACCTCCAAGCATCTTCTTAGGCACCTGCAGTGCTGTCTGTCCCCGCTGGTGGTTCTGGTTGTGCGAAAGGTGGCATTTTCTTGCGCGTGAGTGGCAGAGCGACTTGCTGCTGAATATCCATGAACAGGAAGAGGCAAGACAGGGAAACTGAATATAGTGAAAGGCACCGATGTATGAACTTGCAGTCTCCTGGCTGAGACGGGAGTCTTGCTGTAAAGCTTTGGTTCTCCCAGGTTATCTAGTGTCCTTTCTATCAAACAACAGGGAGGAGTACATCTGGAATAAACCAGGGCAGAGGGAGTCGTGGTCAGTAAGAGGTGAGCCCTGACCACCATGCCCCCTGCTAGGTGGTCACACTGTGGTGTGAAGCAAAGCCACCCACATTGAGGGGAGTGTGTCTTGCGCACCTCCTACTGTGGAACTGATCTCCCCGTGCAGCAGAGGTTGCTTAACAGCTGGCTTAGAGGCGCAGCCACTTTACTTACCTACAGCACAAACATCGCATCGGAGTTGCCAGCTGTCTCTGGGATGCTTTTCCGGTGCACCCGAGAAACTGTGTTCCTGGAAGGCCCATTACATTAGTTTCATGCTGCTGTTATTCTTCTTGTTATTATTTATGGCATCTCAATCAGATAAAGGACAGCATCACATGGCCCTTTCATGACATTCAATTGTTCATTTGTTTTTGTATCTGCAGGACACCGGGTGACAAAAATAAGATTGTTGCGTGATCTGGTGTCTTTTTCGGGAACGCACTTTTCTGCAACCAGCTGACCAACCAGTCAGATGGTAAATGCAACTCAGGACCGGAGTTAGTCAATGAAACGGGAAGTACGCAAAGTTCCATTTTCGTAACCATGTTCAGTAACAAGAAAAATAAAATTGAGACACTTTCAACCACTCGCTTATATTCACATTGTCTCTGGGAGGTTAGCCGTGACTCTTGAGCCGTTGTACAGTAATTTCGATTAAAATCGAAGTGCTCAGGGTAAGTGGTGACTGATGGAGAGTGAGAGAGAGTGTGTGTGTGCGCGCTAGCTAGACTGTATAAGAGGGACAGTCAGTAGTATTGACTGCACAAGCTTCTGTGTAAAGCAGATTAATTTTAATGTACATATTTTTTCATTTGTATAACTGATGCAACTTTTATATGACGCAAACCATTCTACCTGTTGCTTTATTAACCCAGAACAAGTGCGTTTTAGCGAGTGATGCCGGTCAAGTTGCTCCGGTTTCAGATACGCAGAGAACTGAGCACTAAACCATGTCTCCTGCAAGTAACTTCCCCTGCACATTGCCACATGACATCCAATACCCGTAATAATAATATTGCCTTAATAATTTTCAAAATAAACCTCTTATTAATTTATCATTCACTTTTTTGTAAAACATATTTTGTATTGCGCAATGCTTTGTCATGTGACATCTAAAGTTTTTTTTTTTTTTTTTTTTTTTTTGTTTTTTTTAGTAAGGATGTCTTATTGACATTAAATGCACTTGTAATGTCCTGTAATTTTTCCTTTTTTAATAGAGTAAAATGAAATGCTAAATTAATTTTTTTTTCTGCCTTCCACATAAATTATTTATAATAAAGACATGGTGCAGGGTTCTGAGGAGGAACTCACTAATGTACGTTTAAAGACGTGCGTGGTTCACATCTCTGGCTTCTTAGATGGAGAAGTTTATGTGTTTTCGGAGTTTGTCTGGTTCCTGGAACGTTGCACACTCTGCCAAGGACCATGACGCTTTTCACATATACAAAGTACTTTTTTTTTTTTTTTCAGGAACTCCGTATTTCTAGGAAAACTCTAGAATCTGGGTGAGGGGTGAGCACGGTTTGAGGGAGGGACCGAGGGTTCGGTTGATGGGTTTTAGCATCTTTTTTGTCTTATTTATACAAGACATTCTCAACTGTTTAACCTCTACTTGCTTTCTGGAGAATTCCAAAGTTTCTGTCAGTGTGGGGCTGCATGGCGGTTGCCGTGGAGTTACCGTTGACAAATCGGTGGTCAGAGATGCAAAAAATGAAATAACGGGACTGTAACACTTTTGCTTCCTTTCGAATTAATTTGTATGTGCAATAAATTGCATAGTTAATATAAAATACAAATAAAATCCACTTTTGCAGTAACTTGAATAAAATCCTTTACTCTATGGAGTCAAAGGTGGCTCATTGAACATGCAGGCTAAATCTGCATACAGTTACCTATGACAGGCACTCGATCAGTTGTCAAATAAATAAATAAATAAACGCTAAAGTTGTGTGCCTGCATGTAAAATCCATCAAAATCGTACATTTTGCCCCACTATTTAAACCTTATTTTTGATACTGTTAAGATGTTACCATGGAACAAAGGATAGTGTTTGGCCAACAGATAAAAACCTCATCTGTGGTGTTGATTCAGCAGATGCCAGTGTACCTGCAAAGTATCTGAATACCTCCACAAGTTGACTTCTACCCATGCTGTAGGTCTACTTTTGTCTCTTTTTCTAGGAAATTTTAATTAAAAGGGCCTTGTTTCACAAAAGGTTTGCCTTCTTTGAACCTCTGGTTGTATTTGCGTGTTTAAACAGTACATCACTGAAAATATTTTATTATTAGTTTATTTAACAGGGACCAACTGCGCTCCTGCTGTGAAGGTGCTTCCAGAGTCGCTATTCAGGTTGTCTTTTCTCTCATGTGGTAAAACGGTTTCACTTTTTATTTTCCTAAAAGCACAAAGTGATGTGGTTACATAATTGTGGAGCATTTGAAAACTGGAGTTAAAAGGCCTTTTTGTTCCGCTTGCGTATACACACATTTAAAATTTTTATTAGTGTGTTAAGACTCAGAAGTGCTTGTCGTCACCATGGTACGACTCAGATTTAAGCAGGTAAATAACAGCTGACTGATGACAAAAGGCGCGTTCTGTTGTGCACTAGAGTACAAAATGTATGTATTATATTTGCATGCCAACAGTACGGATTGATAGCGTAAAGTGAATGTTATACAGGGATTTTTTTTACTATTTTGGTCATTTGGAAATGTGATATAAAATAATAGATTATGAAAAAAATCTGAATTAGAAGTTATCAGTAATTGATTGTGTGGGGTTGCAGTGTTAGAGTGGCAGGGCTCTCTCTCTCTCTCTCTCTCTCTCTCTCTCTCTCTCACACACACACACACACACACACACACACACACACACACACAGAGGAGGCATCCAATAGATCTGGTGTCTCAGTTGAATTAAGTTTAGGGATTACATGAGTTTTAAGCTACATTAGGTATCATCATTTCTTTATAATGAAGCAATATTGTTCGATTAGCTTAATTTTTGAAGATATTGGTGTTTTTAAAATTTATTTTTTTCTTTAAAAACTATTACATTTATGGAAAAATTAAAAGTAGTCTAAAGTTCAGGGAACTGTGTCAGGGAAGACAGGGAGACGATCAAAACTGTGAGAACAACACAGGGCAAGCTGTATAGCTGCCTGGTAGCATTTAGCTCAGCGAGGGCTCAGCTAGGTCAGGACCCGACACCCCGTCTCTTCCATCCCATGCTTTTCCTGTTGTCAGAAAGTGCTCTGTGCACCCCCACGCAGGCTACATCCCTTAGCCATTTTGCATTTCCAGTAAACCCAAATCTTGCACAGCTTCTGGCCACCTTCTGAGAAACTGTTTTGCCTACACGAGGCTTGGAGGCCCAAGCTCGCTCTGTTGACATTCTGAGCAGGTGGCCCCTCTCCAGCACGGCCTGTTTGCTGCTGCCACGCTTGACAAGATGAGACCTGGTCCCCAGCTGGCACTCTGCTTGCCTTCATGTCTTTTTATAGCATCTACAGATTGTCAGGACCACATTTTCTGGTGATGTCACTGTAAACACACAACTGAGCAAAATGGGAAGAAAAAATTTCTATTTGTTTTATTTTAGAGCTGCAGACAACTACTGCCTGTGTGTCAATTATTTATTAAGGTCTTTGAATTAAAAACTGCGAAGAGCTCCTGCATTGAGTGTATGGGTTGTTTTTTTCCGCCCATGTACAGTATGTGGGCATGGTATTTTTGTGTTTGGGGGGAGGGGGGTCTGTGGTGTGTTACTGCTTCCTGTCCACTGCCAAGTGGTGCTGGATCTCAGTGGTATGAAAGACACCTGTCTTGAGTCTAACCACATGTGGGGGTTTTTTTTAGGGTAAACAAGGTGTTTACCCTCCGAGAGAAATGCAGTAAGGGCTTGAGGTTGGCACAGTTACAAAGGGTCGGAAGGTGGTATGGCTCCAGACTACACCCACACTTTCCCTTTCCAAAACACGGGAATCTCCCCACCGGGCACACTGCTGTCACTCGAGTTACGAGAAGCGGTTTAATTAATTGGGGCAATCGCTTAAGTCCCAAACCCGTGGCCC
Source organism: Heterotis niloticus (assembly GCA_018136845.1). Taxonomy (NCBI): domain Eukaryota; kingdom Metazoa; phylum Chordata; class Actinopteri; order Osteoglossiformes; family Osteoglossidae; genus Heterotis; species Heterotis niloticus. Next base: position 10,163,473 of record CM030899.1, on the reverse strand, counting down.
AAAGGAACTCCCCGTCTGGAAATTACCAGCTGAACTGAAGGCTATGCAGAAGGAAGAGCTGGAGGAGACCCAGGCAGGACTGGGTTTTTTTTTTTTTTTTGTATCCTAAACTGTTCAAAGGATGAGATTTGACAAAACTTCTGTAGAAAGAAATTGTGTGGAGCTTTTTATGCTCATTTTTATCATTTTTCAAAATGGATTGGAATGTATTTTTCTGTACGCTTGCGTGTAGTAACATTTTGAATGCCTTCGTGCTTTACATATGTGTCCGTGGCAGCTGGGGGGGGGGGACCGGATGTGCAACAATTGTTGAATACAGATGTGGTCGTTGCTTTTGTCTGCAGTTTGTCAACAGGAGCAGTGGATCACTGGCCCAATTACACACAAATAGGCCACAGACGTGCCAATCCGTCCCCGCGGCCTGAAGCCGACCTCCCGCCGACTCGGTGTCACTGTAGGGTCAGGCTCTCCTAAAACTGTGCAAATGAACACAGCGGATCTGAATGAGCCTTTAGGATGTAGTTCCTATCACACAAGTTTTCTATTTGTTGTGCATTTTTGCTGTGCTAAGGAGAAAACGCTGACCCTCTGGTCAGTGGTGTTGCCCCAACCTGCAGACTTGTGTGTGCACATCCATACGTTGGCCAAGGTTCACCGCCTTCTTTGCCCTCCATGGCTGGATAGAGCAGTTTCTTGCATGTGGACCTTGAATCGGAGAGGATTTCTCAGGGCTTGTATGTGATGTTTGTGATACTTGTGTTTCAGGCAGGAACAGGGTGCTGCTGCTTTACTTGAAACAATGACCCTGGTTTTCCGGAATGTGACAGCAACCATTCCAAACAGGCAGACAGACAAGTGTGTGTTCCAAGGAACAGGGTGTAATGGTAATCCCATTGTGGAGATCGCTTCCAGGCAGCCTGCTTAGTGCCGAAGCTCTCCGCCATGCAGATGACCCCCTCCCTCTACACAGGGCCCTATGAGCATTGTTGGCTCGGCACAAGCACCTCATTGGGCCCCACTGACCTACATGGGAAAACAGGGAGATAAGGCTTTGTGTGTGTGTATGTGTGTTTGTGTTCGTGCTGCCTGCAGAACACACATCTAGCAAAAACACTGTATTTACATGAGACTGGACAGAGCAATAGAGACTGGGAGGCTGGAGAAGGAAAGGTCTTCCTTTGATGGAGTTCTAACAGGCAGGTTTCTAAACAAGCACTTTTTGTTTTTTTAGAACTATTTCAGATATCAGTGGATGGTTATTGTTCCCTAGCCTAATATTTATGCCAGTTTTCCTGCCAAAGCTGAAATAAGTAAGGAACATTCTGGTACACTTAGACAAAGTCTGACTTGTTTTGTTCCTGTCTCTGAGGGCAGTGATTTACTGCAGTTAGAAGGATCCCGGGCTGAAACTGGATGTACAGTATGTCTCTTACATGGGGTAAACTGTTTGTCAACAAAAAAAAAAAATTCCCAGCACTGTCAACACTCCTCACATGTAGTGAGGAGGTTGTTCGCGTCTTGGAAGCGAGTCTCCTGCCGCTTTTAGTCATGCTTCCCGATCTAATAAAAACAGGATGAAGCGCGACACAGCAACTCCGCACATGTTAGACATCACCTCACCCCAGCCACCCAGACGCAGCTTTTACTCATCTTCACTCTCTTTCCCAACTCCAGATGTGCATTTCAAGTCACCGGCACCGTTTCGCATGGGTGGCACGTGCATGGCTGAGATCCGACATGCAGCTGCTCTTATGTGCCATTTCCCGTGTTATTAACCTTATTTTCTGTGATTCTGCGCTCAGCGCGAATGCGTGCGGAGATTCGAGCCGCCCTGTTTGAATGAATGGATGCCTGTTTGTGTTTGCGGTGAAGTCGGAGTGCGTTGCGAAGTTCTTGCCATTGGTAAGCACCTAGAAGGGACTTGTTTTCCAGTTGACTCACATGTAGACGATCCCAGCCTTCGTCGCGCAGCCACCGCTCCGCTTGGTGACAGCAGTTTGGTTTGACTTGTTGCCATGTGTTGTGCACCGTGCTCTATTACAACTCCATGAGAAGCTTTGTTTTCTAATGGGTGCAGGCTAGAGTGTTATAATGCGCTCATTGTGTGGATGCATGGAAACGTTTGGGGCTTTTTATAGCCTTTGGAGTCCAGTTACGGTTTGGTCCATATAATGACATCTTCACAGAAGTACAGGCTTTTCTAGGACAACAACAAATTAAGCACTCAACAAGAAAGATCATCGAATTCAACCCCCCCCCCCCCCACACACACACACACACAGTTGTTATTCTCTCCTTTTGTGTGGATTTCGAATGCGGACAGTTTTGACTTCTGACATCACTTGTCAAGTGATTTCAAACGCTGAAGGACACAAGTTTTTTTACTCTGTTTCTAATTGCCCTGCGCTATTTTTACCAGCACAAAATCGATCCCTGACAGCCGCCACACAGAGGCGGACATTCACTCAACTGCCTGGCTCCGTATGATGGGCAGTAACAGCGCCGCCAAACACAAGAAATGAACTTCCATTATTCCTTGAGTTTCAGACCGTAAAGCTGACTGTTTTTTTTTTTTTTTTTCCCCCCCATTCCTTCGTTTTTTGCTCTTCGTGCAGTGTTTTTGCTTTCCCCTTTGGAACTGGTCAGCGAGCTGATGGCAAAGAATGTCGACGACTAACAACATAGCACAGGCCCGGAAACTGGTGGAGCAGCTGCGGATCGAGGCGGGGATCGAGCGCATCAAGGTACCGTATGTTCACCTGCCGAGAAACCCCCCCCCCTCCTCAAAACGGTGCCTGGAGAGGAGCCATGTGGCCCCCACCAGTTCAGTTCAGGACTGTATTCTCACTTACACCCGTGCTCATTGTTCACTCTGTTTTTGCACACATTGTTCTCTGACTTGGCATTCCCACTCAGCAAAACCTTTCCTCCAGCCCACCTCGCCTTCCCCTCTTTCACCTTCTCGTTTTGTGTGTCTCCTTCCGAAGGTGTCGAAGGCGGCGGCCGACCTGATGAACTACTGTGAGCAACACGCCCGCAGCGACCCCCTGCTCGTGGGAGTCCCAGCTTCGGAGAACCCCTTTAAGGACAAAAAGCCTTGCATCATCCTATAGCTTTGTGACCGAATTGCCTCGGCCCTCCACCCCCTACTTCCCATGTCCCCCCTCACTCTACATACCTTTCCTCCCCCTGCAGCTGTCCAGCATGAGGGACTGGACCCAGTCAGTCAAACATTACCTTTGGTGTGAAACCTCCAACACTCAGTTCTCTGGAGAACCCAAACTTTAGGCGGACACGGAGAATGTGAGTCGTGTCTCTATTCGCCCCCTGCTTCACCCTTGAGGCGGGCGGGTGTGTGTGTGTGTGTGTGTGTTTTTATATATATATATATATATATATATATATATATATAAAAGCTATACCTATGTATATATCCATAATGTGAGCGATAAATGGATATAGTGCGGGGGAATCAAAAGAATTACTTTTCAGATTTTTATATCTGACAAAGGCATGATAAAGTAGACTGTGGCCATAACTAGGATTATTAGGACAAAACCAGTCCCCCAAAAGACAAGGTTTGCATTGAAACCCCATTCAATGTATAGTTGAGCATGTTGTAGACAGTGATGTGGAATATGCATTTGTTGTTTAGAGGTGCACTTTTCCCGCTAGTTCTTTTTTCCATTTTTATCCAAAGAAAGAAATCGAAAGCGTCTTCACGTGAAGCGTAAGATCATTAACGGACTTTAAAAGCGCGGCAGCGTTAACTCACAGAGATGCCATAAACTGTTCCCTTATTTTATTTTATTAGTCTTAAGTGTGTGTTGTAGTCACAAAGCCCTAACCGTGCAGTCAGGTTATTAGATGACAATGAATGTCATGAGCGGTGACGGTGATCTAAGGGGATGGGAGATGCTGTGTGTTAGTCATCCGGTCCTACAGCTTCGCGCTGCAGCTGGGTTCGACGGAGAGGTGTTAGGGGATCCGTGGTTCGGTCGCTGCATTAGTACAAATCAAGACAAATGGGAATGTTTTGCTTCAAACCTGCCTGCCACCCGCTCACTGCACGTCCTCACGTGGCATTTGCAGGCCTCAAACATGGTGAGAGGAAACCAAGCAGGTTGCGCGCTTTGCTGTAACTGTTAGCGGGGGACGTATATGGTATCTTAATGCCAATGCTGAGCGCCAGCCTGTCGCGGGCAGCCAGATGGTACCTGTAAAAAAAAAAAAAAAAAAAAAAAAGCCTTTCGTTCCAAGTAGAGGCCCAGCGTTTACTTTTTACTGCTCTTTCACTCTGTAATTTCTGTTGCCAAGCAAAATTCACTTGATAAAGAGGCTTTACTCTTCATGGCAAGTATTTTACAGAGAATGAAAGTTCAAAGTAAGCCAAAGTCACGTGGATTTTATTTATTTATTTATTTATTTGATTTGTGGGTTTTTTTTTTTTTTTGACCCGCTTGTTTGAATTTTGAGCTTCTCGCACATGGTTTAACCTTAGCTGTTCCGACATTAGCCAGCCAGTGTGTTTTGCTTTTGTTGTCCTTAATAAAAGCAGTGTTCAAAGTACAGTAAAAGCAGGAAAAATAGCCAGTATTTCTACAGTGTCTTGCATGCTGTCATTATTATCCTCATTACAGTTTTTAGGAATGGTGCCAATTCAAACTTGGATCAGACCTGACTGTGACACAAGCCCTGAAAAGCATAGATGGAAAATTTCATTGTTGTGCTGGGTGGAACAAAACAGGCGTTGGCCTGGCTGATGGCAGAAGTGTGCGCAGGTTGAAGGGAGGAGTGCTGTTGCTGCAGTTGGCTTGTGCACATTTTGGCCGTAGGAGTGACGTTACTGTAGTAACACAGGAACCAGCACTACCCAGAGCCTCACTTCGGGCAAGGGACCCCTCCGTTACCCTCTTGTGTTTGCGAATGGTTATGGAGAGCAACATGTATTTGGTTTAATAATAAGTATAAAAATAATAAAAGTAAAAAAGTGAAAAATCAAGATGTGACAATATATTCGTTTGCTTACTCTGCTCGTAGTGCCGGTGTTCTGACCTGCTTCCTGCCTATGCGGTTCTTGCCGCAGGTGTGGGAGCAGCCACCTCGAGAAAGTATGAATGCATCGCAGCTCTCCAGTTTTCCTTCCATTTTCTTTTCTGAGCATCATGCTGAATTCATAAAGAAGGAGAACAGCCCTACTTTGAAAGGGTGAAATGGTTGGCCTTTTAACTGTAAAAGTGCTTGGTTTGTTTTTTGTGGCTTCTACTTTTTGAAATTTGTGTTTGCTTGGCTTTATGAACGGATTGGGGGGGGGTTGCAAAGAAAATAGTGCAGCCGGTTGACAGGCTGGACTACAACGGGTCGGTCGCTCAGACCTTGGTGGCAGTTGACTGACCAGCATGTTTTGGGGTGGTGCTGTTTGTTTGTGGTGTATTTAGCTCATGAGCTGGGGGTGGGTGGGTCTTTTTGTTGGAATTAATAGCCAAATCTCACTCTCTACATGAAACCGCCCCAGCTTTGCATGCGTCAGGATTCAGTGTGTTCAGCGGTGCGGCATGCTTGACTGCTTGGAATGTGCAGCATAGCTGTGCGTATGGACAGTAGTGCTACAGTCAGCACTGGATTGGTGGATTATGCTCAGCGTTTGTGACGGATTAAAATGAGGTGGCTTGGAAAGCGATGATCAGACGCAGGAGGGGCCGTTCATACACGTACGCAAATATAAGGAAGTGGTATAAATACTTTTAGTTGAAAATCTCTAATAGTGAGTCAAAAGGCAGGATGCTAAGGATTATGCAATGGGCATGTGATCAGTTTAGTCACTTGTGTATCACATGGGGGCTGTGAGATGCATGGCCCACACAGCGAAGTGCACAGGAGCAGGATCTACGCATGCATCAGTGTCCATTTGCGCAGGGCTGTGGGTGCCGCCGCACAAGCGGGATGGGGGTGGCGGACAGTGACAAATGGGTCAGTTACTATGTGTTGCCGTCATGAAAGAACAGCAGCACAAGGAGTCCCGTTTTAGTCAGGGCTCAAAATAGGACCCCTTTAATGTACGTTCCTTTCTTGCAAAATCTGCATGAAGGCACAAAGTGAGTGATGTTTGGGGCGGGGGCATATTATTGAAACGGGGACAGAAGTGCCATTGTGCTCTGGATCGCCCCCCGGGGTCCTGGCACGTGCTGCTGAGGCTTCTCGCAGGCCCATGTGTCTCAGTGATTAAGATGAGCGGCAAGTCACATGGCTGTCAGGGTGAAGTTCGGGAACACGAAGGCTCCACCAGCCCCATTGGGAATTTATAGCGCCCATCCATAACATTTCAATACGTGCACCGGTTTTTCTTTCTTACTTTATTTATGTATTTATTTGTGTTTAATTTTGTTTATAGTTCTCAGTAAGTTCAAGCCTCATGGGAGAAGACTGTATATTGAGTTGGTGCGAATGGCGCTGCGGTGGAAAAGACAGGTGTTTGTGGTGAAGACCGGTTAAAGCAGGGAGCTCCGTATGTCGATGACTGTCCTGAAAGGAGCTGTGGCTTTACCTTGGAGGAGAAGACAGCTGATCGCACCAGCGATACTCACGCCGGCCACCCACATGCCGCCGACAGAACTGGGTTACGACTTCATACACAGGGAACGGGCGGTTATTCGCGTTAGAGCTGCCCTCCGTCGGCCACCCACGTTCACAGAGAGCCAGGTTAAGAGCGCAGAGACCTCCTCTGGAGAGAAAGAGGCTGCGGTTCAACTTCAGGTCAAAGCTCCGAGTCACAGCACCGATCCTTAAGCTGGGCTTGCAGTCAGACGAGCTGCATAGTTGGGTTTACACCACAAAGCAGTAGGAGGTCATCAGTCCCAGAAAAAGAAATGTGCTGTGAATGTAGCCCTTTCCTGAATTCCCAAACTTCCTAAATTCTAAGTTAAGAACAGACACCGTGGTGATGTTTTTGAACGAACCAATTTAAAGTACTTTTTTATTAAGAATTAGATGCTCTCTTTCCTTGATATAGTTCCACCGTACTGGATGGATTTCTTATGTTTATTTTAATCGTTTTCACAAAAGTGTGGAATTTAACGGGAAAACACTGCAGTTTTTGTTCTTTCCTGATCAGAATTAGTAAGGTTTACTGTTTTCTTGCTTTGGCTAAGCCTGTCGTTTTATTTAATGTCGCTTAAAAGAGCTGAAGAAATGTTCTGATGCTGACTGGCAATTTCTGGAGCTGTAGTTTGTCTGCTGACCCCCATGTCAGTGGTGCGTGTCTATGTGTGGAGAAGCTAAAACAGTGTTTGTAGCATTGGAGACCCCACTGAGAAGCCTTGAGCAGCAATGCCTCATTGGGTTGAACGTTGTGATTATGTTTGATAGTCAGACATGCCTGGCTTGTGTGTGTGTGTGTGTGTGTGTGTGTGTGTGTGTGTGTGTGTGCGAGAGAGAGAGCGAGAGAGAGGGACAGTGTACATGTCCATTCGTAAATCTGCCCCTGTGTATACATTTGTGTTTATTTAACAGCTTTTAAAGCAGAAATATGCCTTTCAGTAAATCTAGGGAAATGACCGTGCTTCACCGCGTACCTAAGTGTCTCTCGGCTTTCACGCTTTGATCATCATCTGAAACAGTGGTTCTGCATCACCAAATGGGTACAGACTGAGTTTGAGGGCTGTAAAGTACGTGTGGAGTTGACACACTGAGACCCCTGACCCCTCACCGTGAGGCCAAGTACTGTAACTGCAACCAGGGATCAGAACCACTGCCTCTCCTAAAACTTTAAAGATTCTTGTAAATTCCTTTTTTATTCATACGAATCACACCAGACACCGCTCTGTCTGATTTAATGACTATTTGGTTTTTTGGGATTTTTCCGGATTAGACTACCAATAAAGGCTTTACCAAAATACAGTGTTCGGAGCCAGGTTCTGTGGTCCCTGGCATCGCCGTGCAGCTTGGGGGTTCACACTGGGCGGAGGCACCACAGGGCCACAGAAACCTCTGCTTTCGGGGCTGGGGACCCCCTGAGGGCCAGAGGCGCATTTTGTCTTTAATCCACTCAAAGCCTTAATTGCTGAATTTGATCAGTTATTGCGCTTATTTAATGTAGGTGAGCTTTTGCTCCAGGTTTCTGACTGTTTTACTACTTAGATAAATCTAGAAAATCTGCAGGACTGTGGCACTGCAGGAAGGGAGGGGGGGATCCCACTCCGATGACACAAGATAATCCGTAAATCCAAATCTAACCCAAGTCATCCTTTTTTTCCTCCTAGTAATTGCAGATGTTTTCTTTGTTTCCTTTATTATTTTTATTGTGTGTATCTGTATTAAGATCTTTTGCCTTGAATTATAACTACAAGAAAAAGAACTCATAAGTATATTCTATTTTTTGTAATGTTTATTCTCTGACGTGCCATAGCTCATGTTTTCTTGCACACTTTAATATTTTGTGGATATTGATGTTAAAAATGAAAACTGATAATGCCATTAAAATGTGCGTAAAACGAATAAAACGACAAACGATCGTTGTGTTTTGTCATGGATCCGAGTGGAATTTGTTTCAATGCTTGGTGACCAAAGTCAAATGAAATTTGTGGCGGCGGGAGGTCTCGCTCTGCTGCGGTGTTGGTGGTTTCTCCTGGATGCTCATGAATGAACAAAACTGTTAAAGTGTTGATCTGAAATAGAGGAGGCCAAGGCCCCTCTTCAAAGTCTTCACGCCTTAGAAATGTGTTAAACCAATACCTCGTTTTTACAGCATCTCTAGTGCCAGACTACTGACCCAGAAGACTGGAATGGGTGTCTGAAACCATTCTGAAGAAGCAAAGAGGAGTTATATGTGTGGATATAAATGCTGAGAATAGCTATGTGACCATACTTCAGTCTACATTATTTGCCCTGCAGTTCTGGAAATAGAACAATTATCTACAGAAATGGTGAAAAGGTGAAAGCTATAAGCATATCCATCAGTAGACCAGATGTTCTCCATCCTTGCTTTGTGGATTTTATTTCTTGGCGCTTGGGGAAACACTGGTGCTAAACACAGAGGCTGAGCAAAAATGTGTGGGTGGATCAAACGTCAATCTGTGAAGTTCCCTTGAACACCGAACGTTGGCCAGACGTCTGGCTAACTGTTCGTATCTGTTGCTTCGAGACAGAAGACTGTTTTTACTATTTAAGAAGATGCAACTGTTTAAATAACATGAGGAACGCTTGTCATCCTGCCACTTCCTACCAATGATCTGCCATCTAGATTTAGCAGCAGTGTGGCTTCTCCAATGCTGCTGTCTCCTTTGTTCTCACAGGATCACAGTTCCGTGTAAAACAAGGCCCGAACTGAGTGGAAGGGCAGTCAGTCCCTGGCTTTGTGTGCATCTGTCTAAAATATTTAAAAAGTGTTAAATCTGAACTTTTATCTTTTAACTGTACTAACATTTTACATGAGTTCTCTTGTGTCTATGTCTCAGCAGTAACCAACCACTTCAGCCTTTCAAAGAGAGGAGATAAGGTTTTGCTATTATTATTATTATTAACAAACAAAACTGCACTTTTTCAACTATTACTGTGCCTCATGCTTCTTAAATGACATTTACTCAGTGCGGGTACACGCTTAAAACCATTAAAGTTACACCAGGGGGAAAAAATGCTGACCCAGAAGTCAGAACTCGACTCGGCTTCGCGACCACCATGCCTGTGAGTTCCTGCATGGTCCAACCCTTACAAGGCAAAACGCTGACCTTTTCCTGCAGTGCTCTCTGCCAGCTGTGCACCAGGTCCAAGAACGAGCTGCGATCCAGAACATTCATGTGTGTTTCCTGCTCTGGAAGAGACCTGGGAAAGCTGAGCAAGGTGGACCCATTACTGGAAATGCAACAAAAAAATTCTCAAAGTGAGAAGAGGCGGTACACAGTCCTTTATTTGTATGGAACCTAGAGGCTGCCAAACATCCCAGAAATGTGAGGAATGGGGAGAATCCGTTCCATCTGGGAAACTTTTTGTACTTCCATTGAATGAATAATGTTTATGCTACAAGTTCTGAAGAAAATGTCTGAAATGCATGTTGCTCCTTTTTTTTAAACATCACAGAATAATTCAGAATGTTGCTAGGCAACACTCCCTTAAATACTGCATGTGTGAGGTATATGTGCTTTTTAATAAAACTACACTTGTGTACAAACCGACTGATAGGGATTTTCCATCCAGAAATGTAGGATCGCATGTAACACAGCGGTGGACAGAACCCTTGAGCTGCACTTCTTGGGTTCCTGGTCACTGTCCTGTTTATCACCTTAATGCACTCAAAAGATCAAAAGAATTTATTTCTCACATACATGGTTACCAAGTATACCATGTAGTGAAATGTGCTCTGATTCAGGAAACTGTGTGTGGTTCCATTCGAGCAAGTAAAACAAATGACAACAAAAACAACCAAACATCCAGAAGTCAACAAACACAAATAGATAGATAGATAGATAGATAGATAGATACATAGATAGATACATAGATAGATAGATAAAACAAATAAGACAAGTTGCAGTATGGGGACAGTGACAGTGAGGGGAGCGGTCAATGGATATTGTAGATCCTGGTTTGCAAGGAGTGTGATGGCATGTCTGGGTTCAGAAGTCTTATGGAGTTGTTTGTGATGTTTCACTTTTGGTCCACATGTTTTGTGAAAATTAATATTTTCATTGTTTTTTACCCAGTGACACTGGACAACATTCGGAGCCATCTTTATAACCCAGTGCATTATTAAAGTAAGTTGACGGTTTTGGGCCCAGCATTTTTACAGCGTGCCCTTACCCCCCCCAACAGCAATGTGCAGATCCCGTGTCCAGCACTAAGGTCACATCCCTGCACAGCAAACGGCTCAGTCCCCTTCCAAATGTCTCCTTTCATTCTCCACATGCTGTAATGCTGCACATTCTTCCTGCAGATAGCAATTCATATGAGTGCAAGCATGTTTTTGAATCTAAAATGAATGATTAAGACCAATGTACAGTATTCCATTATGGGAGGTAAACATCTGCAGCTGTTTGTCTAGCGTGAGCACATATCTGATCCTCACGTTTTTCACAAAAACCAAAACTTTATTTATTCTTCCTGCTCCGCTCCTATTCTCCTGCACTCTCAGAATTTCAACTTCTGCCTGGTTTATTATGAGCTTAAAATAATGACAGTATGAGCTGTAAATTGCACCCCTGCACAACAAAATTGTGATGTTAGCGCAGGCAGACTGTCTGGTTATGTATAGTTCCTTCTACGTAGTTGGTGTGGCTCTCACCATACCGCTGAGCAGCTGTAGGGGCTTCATGGTTGGGTTAGCAAACCGGGCAAAGGGCCCAAATGTCACCGGTGCCGTACAGTACAGTGTGTCACGCAGCACAAGCCAGGAAAGACTGCTATAAATAACAGCCAAAATCCCTCACAGTGAAACAGCTTAACCAGACCCTCAGGGACCAGAAGGAGCAGTGAGGACAGAGTGAACCTAATCTGCCGTTTCCACAACTATCAGCTGCAAAAGGAATTTGTTCTTCTGCACCGCTTGCGTTCCACGATTGCACCTGCATGCATCTGTGTTTTGGTTATGCATGAGACGTTTGTGTACAAATATTAGGAATATATTTAATTTTTTTTTTTTTTTGGAAGGACATTTAATATTAGTGGAATTAATAGTAGCTCAGAAGTTCTTATTTGAGTCACGGAGAGGAAATAGCAGGGACAAAAGGAGAAGCAAGGCAGCTGTCAGCAGCATTCAACCACGTATGTAATAGATGATACAAAGTTCAGTCTGAATCAAAGGTAATAAAGTAATTTAAGTCACAAATGCCGTTGTGTTTGCCTTCAACGGGGTAACGCTGACGCAAGGGACACAGGGCAGTTCCTCTCCTGAGTTTGTTTCTTTGCACAAATGCAGAAATACATCCATTCTAAACATAGGCCTTGGTTTAGGAACGTCGACGCCGGTTGAATGAGCAATATTTTGCACATATTTACTTAAAGATGGTTGCTGCTTTTGCTGTAACTTTGCAGTATGGCCCAATAGTTGGCGTAATTCAACAGGATGTTATTATAAAAATAAACAGATTATAGATATGATGACGTGGCAAATATTCATCTGACGGTGCTAGACATTTTATTATTTTATTATTGGCAGTCATTTGAATCTTTGTACGCAGGTGGCACATTCACCTGTGCTGCTGTGAACCACAGGTTATGATGTTTGTTTTCCAGAATGGGTTGGAAAAGCAGCAGGATGCACACGGACTATCAGGATACATGGTAGTTTCCAGCGTCACTCTTACAGCAGGGTAATTTTATTACTTTGGGGTAAGTACCTTTTCGAAGGGCTACAGCAGGAAGGGGGATTCAATCCCGGAACTGCTGATTCGAGATGGAGGAGTTGTAACCCCTGCACCACACGCCGTCACCTCTGCACCCCTCAGCACTGCTGCTGCTGTCCACCTCCAGCATTGATGAAGGTCATGCGATGCCACTCGGAGGGACAGACCCTTCACACCGTGCAGCTTCTCCTTGCCAGGATGAAGATGCTGCCCAGTGTTCCTGGTTTATGCCGTTTCTGTACGTTTATTCGTGTTGCACAGCTTTTTTTTCCTTGTACAATAAAGAACTCTGTTGAGTCTACCTTCTTTCACCTCACACCTGGTCACTCTGTTGAACTGGATGCGGCCCCTGCTCATGGGAAACATGCTCTGTGTTGCCCTGGCAACAGCTGAATGCTATGCTCTTTTGCTTGGTCAGTTAGGAAAAGCAGGTTTTTGTGAAGCACTGTACTTTCCTGGGCTGCAACACATGTATGTAGTAGTGCAGAGTTTTTTACTCCTTTTCCAGAGCTTGTGTCAGGTCCAACGATGGATGGACCGGAAGTCCCTGTTCTGGTTAGGTACAGGAGACACACGGACCTTCCAGCACCGATCCCCTTGCTGAAGAAACTCCCAGGAGACTTTTTTTTTTTAATATCTTGTTCTTTTTATTTGCACATGGAAAACATGTCTACTGTTCACAGGGAGTGTTTTCTGGGAAGAGGACAGCAATGTGCACGGGGTGCTAGGGTTGTAGGAGTAGGGGGGCAAAAGCCTTACTGCCCTTTTCCAAAACAAGCTCAGGCAGTCTGGTTAAAGTGAACGGGGCTGCAAACAAGCTGACTGTGTGTGTGTGTGTGTGTGTGTGTGTGTGAGCATTTCCTTCCATGTGACTGCATTTGAGTGTGCATGTAGATGTGCACACTTGTGGACACATGTGTGTTTCCGCGTTTGTCCACATGCGTGCATGTGTGCACTAGTTGTTCTGTAGACAGCGTGCACAGACACGTGAGCCAGAGCGTGGTGGCAGCAAGGCTCCGTGTTCTGCACGCACACAGTCCACTTGCAGCATTTGAGCCTGCAGAGCGCTGCCTTTCTCCTGAATATTCATGGTGACTGGGCTCTTTTCTGATAAACACACAAACATTACGCAACACAGAGCCGGGGACACGAGCGGATTCTGCGGTGCTTTCCTGTTCTGGCGTATACCTGCGACTGCCTGATTGTAACCCCGCGCTTGAGCAGAGGACAGAGCCGGGGCACGAGGGATACGGAATGTTCCTGGATATTCTGGACTTTATTTACAAGCCAGCTGGGGGGTAGGGGGTGGTTGGGATAGCTGTGAAGCAGAAAGGAGAGAGCAAAACAGAAAGCAAAGCATTGCAAAGCCTGAACAGAAGGATCATTTTCTGCTGTTTTTGCACAGCCCATGCGGTCAGCTTGCACCCTGCAGACTCGGGCAGCCTCCCCACCTGCAGCTTTACTGCTGCATCATGTAAATCCACCAGTGCTCAGCTACACGCTCACCAGCTTCAGTGTTTTTGCGCTGCGTCTCCCTTTGCATGTGTGCGGTGCATTTTGCTTCTGTGGAAATAACAGTCAGCCGCAACATAGACAACAAGGAAAGGCACTTCTTGTTCTGTTCTGTACAAATGGAGTTACAGCTGCGTGTCCTCCTGGGTGGAGGTTCAGGTTCGGGATGGCAAGTCCACCATCTGTTGTTGCTCACAGACCCGAGCCACTGGAAAAAATCATCTATGGCTCTTATATAGATAGCTTGCATATTGCACACGTAGGCTGCAGCTTTTTGGTTCCATTCCGCTACGGAAAGATTAAGTGGAAGAGTGGAGCGCGACAGAATTTCGAAAACATCGCAGTGCAGTGCTGTGTTCTGCAGTACAAACCATGCAACTCGCGACAGTTCTTAGAGGACCGCCGCGCATGACCGCCTCTGTTTGCGGTTGTACACGCTTTTCCCGACATTGTTTTATACCTTTGGTGGCGATCAAAAGCTTTAAAGGTTTTCAGCTAAATGCGTGCAAATTCTCCCATTAACATTCCAGCTTGGAAGGCAAAAACTCAGCCATGTGTTATTTTGCTGGTTGTTTTTTCATTTGTTGCAAAATATTGAATTTTGGGGTAGGACCAAACTTTTAAATTGATAGTTTTGTTTGGGATTTTTTTATGGCTAAGATGCCAGCAGCATCTCAGCGAGTTTACAATCCATTTGACTTTTTGCCTTGTTTTTGTGTTGTTTCACAGCCGACTGTGGACACAACCGTTGACCTCAGCCAACCCCTGCAGTGACGGACGCAGTTGATTGTTTAATTTCATTCTCTCCGTTTTTTTCTATTAACACTTGTCCCTGTGTGTCTTCAAATCCCGATGAGTCCCCTTTATCCTATTATTCCCTGTCTGAATTTATAATCCCTTCCACTGCTGTCCAGCAGTGTCATGAAGCTTGCAGCAATGCATCATGAAGGAGCTCACAGTGGAATTTGGGTGTCTGAAGGGGGTCACTGTAAACTCAGCACAGCATCATTTTTCACCTGCTCTTAACAAACAGGTATGGTACTCTTTCTAGGAGATTAAGACCTGCAGTGTAGAAGCTCTGACTCCTAAGGGATGAAAGCAATTGAAGATGAACACTAGGAAAGGGAGTATTTATAATGTTTTCAGCACCTTTATTTTAAGGCTTATTGAACAATACCGTTCACAGTTTTTCACCAAGCGAGGGCCACTCCACATAGGCTGCTGATCCAGAGCTGAAACTGTCCAAACAGCCCAGATGTTGCAGGACAGCAGTGTTACCTGCTGCATCACTGTACCATCCTTACAATTTTACCTCCTTTTTAAAACTTACGCCTTAGTCTCATTCTTGCTAAGATGATTCCGCTTTTGACTTTGGCACAGTACAAACGTATTTCTAAAAACCTTTTACCTGTTAGATTATCCTCTCGCCCCTTTCCTGTCTTTCTTGCTAGCTTTCCTGGTGTTGTTTGTTCAATCTGATATGATAAATATTACAAGATTCAGTGTACAATCTATAGAGAAAAATGTTCCAACCACGTTTGGCTCGGTCATCTGTTCAGATTCGGAGCTCCGAAGCTGCGGGTTGAGCTCAAGCATCAGCGCCGACCTTATGGACTTTGCATCATGTTCACTTTGTGTTCACACAGGGTTCCACCAAGAACTCCAAGTTCCTCCTTAATTTACACAATGCCAGGGCATGATGTTCGGGTCAAACCTCAGCTAACACCTATCTGGCTCTGGGTTAGTACAACTTTAACAGAAGGTTTAGCAACTGAGGGCTGACTGACAAACAGATAGCACTGTTTTTTAAACTGCAGAATTTGGTAGAAGACTGATCAAGCTTATACTCCAATGACGGGGGAGTAATGGCCTCATTTCAATGTGATTACTTTCGAAACTACCGTACACGCATACTAAAACTCCCAGAACTTTCCTCTTCTGCCTGGCACAACCAGCCAGTGTTTCCAAAGCCGACAGCAGACTACGAATTCATTCGGGTTTCTTCCTGTGCAGAGACCGCGGCAGCTCTTGGGGTGTTGGGTAACTGTCCAGGGGACTTTACGTAGGCAGAGATGGAGAAGAAGGAAGCACAAGTTGTCAGTTGCACTTTCGTCAGTCCTGTTGCAGAGCAGGAGTGCAGGCGGGTGAACATGTGACAACTTGTTTTATTTTGTTTTATCAGAGTGACAAAGCTCAAATTAATTTCCCATTGGTCTGTATAAGGGACGCCGTTTGTGCTCATCCATTTTCCACAATGCAAGGGAAAGCAACCACAGCAGACAAGTGCGTTCTAGATAGATGCCATTTATCCTAGATTTGTGTTAATTTGACCCTGGCAGCATTTGCCAGGCTAAATATTTCATCATTATTATTTGCAACTGGGACAGAAAAAATTGTTCTGTTGTTAAAACATGGGCGCGTGATGGTAGGTACAGTACGTATGCCGCAAGAGAGGGGACGGGGGACACATGCACCCACGATCACGCAGACCAGCGCGTTTCTCCGCTGCGGCAGAATCTGCGTTAAGGCCTCGTGACGTTTTTTTTTAGGTTCGGGATGCAAAACTGCAAAATTGTACAAGCAAAGTAGTCAAGAATATCAAGCTGGCGTGCAATGCAGGTTTGGGACGTGGAAAAACTAATCGGTATAGGGTGTGGTTTAGCACGGTCTCCCCTGGTTTTTGTCAGAACAAGGACCTGAAGTCACCACCGAACCTTGGCGATGGGTCTTTGAATGCCTGCTGAGATCTGTAAGCAGGTACAGTAGGCGGGCCAGGAAAAATGTCCCCTGCGCATCTCAGCTGCGGTGCCACCGCATTCCAGCCTCTGTACCTCGGTCTGTTCTTGCGCGCATATTTGTGGGTGTGCTTGGGGAAAAAGAACAAGTCTGAAACTTTTCCACAAGAGGTCTATGAGGCACAAACTGGATCTTTCTAAAACCCATCTCATTTAAATACATCTTGGACAAGCGATCACAGCATCATCAGCACTTTGGAAGATGCTGCAACAGGTTAAGGCAAGAGAACGCGTAGGAAGACGAAGCCCTCGATTCAGCTTATATTATATGCGTTGCTCGCGTGTTGCACTGCGCAAAAACAACATCGTTTTTAATATTCCTGAATGTCACGACAAAAAGGGTTACGATCGGCGGCGTCGCGCGCAGCTGGGGTGCAGAAGCGCGAGACGCCGCGCGGGCCCCGTCGCCCCCACCCGCGCCACGCGCTCCCATCTGTGCACGCGCGTCCCGCTGCTGTCAGTGGGCGGGGCTCCCGTCTCGCGGCGTCTGCCGTGACGTCGAAGCGGTGCATAGCTGATATATTAAAATTTAATAACGTATTTTAATGTTGAGTTCTTTTATCATCATTTCACCATATCATCTATCTATCTATCTATCTATCTATCTATCTATCTATCTATCTATCTATCATGTTTGGGCCTTGTGAGTTTCCCGGGCACGGCCTGCCACGAGCCAAAAAGCTATTTTATCGCTCAGCGCAAAAGCCCGCCGCATGCAACGCTCTTCAGTATTCTGCGTTTTTTTTTTTTACGTTATTAAAAATGTTATTATATCAAGTAATTACTAGTTATTTTTTATCCAAAAACCGTCACGAGCTGTCCCTTTTTGTTACCCGTGTACACTATGTCCGGTCATTTGGGTTTTTTGTGTGTTAGGAAAGAACAACGCGGTGTTCTTTTACCTGAACGCAGCGCAGCTGCGGCTCTTTCTCGCAAATGGCCTGCATTACGCACCCGGTCCTTCCGTTAAAGACGGCTTTATTTTACAGAGTTTAACGCAGACCGGCAGGTCAGTCTGGCGAATTGCATATTATCTCCTAAATAATGGCTTTAAACCCTGTATCGGTGCCGGCTGCCCCAGTGACGCTGACCGCTTGGAGTGGAGGAACCACAGCCAGGAACTGCAACAGCAGGAAACACATTTTTTAAAGTTTGCTTCCAGCACTTTTACAGAGTCAGCCGGACGATTCCAACTCCTGCCTGTGAAAAGCTTTCACAGCTTGTAAAGTTAGCTGTGTAGCAACCTGCCAGGCATTGGGGCACCAGAAATATTAGCCATAGTGCTAATAAATTTGTCATGCTGGACAGTGGAGAACATGGCTTCCTGGCCTGGAGTGACACGGCGTAATGACTTTATCCCGATTAGGGTGAGTGTCCTTTATAACCGAGCAGAGCCCTGGCCCTGATACCTGATGCTATTTGTGGTTAATGTGTGAGGTCTGTTGTGGAAAACACTTCACATTTCCTGCCATTACACACTGAACTTTCCTGTGGGTACAGCACATCCCAGGATACAGGTCAGGACACTAACAGTTCTCGAAAAGCTCTGTCGCCATGCCTGTACAAAAGGCAATTTTTTTTTTTTTTTTTTTTAAAAATAAACAGATATGTGAATGTAAGGGCAAGTCTTTTTGTTTTATGTGAAGTATTGTTTCTCTGCAACCTGTAAGGACCTTGACCCTGCGCTGTACTGGGTTCAGATGTTGAACCTTGACTGGGTGCTTGCTACTTGCTGCAATGCTTGGGCCTTGGCTCGAGTTTAACTTCTTCCTTTCTTTGTGACATTTGTTGGGGAGGCCTGAGAACCGAGGTCAACCTGTGTTCCTGCAGGATGAGGGCAGACAATGGGGAAAGGGAGGTCAAGTTTGAGAAGAGCAGCTTTGGTCCTGTGTCCCTTCTTTTGCTGCATTCTGTCCTCTCTCTCCCTCTCTGTGCCTCCTGGCCCCATTTTGTGCTTTGTCCTGTGGGTGAATGCTGGGCTCTCCTCTCTGTGGATGTTCCCAAGTCTCACCCGCTGCTCAGAGTGCCCCTTCAGCACAATGGCCCTTTGTCATATGAGCGTTGGCCACTTCCGCTCCCCCTGAATGTCCGACACCCTGACCACCAGTAAGGCGCTGTCTGCTGTCACCTGACCGACAAAGAACCTAGTGGTGCTGTTGACAGTCAAATGTGAAACAATAGGAAGCTGAATTTATTGATGGTACAAAATGTATTATTTTTGTGCTGAATTTAGTGTAAAATTGCATCTTGTTGGGTGTTTCCTTTCATATTAATGGTTAAAGACTGTAAAACAAGGCAAGAACGGCCTGCCAGGAGAGAGCATGAAAATAAGTAGCATGAATCCTGTAAAGCTGTGGAGGTGTGTGTTTTTTTTGCATGTGTGAGTTTTGTGGAACTGGAGCGATTAACTGAAGTTGCACAATTGCGTATTTCTTTTTGTGCATGACACTGGTAATACTGCGTATGTAGCTTCTGACACGTTTAGAAAGCAGTGCTCTTATTTTAAAGGCTTCTTAGCAGTGCTCTTTCACCTCTGGTGTTTTCTGCGAAATGGGGCCCTGTTGGCCTCTGAAGCTCCAGCTCTGGCACAAACCCACATGCCTGCATGGATGAGGCTGAGGAAGCCAGAGGAGCTGAGCTGTTTACATCTCCTACAGCTTTTCAATAACACTTCACTGGAAACAGTCTGTTTGCAGTGCAGATCTGTGCAATCCCTTCATCTACAATCAGAATTCACATTTGCTTTTCTTATATTTAAAAAAAAAAAAGAGAAACCCAAATGTGATAACCAAGAATTCCTTTTTCCCTGGATTACAGACAAGCTTAAAAAAGACCCATGTTCAGCAGTGAGCTACCTTGCTTGAATCTACTGCCAGCGAAGATATGAAGTTCACTTTTCCTTCATATGTTTTTGACGGTGTAGTTGTTTGTCTAAAGGGAAATAGACTGGATACTGTAGAGACTCCTCCATGCTGGTAAATAAATGAGCTTTTCCTTCATTTCTGAGCATTCCTTTTGTTTTCATCGTGACAGTGCTCTTCATTAGTAGGAAAAAAAAACACGGAGCTGTGTTTCCCAGGAACTGGGGTCTTGATGTCCAAACAGGAATGAGATACTTCATATAGCCTTTTTAGGGGAAGCTCACTTGCTATTGGAGGGTTGGAATTTGGAGGCCTCTGTGATGGGCATGACTGTTTTTCCTTGGAACATTGGCAGGGGCTTTGGGGCAACAGCTTCACCCAAGGCGGATAACCAAAAAGGAGTAGCCTAGATAGAATTATAGAGGAGGATAGAAGAAGAACACAGTGTAGTGTGGCAGTAACTGATAGATGTAGGCTGAAACAACATTTTCTCTGCATCTCAGCAGCTGTACATTTTTTAATCACATTTCTGCAAAAGAAAAAAGGGTGGGATGAGCCGTCTGTAGAACATGAGTCTCCAAATTGTATTACAGTCAATGCAGTTACACTGATACTTGTGAAGCCTATAAGTAACCACATATAAGTCTACATTGGTCAGAATGTGTTTACTGTCATGCATTTCATAAGTTGTTGCAGTTCCTCACGGATGACAAAGACAAACATGGAAATGGAAAGATATTTCACTGAAACATCAAAAAGCATTGCAAAGAGAAATAAAACGATTCTACTTTACGGTTTACTATGTACATGCAACTATATGGCAAAATTAAAGAAAGAAAATACTCAAAGTGCAAACTTTTCATCAGTTGGGTTCAAAAGTGGATTTTTTTTTAAGGGGATCTGCTTCATGCTCTGCAAAGCTTTACTAACTATAGACAGCTAATGTGAAAAGCTCAATGCTGGGAGACTGTGGTACTTCCCACAGCCATTTTCTCCTGGCATGAAGTGGAAAACAAGATTTATGTGAGCAGTGCATGCAGACAGATTTCAGAAACCTTTGCTGTTTTCCTCCAACTTCTGCCACGCAACAGCTGGAAGTAGTGTGGGTGTGTGTGTTCGTGTTTCTTGTGTGCGATGAAGGTAGGGTGTGTGGATGCAGGGCTTTTTTTTTTTTTTTTTGACTTTCTGAATAAATGGCATGCAAAACATGTAAGGTGTACATGGTGGTAATTGGTGAGACAGTTTAAATCCACCTAAATATGGAATTTAATTGATATACTGTGTATATGAACTGGTAGGGAAAACTTTTCTTTTGGGGGGGGGGGGAGTGTAGCATAGACAGCAGCTGGACAGTTATAGTGAGCTGCTCAGTCAGGTGCTGAATGGGGTCACCTGGAGGTGATGTGACCTGAGATGTTCTGCCCTTACTCTGTTTTTCTATATAGGCCTAATAAACGAAGGGACTTTAATTGTTTAGAGGGGGGTTGCAGGGGAGGTCATGCGTCCAGAAAAAACAAATACAAAGAAAACATCCTCTTCTCTGCTTTGCTTTTGTCCCCTCTACTTCAGCAGCTTCTCGTCCATCCGCGAGCATTCTGCCCGCCGTACTTTCACAAGCGGTTGACCTCGGCTAATGAGTGCCTTATGGTCCGTGAATCCAGGAAGGTTATCATGTCGATTCTCATTTGTAAGCACTGCTGCTGAGCCTTTCCAGGACTTGCGTCTTGACACGCTGCTAATACACATTTGAAAAAGGGGATATCTGCAGCAGTAGGAATGGTCTTGGGTCATGTTGTGTGGGTCTTGCGTCTGGTAAAATGTCTTTAAGTTTCTCATACATTTGCTGATAATCACATAGGTAATGATTAAACCTCACTTATCTGGCTGGAATTTTCACTGCAATGCTAGAACTGTGTTCCTTGCTGAACCATTAAATTGTGTAACACAGATGTGCATTATTGGCACTGCAGGATCACCTCTGTTTGGCTCGTGCTGCTTCTGTCTTCAGGCTGCGTTACAGTATGAACTACCTTTTTAAAAAAAAAAAAAAAAAAAAACTGTTGAAAGTACCAAGAAATCCTTCCAAATGCAACCTGTGTCAGTTTTTGTGCTGCTCCCAGCTCTTTTTGACCTTTCCTGCTTTGCACTTCCTCATTATATATAAATATATAATGCATCAACAAGAATTTAAATAGTAAAGGGCACATTAAATACTCATTCACAGACAGAATAGTATTTTCCAAACTTAAATGTGTCTGTGAGCACATACCGACTTAAATAAGATAACTAAATAAAATGATTTCTGTTAGCTTTAGGCAAATATACGTATAAAATAAATGCAGTGGAGTTGTATCTGTATTTCTACTTGTTTCTTTATCCTCAGTAAAATCCCTTTAGCTCTTCAAAAGTTAAAAATATGCAAAAAGTATTGAGTATTTGAGTAAATACATTATGAAGTATTTATTTAAATGGTACTCCTAGATCAGTGTTAACTGGAGTTTCCCAGGCCATTTTACACAACTTGGCAGAAATGGAAATCTATTGCCTGTGATGAGATGCTTTTTGTCAAAGATGCAGTAATATCCCAGGAGAAACGGGCACTAAGAGCACATGTTGGCAGCAGCACCTGAACTGCTGATTTCCTGGCCTCCCCTTTATCAGCTACCAGCACATGCCATTCCACATTCAATTCAAAGCCAACATTTTCCCAGACATGTGCTCTCACCCCAGGCCATCGTTTTGCCTGTATGTGGACGCTGTCCTTTGGCTGACTGCAGTTTACACCACAGCTGTGGTCTTCACATGACTTACCATGTGTCCTGTCCAGTGTTGGTTGTCCGGGGTCTGCTAACATGTGACGCAGACATGCGATACTTAAGTATGTTCGTTCTGAAATAGCCACACAGTCGTTTTTTTCCATTTGATCCTCTGGCTCAGGGTGTGTGGGGGTTTTTTTTTTTTTTTTTTTTTGCCCCCCCCCACCTTTGATTTGTGCTCCCTGCGTTCCCCTAGTCTGCGATCCCTACCTTCCTACAGGTAGAACATCTGAATAGTTATGGAACATTACATCTTGATCTTGAGTATTATAGTGTATGTTTTTTTTCTCTTGGAATAGTGGCATGGTATGCAGAGCTGCTTCTTCATGGTGACTGGGCTGTTTGGGTGTGGGCTTGAATCCAACTCCATCTGTATGGAGTTTGCATGTTCTCATGTCTGTGTGGTTTCTTTCCACAGTTCAAAGATGTGTGTTTCAGGCTAACTGCAAATTCCTCATGGTGTGTGCATGCATCAATGTGAACTGGTTGCCCATCCAGGGTATTTACTTGTAATCTAGTTCCCAGGGATTTCAGAATTGGCTCTGTGCTGCCACAACCCTTACCAGAACAACCAGTTAAGGATGATAGATGGAGCTTTTACTATATGATATGAAGCCATTTATTTTTTCCATCTTATTATGCATGATGCAGACATTTTACTTATGTAAACCCAGCTGAAGTGTATAGTCTTTCCCTCCACTTATTTTCAGTAATTACTCATCAAATTCATGGTTGTGGTGACCCAGAGTCTCCCCTGGGAAGCATAAGATGCATGCTGGGGTAGTCCTGTATGGGACAATCAAACACACAGCCCAAAGGAAAGAGAAGTATAGATTTACAGTTATAGGTGCACCACATCCAGTACAGACAGATCCAGATTCAAATTAAGCTCCAAGGTCAGGCACAACTGTTAGCTGCTATGTGTCCACGTCAACCAGAAGTTCACCGTGAAGCTGTTCTTCCTTCTCCACAACATCTTTAACGCATCATCTAAGCTAGGAATGTTCAATGCATTCTTCTTCACCACGGGTGTGAGAATCAATTTGGCCCACCACACTTTGGAAGCAGCGCTGAATCTGGAAAAAGTACAGCAGATATTTGTGCCCTTTTTCCCCTGTTTTTACATTATACTACAAATAATATTTTTATGATCACAGGTGTGTGTGTATAGTCCACATTTTTTCAACTCAAATTTCAAACGTCAATGATTAAATTAAGGCCAAAAACTGATGACTTGTGCATTCGTTGTACTCTGAAGCAGTGACTGCTGTACAGATAGAACCCATAATCCATCCCAAATTAATATTCTACTGCTATACTTGAATTATCTGTGAAATTGAATGAGATTAATCTGCAAATTTCTGTGGGTCTGTCTGACCCCACGGATCCTCAATTAAAAAGTGAATTAGGAAGTGAGCTGTCAGACACATGATGACTCCGGCTTCATTCTGAGGCACACTTGGCTGCGGTGTCTCATCTGTCTGTAGTCATTAGCAGGTCTGGATGACAGCCACACATAAGTGTGATTCTGTGTGACTCTTAATAGTCCTTCAAGACCCACTTCTGCGGTGCGTACGGCTCATCTGCTCACAGCCACTATCAAATCAACGTAGTTCCATAAACACACTATATGGATGTCAGTGAGATTACTGTATATTGACTGTAATGAGCAGGTTTCAGGTGGACTGGAATGCTGCTCTGTTGAACTGCATACTTTTTTTCTTTTTTTTTTAATTTTGTCAGATGTGAGAATGCGACTTCAGAAAAGACTTGGGCGAAGTCCTAAGACTAAGCAAAAATGCAGTCAGTAACACTCACTCTGTTATATAAACTTGTTTTCTTTTCATTTGTTGTAGTCACAACGCACACAGAAGAAAACTGCTTACCCTTGGGAGTTTTTTTTTTTTTTTTTTTTTTTTTTTTTTTTTTCTCCCCTGCTGTAATTGAACATGTATTGTCTGGGAAGGGTCTCTAAAAATAAACCGTCTCTCTTTTCTGAGTCAGCCTACCCCTCACAGAGTGTGAGACCATTTCCTGATTGCTTTGCAAGATCGCGTTGTTTAAAAAAGTCCTGTCTGTCTGGGGCGATCAGACGATCCATGGAGAAAACCGGTCCCCTTGGCAGCTTTATCAAACCCAACTATACACTATAACCAGATATGGCTCAGATGAGTCACAGTCCTGGTGAAGTGTAGTGGCTGAAGTGAATGTGGTTCCAAATAGGGATCAAAAACAAAATGTGGATTTTTTTTTTTATTTTATTTTTATATAAAGCATTTTGCATCAACTCCTGTCTGGCCTCTGTGGGGTGACATCATGGGCTGCAGACAAGTCATGAGCTTGTCTGCAGTGCTGAAGCAGTTGACACTGAGCTACGTCTTCCTCTTCCTGTACCACAGAGCAGCTGCTCACTTTTGCATGTGTGAAATCCCAGTCGTGGCTATTATTGCTTGGGTAAATGCTCTCATCTTGGTGCTAACTGTAATGAAATCTCAGTTGAAGTACATGCTAATATTCTGCTTTGTACTACTTTGTTATGTAAATATATTTTAAGGCCAACACCTAGCAGTACACTAATGGCTTCTTTTGAACAGCCATAAACAAAGCACCCCCTTCTAAATGAAAGGGATCCTGATGAATGATTTTGTTTCTTCAAGTCTGAGTAATGGGGGGGGCACTAAAACATTTTTGCAATTCTATCCTTGGCAAATGGGTGATTATTTCCAAGCTGTAGGATACTTTGTGCTACCAGTACTGTACATTGCGTCTGTATAACAGAGTGTGAAGAGCTGCACGTCAAAGGTGAGCACAAATGTGGTTGTCACCTGTGCATCTATGGTGAAAATGTAGCTGTGCAGAAGTTGTAACGTGTTTATGGCGTCTGGAAAGCCTTTTCCTACGCCCCCTCTGGCATACGATTGTGGGTTTTCCCTGAGTGACTCAGAGGCGGCCAACACGCCAAAGCAAGCTCTTTCTTTATCGCACCGAGGCATCCCCTCTGAGTAGGCTGGGAAGTGAGGCAGGGCGGGTGACACAAAGAGGCAGGAACGGTTAAAACTATGAAAATCAGGAACTGAAGACACGATGGGGGGGTGGTGGGAGATTTAAGAAACTTTATCTTTTGGCTGCATTATTTGAAAACCTGCAATTATGCAAAACTATGCAAAGATATACAAATTGAAGGCGGATTCCTGGAGCTGCATTTTAGTGCATACCTTTCAGCAGGCTGGGACAAAAACCACAGCCTACGGTGGCACTCCAGTCAGGCCACAGAACGGCTACCGACAGCCACATCACAACTCTCCTAATGCTTTCATCCACATGAAACTGTATCTTTTTTTTCTTCAGCTGTTTTTATCTTAAGTACTTTAATATTAGTACACAGCCAGCAGTGTCATATTATGATTTTCAGGTGGTTGTGCTTTAGTTTTCCTGTAATGAAAAAATAAAAGAATTTGAAGGTGTTAAGGATGTCACATAGTTTCTGTGTTGCCTTTACAGTTTATGGAATGTCAGCAAGTATGAATTGATGCCAACAAGTTTTTACAATCCTTACCTGAGGTCTTTCTCTTTTTTTAATTTATTTATTTATATATTTTTTTTGAATGACTCAACTCACACCATGGCCTCTAATTTCGGAGGAACGTCTTGGGAGAGGTGCCCTAAGGTAGTTTCTGCGCACAGTGTGGCGAAATTCTATTGTGGCACTGATCTGCCACTCAGGTGCCATGATGCTCTGTGTCCCAAATTCTTAGCAGGTTGTTCCGCATGGCTTGGTGACACACAAATGCCAGTTCATTTAATACATCCTGTTCTGCTTTAGCCAAGACTGTAGTGGGTACCTGTTGTCAGTTCCTCAGAATTAATACTGTAGTTGTTAAATAGATATTTAAATCGTGAGAGTTTCTCTTCTATTTTCCCACCTTAATTGTAAACTTTACCTGTTCATTCCTGCCTGTTGTGTCTAAGATGTTTCCATACAGAAAAGCGTTACAGCAAAAATCATTTTATTATTATGCTGCTAAGCTGAGACTTTCATCTTCGTATTTAACCATCTTTATCACTTCGGTATTTGGCACAGGCACCTCGCTCCAGGGTACTGCAGCAGCAAGGACCTGAACCTCCAACCTTCAGAAAACAGGAACGTGTCGATTTCAGTGCTATTTCCCATACAAATGCTAATTCAAGACTATTGCATTTATACACTTTTATAATTGCTTAAACTGTTTTCCCTTTGCGCCTCTGATAATTTCTCAGCGTCTAAGTGTTTATGATGATGATGTCAAGTGGCCATGAACACAGACATATAGCAAGTGGTTGTGCAGAGTGACAAGAGCTAAAACTTCATAGCATGAAACCAGAGGGTTCATAAAATCTACCCATGGTGGAAAATGTATGTATGACCCAGGAGATTCACTAGTGTAATTTCCTTTGATATAAAAAAATGACTGTTAATGTTAGGCACAATAGTGAAAAGATTTTGCAAAAACATCACAGTGTGTAATGTACTATGCGATTTGTGATATCACGTTTATGGAACTGTCCCAGTAAATAAGATTTTTATGGTACAAACATTTCAGTCGTGAGATTCCTTTTTTTTCTGATCTGAGATTCCTACAGAAATGCAGTACAAATTAGTGTCATGCATAATTTAAGACACAATGTAACAGATTGAAATTCTTTAACAGGTAAAATATATATGGGTGGTCCAACAAATAGGTGGGAGGTTCAGGCTTAGGTTTGGATCTGGGTCGGTTTGTGTGGAGTTCGCATGTTCCTTTGATGTCTGAGTGGGTTTCCCCTGGGTGCTCTGGTTTTCTCCCACAGTTCAAAAGCATGCGTTTAAGTTCATTTGCGACTTTAAATTGCCCATAGCTTGTGCTTGTGAAAATGTGGCCACCCTGCAATGGACTGGCATCCCATCAAGGCTGTGATTTCATAGCTTAGCACCCAGTGATTCTGGGATAGGCTCTGGACCACCGTGATGTTGACCAGGATAAAACGATTGATGATGAATGGAAGGATAATTTAAACCTTGCTTGCTTTCATACACTTTTTGCTAAACCCTGTGACTATGGTATATGAGTGAATATGCTTACTGTATGGACAGCTTTTTTTCAAAGAAATAGTCTACACAATGTTCCACTGATGTAGAAATAGGACCAGTTTCCTCCTTAGTCTTTGCACAAGTACAGTTATCCTCAGCTCCTTCCTCCCAACTGCATCTCACAAATGCAGCACAACATTTGTATTTGCAAGTAGCTGAACAGAGTACAGGTCCTCCAGAGGCAAAATAAAATCCATCAATTTTCATTTCCTGTTTACTCTTAAGCAGGGTGTCGGTGGTCCGGAGCCTATATCAGAATCGCTGGGTGTTAGGCTTTGGAACTACACCCTGGTTGGAACTCCAGTCCACTGGAGAAAGAGAAAAGTCTCTTCACTTTGAAAAGAAAAGGGGCAGAGAACCAGCTCTGAGACATCAGAATGGGCAGTTGTGTTTAAGTAGGTCGACGGAAGCTAATCGCCTAGCAACTGCAGCCGTGGAGTGATAGGGGGTGGGGGGGTGCGAGCAGCCGTTGGGTCTGACAAGCTACCCCAGCAGCTGTGACTGTGCCTGTGGCTGTTGTGAATTAGTGAGTCAGTGGCCAGGCCAGACTCCTGAGCAGCAGACCCCATCTTCCCCAAGCCTCAGCATGGAAGGAGCTTTCAGGGAGAGTCTGGGTGCGAGTTAGTGGGACACTCCCTCTGCTCAGAAAGCTGGCGGGATAATCTCAGCTGGTGAGGGAGATGCGATCGCCACTTGCAATCTCTGCTCTTTCCCAGGGTCCTGAGACCAGCTTGTCCTGCTGACTAAAGCAGCTGGAGAGGCGCAGGGAAACTACCCTGCCTTTGTTCTCTAGCTAACGTCAGCTGGTGCTTTCTGTGTTTGTGCAGCACTCATCTTCTCATGGGAGCACTCCACAGGCATCTCTTCTGTGTAACTTGTTCTGAACCCGACCATCTGTTACAAAACATTATTTAATTTCTCCTGTAAAAACAAAATTTCATCATTTCCCATTAACAGTCACACAGGAATATTCTTGCACTGCCCCTTTTTAACCATCATCCAGTTCATTGAGAGACACGCATACAGCTCCTCGTGAGGACTGTCTGACTGTGCTACCCGAGAGCACAGGGCTCAAACCGCATGTCCGACAGGACCAGGAGCTTAACGTTAACTCCTGCAGAACTGGGCCACATATGGCTGCTGTGACACGGCTGGATTCTGCTGTTGTTACAGAAGACAGAGCTTTTGGGAGGAGCCTCCTTGTGGTTTTGGGTGGTGCAGGAACACCGAAGGGATTGTCTATTAGGCAGCATTGCAGTTCTGTAAATGGCCTTCTGTTGTCTGCATACAGCTGCTCCAGCATCTTGAGAAGCACTGCTGTATGTTGCTGAAGTTTGTTCATGTACAGTATGTGCTGATCTATTAACAAATAGCCCCACAGTTTCCATCCCTCGCTTACCTCTCACCACACTGATGCATGTGTAACTGAGCACCTTCTTGTTGCAGTTGTGATGCTTCGCCACTTCCAACCACTCACTGAAGTTCTTCAGTAGTCTATATATGTATCTGATCTCACTGACATGTTGAAATTTATTCTCTATATTTTAATCCTTGGAAGGACACAGCATTGGTTAAAATTTTATCTAGCAAATGCTTTGAATTTAAGTCTTTAAAGGCGCATTTGCAGCACACCTACATTGCTTATTTTGTATAGCTGAGTCGAATTTCTAAGCCCTTCTAGATACTCAAGGATGTCACATAAGAAAACCATAAAGTAAACTGGCCAGTAATCACAAGCACAGCTCAGCTTTCCTAAGGGGGCTTTCTCAATTGGGATGATGTAAGGGGGATATATTCTCCCCAGTCCATCTCTCAGTATCTTGTGGAAATCTATTTATAGGGTTGAGCTGAGTGGGAAGGGGTGGGGAGTGGGAGGGGGTCTCTCCTGTGGCTGGCGAGCAGTGACTTTACCTCACAATGAACATTTCTTTGTTTTTGTTTTTCTGGGAAGTCTCCAAAGGCTGCAGCAGAATCGTACCGTTTTCCCGCCCATGGCTTGCACACATGTTCCTGGCTTTTGTCCTGCCCAGCATATTTTTTTAATTTTTTTTTTTTTTTTTTTTCCCCCTGTCATGCCCTAATTTAATGCTGAAAATGATGACTTTGTGAAGATTTCCGTCCACTCGTCTATTTTAAAGCAGAGGCTTTATTGTTTCTAGACACTGTTAAAGAAATGAGACAGCAGGGAGAGACTGAGTGGCTCAGACGGCTCAGTGGCTGCAGCGTGGAATGTGTCTGCGTGCCTGTTTAGCAAGCGCCGCCAGCCCCGTCATTGCTATCGTGGGGCAGGGCGCTTTCTTTCCATACGTTTTCAGACGGTCCTGTCAGTCCTGTCTGCAGAGTGAGTCAGTTAGAGGTTGGTATGTGGGTACTGTGAAGGAGTGTTTCAACGCACTCTCTGTCCACTTAGAGCAGACGTGCTTGTGCCTCTGTCTGGTAAGATCCAGGATCACACCAGGATTACTCGTGTGGAAAGAGATTTTTGACTTTTTGCTTTGGTCGTCTAGAGCAGTTCTGCACGCTGCTGTGCTGAGGTGTTACTGCACTTGGCTGTGGTACTTGCTGTCAAGAGAGTTGCCGTTGTGCAGAGATCCTTTTCCATGCGCCGCATAGTGCACTGTGCTGTTGTCTTGGATCTGTTGGTTTCATTTCACAATTATTGGAATGCAAAACATGATGCGAATGCAAAACACACCCAGGCTTATTTCCAGACGGCTTCTTCTATGAATTACTTTTTTCATTGTTCCTGTACATCCTGCTGGTGCCCACAAAGCAGGAAGATAACCCTTAATGATGGGCCTAACTTGGTTATGCATGAATGTGAGTGAATGGATAGGGACTGTCCAAGAGGCCGTACAACAGGGCTACTGTGTGGACCTGGAGAGGCACTTCACTGAAACACCTCTGTGGCTCCAAACAGTACCATTAGTTTATTCTCACTCCTGAGGGCATTTTCTCCCCCATCGCTGGAAGGCACAGCAGAGAAAGGCTCAGTTGTCCTCTGCTTTGTGCAATGTGTTTGTATTTGACAGTTATGTGAGACTCTTGAAGCTGGTCTGTTATTGTTGTTGTTGTCTCCTGTTTTCACTAAAATTATAGTGATCTGAACTCTACTCAGACTTTGCCAAGAGTGTTCTTTGTGGTGATACACATTCCTGATAGCCAATGACCATTTGTAAGCCTGTGATCTGCACGGCGCTGTGCTGGAGAGTCTGGGTTTCCTGGTGCCGGTATGTCCCTCGGAGGTGCTTTGCAACATCAGCTGGGACAGCCCCACCAACTTAAACTGACCCCTGTGGCTGCAAAGCTTCCTGTGGGAACCACTGTAGCTCCTATAGATGCTAAAGTTTGGGTATTTTGGTAGCATGAGAGCCTGGCAGCAGTGTAAGATTAGGAACTTGGGACATGATTACAAATATCTTGTTCAGTGCAGATGCTTGTTCTGCGAGTTGTATGCATGCTGGCACACAAAGGTGTGGACAGGTATGGTGCTACCTGGACACTGTAATACAGAGATTTCCCTGCAGAGGCCAAGGGCTTTACAGTAAACCATTTACAATATCCCATAACAACACTAAACAAAAGTGAAAATTCTACAAGCATTATGCATAGTTTCTGCCTCACTCTTAAGCATGTTGCATGCATGTAGATGCCCATTTTTCTGCTCAGATGGTGACAATGCAGTTTAAGTTTTTTCTTTGTTTTTTTTAATTTTATTTTATTTTAAATTTTCATCCATTTGGCTCTTTATTACACTTTGTGTGTGTGTGTGTGTGTGTGTGTGTGTGTTGCCTACATTCATACGCACGTGCAATATGAATGTAGGTAAGTACATGACAAAGTAAATTAGTCCTTAAATTACTGCAGGTTCTGCTACTCACAATGTGAAGCAGAGGAGAGATCTATTTTTACAGGCTCTGCTTTAATTCTCAGAAGATTTGTGTCCAGGAAAAGCTAAAATAATCTTTCATGGAAATATATTCAGCAAAAAAAGAAGTTATAATTCACTTTTTTTGATTGCATGGCATTTCAGTAGAATGATGGCCTGTATTATTGGGTGAATTGGCAGATCAATTTGGTCAGCAGCCTGACTATGACACTGAAAAGGCTGCAGAGGTTTGCTTTTTGGAACGTATCTGTGAATAAGATTTAGAATTCCCTTTGACCCCAACTTTGTGATGGCACACGTCTCAGTGAATAAGGTAAACGTCTGTCCTGCGTAGACGTAGACACTTGGCCTTCTGGCTTTGTCTTTCTCCTGAGATGTCTATTTGCTGGATAGACCAAGAGAGAAAAAGACTGAGAGGAGGGAAGGCTTTATGAGGTCAGACTGCTGGAAAAATTACTGTTGTGACCCACTAACATGTCTGCAGATGTACGGTATTGAAATAGAATACTTCCAATGTCATATGCCTTCTTCATTAAGTCTCAGTTACACATGCATCAGTGTTGCTTCCTGAGTTTGAATAATGCCAAAAACCAGAGGAATTAAATAATTATTATTGGTGCCCAAATAAAAATTGATTGTATGCCCTGTTTACATAGCAAAAATTTCAACCATGTCTGTATTCAACTTTTGAAGACTATTCCTTAGTTTTAATGTTATAACTTACAGTGTTGGGTGATTACTCTTCTGCAATGTAAAATCAGGCCAGTAAACAGAAATACTGTGAATCTGTGTGCGTCTGTGTGTGTTAGTTACAGTATATGAAGTTTGTGGAAGTCCAAAGTCTGCATGTGACATATAGAGTCAGTGCTTTTAATTTCTAAGTAGTTCAGAGACCTTCTGGTAGCAGCATTGAGGGCAGCAGCACATTGCAGAGATTGGACTCTTTGTCCATTCAGAATACCAGTACATTTCAGATGGAAAATTGGGCAGATCTCAGAAGATATGGAAGCAAACAGAAATAATTTAGAATGAAACTTCCAAGGCACACTACTGCAAACATCTACAGTTTAATGTTATGGCAACAGACTGCATAACATCTCTGAAATGAGCAGTACTTGTTTAACTGATAAAATGTAAATTCAGTAAGATCATATTGTAAGTTATTAAAATGTATATAAATGTAGAAGCAAACCAAATGTGTGCTCCATTACATAGCTTTCATTATTTGTCAAGTTTCATTATTTACTTTTAAAATATATTCTAACAAGCCTTCTGATTAAAGATAATTGAGACATTACGGTGCAAACTTCTGGCCATATGGCCATATGATGACCACAATATGTCACATCCCAACTTGGCACATGATGTTGAACAATATGCTGTACTTGCAGTGGTCAATAACAAGCAGCAAATTACATTACAGCTGTAAATCTTTCTTCTGCTGTCAACTGTGTGGCTGTGTCCTCCTGTATGTATAGCTGGCCTGGTTGGAGTCCAGTTTTGTCACACCAGATAAAGGGGAACATGTACATTACTTTCTTGCTCCATTCTTTACCCACCCATCTGCTGGACCCATAACCCCATTTGTGATGTTGAGTCACTCACTTCACCAGCTACTGAATCACATATTCAAGCTTATTTTGGATGCTGGTGATGTAAGGATCCAGTGCATCTGCTCAACTCTGCCACAGATTTCATATCAAAAAAGTGTTTCATTTGTTATGACACTTTCTAGGTTTTGGGCTCCTTTAGGTGCTTGGGGGGGGGTCACACATAATTGATAAAAAGGAAGATGTTGAATTTATATAGCATCCCAGGACACAACCCAAGCAATATTTGGGGAAGAGTTTATTGTGGACATGGTTAGCAGCACACAGTGAAAATATATATAAATAATGGAGTTGGGCTAAGGGTGTCCCACATGAAAAAACATACCTATTCGATAGTGGGGGGGGGACGACAAACTTACCTACATCACACTGGGAAAGAAAAGTGACAAAGCCAAAATAAGGTCTTCCAACCCTAACAACCTTAATCCACAGTAACCAACAAAATACAAAAAGAGTCAAGGACACCGCTACCCAATATAAGAAATTACAAAAACTTGTCAGCCAAGAAAAATTAAAATGCCAGAATGGGGGTGGGGAAACTCCCCCATGCTTCTTGAGCATGTTTGTTTTTATGTTCACAAGAGGCAGGACCCAGCAGTTCATCAGTTTTTCCAGCTCCTCCTAATCTGCACAATAATCCTATTCAGAATAAATAGAGAAAAAAAGCACAAAGAGAGAAACAGAGCCAGACCAGGGAAGGAACAATCTAGCAAAGGCTGATAATGCACCTCTTTGCCCAGTCACATCTTCATCGCCCTCTTCCACTGACTCTGCTTCCACTATCTTAAGGTCAACCCCCTTGACATTGTCTTCAGATTAAACCTCCCTATTTCCTCCATCAAGCACGTGTCTTCTAAAAGCTGTGGCTGCACTCCTACTTAAATGCATTACTGTTCCTCGGGGCCCCAGATTGTGGCTGGGTGTGTGGTGGCGGTACTTTGAAAGTAGGGACATCTGAGGTTTCCTTCCAGCTTTCCATTTTTATAGTAGGCAGAGCTCTAATTTCCACCCAGATTGCCACTGATGGGTGCCCCTGGCCTTCAAGTTTCCAAGTGTCCCCACCGGTTTTACTTGTACCTTTCAATTAGCCACTGATTCAAACCAGAGAGCAACTGTGACTTGTTATCCAA
This sequence comes from Heterotis niloticus, assembly GCA_018136845.1. Taxonomy (NCBI): domain Eukaryota; kingdom Metazoa; phylum Chordata; class Actinopteri; order Osteoglossiformes; family Osteoglossidae; genus Heterotis; species Heterotis niloticus. The sequence goes on along the minus strand of CM030899.1, from coordinate 10,129,424 downwards.
ACAATTGCTTCATTTGAGTCACAAAGGCCAGAGTTTTTATATGCTCCAACCATGACAGCTGTACTTTAGGACTACTATTCACAGCTGCCTTTTTGCTGGTAGACAACAAATATTTAGACAAAAGGAAAATTCAAGATGTCCCGTAATCTCTCACATTTGCTTCCAATACAAAAAGTGTTTGTGAATGTGCTGCTATTGGAACTTCTCACTCATATTTCAGAACAAGGAAATCTAGAAAGAAGGAACAAGGAAATGGCAACAATTCTATAGAAATAAACTATAACCTCATTCAGAAAAAGATGAGGAACAGAGAAGAAAAAATGTAGAACTAAATATTTGGAAAAAAAACAGGACAGTCTCTTATCAGAGGATCAAGCTGCTACGTCTTCTGCACATAAGCATCATCATAGAACAAAACTTAAAAGTTGCTTACTACAGCTGCTCCTTTTGCAATTTTAAAAACAATTACAAATGGGTTTTCTAGTCCTAGCTGAAGGCTGAACCTGAAGAAGTGTGTCTCAGTGACAAATTACATCTTATTTACAAAATATTATCTCCGCTGAAACCGGAAGAACATTATCACAACAACAGGAAGTGTGGTTTTTTAATAAGTGCATCTTTTGGTGTATTTTTATTTTAACTTCCACTTCCTAGATATGCAAAAGTGTTCCACTGCATCAGGGAAATGGGTGAGACCCCAAAACTGGGGAAGAAGAAGAAACTGGGATTCCAGCAAGTGTTTTTTTTTTTTTTTTTTTTTTTTTTTTCTTTTCCCCCTTCTTCTTTTTCAGAGATCTCTGCATTAGATTTGCTCTGGGAGCCTAAAGTGAGTAAAGGACAGTGACTAAGAAATGTGGAAGATGTCAGGCTGCTATCTCACCAAGCATAGGAATCTCTTCTCTTTGGATTTCCCCTGATGGGAGAATTGGACATCTGTGGTATTTCAGCTGGCTCAGCCCAAGTGATAATCAAAGAAAAAAACCTGACCTCCTACAACCAAAGCTGACATTTTCAGGCACATTTATTTTTGAAACACAACAAAGGACTGCATATAAATCATCATATCAAGTAAAGTATTATAGGAAATGAATTACCTTGGTGGAAAAATGTTAGAAATGCAGTCTCTCATGGCTGCTGTTTTAATACTAAAGATTCTTCTTATGTTTCATTTTGCTCTGGAAATATTTTGTCTTTTTTCCATAGCGTTAAGCAGAAAATCCTACCTGTTCTAGGCAACTCTTGTTTGTGCTCCTATATAATCATTTGTGGCAGAAATGTCAGTATGTTGAAAATAATTTCCCAAGATGAGATCACAAAAGTGGTGGCCAATGCCACTCTTCTTCAGTCTCCTTCCCCTCTTAATATCTATATAAGGTTTTTGTTGCTTTTCCCTAAGCTCATTCAGAATGCCAGTAGTGTTTTGTCTACTGCAGACATGTCATTATGTCATTACTAAGCTGGACAAAAAAGTATTGTTCAACACTGGTTATAGTCCTACAGAGTGCTCCCAGTAGTTCTCTATTTATCTAGCCCTCTCTGTTTATGTAAAAAAAAAAGAAAAAAAAAGTATATAATTTCCATTTGAAATGCCTTTAATGAAATTCTGTGTGAAGTCCAAATAGAAAAGCCATTAGTAGGTATGTTGATGCCATTTGCCTCTGGCAAAAGACTATCAAGTATAAGTAACTGTACAGTAAACAAGGATATGTGAATGTAAGATTCAGATGATCTCTAGATAGCAGCAACAGCTGATTTTGTTTTTATAAATGGGTATCCTGGGTTGGGTACATATTTTGCTTTGTAAACCTCCTTGGCGTAAAGTCGCACAGGAGTGGAATGATGTACAGCAATTTTGAAGCGCTATTGTTAACACTGGTCAGCATATTGTGCACCCATTGGTTCTTGCTTTTTTCTTCAGTTGTAAAGTAATAAATGTATAGCAGGTAGGAAGCCCAGGGCCAGCAGTGTGCTTATTTACTGTGGGGCTGGGGTGCAGTGGGTTGGGTGAAGATGAAAGGGGGTGGGGAGGGGAGATTTGAGCCTGTAATTTCAACTTCATCTCCCCACTTGGGGTCTACCACAGCCACACCACAGACAGCCTGCAATGGCGTCTGTGTCTCCACACTGCACCCTTAAATGCATTGAGATGCCTGTGTGAAGTCTAGTGTACCAGCCTTGAGAGTCCAGGGCAATTATTCTGGCTAAGAGCAGAAGATCTGAAGAGACACGTTCCTCTGTTTAGTTCACTTTAAAAGCAATGGTAAAACACAAAATCTATCTTGGGCTTCCTTTACCCACACTGTGGAAGGGCCACTCCTTAAGGCTTAAATATAGCTTCATACTTCTAAAAATAGCCATCCTACTTTACTATTATTAGCAGAATGTATGAAACACTGTTCTGTCAGCAAGTCTGAATAAGGCTGAGCAATTGGTACTGTGGAAAATAAAGGCCTTCTGTTCCTGTTTTCTATTTTTTCTGCTGGTTTGACGTCAGCTTTCTCTCCTATGCATGGCTCCCGATGGCAGCAGTCCTGCTGAATGAAGTCTGCTGCAGGGGTTACATCTGAGAGACGCTCATGAAGACAGCTGTTGTGCCCTAGTTCTGGTTCATAGGGCAGCGCATATATTTTTCTATGGCTTTATGGAGATTATTTACATGTAGCTCAACACTGGCAACTGGTTCTCCTTACAGTGGCCTCTGCGAACAAACCTCTCGCTCCCATTTTAACACACCTGTCTCCTGTCTGACCCCATATTGTTCCATACCTTTTTGTAGATGAAACAACCATCCCACACCCTTTTCTTTCTTTTCGTCTCCCAGGAACAGAAGAAGTTTTTGAAGTGGAGAAAATGTTGCCAAGAGAATGCAGAGATATGAAGGTGAGGAAATACCTCGGTCAATATGACCATCCAAAAGATTATTCCTGAAGACAGAAAAGAAACTGTTGTTTTCATTTCATTTGGAGAATGCAGACATTTTTCCATTGATCAGGAACAAAACTATTCTTTCAAGTGATAAATGACAACTGGGTGAAGTTGAACTGACAAATTATTTATCCTTGATTCACTGTCTCCTCCACAGAATGGCATAAAGGGATAGTTTTTTATCAGAGCATTGTGACTTGAAGAATTTGATCAAATATTTTTAGCAAACTAAGGAACTAAGTGGGGGTGGGCATAAATATTTGCTAACTCAGTTGCCAAGATACCATTTGAAACACTGAAAAGCAGAGGCCACACATGCAAGCCATAAGTTACCCTGAATCACCAAATAAATCCAGTACCCATGACAATGACCAGGTCCCCAGGATGCAAAAACATATTCTTTTTTTTTTTTTTTTTTTAAATAAAGATTTTTCCTTGTGATTTTATCACATATCATTCACTTTGGTTAGTAATCCTTCGTGATTTCTGCTATGGTCTTATTTCTCTAAACGGAATTGCTGCTGCAGCCTCCAGTCTTACGTCTGCTGTAAACCAACAACTGTCGCGCACAACTTTGATTCTGTCCCTAATTTACTGGGTTAAAATAAATGATTGATACTGGAGTGATTAAAGTGTTCAAATAAGTGGTTAAATATCAGGGTTCACTGGCTGCCAGTTTTTCAGGGTCTGTTTGATCTGGTTTTAGATTGCACAGTGCAGCATCAGGTCATAAACCATGCCTGGCGTATTTTCATTTTTGTGGGTTTTACTTATGCTACCATTAGCCATGCACAGCAGTCACTTTAAGACATGCTTGGGAGGGGATGGAGGATCAGTAGCCACCAGAAACTTTGTACCTTTATGCAGATTTAGACAAGTTGTCCGAAGAGCAAACTGGCAGGCAGGACGGTTGGTTGACTTAATACTTTTTGGGTCAGAACTTTATAGATGATTTGCTTTCTTGCTAAAGCCTGCTATCAGTCCATCACCTCTTTTCCTTTCTTTTTCTCTTGTTAACTGGCAAGGGATTTTTGGCTAAATATATTGCTAAATATACTAAATATTTTTATCCCTGTTGAAAGCCCAGTTGACTCAAAGGTCCAGGGGTGCAGATGGGAAAAAGTTGCCACCTGGGGAAAAACCTGCACAATGAATGATTGTACTGTATGTTAATGTCAGATTCCTATGGATACTGCGGCCTTTCCCATGTCCCAAACACATGCTTTTCATATGAACTAATGTGTGAATTATCTTTCGTGTGTGAGTGCATGTTTGTACATGTGCATGTCCAGCAACTGAGTGCAATCCTAGTTGTGTGTGTGTGTGTGTGTGTGTGTGTGTGTGTGTGTGTGTGTGTGTGTTAATTCCAGTGTTTCCAGAACAGAAAGAGCCGAGTCCTGAATGCTGTCACATAGGTAGCATGCTGTGGTCCAAAAAAGGAAACTAACCAGCATTTGACAGATCTGATATTTTAAGTGACTAAACTGTGCTAAAAACTAACGGAATGTTTTTGTGATGACTTTGGTTCGGCTGCTACGAAGCTTAAACTGTCTTGATGTGCTTGGGTTCTGTTGCCTGAAGGGAGATCACATTCGTATTGTCGCGTCAGTATGTAGTGTAGGAAAAAATCATTTTTTAAAAAAGAGGCTGCGATCTCGCATTCTGAGAAGACGCACCTGTAATAAACACCGCTTTGTCTGGGTTTACATTTCGTCGGATTACACTGATGCTATGCTTTACGGCTATAAACGGTGTGTCTGTAACTTATTGTTGTTGGCTGGGACAAAAGCAGCGCTCTGGATCGACTGTCGACACGCAGAATCTTTCTGGGTTGCCTGCATGGCTGCGGCATGAAATATCCATCTTTCCTTTAGATACGTCGTGACAGAGTAGCCAATTCCGTGAACGGCATCTTACAACAAAGAAATATTAAAAAGTATTTTTATCATTCTAAGAGCCTTACTAATGATAGCAGTCGATTGCTTGCGTTACTATGTTAGATAAGGCATGAAAAGGGATCTCTATAGCAAACCCCTAAATATCCATCCTGACAGCCAATAGCCGGAGAGACGAAGCAAACCTAATTTGGTCAATGACGTTTCCGGAGGTTCCCCGATCGTCTCCAGTCACGTAAGAGGAGATTTGCGATTGGTGGGAGGGAATCATGACACAATAACCCGCTGTGAACCCTTCGTTGTTTCCATGGCGATATGACTTTTTTGGCGTCTGATGTAGAATTTAGACCGCCACAGTGTACGTGGACATGCGTGTTCTCTGTCCCAGCTGCATTTCGAGCTCCTTCGGAGCAAAACGAGACGGAGCGCTGGTAAAATTGTTCTGACGAAATGCGATGTAATATAAATGATGATATAAGTAGCGATTCCACTCTTTTGTCTATTTTCATAGTGATGCGTCCACATAGTTTCTGACTGATACTGACACACGTGGGCTTGACAACAGGGGTCTTAGGAGGGTTGTATAGTTACTGGCCAGCTGATATGAAAACTGTCAAAGTGAGCAAACAGGAGGCTACTAGAACTAGCAAAATGATGGCATTTATGACTGTCACGAAGAACATATTTCCAGTTCTGGTTAGAACCAATTAAGACCTCAAATGAGGTAATGCATTACGTATTTTAGGGCAAATCTGAAGCCCAGGATATGCATGCCTGAGGTAGAGAGACCAGGGCAAGCTTCCTGGATTCCAGTGCTAATCTGATACCGGGAAACAGACAGGATGGGGGAAGATGGTGCTGGGTAGGTTCTAGGGTTTGCTGTGTGCGGTTTGTGTTCAATAGCATGTTTGTCTGGACATCTAACTACTGTACAGTTTCAGCTTGTCTCCCTCAACCAGTCATCATTTACTGCTCCTGGAAATTTTATGATTAAACTGTTGAGCAGCTAATGTTGGCACATGGAACTCTTTGTGTTGAGACCAACCACAGACTGACAGTGAGTGGCATTAACCACCTCAACCAGAGCTCAAAATATTTTGTTGTTTTTTTGCTATTTTCTTTAAAAAATATTATGTCTACTTCCTTAAATTTTTACTGCATTAGTGCCAAAAGTAATAAATCATGCACTTCAATCTCTAGCCAAATAATAAATATTTAAGGAAGGAAAAAGAAAAAAGAAATAACTAATGTCTTTCTACCTACATTTCTGTGTGTTTTAATGCTGCTTTGTTGCAATCGCTCATTCTTTTGCTCATTCTACAAACGCTATTGTAAATTTGCAGATATAATATAACTACCTGGGATAGGTTTCAACTTTGCAACATATTCAGCTTTGCATTTTTGTTAAAGGACTGTACCTTTACAGTCCTGTGTGATTTTTAAGCTGCACCCCCCCCCCTTGATCTTCTGATCTTCTCCCATTTGAATGCTAAATGAAATGTATTACCGGGGGTTTCCTTAATTTGTTTTGGCTGTCTGTTTTGTACCAATGGCTATGGAATCTTATGCTGTATGTTTATGGTGAGTTTATATTAAATTACGGTCTCTATTTCTGTCTGGCTCACAATGAAGATGGCATAACAGTGATACCACATTGCTATGCATATATTAAGGATTCAATTTATAAGAGTTGCACACAGAGACAGGAACACTCTCACCCTTTCTGCAGACTTGGTCAGTTTGCATGTATGACTTATTGTGGGCACCCTAAAGTTAACATATGCATGTGAAATATGTCCACCATATGGGTTTTTCAGCTGAGCAAGTGGTGTGTGGTCCCACACACACACAGATAAGCAGGTTAACTGCTTACTCAGTTGTTCTAGAGGGCAAGACAAGAGTCACACCTCTCAACCAGGGCAGCAGCAATGCTCTCTTTTAGCAGCTGCTGCACTGGAAAGGCTGTGAGAAGAAGGTTTGGAGCCGTCGTCTCCTTTTGTAGTTGGCAGAAGAAACCAAAGTCCATTCCTCGTACAGCACATCTGTTCGATTCCCCTCTTCTCCAAGATTGTGCAGTTAAAATAGCAAGAATGTAACATTTGTAACCTTGCACAGAATTTGCTGACTATGTGTGAGCGGATTCTTATCATTTTCCTGCATCTTATGTTATGCCCTCCAAAGTGGAGAACAGCAGAGCACTACCCCAGTTAAGAGTCATGAAAAAAGCAAGGTTGTCCTATGAACTTCCAGCATTGCAGACCCGTGTGCGGCCTCCCTTTCTGCCTGCCAAATTAAACAGAAATCCTGCGTCAGTGGCTCCCTCGAGCCAGTACCCCTCCCATTCTGTCTAGGCCTCAGTGTCAACGCAGGGTTGGGACATACACTACATGACGCAGATATGAGAATGCCAGGAAAGGCTGGGCCTTTCTGCTGGTAAGCAAGTCCTCCAACACAGTTTCACAATGCAGGCTAACTCAAGACATAGTACAGTCCCATTTACCCAGAATCCTACATGACGGTGTTCCGGTTATGCTGGATGAGGCCTAATGTGTTGCAAAAACTCCTGGTGTTTTGTCACAGTCACCAATAATTTTTTCAATGAATCACACCATAGCAAAATAAGTTGGCAAGACCAAATGCTAGTCCAGGTTAGAGATTAAACCATGTAGGTCAAGAGAAGATTTCAGGCTTCAACCTGCACGCATCAGTGTGAATGTGTAAACCCGTGGAGTGTTTCGTCCAGCTGCCGCAGCAGTAATAAAGACCCAGGCGTTTCCAAGAGACACAGAAAAGCTTTTTTTTTTTTTAACAGAATAATTTATTTAAGGAAAAATTTGCAATTTGCAATACAGTGGTTCATGTGATACAATACCCTTCGTTTTAAATTATAAAACACTACGGAATACATTGTTTACACAGTCATCTGAATGTCCATAGCCCATCTTTTGGGCAATACAGATATGTTGTGCTGCACAACTGTTATGAATAAGCATCGTATTAAAGCATCCAAGTCACTGCAAGAAGTCCTGCACAAAAGGCAAAACGAAAACGGCTAATCATTACATGATTTGCATTCGGCGACAGAACACTGTTCCCCTCCAGTCTTTAAGGGTGCGATCTGACCCAGTCCGTGTTTCCTCCACGAAACCGAAACGAGACCGCCTCCTACACGGCCGCCGCCGCCCCCCTCGCCGCTCCATCGGAAGGCAGCGCGACACTCCGATACGGCCGCTTTCCTGCAACTCCCCCAGAAGCGCGACCGCGCCGCCAGGCGCCCACAAGGCCGTTGTCCCCTCCTCTCCTCCGGGGCCCTCGACTCCCGTCTCAACAGGCACATGCGCGTCGTCACGGCACATCACTGCAGTCCCTGCGACATCCTTCCGACACCTCTTGCTTCTTCCCAAAATCGAAGACTTCCATCGGCCAGCGGCGCTCACTCCTTCAGCGCTCCTGCAGGGCCAGGCAAGGCACCCACTGGTTCCGGCGGCGACTTTCCTGGCAGTAGCTGCTCACCTCCTTGAGAGCCTGACATTTCAGCGAGTCCACGTGGGGAGTCTGCAAGAGGGAGGGAGGGAGAGGCACGGAAAGGTTAGAGCGGCTGCACATTGCAATACGCGCAGCGATGGCGACTGAACGGTGCGCAGCAAGCAGATGACTTACCGTGACCAGGATGCAGTGCAGGTCCCTGGGTTCGTTGGCGTTGCTGTCGGCGGTGCTCGGCTCGCCAAGCACTTGCGCCAGGCGCCCCAAGCCCGAAACGCGCAGGATGTTGATGTCGTTATCGCAGCAGAAGGCCTGGATGAGGGTGAAGTGGATCTGCAGCGCGATGTCGTCCTCGTCCTCCTCATCCGTGGCCAGAAGGCACAGCACCACACTGTCCGGGTCGCTGGGGTGAGGAGCGCAAGGCCGCATGAGCGCTGGAAACTTTTCCGCAACCTTTCCCAACTTTCCCTCCCATTTAATTCATTGACTTTCACTTGCATTAAAAGTGCACCAATTCCTACCACTTGCCCGCGTTTTCCCTTCCCGCAAACGAAGCGCAAAATACTTACACATTCATCAGTTGGGCCGATTCGTAAACCCCCAAGGTGAGGCAAGCCTGGCGCTGGGCTGCGACCAGCAGCTCTTCTAACGCTTGACCCACCTTCTCCATCCTGGAGAATCACACAGACACACATCCGGTTATCGACTGCATTAAGAAGTGCAATCGACTTCTTACTGGAATCATAAAGTGTATGAAGATGAAAAGCTCATTTCTGCGCTGTGCACACGCAGTGGCCGCATGCCGGGAGGCGACACTTACTTTTTCTCAGTAATGTTGCATCCAACGACTTCTTCCAGTGTCATGATGAATTGAAATGTACTCCACAAACTGTAGGATAAACTCCAAAGTGTAAAATCCCCAGTCTGTTTGCAGTCTTCTGAAGGTCGTAAGCAAAAGAATAATCCAAACACGTTTCCTGCAGCGGCGCTCAAGTCTCCGAAGCCCGGTCAACTCTGCAGCGCTTCAGTTTCTGCGCTCGGCAGGCGAGACGCGGGTACTTTATTCACTTTCGTTGTGGGCGTGGCTTCACACCTCTGCACACGCCGCTTATTGGGCCGCGCTTTCATAGCACTACCGAGCCTGTGCTGTGATTGGACGACTCTGCCAACGCACCTCCGCAACTCACGTGGGTTTGGAGAATCCCCCGTAGCCCCCTGGCCGCCTCGGATGCGCCGACGGACCAACTATTTATTTACTTGAAATAAGATCCCGCAGCATTTCTCTCAGTTGTTACGACTTACTTTTGCACAGTTTCGGCGAAGTGATTAAAGCACACAACGTAGTATCAAGTGCAACTTTGAAACGTCTCAGTGAGCTGCAGGTACATAACAGGGCGCACATTTTTTTTTGGAAATACGCTCAGGGCATTGCAGTTAATTCTGTGGTTTGTAGCCACTTTACCTTCCTGGGGTTTTCACTGTAGACAGCCCCGATTCTGCAATCCACGACATAATAATAATAATAATAATAATAATAATAATAATAATACAGATCACGCAGTTTTTGCGTATTCTGTCATGCACCCCTCCTCTTGGAATGTGATACGGTGTCTGTTGCTATGTTACCTGGAACTTTCATCACTCGCCTCTGTTCTAATTCTACTGCGTCCGTCCAGTTATAGCCGTTGGCAGTCATAAGGTCTGCAGCTGTTTACCAAAAATCATAAGCGGATCATATTATGTCATCTTCGTTACGACATCAGCGCGCTGTTTGTTTCACGTATGTTTCACCTGGCATTGTAAAATGATGGCAATATAATCGTGAACCGAGTGGCTCCTGCAGTGACCGAAACTCTTAATATTACAGTGGAATTGCAGTTAATTTACACAATGAAGACAGCGGACATCTGATCTGCTCTTTGTCGCGTGATATTTTTGACGTTTTGGCGGAATAACAGCGCTGCAGAATTATAATCCCGTAGTCGCCCCCTAGCGGATTGTTTGCGCTATAACAGCGGCCCAAAAGTGTTGCAACGCGCTGCAATCCTCCCGTATCGTAAAGGTTTAGGGATCCAATACCAGGATCCCACGCGTCTACTGTAAAAAAATTTACAGTAGACGCGTGGGATCCTGGTATTGGATCCCTAAACCTTTACGATATAACCGAACAGGTAAAGTTGCTCTTTAGACGAAAACGTTAACCTAGACACCTTTGCAGAGCACAAACATCTAAATATGAATGCTCCTCTGGAATCTTAAAAATATACATCGTATAGAACTCTCATGGTGGATTTGCGAAAAAAATTGTAACTGACACCACACGGATTCCACAGCTGTCAAGACAGTAAATAAAATACTACAAATACGTGGATTCTTCAAAAACGCACGTTGCAAAAACTAGACAGTGAAGAGATTCGCCCATGTAATTTATTCTTACTATTCACGCCTGCCATCTAGTGGCAAACATCCCGTTTTCTCCGCGTTACCAGTTCCGTTACTTATTATTTATTTTATCGTTTTTGAGCGCTGCATTTGCTTCTTCCTCGTTTTATTGAGACTCAACTATTGACTGGAGTGGAATTTATTCCCGTGGCTGAGTGTGTTCATGCTTATTCCCTCCCCCATCATTTATTCCATCCCTCGTTATTGACTCTCATTCTCCGGCACTCTCAATGCACCTTTGCATTGTATGTACAGTATGTATGTTTATATGTGTGTGTATATTTATTTATGTTGCGTTTGCCTGCTGTACACTGTGCGCCACTGGCAACCGAAGACAAATTCCCTGCATGTGTGCGCATACTTGGGCAAACAAATCGGATTCTGATTCTGAGCAACAGTTTTCCCGGAAACTTTTGGGAATTACAAATAATTTGGTGTATTTATTGGGTAAAGAGCCTCTTTTTCCCAGCATGGATATAAACCTATCGGTCGTAGGACGAGAGAAAACGCGCGGTGATTCACGACGCTGTGAGTCACTCCTGCGCAGCGCCAAAACATGGCGGAAGTGCGCGTCACGGATTACTCAGCGCGCCCGCACCGGCACGGCGGGGCCACAGCCGCAGCCACAGAGCAGCAGCCGAGGGACAGCGGCCACGGCCAGCACCTACTGGCCAAAAGTTGGCAGGGCAGCACCCAGGGGGCAGCAACCAAGAACAATTCTCGCACATTCTGAGCAGAAGCACAAGGACTGTGGAGGGCATGGGGCAGCTTGCATCTCAGGCAGCCTCAACAGCGGGTTCCAGCCTGTCTGGTGACAGCTCTGTCGCGCAGTACCGTATTGGCCTGAATATATGATGGTATTTTTTTCTGGAAATTATATCTATAAAACGATGGGGCCGTCTTATATTCGAGGGATTCGCCTGTAAAGGTCCTATACCATGCAATACCAGTAGGTGGCGTTAGCGGATGTGACAGCGAAACCTCAAGATGGTCTGGAACAAAGTAGCTCAAAGTTAGGCCAAACTAACCCAGGACTGAGGAGCAGTTATGATGCCAATTTTAAGACAATGGCGCTCAATGACACAGAGTTCTCAACCAATCCTCAAGCAGCCCAGAAATATAAAGTTACAGAATGTCGTATTCGAAGACGGTGATAAAACGAAATTTCACCAGCACATCAGCTTCCCGACACGTGGTGGGAACACGTTGGATCATGTCCACACTCCGTTCTGGGATGGATATAAGGCCCTCCCCCGTCCTGCCTTCGGCAAGTCAGACCACGCCTCCATCCTGCTACTGCCCGCCCATAGGCAGAGGCTTAAGCGGGAGAAGCCGGTGACGAGGACCATCCAGCGCTGGACGGACGAATCCGACGCGGCTCTACGTCACTGCTTCGGCGAGACGGACTGGCTGATGTTCCGGGAGGTGGCGGAAAACCGGGTGGAGGAATTCGCCGAAACAGTCACGGGTTTTATCGCAAAATGCATTGACGATGTCGTTCCGAGAGTCACTGTACGGACTTTCCCGAACCAAAAACCGCGGCTGAGTGGCGAAATCCGTGCTTTACTCAAAGCGCGAACGTCAGACTTTAACTCCGGTGATTTGGAGGGCTACAGGCGCTCTCGTTGTGACCTCAGAAGAGCGATAAAATCCGCTAAGAGGCAGTACAGGGACAAAGTGGAGTATTTCTACCGGGGCTCCAACATCAGAAACGTGGAGAGGGCTTAGAACAATCACGGACTATAAAGGGAAAGGCAGCGGTGTCGTAGAAGCATCTGCTCCCCTCGCTGAGGAGCTGAACACCTTCTACGCACGGTTTGACAAGAACCACCCACGCCTGGCCATGGATCTAAACCAGGATGCTTGCTCACTGCAGGTGTCCAGGGTGGACGTATGTCAATCCTTTAAAAGGATAAACATACACAAAGCTCCTGGACCAGACAACATCCCTGGTAGGGTTCTTAAGGCTTGTGCGGACCAACTGGCGGGTGTGTTCACGGACATCTTCAACCTTTCCCTGCTGCAGTCTGTTGTCCCCACATGTTTCAAGAGAACCATCATTGTTCCTGTACCCAAGAAACCCCGAGTCCTCTGCCTAAATGACTACCGCCCTGTCGCACTTACATCTGTCATCATGAAGTGCTTTGAGTCAGGTCACACATCATTGGCTCTCTGCCAGTCACATTGGACCCGCTTCAGTTCGCCTACAGACCAAACAGGTCTACTGACGACGCAATCGCCTTCACTCTCCACAAGGCTCTCTCCCACCTGGAACAGAGGAACACGTATGTGCGAATGCTCTTCATCGACTACAGCTCAGCATTCAACACCATCGTGCCCTCTAAGCTGGTCGCCAAGCTCCGGAACCTAGGATTTAACCCGGCTCTGTGCAGTTGGTTGGGTCATGGACTTCCTGACGGGCAGGCCCCAGGTGGTGAGATTGGGGAACACCATCTCCTCGGCGCTGACTCTCAGCACGGGGACCCCCCAAGGCTGCGTGCTCAGCCCTCTGCTGTACTCCCTGTTCACGCACGACTGCGTCGCCTCGCTCAGCTCCAACATCATAGTCAAGTTTGCTGATGACACCACGCTCACCGGCCTGATCACTGACAACGATGAACAGGCCTATAGAGGGGAGGTGAGAACCCTGACCTCATGGTGTCAGGACAATGACCTCCACCTCAACGTCAGCAAAACAAAAGAGCTGATCGTGGACTTCAGGAGACAGCAGGGGAATGGCCATGCGCCCATCTCTATAGCCGGCGCCCCAGTGGAGAGAGTGAACAGCTTCAGGTTCCTCGGCGTTACCATCACTGAGGACCTGTCCTGGTCACGGCACGCCAGCGTCGTCATTAAGGCGGCAACACAACGCCTCTTCTTCCTCCGTCGGCTGAGGAGGTTCGGCATGGACAACAGGATACTTGTCAACTTCTACAAATCTACGATCGAAAGTAACCTGACTGGCTGTTTCACGGCCTGGTATGGCAGCTGTAGTGTGTCAGACCGTAAAGCTCTGCAAAGAGTGGTCAAGACAGCACAGACCATCACCAGGACTGATCTGCCAGCCCTGCAGGACCTCCACACCCAGCGCTGCAAGAAGGCACTTACCATTCAGAGGGACAGCAGTCACCCCAGCCACAAACTATTCTCCTTGCTCCCATCCGGAAGATGCTTTAGAAGCGTTCGGACAAGGACGAAATGGTTCCGGAACAGTTTTTCCCCCACACCGTAAAACTGCTAAACCACTGACCCCTCTCTGGGCAGTGGAAGAGTCGATCGGGGTCTGTCTGTCCACCTGTATGCCTGTCCCACCCATTGTGGAAACCCATCTGGTTCACCCGTCTCTGGTGCTTTTTGTTGTTGTAGGTTTAGTCTGTAGTTGTAGGTCTGGTTGCTGTGTGCTGTTGGTTTGGCTGCTGTGTCTTCTCCCCCCCGCCAATCCCTGATGTATATCCGTTTCCCCACATACCTATCCCTATTTACTAACCGTTTGTTCTGCTCTTTATTTATTACTACTCTATTTATTATTATTTATTGTTCTCCTGTCCCGACTATACGTATTTATGTCCATATTTGCACTGAGGATGCCTGGAAATAAAACTTTTCATGGGGACAACACTGCTATGCTGTGTTGTTCACCCATGACAAATAAACCTTTGAACCTTTGAATCTTGAATCTTTGATTCCAAAAGGATTCAAAAGATTCAAAGAGATTTATTTGTCACATACATGGTAACCAGGTATGCCATACAGTGAAATGCAAACTGAATCGACAGGACACTGTTAGTGGTTTTGAGGATAGTGGTAGGTTCAAGAGCCTTATGGCCTGTGGATAGAAGCTCCTCTTAAGTCTCTCTGTTTTTGCCATAATGCTCCCGAATTGTTTGCCTGATTTCAGCAGGTTGAACAGATGATTTCTGGGGTGAGACAGGTCACCAATGATCCTAGTCGCTCTGATCCTGCATCTACTGGTGTAGATGTCCTGTAGTGATGGCAGATCAGATCCGGTGCAACGTTCCGCTGCCTGGATCACTCTCTGCAGTGCCTTGATGTCGCGAGCACAGCTATTCCCAAACCAGGAGATGATGTTCTGAGTCAGAACAGATTGTATAGCACCAGAGTAGAACGTTTTAAGGATTGACGGAGAGACCTGCAGCTTCTTCAGCTGTCTGAGGTGGTGGAGCCGCTGCTTTGCTCTACTGGCCTGAGCTCAGATGTGTACAGTCCATGTCAAGTCCTCAGTGAAATGAACGCCCAGGTATTTGAAGCTGCTCACCCTCTCCACTGCAGTCCCATTGAGTCTAATGGGGGTGTAGGACCGCTGCTGTCGTCTATCAAAGTCCACCACCATCTCTTTAGTTTTACCTACATTCAGGTGGAGGCAATTATCTTGGCACCATGATGCCAAGTTCTCCACCTCCTCCAAGTATGCTGTCTCATCATTTTTGGAGATGAGGCCCAGCACCACTGTGTCATCAGCAAATTTGATGATGGAGTTGGAAGCGTGCTTGGCCACACAGTCGTGAGTGTAGAGGGAATAGAGCAGAGGGCTAAGTACACAACCTTGTGGAGCTCCTGTGTTGAGTATGATGATGCCGGAGGTGCGACTACCGATTCTCACCACCTGTGATCTGCCTGTAAGGAAATTGAGAACCCAGGCACATAGGTTGCGGTTCAATCCCAAGTCATTCAGTTTAGTGAACAGTCTATGGGGGACAATGGTGTTGAAAGCTGAACTGTAGTCAATGAACAGCAGTCTCACATAGTTCCCCTGTTTCCTGTCAACGTGACTGAGGGTGGTGTGCAGGATGTGGGATATGGCATCATCCGTGGATCTGTTGGGGCGGTAGGCGAACTGAAGTGGGTCTGCAAAGCTGGAGATGGACGCAGTGATGATGGCCTTGATGAGTCTCTCAAAGACCTTCATGACTACCGAGGTAAGCGCAACAGGCCGGTAGTCATTTGGGCATGTGGGCTTGTTGTTCTTTGGGACCGGGACAATGGTGGAAGCTTTAAAGCACTTAGGGACTGTGGACTGAGCCAGAGATTCATTAAAGATGGTTGTGAGAACCCCAGCCAGCTGGTCGGCGCAGCAGCGCAGCAGACGCCTGGAGATGTTGTCCGGCCCCGGCGCTTTTCTGATGTTAACGCGCTTCAGCTCCCTCCGCACATCGGACTCGGTAACGGTGATGACGTCACCAAATGTCGTCCGAAATAGCAAATACAGTAAATATAAATAAATATGACTTTTCTTTCTAAAGACAAGATAAAATGGTCCAAAAACCTTTTTCCAAAAATGAGTGTTTAAAAAGAGGGGGTTCTCTTATAATAAGGATTATCTTATATTCAACCCAGTACAGTATATCCTGATGCTTGGTGTCTCGAGTTGATGTTCTGTTGGAGCCATTTACCCAGGAACATTCATCCTGGTCAAATCGTAAAAGTTAACTCTGTTAACAGCTTAAAAATGGCAAGTTACAACTCTCAGACAACAAGTTGACACATCAACTAACAAAACCTGATCACATACTGGATATGGACGACTATAAACAAAGAAACTGATGTAGAGCTGGCAATGACTACCGTATTTTTAATCTGCTTTAGTTGTGTATGTGTTCTGGTTTAAAAGAACAGAGAGCTGCTGAAGGAAATGACTGTACTATAGTATTCCTATGTAATATTGCAGATGATCATACCAGGATAAAGTTAGTGAAGATCTTGGACACCCCCAACCTCCCTGCGGAAGCCACTACCTTACTGTGTCCAGCAGAGTACTGTACCAATGCACTGTGTAGTGGAGTACAGTGAGGATGTGGATGGGGTACTTGAGGACACCAGGTTACTTGCTGTTATTTATTTAAACACATAGTAGACAAAATAGGAATGTGGAACTGTTGCCCCTTTTAGCCTGAGGAATCTTACTCCTCTCATACTACTCAGCCTGCCTTGCAAAAAGCAGCGACAAGTATTCACTGCAGTGTTACCCACATATCCAGTCCACTTCATAGTTAATGCCAACCAAACCGACCAGTTCACACATGCAAATCCAAACTATTCAGGGTTCTGTTTAAATGCTAACTCCTGGGGAGGGGGAGGGGTGTCACTGAATAAAATCACACATTGCAGCAGGTGAAGTCCTGTGCAAGACTTTAAAGCACATACATCATCATCCCTCGATTTACTTGCATTTACACAGCGTTTTTTCACTACAACGCGATTTTCTAACATCATTATTTGATTTACACTCACATCTGCTCGATACAATGCACACTTCTCAACAAAAAAAAAAAAAATCTGTGTGGTTCCTGCATTTATATGTGAAGTTACTGGTTCAGATGCCAGTCTACCATAGGGAATTTAGATGCACACACACACACACACACACTCACTCACTCACAGACTACTGTGTGTTGCTCCTAGTCAGCAGTCTTAACACTTACTGACTGCACCACATATTTCATAAACCAAAAACACCCTCCCTATGCACAGTATTCTGCAATGTAATGTGGATCTGGAGAAATTACATAACCACATTGTTTCATTAACTGACTTAGTTTTGTCCTTTTCAGCAGCTGTTGCCAAGAAAGGTGTCACTGAGACCAGCAGGTTCCTTGTGTGCCCACAGCAGCAATGGAGTAACTCACTGCAGGCAAACAAAAATGATCAGTGAAGCAGCTGTGAAGGAAGCATGGAAGGTAATTGTTCTTTTCAAGAAGGTGTGCAAGAAGGTGAAGTGATGTACTCTAATATCTTTTACTGTATGCGTGTGAAACCAGGAAGTTTGCAAGACATAGACTGTTGATGGACCGCAATGCTATGAAATTATTTAGTTACTGGATTTTTTATATTGCTGATAAAGCTTCTCATCCTTAACTTCCTTGCCCATGACCCCACCTGCATCCCATTACCAGCCACCCTGTCCATATCTCCACAGTGTTAAGGAAACATTCTCAGGATCTTCAAATCCTTGTTTCCCTTCTTTTCCGAACGCTTTCCATTCTTTACAATCAATTTTCTGCATAACATAGGCAGAATAGTTTATATTATAGCTGTTAGTCTGTATTCTCCACCAAAACTGTAGTGTCAGAAGCCACCATCTCCTCAGTTCTCATTCTTCTTGACCTCTGTCCTGGGTTTATCATGGTCAACCATCTGACTTATTACACTAGAACAGCTTAGCATGGAGGGTCCCATTCATTTTCAGTCTTATGAGTTAGATCTTCCCACTTTTTGTTTTGGTCACAGCTCCCTCATGTGTTGCTTTTCCTGCTTTAGAAATGTGAACTGACAAACCGGGGGACTCAAACAAACATGCTGTGCCGAATGCAATTTTATATGTTTTGGAGGAAAACGTCTGCTAAACACATCGGTGTGAACAGCAGGTTAGAAGGTTGGGGTGAATAGAGGGATGCATCTTTGAGGTACATTGTTTATAATCTGTCAGAAATCATAAACCCAGAATGCATCTTGTATCTGTTGTGATACCAGGAAGAGGTGCAACCAAATCACATACCTGCCAGACAGAAAGAGATGAAGGATGTTAGGTAGGTGAGATACGTGACATCAAGTCACATTCAGCTCATGGCAACCACTTTCCTGGGGGTCATGGTAATGGAGGGTACAGAGGTTGTTTATGTTACCTTCTCACACGTTTTCATCCTGTAGCAGAAAGGCATGCTGCCACCTGGCACCATGGCCTGTATTTATCCTGAGTTAGAAGAGGGGCACGGAAAATCATAACAGTCCCCTAACACCTGGGCCTCAGCTTTTTTGAAATTTTCCCATTACAGATCACCGTGCACCAAAATGTGCAGATACAGGGCCAGTTTCTTTCCCCACGCTGTTACAACCACGAACAGCTGATATGTTTGACAGTCTGTACAATATCCCCCCTTATAATAATATTCTTCTTATAATAATGTTTATTCTTATTCTCCTGCACTGTCATGCATCTTTGCACTTGTTATATGTTTGTATGTGTGTGTGTGTGTGTGTGTGTGTTGTGTTGTCTTACATACACTGAGAGTCATTGAGAACAGAAATTAAATTCCATGCATGTATTGGCACACTTGGCCAAATAAATCTGATTCTGATTCAGCAGAGAGAGGAAAATCCCTTTTCAATGCAGATATCAGTCCCAAAAGAGCGTTTCTGTAAGATTTTAGAGGGATTCCTGAGACTGCCTGATGCCTTGTCTGTTTGGGCCAAGTCTGGCAGGCCTATAAAGAAGGATCAGCCACCAAGAGCTTCCTAGAAAGCATCAGTTCCAGGCCTGCACTTGGCATGGGTCCTGCTAAACTGAACACAGCAAAGAGGCACTTGTAATATTTTGTAGATTCACAGAAGTAACTTTATTTGCCTTTGTTGCTTTTTGTCTGGCTCCTTATCATGAACTAACCTTCCATGCGTTCAAAAGGTTCAAAAGTTTTCACACAACTTGGTTCTCGGGGGTCTCTACTGTCCACCAAGCTCCTCCTTCACAGCAAAGTTGCTATCCTGAGAGGGTACCTGCAAAATAACTGATCTTCTATGCATGTAGATTAAATCACAGACCTGGCTTTCAACTATCAACTGGACATTGTACTGACAAATGTAATCATTTGCATTTGAGTAGCAGCCCTTGGTTTTGGGTGTATTTGTGCATTCATTCATTCATATCTAAATTTGTTTATTCATGCCAGTTACAGTAGGAGCAATGCTTTCAATGTGGGCCCTTTGATTCCAAAGCAACATCTGTAAGGACTATGCTACCTGCTGCTTTTTTGATAGGGAAGCTACACTTATTTATTTTTTTTTTTACAAGTGGATCCCGCATATCTACCCGTTTTTAGGTGAATAAATCACAACAGAGTAAACTCTTGTGTGATATTTATCGCATAAGTTTAAAATTATCTGCTGTTTGAAGTTGGAGACAAGTAGATGAGGCTTATTTATTAAAAAAAAATTAAATTATTGACCTTGCTAGAGGGGTAAATGGTAGTAATGATTATAGAAATCCCCCAAAAATGTATTTGTTTCATTTATTGGGGAACAGAGCTACATTTTTTTTTCAACATTTTAACTATGCCATTTTCTAAAAATCATAGAATTACAAAAAATGCTCTGTACTTTATTTCTTAAATTGCAGCTTATTTTTTCTGTCTGGGTTATTTTTTCTGTCTGGGTCATGCAATTTCCAAAGTCGTCCACCATTAATCCATCATAAAAGTCAGTGAGGTGTGGGGGGAAAAAACAACTAAATGCAAGCAGCACTTTTCAGCAGAAGAGTTTGTGTAGCAGTGTTGCATTTACAAAGAGGCTGCTTCTTGTATTCAGAAACGAATGACCTATCTTCATGGGCAATGAATACATCCTCAGCATTACAAAGTAAACATTTTATTCATGATTCTTCATCACAGTCCCTGAATTTGTGGAGGAGGTCTTGTATGGCTGGATTGACTCTGGCTGTGAAGTTCAGTTACAGCATGACATTAAGCAGAAAATGGGGCCACATTTAGAAAAATTCTTCAGCAAACCCTAAATGTCTTGTGTCCAGACTGAATTTGTACTTGTGTAGGGTCTGTCTGTCTGTCTGTATGCCTGTCCCACCCATTGTGGAAACCCCGTCTGGTTCACAAGTATATTTCTCTGGTACTTTTTGTTGTTGTGGGTTTAGTCTGTAGTTGTTGGTTTGGCTGCTGTGTCTTCTCCCCTCCCCCAGTCCCCGATATATATCCCTTTTCCCCAAATACCTATGAACAATGTAACCTGCAAAGCATTTCCATAGAAACTCAAAATACGCACATTTATGATTTATATATTAAAATGGTTAAAATCCTTAAGCATAATAATTATTGCGCTTTCATAACTAATAAAATTATAGCTTGCACTCCAAACCGTGCATCAAAAACAGCACTTTAGCAGAATTGCTGGGACCCTGGTTTCCGCCTGGGGGTGAACTTCGTATTGCGTTAAAAGTAAATATAAATTAATATAAAATAATATACAATTGTAAAATACATGTTGTTATTATTCCTTTTTAACTTATTACGCTTAGGAAAATAAAAGAAAACGCTAGAAAGGGATTGGCGTGTTTTAAACTGCGTCCAATTCTGTATCACAGCAGTTACTCAAGGTTTCGCATTTTAAATTTCACTATGAATTGGCCATTTTTATGCAAATAAAAGTCTTAATCACATCTGTGCCTGTTTGTATGGGGCCGCATCTGAGACGGGGCGTCTGAGGAGTCCCGGGGACGCCTTGGCCGAATCCTTAATAGGAGCAAGAGGTGACAATTTGGGGACCGCAATTCTTGCAGGTGTGTAACCCCGCCCACGATGAAACTGAATAAATTACTCTGCCAGCAGGGTAAATATCAGTATTTTACCCTCACACAGGTCTCGCTTACTCCGTGCGCTCCTCCTCAGCCTTCAGGGATCCAGCAAGACTTCGTTTTGTCAGCTTGCACCACGATTAAGGTAAGTTTGACAAATTGCATCCGAGGAGCAAGTTTTGCTCATTCCTTCACCTTTTGCTTAAAACTGTCGATTCAGATAGCGTTTCACTGTATGGCGTACCTGCTTACCATGTATGTGACAAAGATTCAAATAAATCTCTTTGAATCTTTGAATCTCGAGCCACTTTCGACGCAATCGGTAACCGACTGTTTGTGTGGTTTTTTTTTTCTTTTTTTTTTCTTTTTTTTCCCCCCAGGATGGAGAAGGTGGGTCAAGCGTTAGAAGAGCTGCTGGTCGCAGCCCAGCGCCAGGCTTGCCTCACCTTGGGGGTTTACGAATCGGCCCAACTGATGAATGTGTAAGTATTTTGCGCTTCGTTTGCGGGAAGGGAAAACGCGGGCAAGTGGTAGGAATTGGTGCACTTTTAATGCAAGTGAAAGTCAATGAATTAAATGGGAGGGAAAGTTGGGAAAGGTTGCGGAAAAGTTTCCAGCGCTCATGCGGCCTTGCGCTCCTCACCCCAGCGACCCGGACAGTGTGGTGCTGTGCCTTCTGGCCACGGATGAGGAGGACGAGGACGACATCGCGCTGCAGATCCACTTCACCCTCATCCAGGCCTTCTGCTGGGACAACTGCATCAACATCCTGCGCGTTTCGGGCTTGGGGCGCCTGGCGCAAGTGCTTGGCGAGCCGAGCACCGCCGACAGCAACGCCAACGAACCCAGGGACCTGCACTGCATCCTGGTCACGGCAAGTCACAGCGCCGCGACAATTTTTCCCACTGTTTTTTATTTAAATAAACACGGCTAGCTTATGTAACGGATAGATGCACAACTCTGTCCTATAATTTCTTACGCGCGTTTGAGACCTTCAACTTGGCTTCTCGTCCCGCAGGAACCTCCTGCCGGCACGGCGAAATGGGCGACGCTGACCGAGGTGAGCAGCTACTGCGAAGAAGGTCGCCGCCGGTACCAGTGGGCTCCACTCCTGGCCCTGAGCGAGCGCTGAGCGAACCCGCTCTGCGAGGAAACAAATGCCGTCGCCCTGCTGTCGCACAGCGGACGGGAAAAGCAGGACAGGTGGGGGAAGACCGGGAAGGGACACGTGTGACAAGTGGCCGTCGCGGGCCTGGGGGGGACCGAACTGGCTGGGCGAACGGTCCGGTGCCGCAGTGATCGTCGTTTTTATGCTACTGAATGGTTTAACTCAGGCGATTTTAAAATTGCGACAAAAAAGGGATTCCGAAAATGACCCCAGAAAAATGTTTTCAGACAAACCTTTTTATATTTTTGCAATAACATTGCGACCAAGACATGCAGTCACGACATTTAAGCTAATTTCATGTCTACAGTCGGTGAAAGACATTTTGAAAATAGTATGAATTTACTTACTACTGTATTTTTAAAGTTGTTTGAATACTGAGAAAATTTCTTGTACCAAATGACTTTAAGAAAGTTTTTAATGCATAAGCTGAGAACTTCGACTATGTCTTATTTTTTTACATTTTGTATGACAAATAGCATTAATAAAGACATAAAGCGTTTTACACGGCTTCTCTTTGGTTGTTTTATTCTGACATCAAAACGCACACAAATACAACAGTGTTGTATGCAACTTTGTGTCCAAAAAAGATTTTCTACCTTGAGCCAATTCAATAAGCATTTCACCTGTTTGTCAGGGACATTTGATGACATCTCCAACATGACCGTTGCTCTTTGTTTGAAGAGCAACAGCAAATTGCATATTGCATACACTGGGTTGTGAGCAAGGAAGGAATTTACATATATGCTAGGCGCACTTGAGGTGCACTGTGGTTTTCCCACAGTGAACCTGGTCTGCGGCCAATGTATGCCACGCTGGGTTGTATAACATTTCCACAGAGCAGGTTCACTGTGGGAAAACCACAGTGCACCTCAAGTGCACCTAGCATATATGTAAATTGGGCCTTGCTTGTGATCACACTGGGTTGTAAGACCAACAAAGGCAGGTTATAGTCTGTGGATGCGCCATACAAAAAGAACAATTAACATCCATCAAGTTCCCGAATTTACTAATAAAATGTTTAACGGGGTAAATTGTCCGTAAGATTTTTAAAGAAATGTCCCTAACCTTATTTGTCAGCAAAAACTTGTGAGGCAGCAGGCAAACTTTGTCCCAGGCAATATTAGCTGCAAAACAAGTCCAGTAAGCACTAATATAAGGTACAGAAACCACCTTTCTGAAACAGAGCATGGGTAGCTCTGTTACTGCTCCCTGAGGAATTTTTTAACTAGCAAATGTGTGCGGACAAAGTCAGTTTGCAGGATGTAGACATGTAAAGTCAAGAAAATGACGATCTGATAAAATGACAAGAAAAAAATGACGATTAGCATCAGCTTAACTTGCTAAGGTTTGTATTTGATGAATATGATCCAACATCCTATCGATTTACAGCATGGCATTACGGCACCAAGGCTCTGCCTTGAAACAATGATGGTTCGTAAGGAATGACGTACAATGATGTCATGAGTTCTTTGTCGCCGTACAATATATGCTTTGAGAGTTTTATTTATTAATTTACTTATTTATTTATTTAACGGATTTGGAGGAACGCGGTAGTAAAATAAATACAAATAAAGGTAAGCGTGAGCTCGTGTGGTTTTTCATTTGCGTAAATTGCGGCCCCATTCGTGCCGTTTCTGCTCAAGAACGGAGTCTCCGCACCGATAGGGGGCGACATGTCATTTCCGCAGAGCAGGTTCACCGCCGGAAAACGACTGCACCTCGAGTCACGTGACGTCGGGCCCGCTCGCGGGAATTTAAGCTGTGCGGAGGAGTGTCGCGTGCCGATGTTTACGGCGCAGCGCAGTTATGGCCGAACGCTGCGGTGACATTGTTTACCGAAGCGCTGAAAGAGAAGTGAGTTCCTTGCGTGTTGAAACGTGGACATATTTGTTGGCTAGGCTCGTATTACATGTCCAGTTAGTGTGCAACTGTTGGTGTGCAGTTTTGTGTAACAAACGAACAGCGTTGGACTGACAGCCATTACGTGTCGTGTGAACCAGGGAGTTTTGGCAGAGGCGCTCGCAGATGACGATGCAGCCTTGGTGAAAGCCTACGAGAAGGCGCTTAAATCTTTCCAGGTAGGTCGGTAGTACACAGGTAAAATCCGGTGTTCCGTGGTTACATAGATGTGCTGCAGTAATGAAAGCCCCCTGTATGAATATGGAGATCATGAAGGTTTTCCATCTCTGTGGTGTCTACATGGGCAAGTCGGTGAAAGACACGTTTCTCGTTGAATTGCGTCTTTCCTCTGTTTATCTTGTTGAAATGTAATAGAAAAAGAGAAACTAACAGCAGCCACCACAAGAATAAATAGCATATGTATGCTGTCAAATGTTACATTCAAAATATACAAAAATTGAATATGAATGACCATGGGTTTGGAATGGGAAGTTCAACAAGCACATATGGGTGTGATGCTCAGGTGTCCACACACTTTTGGCCATGCAATGTACCTAAAATGCAAGGGTGCTAGTAATTTTGATCATAACTGTACTTGCAACACATTCTGTCCTTAAAACATGAAGAACTTCATAATGACACAGCTTTGCATTTGTGCAAAGGCATAGTGATTTAGGTATTAAAGATATCAAGAGCTACAAGATTTACTAATGGTGAACTGTTGTAAACCGATCATCCATTTTTGTTGCCAGAGTTTGAAAGGTGCTCATTTTCTTTCAGGGCACCAAAAGTGCAGATAATCTTAAACAGGAAGAGGAAGAGTTTTTGGAGTTCAAGCACCATGACAAAGAACCTGATGATTGCACGGTGGTGACGGAGGTATGGATATAAGCAGTTACTCTGTTTACAGTATATATTTTATTGCTTCTAGATGGACCATTCAGACCTCAATTCATAGGTTGTGAAGTTTCAATTGTTTGACATTGTTTTTCTGTAGTTGTATTAAAATGTGTAGCTTTTTTCCACATAAAATGCAGGTAAATTTACACTCTAGTATGTTTGTACTGTTTATTTAAAGTGCCAAAAGCAGTGATCCATGTAAAAGTTGCTTCATTGCAGCAACAGTGGGCAGTGGGGTCACGGTGCCTTGCCAAATGGTCAGAGGATGGACTGCTGTACCCCGCAGTGCTGGTCTGGGTAAAGGAACAGCGCTGCCAAGTGAAATTTGATGGCTATGGAAATGAAGAGGAGCTGCATCTGTCTGAATTACTACCTGAAGTGGTGGAGCAACCTGCGAACAACCAGCAGGTGAGCTGCCTAAATGGGACTCTTACATATAATTTATTTAGCTTAGGTTATTTTATATTTTCCCCTAGCAGCATGGTTGTGTAAGTGCTCCAGCATGAATCTACTTGTGCTATAAAGAGTCGATAGAGATATGAAACAAATTGTAGAATGCCAGCCGGGTGGTATAAGTAACAGTTTAGTGAAAACAGAAACAATGAAATGTACAAAAAAAATAAAAAAGACCAAAAGAGGAAACATTAGTATTTATTTAACAAAAACAGTTTAGTAGTGTAATTCATTATAATTTTTCATTATACTTATACTATTTATGGTTTTTTCCAGAGTAATGTGGATAAAATATCTAAAAAAAAAAAAAAATACAAGCCCAGTTTTTGTAAACACTATGAAGTTAACTAATAGTGAAACTTGGGTGTTTTGATGCTAATGTTATTATGGTGGGGACTTGAGGTTAATGCTTTTACATTCTCTACTCTAGTTTAAACTCTTTTCACTATTTTTTTTACGCCATTGTAATTATCATGAAGAATAATTTCCAAAGAATAAAAACCTTTCAGGGTTTCTGTTACTGTTTATTGTACCTTTTTTTTTCTTAGATTAACTGCTTTCTTAAAGGGGCTGTGGACACTGTCACACTACCTTATTAGTGTATACACTTTTGTATCATAGACATGAATATGTTATACACTGTTTGGTTGGTAGTTCTGACTGTATTAATCCAGGATTTCAATGAAATCAGTTTTTTCCAAATTCATTAATCTCCTTACTTTGGTCTCATTATAATGTTGTGTAATTTTCTGGTTATAAAAGGCTCCAGGGAAAGAAAACAGAAGAGTGACTTCTAAGGGTGTCTCTCCTTGTTGGTGCAGTGGACGGTGGGTGCGCAGTGCCAAGCTGTATGGTCAGGTGACGGATTGACCTACCCGGGAGTGTTGGTGTGGGTTGAAGGCCACCGAGGTCGAGTGTTGTTTGATGTCTACGGAAATGAGGAGGAGCTTGAGCTGAGTGCCTTGCTACGTCCACAAGAGCAGGAGCTTAACGTTAACACTTTAACAGAGGTAACTGGAATATCCATTTTGTTTAGCAGGCAGGTGACACCACTAAATCACAAGTTCATACCTTCCTTGCCTCTTTCTGCTTTGCTTTTCCTAGTCACTCAAGGAACTGTACCCTAACACTAAATGGTACTGTGCCCTCTGTCTCCTCTGGCAAGGCCTGGCAATGTGACCCGGATGGCAGCAGCAGCTCAGATTGGAGGAAGATGGAGAAGCAGAAGATATTAGCTAGCAAAGAAGACTTCTCCACTACCCTTCTGTCAAGCTGCTCTAGTGTAAGCATGAGCGTTGTTCCTCCCCATATCAACATCTCTAACCTGTATTCACCTCCTAAACCAAAGATGTAAGCTACCCAAGGTTTTCCAGTTGCAAAAAGATTTTAAAGTCTATCTTGAGCTTTAGCAGGAGCCAATGCAGAGACATAGGGGGATTGATATGAGTAATATAATCATACTTCCTGGTTTCTGACATTTCTAGTTGTACTTTTTAGTATGCATTATACATAGCAGTGTCTGGCCTCCCTGGCAGTAAAACACTGCAACTGCCAAGTTTACTGTACACAACTTCACTCCTTTAGGCCATGAACAGAAAAAAAATCTTACATTGTGCTGTTAGTGACCAGGAAATGTCTCAGCCAGAGAATTTACTTCTAATTCCTCAGGTTTAATAGGTATATTGAGACTTGACTTTGGCATAGTACTTTTTTTTTTTTTTTTTTAATTTTGCTTGATCGGGTTAAGTAGATGTGTTGTATGGTTCAAACAGTGTTAGACTGAATCGATTATCTACAGAGATCAGTATCATCATAAATTGTGTTAACAGCTGATTTCCCGGTTCTGGTAGTAAATGCTTCAAAGTAATAAATATAGTGGGTAAGTATCATCTTTTACTGTTGAAGTTTTGAGATCTGTCCCTTTAAAAATAAGTGGGATGACTAAGCCATGAATACTTATGGTTGGCAGTGACCGTCACTATCATTTCTACAAATGTGAGCTCTTGTATGGAACTGTTTCTGCAGTTTTTAGGCAACTCCAGGTGTGTAGGATTTGTTTGAGTTTGTTTATCAGTAAATATGTGTTCGTGTACGTGTGATGGTGGCAGGATACAGATGAAGGTCAAAGCTGTGAGTGCTGTGACATGGCGAAAAAGCAGAGGAGGAAGAAAGGAAGCCCAAAGGCACAAGAGAGAGACACGAAGGAAGGAGCTCAGGCCCCATTCTCCTTGTCTCCGGTATTCCCTCCTCCTCAGCCCCCCTCTACAAAGCACACAATCTCTGAAAAGCTCAGCGTTGTCATACTGGTCACCAGACAATGTGGAAAATCCAGATGTACAGGAAAATACAAGTATTAAGTGAGCAGGTGATACTGAAACAGTGAGATTGTTCACCATTCACTCAGAAATATATCGGCATTAATGAACAAACCTTACAGCTCCATCTCAATGAGGTGTAACGCCATCAATTGTTGCTTATGATGTTCAAAAGGACTCCAGTGTGGATACTGCTATCAATTATGTCATGAAAAGATTCTTGATGTTAAGAATTTTAATTTTTTATAATTTTTAAAGCAGGTCAACATTTAACGTGGTTTTAACATTTACTGAAATTTTCTGTTGCAGAGGTGTTTTCCTTTTTACATGAAGTGGGGGGAGATTATTCTTATATACATAATTTCTTTGAATTTAGAGAGTGCTTTCCATGGAGTATTTTGAGAATTTTTTTTTTTTTCCTTCTCCAGAGATATCTGTCATTCCCTCCACCCCCTACTGTCTTACCTCCACGAAGCAGGGCAGATGAGAGCGTGAGTGGGATGGACTCAGACATTGCTGATCTCTCCAGCATGCTTCTCTCCTGGTACCTTTGTGGCTACCACTCCGGCTACTACATGGTTAGGAACTAAGCTTGCATCCCCAGCACCTCTTTCATTACACTGTATCGTTTTGGTTAATATCTGCCCTCGTGCTCTCTGCCTGTCAGGCCATTCAGCAAAGCAAAGATAGGAATGAGAAAGTGAAAGAAAAAGGCAAAGCCAACTGCAAACATGGAAGCTGCCAACCCTGAGAAAGGTAGTTATACTTTTGCAATTTGATTGTTTGGTCCTTTTTTATGTTTTCCAGAGTGAGGAATTGATTCTGATACATGGTTAACTCATCTTCTCCTCCCTTTGTTTTTGTTTTCGTTTTCAGCTGGCCCATCAGCATCACAGGGAGGGGCAATTAATGTCACAAGGAGAGACTGTACATTAACGGATAGAACATGCACCAATATTAGACAGGATCTAGAATCTGTTTTTTTTCTCAAGTGTCTCATATCAAAAGGACAAGACATGGGTGGTGTCCGAGAGAGAAATGAAAAGGAAAAAAAAAAGATCTGTACAATTCTTTAACGTAAGGAACCATTTTATATTTTTTTGCAGTTCTTTAAATTGAAATGAACTCAAAATATAATGTCTCACATTTTTCACAGAAAACAAAAAAGCTGAAAATGCTAGTGTACTGTAATGAAAAGGAAAAATATTAAAATACAAACTGCTTATGAGTTAGTGTCTTGTCACTGTTAAGTATTGATGTATAAGTTTTCTTTCATTTTCTGTTCAACAAAAGAAGTTTAATTTCTTAGGGGTAAACCTATCCTGTCACTCGAGTGTGAAAATCAGAATTGTTCCGTGTACAAAATGAGTCACCTTGTATGTTGGATTCTGTGCCTCCTCTTCAACTGTCAATATTGGACTTGCCAAAAAATCACTGACGTGGAGCAAATGGGCTTTATTCTGAAGGTTGGATGCCTGAAAGTGAGCTGATCTGCCTTAAGGTCTTTGCTGGTGAGTTTTATGCCAATGGAGCTTGAAACAAATGTGATATTAATCTGTTTAATCACTGCAGATGTATTTTTGTGTGGCAGGAGGTCAAAGTTTGCCAAAAAAATGAGTGGTATTAGGAGCAGTGACCTTAGGGGGCAGCGGACTGAAGGGTTGTGTCCTTCCTGACTTGACTGACGATGTCAGTGACGCAAATCCAGGCCAGGGTGTAGCTTGCAGATTGGAACATGGAACTGGTCAGATCAGGGTCAAGTACACACAAGATGAGAGGAGATGGGTTCCAGGTTCAATCTGTATAATAAATCTGTGTAATTAGGCACCAGCACTAATGTTGCCATAGTAACAGCATCCGATTTTTGAAAGTGCTCTTTCTGCTGAACTTACCTGGGAAGTCAGTGCCTCCGACTGACCAGTAGGATAGAAATTTTGTCACATGGATGGGCAGCTGGGAGAAGGAAGTCAATGTGGGGAGAAAATCCTCTTTCTTGTGTCTTCAGTCACAAAGGAGACACTTTGAGATGTATTTGAGGTCAAGCACTTCAATACCATTCCCCAATGTTCTTCATGACACGTTCATGCAATTCTGCCAGTAAAAATGCATTAAGTTATAGGAGTGTTCTTCCAGGTTTATTTTAAAATGAATCACATACATAGACTAAAGCTGATTAAAGAAATTATTGTTTAAGCTGTCTTTAATGGGGGCAAAACAACACGTACAGTAGTCTGTGTGCATATACTATCATGACAAATACAAAGTTGAAAATGTTTAGTATCAGAAGAACACACGAAAGGGGTGAAAATGTGTCTCGGTGGCACATGCAAACGTATTGACCGCCAGCCACCACAAAACAGTCATTTTGAGATCTGAATGTGGGCTGCGTGTTGAATCACAACGTGTGCGTTTTTTACCTGTAATTTTATCAACTAAGTTTAACGCACTTTTTTACAAT
Source organism: Heterotis niloticus (assembly GCA_018136845.1). Taxonomy (NCBI): domain Eukaryota; kingdom Metazoa; phylum Chordata; class Actinopteri; order Osteoglossiformes; family Osteoglossidae; genus Heterotis; species Heterotis niloticus. Next base: position 10,099,174 of record CM030899.1, on the reverse strand, counting down.
TTGAAACTCTTTATTTTGGTTAAAATAATTTTTTCTTTGATTAAAGAACATCTTGAGCCTTTCCAGATCGCCTCGGGTCTTTGCTTTTGCGCATAAGAGCGCCTATGAAATGTTGGAACGGCTGAAGACGGTGTTGAGTTAAGGACGTTCTTCGTAGTTTTCAATCCAAACGTTTTGCATGAAATTTAAGCTGTGCAAAGCTGCGCGTTGAATTAAAGTAAATGTGGGGGAAAAAACACCGACGATGACAAAACCACAAACATTGCAACCCCAAATGGCTGTTTGCCCCTGGCTTCGAGGCTGAATGTGGTCTCGTCGTGACCTCAGCCTTCTTATGAATATTGCAAGCGCTGCTGCGAGCGGCAGCCATAAAGGGCGGCCGCGGACGCCTGGGGGACACTGACCCGAGAGTGGAGCGGCCAGCCCGCCCGCCCCCCAGCGCAGCTGCACTCTCAGCACCATGGCCAGCGGCCGGCTGCTCCTGCTAGGCGTCTCCTGCTCCGTCCTCCTGCTCCTGGCCGGTGGCGATGAGTCTCTGGAGCCCCGGTCGCCGGAGAACCCCGTGAAGACCCAGGAGGAGAAGGAGCTGGTAGGCATGTGCGGCAGCTGGGGGTTCGCTTTCATTTCTGCAACTGTTTAAACATCTCGAGCGAATTCTCCTCGAATGCTTTTCCCGCAGATTGAAGCTTTGCAAGAAGTTCTGGAGAAGCTGAAGAACAAGCGAGTGCCCTCGGCGGAGAAGAAGCTAGGCTGGGTTCCATCGGTAAGCGCCTCGCATTACTGCTTGCATGCAGCTTGCGGCTCAGAAATGAGACGCGGGCGAACGTCTAACGGTGGCCCTTGCCGTCCGCGCCCGTGCAGTGCGACGCCGGCGAGCAGTGCGCCGTCCGCAAGGGCGCCCGGATTGGGAAGCTCTGCGACTGTCCGCGGGGGACCTCGTGCAACTTTTCCATCCTCAAGTGCTTGTAGGGGAAGAAAGGAGGCGGCGGTGACTTTTCTCCATCCTTCACGGCGTCGTGAAAGCATTGCTTTTCCGTTCTAGTCATGTTAAAAGTATGTACAGTGAAACACAGCGATGACCTAAGCTGTCCTTTATAACCACCGGAAGCCAATTGCACAGAAAGGCAGTCTTTGGACTGAAATGGGGGGGAAAGGGATTAAAATGTTATCTTGACTTCTAGGAAAATCTTTATTTTATAAGTATTTCTGTATGATTTAAAAGGTGGCATCCAGGTTACCGTAAAGGTTTCTGTGGTTCCCTGTATACATTAGACATTCTTTTTCCTTCATTGTTCTGACTTATAGATTTTTACTGTGAGAATAAGGTAGTAAGAATCTTATATCTCGTTTATTATTATCTTATAAGAATGTCTGTTGAAATGTTCAATTTTTATTCGTGCATTTTCCATTGAACCCCTTCAATAACAATTTGATAACCTTGTTTAACGTCTCTGTGAGGTTTTTCTGCGTCCAATTGTACTTGCTGTCCAAAATAGTAATTGTTTATGAAAAAGCTCACTGGCAATAGAAGAACTGATGCAAGTGTGTGATTTAAAGAACAACATCAAATCAAATTTAGCACTTACTCCAGGAACATTATTATTTGGTAAACAGTTTTAAAGACAACATTTCAAGTTAAAACGGGAAAACATACATTTGGATACGGATTTAAAAAAAAGTTTCACTACAATTTCTGTGTTTGCTGTGTCTACGTGCAGTTTATAAGCTCCCATCTGACTTTCTATTCTTTATAGTTTCCATAAATGTGCAGTATGAAATAATTTCCAGTCATTTGAATATGTATTTTTTAGAAGAGGCCTAACTGCCAGAAAAAGGTAAACTGTGCTGGAACAAAAGGGGGGGGGGGTGTCATTTTCAATGATAGAATTTTGTATGAAATTAAGCACCATACAGATAAATTTGTGAAAAAACATAGACCAGGAATTTGTAAGTGGTCTTTGTCCCACAGCTTAAGTTAGAGAACAGCTTAAGTTAAAACCACAGCTTAAGTTAAAATCACTGTATGTGTAAAAACTTTTCAGACAACATTTTAGAAAAAAGAAATACATGACCATCGATGGTTAACTCTGTAAAGCAGCAGCAAAGACTGCAGAAACTGAAAATAGATTAAAACTGAAGCTGTATTCTTCCTAAGGCAGTACTGGGTGCTATGGAGATCAGGGCTACTGCCCTGCATGCTGAAGGTTCCTGGTTCAAACTCCACCTCTGCTGAAGTACCTTCAAGTGAAGTTAACCTGAATTGTACCCCTAACAACAGGCTGCTTTGTGAATAAGTAAAGAATTATAACACTTTAATAAGTGTTATAATTCTTTACTTAATTCTTTAATAAGAAAGAATCATAATGAACTCATTTAAATACCAAAGTAAAGTGCAGGGTGTAAATCTGACCCTCAACAATTATTAGAAATTTGGGACTTGTGGAAAGCTCACATCTATAACATGAGTAAAAAAATGTATATAAATGTGGAGGAAATACAAACCCGCACTGGAGGAGCATTAGAGCTCCAAAAAATTATGTCTGTGTGCACAGTCTGTGTTTATTATGCTTTCCAACCACAACCCCTCGAAAACCCAGCAGGCCAGACGCCCGAACCCGGCCTCCTGTTGCCAGGACCCACCGCTAAGGGGCGCTGCGATTCCTATATTTTGAAAGAACAGCATTTCAAAGTCACATGTAAGAGTTGAAAACATTTTATCGAAAACAGCAAACAAACACGATTAAGTTGAAATTCAACCCATTGCTAGATCTCTTTCCAAGGCTATGATGTGACAGCCGTATATCCACGTGTGCATGGATAGTGTTTTCATTTATGCTTAATTTCTCTGAAACTATGTCTCCGTAGCTTTTCAACATGCCAAGGCATGTAAAAATATGAGAAGTCATAAAAACAGCTATCAGCTGATGTAGTTGTATTGCTGTCTAAAACATAGGAAACTAAAGATACATGTTAGCTACTAAAAAGGAGCGAAACCCCCTTTCCAGTTCAAGCCAATCCAGTCGAGAGGGCTGTAATTTGAAACTCGAATGGGGTCGAATAGCGATCAAAAAAGACACCCGAAACGAAGCAAAAACAAGTCAATTCGACTTGTCGAACTCTATCCCATTTCCTGCATTCTCTTCTTTTAACTTCGCAAAAAAAAAGCATTTTAACCGGGCACTATTTTAAGTGTAAAAAAAGTAGGATTTTGCAGGATTCCATTGGTCGTGCGCCCTGCCCATCGACTGACGCCCCGCCCTTTTTTTATAAACCACGGCTGTGTGGCTGCAACATCATTGACCAAACTTTTCAATATGGCGACACGGTCGTCTGGAGAAATGGAAGTGGCAGAAAATACAGCCCGTGTTTCGCACCCTGGCTTCAGCAGCGACAAATACTCTCTGCTCGTCATTGTTGGAGAGCACAATCGCCCCGGCCAGGTGGAATACGTGGTCGAAGAGATAGAAAGAGGTAAATGGCGCGTTTCTCCGTATGAATCACTAACGTGCTTCTCGCCTCACCTCCCTTGGTTCGTAGAAACGCGAGGAGATGCGCCGTACAGACAGGTTACAGGGCGTTTGGGAGCCGACAGAGGTGGGGAGCTGTGTAATGGCTGAAGGACGGCGTGCTTTCCAGAAAGTCGCGGTTTTTCTGAGGCAACGAACGGCCGCCACTTTTCGCGCACGGAAAATGGGAGGGGTGGCCGCGTGCGCCACTCTGGCTCAGCCCGCGGTTTGCCCCGCAGTTGGTTTGCTCGCCTGCCTTAGCGTTTACCCGAGCACTAACTTGTTAACTGGTTAGCAGGTTTGGGAAGGATTTCTGCCGCAGTGGGCTTCTACCCACGCTTCTTTGTGCGTGTTCGTCCCGCGGCGGCCGCGCCCAGCTCAACGTGGACAGACCGCGCCGCTTTTTCTGCTGCACGGAGCCGTCTGTCGCGCTTCGCTCTCGCCAGTAACCAAGGAAACGCCTTTAAATATAGAAATGCTTTGACGGGAAGCCCGAACCTTCACACACTTGTTTATAGGTGTGTTATTACAGCCTGTGCTCTCCTCCTCCATAAAACAACCATTGGACACCTCAGTACATGGCAGAATAAATGCAGTTGTGTGTGTGGTGGGGGTTTTGCACAGAAAACAACTAGTTTATATACATATACAGCTCTTAATCCTCTGGGCAGTGTAGTAATGTTTGTGTTGCCTTTGCCTTGACATCCTTCATGTTTAATTCGGATGTCTCCCATCTCATATACAGTGTAGTATGTTTTTACATACAGTATATCTGCGCTTAATGTGTTTGTGGTGGAGTATGAGGTGTGCAGTGTTCTTCGTAGAACAAGTGCGTTGCTGTAAATTTGTTTTTGTTCTCCACTAGGCCTTCTCACATTGTTTGGATGTGCAATGTTCTTATTTATTTTATAGTTACACTTCACTGCATGCTCCTGTAAGAATACTGTGCTGTAGAAATAGAGGAAACATTGTGAAGTTCATTGGTGGCCTTTGCAGGTTGCCTCGCACACAGATGTCGGCTAAATAGAGGTTGCTGGTTAACGTTTTAATTTTTAGATTTTGTCTTTGTAAGGCAAATGCCAAAAATGGCTATGAGTTAAGGTGTGAATACTTTGATGTCAGTCTTGCACATGCATTATTGCTAATGGGTTAGTTGTGATCTTGTCTTTTAACACTGAGGACAGTTTGAAAGTCTCACTTTTGGAGCTGAGATGACGGCAGACTGAAGTATAACAAATGTACCGAGCTTGAAATGAAAATGTAGTTTGAAGAAATGCTACTATTTTACTTGCTTAGGTATATATTTAACTGATGGCACAACTTATGGAAATGGGTAGCTATTTATTAGCTTTGTTTCAGCAATCTTACATTGTATTAAAGAATTCAAACAATGCCATCTCTTAGCGTTTCACAGCTCACACTTTAATGCAGTTATTTGATACTTTTGCATTTCCTCTGTTTTATTTCTTGGAATTGTTGGTATAACAGTTTGCATGGAATTTTAGGAATATGTGATAAGCACTCCTGTATATAATGATTTGAGTGATGACCAGAATTTCTCTGGGTCTCTTCTACTTTTTCCAGCTTGTTCAGTTTAGTCTTCTGTCAACATGAATTCTTTTGCCTTCTGCTGGAAATCTATCCTTCTTTCCTTCTTTGGAGAAAGCAAATATGAACATTGTGGTTGTCATTAGCCTTTTGCATTTTTATGTGAGATTCAGACTTGGGGGGGGGGGGTTGCTCCTGAAATGAATCCATCCTGGTACCTCTTGCCTGCTACTTAGCAGCTGTCAGCCAGCAGCTGTGTCCCCTGTCCTTTATGGTTCTTTGGATGTAGAGGTATCTTAAATGCAGGTCTTTTTTCTGGTTGTAAAATAGCCAATGACAGCAGATGGTAAACACTCCACCAAGGCTGTATGTTTTTAGTGTACTGTAACAAAGGAGAACTTAAGCTAAAGGGCACAGGGCTCTAGGGAAGCTATTTCACAACGGTTAGACACAAAACAGTATGATTTTTTTTTTTTTTTTTAAATTTAGGCAGTGGAACAAGGTCCACCAGTTACCGAAAGAAGAAAACATTTTGCAACAGTTTTTTGCTCCTAGGAGGGCTTCTGATGGACACAGGTTCTAGTGATCATGTGAGCTCATCCAGTTGACCTAAACTAAGGCTTACTTTGGCTTTTTAAAAGATTCATGCTAAGCTTTTGAATATTATATAAGATTTAAAGGTGACATTTTTTTTTTTTTTTTTGCCAGTACAATTAGTGTGGATGCACTTGGTGTAGCCGTTCTGCTTTTACACTGCTTTCTACTGTTTAACAGCATTCATGGTCATGTACAGAAGAGGTTATTTATGTTCATATATCAAAGTGTTGACTGCAAAAGTCAGCAGTTTGACAGCCCAAAATGTGTAGTATGTTAACTGAGAGAAATGTATTGCTTTTCACTGGGAGCTGTGTCTAATGTGTGGAACAGTCTTGTGAGCTGCAGTATGCATGTAGGAAACACAGGAATATGCTGGGTGTAAACATTTTATTTATTTTTTTAATTTTTCGTAGTTTGTCATCTTATTGGAAGGCTTGAGTGGATGTTCTTGGATTACTTCAGCTGGGAGCCCACTATGTGTAGTGCACGTTTCATTATATATATATATTTTTTTTCCATAATACACATGAAATAGTTTTATTTCTTAACAGTTGTCTCATCTTTATTAACGTAAAAAGTGGGGAGAACATTAATGCCTTGCTCTAAAAATGAACTTTTACAGCAAGACTTCTGAGACAGTTGTGTTCACATGACTGTTCAAAAATGGTAATGTGGAAAATAGTGGTTCACAGAATCTAGCTGCAAGTTATGTGGCAGCCCCAAACAACCAGTCTGTGCTGCAGAGCATAAATAATGCAGCCTAGTTACTTCAGCATGGCTTAACCAGAGGCCTGGAGAAGAAAAACATCTCCTTTTATAGGTGCTTGAGCACAACTGTGTTGTGTGCAAGTTTTTGGTCATCTACATTTGAACACAGACCTATCTTCTGATCCAGTCATGTGTAGAACCATGCAACTGGACATGTGGAAATTAAAGCCTGTGTCCTGGATGTCATTTAAAGTCCTCATGAGGTCTTAGCATTCAGATACCCCACCACCACCAAAAATGTATGCCAGCTGGTTTGATTCAGCTGGCATTGAAGGGTGGGGCAAAGTAGGCATGGCAGCCATGGTCACTGTGCATGACCCTGGGTGTGGTTCACAGCTGGCTTTGACTGCAATATCAGATCAGTAACAGCCCGTGTCCAAAGTTCAGTACTTTGGGAGCTACTGCAAGACCTGCGATTCAGGCTATGCCTAGACAGTCGACACATTCTAGGAAGAACTGTTTGCATAATTTCCTCCATACCTCTGGTTGCCCATCTGATGGGTTTTGTCTATCTATTCATTTTTCTGTCTTCCCCCTCCAGTTCTCACTGTGCTTATCTGTGAATGTGCTGCAATGTTAGTCAGCTGATCAAAAAAAGTGCACGTCACCAGTGTTCACCATTTCCGTGGTACAGAGAACTGTGACTCTGCTTTGGGGGAAGTAATGTGTCAATACAAATGGTTAGTGTTTCAGAGTTTTTGCACGGGTAATGTTTCATTTTAACTTCTGCATACATGGATGTCAAATTGTTTAGAAGCTGGGATCTCTGTTTGAATCCTAAAATGTTCAAAGCACAGAGCCTGGACATCTTTAATTTCAGTGTGTAAATAAATTTCTTCAAATGTTTGGAAAATGAAGCTGGACACTCACAAACCTGCTTGGATGTGGAAAATGGCAAATAGAGGATTTTTTTTGTGTACTGGAATAACAGCTGTAAATGATATTTGCTGAAGCAGGTTAATTGCATTTCTGAAGTGTTGTACATTTTTCCAATGGGACTTGCTATGTTATGTTGGTAAACTAAAGTACTTAAAATTATTTACTTGTTTCTAAAGTTGTGTAGTTTTAAGTATTGGCTCTGGGTTATGCCTTGCTCAATGGTACTAAAATAGGAAGTGGGATTTGAACCTGGGTTTTATGGTTCTAAAGCCACTGTTATAATCTCTATGCCACTTATGCTGATACGCAACCAGTATGGTCCCCAGTGAATGAAAATTATACATTTGCTACTTTTAGTTCTTGAATATAAAGGTTTATGTGATTATTTACTTTTTTTTTCCCCTCCATAGAAGGATAAGGCTGTTGCAAGGTTTTGTGGGTTGTACTGTGTTTCAATTCAGTCCAGGCAGTATATACTGTATCTTGCTTGTCAGAACTCACTTTTTTTGATGTAACAGGTGTATTTTTTTCTGATTGTTGGGTCAGCAAATGTCAATCCCTGTGGTTTCCTTGAACCTAAAAACCAGCTACCAAAATACACCCTTTTAATGTCATGTTTAAGGCAGAATTGTATGCATTTGATGCTGACACATGCATATACACTGCTGAGCAAGCATGAAGACCACGTTGTCCTTTTGTTCTCGCAGGGTGACAACTACTAGCGCTACGTTCTATTTGGAATTATGAAGCTTCCGCAGCTATAAGGCTGAAAATGAGCTTATCTGGAGCACTAAGCTCTTGTTTAAACCTCATTAACTCTCCGAGTGGCGATTTAAGCCCTTTGGCCTATCAAGGAAGTCATACACTGGGGGGGGGGCTGCCTGTTCAGATCAATTTGGAACAAGCAGCATGAGTTTATGGAGCCCTCCTCTTTGGTGTCAACAGTACAGGCTGGTGGTGGCATTGTGATTGTGTGAGGATTGTTTTTCTGGTATGCATTTAGGTCCCTGATACCCACTGAAGAACATCTGTATAGCAGAGCATACCTGAACATGAGCACCCAGGTTCTTGCCTTCAATACTGCACCTCCAGCATGATAACACACCATGTCACAAAGCACGTATTGTCATCAAATGGTTCCAGAAACTTGACAGGAATTTTTCATAGTTTCAGAGGCCTGCACAATCCCCAGATGTCAACCTTATCAAATGTCTTTGGGATGAGGTAGAAAGGGCTGTTTGCAGCAGGACTGTGCAGTCATCCAATTTGCAGCAACTGTCATTTCTCTATGGTACATTATTCCTGCCAAATGCATCCAGCATGTTGTAGAATCCATGCCCAGGTGAATTTATATTGTTCTCAAGGCCAAAGGCAAAATTACAAGATATTAGGTGTACCTAATAAACTGCCAACTAATTGTAATTGTGCTGTATTTGATTCATTTTCAGTTGATTCACCAACTAAAATTAAATGTATTTTTCATCTCTTGTAATGAAATGTTTGCAATGAAACTAGCAGGTTTTGGATATGATTTTGCTGTTGGTCTCTAGCTTTATTTTACATGGGGAATTTGCTAGCAAACTGCACACACAGTTGGGGAGGGGAATTTTTTTATTTTCTTTCCTTTCCCAGAAACTGAAAGGAGCCTGTGTTGATACAAATGAGCGCATGGGTTTTATGGGAATAGCAACTGCTCACTAACTTTTTTTAAAAAATATATAAAGACTTGTAAATGTCAGGTAGTAAGGAAGTAATATGAGGTCTGGGTTTTTTTTTTTTTTTTTTTTGGGGGGGGGGGGGGGCTAGGAGCAAGTTGCTTACATCTTGATGTGTAGACTTTTGACCTTGTACATTGTTTTATTTGGGTTTGTGCTTCTCCCTCCTGTTTTTCTCCTCTTATCTTGGAGCTTATGTGCTATGGAAGAAGCATGTGACAATGAGGTCAGGACTATATTTGTCCAAGCCAGACAGAAGGGGATGCTGGATGTTGCTTCCTCTTTCACTGCCTCAGAGAAAGACTACTCAGGCCCTTGGTCTTGTATAGAACATATGTTTATTCAGTCATCTGTCTGTGTTTGGTTTCTCATGCTACTTTTAATAAACCTCTGTATGCCTACTCTTGCTGAAATGCAAGAATTGTGTTCTGGAACTGTAAAGTTTGGTTAAATACATGATCACAAATATTTTTGAGAAATGAAAGAGCGAGGGGGTCCTCTTGTTGTCCTAAAGTTAGGAACTTGACTGCAATTCTATCAGTAATTTTCAATCTGTGAAAGAAAGTAATGCAAGGGGGTGTGAGTGCACCCCCTTTATAGAAGGGGAACCCCCCCCATTTTCTGCTGCTACCCAAAACTCAAGATCCTAGCAATTAGGATGTGGACCAAATGGGAAATTGCAAGCTTTGGTTCCACCTTCCCCAATATAATTGTTACTGTTGCATCAAGCTGTTGGTCAGAGTGATTCCTATTGCAGTAACTCATAAAATGGACCCTACAGTACTCAGATCCTTTACCTGGAACAGTTTGTTTTTGCCATCTGTGAGGAAAAATCTGCTTTATCCTTAAGGAAGCAAATCAGCTCAGTTTTAATGTTGATGACTTTAATCATAACTTGGTTACATACTGAAGTTTACATTTAAATGAGACTAATGTATCCCTGATATGGATGTTTCCCAAGCCCCAACTATACATTAATATCCTATTCATGAATGTCACAAGGAGCAGAGGCACAAAGACTGGGAAGTTAAAGGCCTGTGTCAGTTTGCAGTGCTGTTCTGCATTCTGCTGAGATGTTCTTTTGTCTTGAGTTTTCCCTAATCTTTAATTAGTACAGTGTTTTACATTGCTCTTTTGTTGTTGCTTGAGATTTATTAATTTTGTGTTAAGATGAAGTTGTGCAACCATTATTATTGTAACTGGTTAGAATGGCAGTTCCAACTAACTCAGCCATTTTTCTGTTCTGCACAGGCATTCGCTCCTGGGATGTGGACCTCACTACTTGTAATCTGGATGAGCAGCTCAAGCTTTTTGTGTCACGTCACTCTGCTTCTTTTTCGGAGGAACTGAAAGGTAAAAGTGAACACTGTGAAACTACCCCTTTCTTGTCCCCGTAGGATTAATTTTTCTGATGTGCCAGCTTCACCATATGTACATTGGCAGAAACACAAATCAGTTATTGGATTTTTTTTGTGTATAGTTTACAAAGTTACTCAACCTCAATCAATCAAAAGAAAAAAAAAAAAAAAAAACATTGTATTACATTGTATATGCAACTTACAACCAACTTTTCTAAAATATAAAAAAAGTAGGTCTAATTCAGAATTAAGTTCAAAATATTTTAACTTCTCTGTACATCTTTAAGGCTTGAGACCCATATTTTCAGAATTCCATATATTTAACTTTTTTGCACTTGTTTCCCTATTTGTCATTTGTGATATTATGTATTTTGTGGCTGAAAGTAGCAATTTGTAGTCCCATACTTATATGTGAGGTGGCCCTGTTACCACATTGCCACATGGGCAATTTTAGTCTCATATGAGTACATCCTTCTTTCCATAATGTAATGCTACAGCACCCATTTTGGACAGAAATAATGCTATTACAGCAGCCTCAGATCTGAGTCAATAATATTTTATTCAGGGAAGTGCTGTGAATTTTCCGTTAACCAGACAGCGGTGTTACTAATCCAAGGCCAGCTGTTCTGGAGTGCACCATTTGTGAGAAACCCAGGGGGTGGCAGACGAGGGTGGGGTTGATGGTATGAGTGAAACAAACTGGTTGTGTAGCTCTAGCACTGCAAGATGTGTGCTGTACCTGTATGATTTGTGCATAAATGCAGCTGAAATGCATAAATCATCATTCTTTTCTGTGCCTGAATGCTTAGGCATTTTCTATTCCAAAGGAATGACCTCACTCCTGTCAAAATCACTCTGTCTGGAAGTGAGGCTGAGCCACATTGCGTTCTCCCCAGGGGAGTCTGGCAGGCTCTGGCCTTTGGAGCAGCTGCTCGTATGGTCCAATCCCTGTCTCCCAGCATTTCATTGCACAGATTAAACCGGCCTGCTTGCATGCCTACAGAGTGTAGAGATTGTGGGGGGGGGGGGGTTGTGTGTAGCTGAGAGTGCAGTGGAAGAAGGGCTTTGCAGCTCTACTGTCATTGCCTTAAAATATTGGGAAAACATTGAGTGGAAATGTGTGGGCAACAGTTTTGGAGAAACTGGTCTGCTTAACACAAAGCTTGGTTTGTGCCATTTGGGTTTTTTTTAAACCATTTCCTTTTTACCTTGTACCTAATATTAGAGATGCATGATATGAGAATTCTGTGCCAGTGCTGTTATCCGATACAATTTCTCTATTTTGTGTGTAACATTTTTTAAATTCCATTTTTCTGTAGTTAAAGCTACAGGCAGCAGAGCCACTCCCTATTTAAGGATCAAGTTACTATCCAAATGTGGTTCAGCAAATGTGCAATCATTAAAATAATGCCGTCAGCAAAACTGAAATGTTACACATGTAAATTGTACATAGAAATTTTGGCATCTGCATTGGCCCAGAACTTCCATATGCATCTCTAGAATGAATTCTTGATTTCTGTAGGATATTTTTTCTGACATTGCAGTAGTGAATCTGTTACGTGTGCATTTTTCTGAACAGTGGCTTTGGGGATTTCTTACGGCAGTTCTCTACCATTCTTTGTGTATGCATAATGTAGAGTGTGTCTGCAGAGAGATGGAGGATGCTGAATTCCTTGTAGCTATGAAGCTGGAAGAAAGAAATGGGGGAATGAACTATAGAGGCAAAGGTGCAGGTGCAAGTACAGCAGTGGTTCTTAAGATCAGGGACAAAACAGGTTTTGATTTTCTAAAAAATTATCTTAAATATTTGCAAAACCTATGTGTACATTTTTGTTAAATGAGCTTTTGCCTATATAACCATGTTTTGGAACAACCTCCCAGTTGTAACATTTTTGTATGAATTACATGTGCTTACTGGATCAGCACTCAATTTCTATCAACACCATCAGACACATAGAAATGTTTATAAAATTATGTTGAATGAACTTAGATATTTTGACTCTTAGCAGTTTCTTGGTTCTCCAAGTTATGCATACATGTTTTCAAATAAATCAAATCACCTTTTTAAAAGTTAGATTAGTTATTGTTAGATAATTGGAGTTTAGGTTGTATAAATTAGCAAACTTGAATTTGATCTCCATAATGAACATTGATGTTTAGAAGCATAAAAATACACATTAACTTCAGAAATACAACAATTTATTGACAAATATTCTTGAGGGAACAAAACGGATATTTTTTTTTCCTTCAAATAAACATCAATATAAAGTCCATCTGATGGAGTTGACAAGGCATTTACAGTGTTGACACAGTTGACAGTAGTGACAACATGAAAAGAAAATATTTCATTCAAAATCACCATTGAACTTCCACAAATATTGTAAGACAAAACATTTTATGTAAGTGTTCTTGTATTGGAGTAGAGGAACTTTAAACATTAGACAATAAACAATGCATATATAACCTACTTATAAAGTATTATAAACCCACTTATAAACTTGTTCAAATAATTCAAAATGACAACTGCTTTAATCTCTCTGGAGTGTCTTTTCCTAGTTTTGTGTCTTTCCCTAAAACCAACAAATGTATGCGTACTACTCCCCAGCTCCTCAAAACTGATGTCTAAAGGACTCTGTGATGGGGTATCTAGATTTTGCTGGTCTTCCTGTGTGCTTTTCCTGCATTGTCTTGACTCTCTCTGTGCTTGTTTTCAAAGCCTTCTCTTATGCTTCTTTTCTTTCTTTCAAATCATTAATGTTTTTCAATTTGCACTCCACCCTATTTTCTCCATCTTTCTCTCTAATTCTCAAGAAGTCCTCTTCTTGTTCAGGCTGGCTTAATTTTTTCTCTCCTTTTCTGATAGTCCCTGTTCCTTCTTTCATTCCTCTGACAACTTCTGCCTATCCATTCTAGCCTGAAATCCAAACCATTGCAATCAGTATACTTTTCTAATGGATAATCGTAAGCTAGAAATGATTGATAAGTGTAAGCAACATTATTACATTATCAAGTCCTTGAGAGGCTAAAATGTTTCAATTCATAACAACTGGTTGAAATCCAACATATAAAACTGTGCAACAGTAATATCAAATGCATGGGAAAAAAATTTTATAGAAGTAAACTACATTAATATGTGAATAACATCTTAGTGGCATTTGTCAACGCCATCAAATCCTCATGGTGTTGACACCTTATGGAGTTGACAAATGCCATATTTCCTCTTATAACGTGTTTCTCACAGGAGCCATCTTATCATCAGCTACTTGTGACTTCTGTAACCTAGTATATAAATAAAAGCATTTATTACAGAAAATTTCACACAAATCTTCCATTTCATTAAATATGGTGTTCACACACTACGGTTGTGACATAGAAGGTTTTAAATAGATATTCATGAAATTATTAACTCAGCTACTCATTCATAGTAATTAAGATTTTTAATTTGACATTTATTTTAATTACTTTTATGCTATTGTCATAAGATCTGCTCAGGACAAGGGTTTTTTCAGGCACTGGCAAAATGTTATATCATTTAGAATAAAAAAACATTTATAAAACATGAAATCATATTTTGTTGTGCAAACATTGTCCTGGTTAGTTTTCTGGTTATTTGTATATGTAATATAATGTACCTTTTTTTTTAAAACCCCAAAACTGTGTTTCATCTAGCAGACATGTTTTGTCCCAGATCTCAAGAATCACTGACAGACTTTATTTTCCCCACCTGTTATGGCTGACCGGAAGGGGTATGCTGCTGTCTGTGCTACTCATCACACTGCAGGCTCCCTGTAATGGAGGAAGACAAGCTGCTCAGGATTTAGGACAAATGTTTGCATTTGACCTCCAAGTGACTTGCTTTACCAAGCTTTTTATAAATGTCAGACCTGTTTGTTTTTGGACACAGGGAAGTCCTGTCTTATAGGACAACTGATGCCTATATACTCAAAGATGGAGCAGATTGGGTGTGTGAAAAGGCATTCTACCACAAGTATCTATCCATGAGACTCAGATTATGTGGTAAACATTACTGTACACTTCATGCTTGGCATAAATCAAAACTTTATAGACATGGCATTCCCTAAAAGGTATTTATAGAGCTGCAGTTAGCAAGATTATGAATCTTCAGAGATTTCTTTTGGGTTGTCATTGTTATCTACCCTTTTATTAATTTTGCATTTAAATGTAGTAAAGTTAACTTAAAATGAAAGAAATTGAAAATGCTTTATGTCCTAATATTGGTGTGATCTAATGTAGCTAGATAAAAGATGTCTTGGGGGGGGGGGTTGTATTTTCAGTAAAATATTGTTCTAGCCATAGTATATGCTGCCATACTATCCTGTGGTATACTATCTGGTGGTAGGGAAACATTGATCACATCAGCTAACTGCTCATACTGGTTGACCACTAGCTTATTCTGGCCTACCAGTTAAAGGGCCCAAATGTGTTTTGTTTGGATCAGCATGACATTCCCTGCTGTTTGTGCTGCTGCCTGTCTGTCCTGTTTTCCTCTAAATGGAAAGACCTGTGGCTGTTGCCATGGTACCTTGCTAGCTCAGCTAGCCTGAAGGAAGGAAGTGCTTCCTACCATATGTGTGCTAGGATTCCCAGCATTGGGAGTGCAAGAGGGGGCTAACAAGGTGAGTGGTTAAGGTTGGAGAAGCAGTAGTTTGTTGGTCAAAATCTGATGAGCGCAAAGGTCAGGTTTCTTAACTGTTGTACTTCCTCCTTTGCACACTGAGACCGCAAGAAAGTGCAGTTCCTCTGCTGCATTTGAGGTGTTATAAGGAATATGCACTGAAGTACAATATATATTGCCAGACAGAAGCTAAAGCATTTTTTTTTTTAAATCAACTTTGGGAACCAATAGTTTGAACAGTACTATTATTATTGGTCTAGTGAATGATGTGCTGACTTAGCATAGTTTCCTGTGTGTCAGGATGCTTCAGCTGCTTCTTCAGTCGGGTCATAGTTCACTAAATAGTCCAGACATACAGCAGAGAAGCCACAGCAACGGTTGCTGCTTTATGCTGTCCTCTGTGCTTATATGCATGTGACTGTACATGTGGCACATTATTTAAAAACGGATGCACAGGAACAGACCTAGTATCACATGTTAGATTAGACTCTTATGTGAGTTCTGGGTGAAATTAGGTTCCAGGTGTCCCCCTATGCAAAAGTGGCAAAGTTTGTTCTGGAACATTCAGTTTTTTCAGAATGTGTTCACATGCAGGACTGTTATGAAACCACTCTAAAATGGAGAGATGCCTAAAATATTAACATATTTGCCATCTTAAAGGATGTCCTGAAGTGTATATATACAATACCTCTATACATTTAGCTTTCCTCTAAACTGATATGCAGTTGAAGTGCATTCCACATGAGACAGAGGCCTTAGATGCAACTACACAAATACAGCACAGGTTCTTAACACCATCTTTTGCCATTTATTTTCACTTAATGTTATTACTTTGGAGTAACACAACTGTGAGAAAACAAGTTAATTTTATCATTTTATTGCCAGATGAGGAGATATACAGACATGCAGTTCTCTAATGCTGCTCTTTTGCCACCTCAAATTATACCAGTAACTACATACAGATTTTTTTTAATGGTTAATGTAGTGACAGTTCATGGAGCAGAAGGGAAATCAGGAGATGAGTAAGTCTTGAAGAAACTGTATTTTGAGATCCATAGTTTAGAGAGGGATTCAGCAGGTATGAATGAAAAAGAGCTAATTTCACTGATGGAGAGACAATGAGGGGAGATGCATATGCACACTTTAGTAAAGAATATTTCTGTAGCAGCCTTTGGAATTTGTAGGAAGGGCATAAGGGATGAGGCCGGAAGGCCAGGCATTGGTTGTAGTAGTCCAGGTGGGAGAGTAGTTGTATATAAGTCTTGTACAAATAGAAAAATTATGTGGATAAAATTAATAAATGATCGTAGACTGATTTAGAATGTTAGGCGCTTGGGAGGGAAAGGGGTCCAGAAGAGATCGGTTTTGAATTCATGCTAGTGTTTAAATTGATTAGTAGTTCTGAGGGACACGTGGAATTTGTTCTGCTACACGGTAGGTTTTTGCATTTGGCCTGCTTGTAAGTAAAAAGGTTTCAGTTGTTGTTTGACCTTAATGTACTGAAATATTGGCATTCCGATGTGAAATACCAAATGGGTATTTTAGCAATAAGCTGACCACAGAAGGGTCTGAATGAAAATGGCCATCCCTCATTTTGTGTGTAATTGGTTCCTGAAATGGCTGTTTTGTGTGAAAGACAGTATTTTCATTATTTTTTTTATTTTTTTTTTTCTAAATAGGAAGACTAATGATGCATTACCAGTTCATCAAAAAATGCCAAAACCACCTTTCCGAAATCAGTGGATCTCTGTAAAAGCTACTTGGTTGTGTGCAAACAATCCTTCATAGCACAGAGGATAACCATGCAGCATACACACAGCTACACACACATGCAGGGATCTGGCTGTATGGTACACAGATGTGTGTATGCCAAATTAACCCATGGAGTCTGCATCATTATGTGCTGTAATGGTGTGAACAACTGAGACTGGAAAGTTGTTGCTGGCTGTGTATGGGTACTGTCATCATGATGTAGCACATAGTCCCATTCAGTGTTGACCTTTATGTTGAGTTTTACACTTACACAACAGTACAACTATTAATACAATAAACAATGATGGGCACCATATTACATTGGACTGATGCCCCCCCCACACACACACACTTTTACTACTTGCAGCTATATGCACACAACCATATGTATTTGTTTGCTGTGTAACTTCTGCTAGATAGCTGTGTTATACAGCAACACAAAATGATCCGTTCAGATATGCATTTCCTTACACAGCAATTATGCTACGATATCAAACGATTTTTATCCATTTCATTTGTATAATAAACAGTAATTTTTTATCATGTGAGTATCATATCATGCAAGTCATAAATTGAAGACAACCTGGATTTCTCACACCAACCATCTCTAGAATGTAAAATACATACTGTAATTTAAAAAAGTAAATTCTTTACAGCAATCTTCTGACATGCTGTATTAACATCTTTTAAGTCTGAATAGCCCATGACCAGCTGGCTGGTTCTGTCATCTGCTTGCATGTGATTCTACTTTAAGTGTGTTGGAAGGAGTCTCAACCAGCTTCACAGATAGTTCCTTCAGCCTTGGCCTCAATGAGATCTTGTGTTAGGATGACAAAATAAGTGTTCAGCCACTTTTAGATTGAGAGAGAATTTTGTGGCTGGGCAAGGTCTTTGAAAGATCTTCCTTCATTCCTTAGGGAGTGTGACCTTATATTTTCTGGTTTGCCATGTGAGATTGCTTTTTCTTTGTCTGTCCCTTTCAGTAGTGTTCACTGTACTCAAGACTTCATGAGACTTTGTTTTGCACTTGGAACATTTTCTCTCCCAATAATATGGAATTATGAGAAGTTTGATATTCACCTATATGTATTGTGGAGTGTAAGCATTCCATTGTTTGCCTTGATTTAAACTTTTGGACTTGTGGAATTGGCCCTTTATTACCTTGAAGCTAGATTTGGGTTAGCATTATACTTCTATGCAAACCCCCAAATATGCTCTTTTCCTCAATTTCTTACTTGCTGTTTCAGGCCTGAGAACACTTCAGAACAGTGGTGATGTTCTGGAAGCACAGGTGGTGGTGAACCCTTCCCAAGCGTTTGTGTGCTCTGAGGTGAGGTTTCTCACAGATTATTTATGGGGCTGTAATCACTTAGTGCATGCTAGAGAAATGCTATTGTTCATCTGCACATATATACATAGTGGAACAATCTCCTCTGATTTTTGCTGCATGATGTGGGAGATTTTTTTTTTTTTTAGTGTGAATGGAAAAATTAGACTTGTACTAAATTTATCTTGAATTGCTATGAAAATCTACCTTAAAATTTGATACAATTTTGAAATTTGTTTGTTGGTCTAGATTTATATTTATAGAAAGGATTTCCTTGGTGGGGTGCACTAGTTTCTCTTGTCTCATAAAAACAAAGCATTATTTCTTGGTAGCTCTAAAGTAATGTATTCTATTGATAAAGGAAAGCAAATTCTGATGCTTAGTTTATACAAACCCGAGGTTTGTGTCACAAATCCTCATTTGATGCTGTTTTAGTATGAATGGGCAAATGTATGCATTCATGATTGCAACGATAACATCTCTTTAGGTACGTCGGCTGATATCCGATGTGTCTCAGCATAAGCTTCTAGTTCTTGCAGGACAGTGTGTTGAGGAAACGGGGGATCTGGTTTTACAGACAGGAGGCTTCTCCCTCCATGACTTTATCCAGATCTTTGCTGATGAAGAGGTCAGTATGAACACTTTCAGTATACAATTTCTTCCATTACGTCTTTGAAATTTAAATTATTTTTTTAAAAAAATGCACAGAAGTAACATGTTAACCTCATTTGTGACTGCCGAAAGTGTTAAAATGTGCAGTTGTGCTTGCAGGGATAGATTTATTGTATTTCTTGCATTAAATTAACTGATTGTTGAATTAAGAACACATCTTCTGTTTTTCCAGATTGGTGAGTTACTAAGTTCGGCAGATCCCTTTCAGAAAGCTAGCCTTACCCTATGCTGTCCCAATTCTGGTGGGTGGAAGAAGTCTATTTTGGAGAAACACAGTCTACAGGATTTTATTGAGATTAAAATGAACCCACCTTCAGTGTTGCCTGCAATGGAAGGTCTGCAGGAGTTTACGGAGTATCTCTCAGAGTCTTTGGAGCCAATGTCCTCTTTTGACCTCCTTGAACCTCCCAGCACCGTGGGTTTCCTCAAGCTTTCTCGTCCTTGCTGCTATATCTTTCCAGGTGGCAGAGGTGATTCTGCCTTTTTTGCTGTTAATGGTTTTAATATTTTGGTGAATGGTGGTTCTGATTTCCGTTCCTGCTTTTGGAAGTTGGTGAGACATTTGGACCGGGTGGATTCCATTCTGCTCACACATATTGGAGTAGACAACCTTCCTGGCATAAATAGTTTCTTACAGAGGAAGGTTGCAGAGCAAGAAGAGGAGCAGTCTGCAGGCTCTCAAAGCAATGAAGACTGGATGAAGCACCTCATATCTCCTGAAATAGGAGTAGTGTTCTTCAATGCCCCAGAGAGGCTAAAGACACTAACTGGAGATCCAAAAGTGTTGCGGAGCTGTGACCAGGTATCTCTCACTTTGCAAAACTTGGAAAGATTGTCAATCACATCTCAACCACTTTACCGCTCCAACAGCTCCAATCTTGAGCCAATAATTCTTTTTCAGAAAATGGGAGTTGGCTGTCTTGAGTTGTATGTTCTTAATCCTGTTAAAGGTAGCAAGGAGTTTGAGGCCCTAATGCAGAACTGGCCTGTGAATGTTTTAAATGCTAAAGGCTCAGGTTTCACGTTACCTTGCTTGCTCTCCATTTGTGCTCTACTGGTATGGCACCCTGCTTGTCCTCATGAGAAAATTATTCGAGTCCTTTTCCCTGGTTGCACACCTCAGTCTAAGATCCTAGAGGGGCTAGAGAAACTGAAACATCTTGAATTCCTCAAACACCCTATTGTGAGCCTCAAAGATCTTGAGATGTGCAAATCTGAGAAACAACCTAAACGTGCAGAGAGTAGGGAAAGCCTCAAGTCAACATCCAGAGACTCAAAACCTGGAACTACAAGCCTAAAGGAAAAGCTTGGCCGTAGTGACATCAAGAAGCAAGATCCAAAAGGTAAAATGAAAGCGACAAATGACACTGCCTCTAAAGAAGGAAAAGAAAGTGAAGATAAACCCAAAGTAAAGGAGGTTGATGTAAAACCAAAATTTCCAAAAGCTGAAAAACTTGGAACAAAGAAAGAGCCTTTAAAGGATGACAAAAAAGATGTGAAAAAGAAAGAAGAAAAGCCCACAAATGCAAATTCTAAAAAAGAAGAGAATGGAGAAAAGAAAAAGGAACCTTTGGCTACTAAATCAAAGAAGGAGACAAAGATTGAACCAAAGAAAGAAATCAAAAAAGAGATTAAGGTTGATGAGAAGAAACAGGTGAAAATTCAAAGCAAGGAGGTCAAGAAACTACCAGGAGGATCTTCTACTGCAGCTCCTCTTGCTGCTGTGGACCCAAAGAAGCCTTCTGGTAAAAATAGTGCTGTGAAGAAAGAAGGCATTACTCCCAAGAAGGAAGTTGTAAATAAAGGGACAAAATTAAGTGCAAAGAAAGAAAGTCAGAAAGTACTATCTCCTTCTGATAGGGATGCCGAACGCTCTAAAATGTCTACACCAGAGGACATGACTGCAGAGTTTGAAAAGCTGAGGCAGGAAATTGCTCAAGAACAGACTGGTGACAAGACCAAAGATGATACAGCTGAAGGTGGTGCTACAGTTAAAAGTCACTCAATAGCTCAGGTAGTTTCTGAGTCATCAGAAGGTATTCCTGGATTGAATGGAGTGACATTAGGAGAAACAGCAAAGACTTTAGAGAGCCCGGAACAGTTCCGCTGCATGGAAACACTGGGTAATCCTAACAAGTCTATGGGACCACCCTCTCCTCTGGCAAAGACTCCAAAAAGTGACCGGAGTGTTAACTTTGACCTCACCCCCACTGAATACAGGTTGCTGGAAGGAGCCCTGAAAGAAAATTTGGTAAGGAATGGCCAAGAAGATCTGTGTGCCAGCTCTGATGAGAAGACCTTGGAATTGATCTCGCCCCCAGCCTCAGGTCCAAATAGTGCTGGACATACACCTTTCCATCAGTCCCCAGAGGAGGATGCCATGGGCTCTGGAGAAGACAGCAGTCTTGGTGGCAAGTTGTGTAGCTTGGGGTTTGAGGATATTCAAACAGTGGGGTCCTGTAGAAACTCTGAGTCAGGGTGCTCAAAAAAAAACCTTGAGAACAATTCCTCCTCCTCCCAGGAAAAGCATTCAACCTTCTTGTCACTGAGTCCCTTCAAGGATATGATTCCTGATGTCTCTCCTACTATTACTACCCCCTCCTTACCAGCAGAGGTTGGTTCTCCTCATTCTACAGAAGTTGACGAGTCCTTATCTGTTTCCTTTGAGCAAGTGCTTCCACCAGTTAGTGAGTCACCCAAGGAGGAACTAAGTGACAGGCCCTACTCAAATGGGCACTTTGTTGACCTTGATTCTAAAGTAGGCATGTCTCTACCCTTGAGGACATCACATAATATTAGACCACCAGGTGATGGCTCAGAGGGACGATTCCCTGGACCACAGGGGTTCCCTTCTGAAATTCCACCCCACGATGTTGATTTGTGCCTGGTGTCACCCTGTGAATTTAAGCATCACAAGTCGCCAGAGAACCAGCAGCATCTGTTATCCCCAGGCCTCGCAAATCCCAGTCCGCACGATCTTTCTGATGACAGCGATCTATCCCAGGAGCTAGCAAAGCCTTTGCCCCAGAGCAACATAGGCAGCAGTCAGCATACTTCACAGAGTCAAGATACTCCTCCCACTTCTGCCAGCGAATCCTTACCCACAGCATCTGACTCTGACGTGCCTCCTGGTACCGAGGACTGTCCCTCCATCACTGCAGATTGTGGACTGGACTCTGATGAGGATTCAGGTGGTATTTTCCCACCCCATCAGGCACACGATCGACCCAGCTCTCGCACATCTTACAGGAGCACACACCTCTCTTCTCAAGACCCTCCCCCAGCTCCTATGAAGGACTTGCCCCCACTGCCCCAACAGCCTGGTGCCTGCATGGCTGACCCTGAATTGGATACACAAGGAAAGAATGGAAAAAATGTTGCCACAAAAACCAAGAAGCCAACTGGGGTTACGCAGAGATTAAGCTCAGCTAACAGCTTTGGGCCCGCTGGCAAGTCAAAGACTGCCACCTTGGGAGTTTCCAGTGGCGCAGTAAAGACGAGCTCCAGTTTGGATACAAGACCCCCGTCTCGCAACATAAGCACCGGCTCAAAGGCTGCTGCTGCAGGTAAGCATAGGTTTGCTTGGCAGATGTTTCTGCCTCAAAGTGTTGCTTGAAGTATGGTGTTTTCCAGTGTTTGTGTCTTTTTAGTGAATTGTGCAACATGGCTGACTAGAAACTGTTTTGTTCTCTTGGATGACTGAGCCTTACCATTTAATATGAAACGGTTAAAATAGTTTGTGTAAAATGATTAACTTTATTAATTTTGCTGTATTCCTGTATATGGTTATAGTTTTTACAACATTGTGTAATTTTTATTGGATTGTTGCCATTTCCTTGTTTCTTATTGTCTTCATTTCACCTTTGTCTTTCAGGTAAGCTTGCTGCAATGAGTGGTGCACCAGTTTGTTTGGACCTTGCATACCTTCCTTCAGGCTGTGCAGCTGCGACTGTCGATGTGGAGTTCTTTCGCCGCCTACGATCTTCTTGCTACATTGTCAGTGGGGATGACACCCTTAAGGAAACCATAATGAGGCCCATTTTGGATGCCTTGTTGGAGGGTAAAACAGCCTGGCCTAGTGTGCAAGTAAGCCCATACCTTTTATTTATTTATATATATTTATTTATTTTATTTTATTTTTTTAAAATAACTCAAATATCATGTTTGCCTAATTATATGCATGTGTTAGGATTTGAACAGATGAAAATTAGTCAGAATCACATGTACATCTGTCAGTTTTATATTTCCCAAAATTTGAGAAGAGGGTAGATGTTTTCATTGATTTCTTTTAAAACATTACCCAAGAACCCTTGGTAAAGGAAAATAAAATGAGGACTGATGAGATATTTACTTAAAGCAATAAAAAATCAAGGCACTAACTAGTTTATACCAACAAATCTGGGCATTTACTGTGTGATAGATAATTGAATAAGGCATTGAATGCAAAAAAAGGAACTCAAGGGGGTTCAAGAAGGTTCTGGTAAATGACTTTACTGATGTATCTAAGGCTCTCTAAATTACTTTACATTTTTGTGCTTTAATATAAAAATAAAGACATGGTTGATGGATTAAACATGTCTGGATTCTGCTAACAGTATGATCATGTTTAGGAGAAGTTGTATAAAAAAAGATGACCAGCAATCTAATGGTTGGATTCATTTATAATCACTGTAGATGCATGTCACTGAAAGCTAAGAACACAAGTGGAGTTCAGAACAATCTACAGGCATTCGGTTAATGTCATTGCCAGGAGTTGAAACTAAATCGGTGCTATTTTCAGACATTGCAGTCATCATATACTAACAGTCTGGGTAGAGCTTTTTATGTTATAAAGTAAAATAATTCACTCAATTTGCTTCCTTTTCTCTCCTGTCACATTGCGCTTTCTTATGTATAGGTGACCCTTATCCCCACTTTTGAATCCTTGGCGATGCACGAGTGGTACCAGGAGACCCACGAGAGGCAGCGGGAGCTGGCAATCACTGTGCTAGGCAGCAACAGTACTGTTGCCATGCAGGAAGAGACCTTCCCTGCCTGCAAAGTGGAGTTCTGAGAGAGAAAGAAAGGCAGAAGCATTGAACTTTATCTCCCACCCCACCCCCCCCATTAAGGCACCTGCTTTCCATATTGAGTTGTACTTGTGCTGCCTGTACTCCCTGTTCCCATTTTAATAATGACTGTACAGCATACATTACAGCCTTTGTTGGTTTTGGGGGTAAATGAAGTAGAAGGGGAACAAATTATGATGTACAGCATGTATGTTTACACTTTTTTTTTTGTTTTTTTTTTTTGTTTTTTTTTTTGTTAAGAAGGTAGAAGGGAGTATATAGGCCAGTCTGGCTTTCCAAAAGAAGTGGAATGTGTTCCATGTGCATTTATAGAAGCTGCTAAAAGAGGGAATATTGAAATTGGAAGGAGAATGACAGAATGGGTGCTGACATACCTACCCAACCATTTTAGTCAAGGGGCTAATCTGGATGTTATCCTGTTTTCATTGGCAGGTAGCTAGATATGTTGGTGTCAGCTGCC
The DNA here is from genome assembly GCA_018136845.1 of Heterotis niloticus. Taxonomy (NCBI): domain Eukaryota; kingdom Metazoa; phylum Chordata; class Actinopteri; order Osteoglossiformes; family Osteoglossidae; genus Heterotis; species Heterotis niloticus. The sequence goes on along the minus strand of CM030899.1, from coordinate 10,074,887 downwards.
AACAAAGCCTGTCAGAGCTTTGGAGGGCTGCAGAGGTTTGTTTAGAAAGATCTCAGCTGGCAGCAGAAAAATTAAGAACAGATGGATGGCTTTGCTCATCTGCCGTCCAGAGAGGTTTGGGAAATCTTATGTGAGGTATTTCTCATGGTATTTTTTTTCCCATTTCTGTTCTGTTTCCTGCAATGAGATCTCTTGTTCACATTGGTTAGTTTTGGGGGTTTTTTTTTTTTTTGTTAAAAATAAGATTAAAACAAAATACAAGAATGTGACAAGGACTGTCTGTAGAATGTTTATTGAATGTCAGGTGAGGGTTGTGGTGAGCTTACCATTCCAGAGGGATGGGCAGAACGGTTCTGCTTGCCTTGTGTTCTCATCATTTGTACAACACTCTATGTTTTTGGACAAAGCCAATTTGCCATGGGTTGGATGTGTGGTGGACAGGAAAATCTGAAAGTCACGGGGGGGACAATAAAAGGAACACTGGAGGACTCCAGTTTGCACACCTGCAAGAGATCAATAACTGTAATAAGTGTTTTAACCAAATGGTTGAGAACATAAGTAGTAACCAGTTAGGAAGTTGACAAAAGTATGTTTTGTAGTAGTTTTGTGAGAAAATGAAATACCAATGAACTTGAAATTGTGATTTCTTGTAGACCATGCATTGTTTACTTTCATACTCGTGAATGGTCTTTGCATGGATCATACATTTCCAAATTGAACCCAAGTAGTACTTTTGAAACCCAAGCAAGTAAATTGGCCTTAACAGCAGTTAAAAATAAATTCAGGGGAGAATGAATCCCATTTTCAATATATTAATCACTATGAATAATATGAGGTGGCATTGGATGTTAATCTATCGTAAAATACTAAAGCTGATAGATGGCTGATTGGAGAAGGTGGGTCATCCGATGCATATATCTGATAAGTGGGTTTACTCCTTGGGTTTACAGAGCGTCAGAATGATCGGATTTTTTTTTTATTATTTCAGATTGCACACAGTACTTAGACATATTAAAGGATGAAATGCACAGGCTGTAGTTTGATTTTATAGGTTGCACACTCAACTTAGAATGTTTTAGTGCCTAAAAATCAAGTTTGCATATGTACAACAAAATGGGCAGAGATGTATCCTCTGTCGCTTTGCTTGTGTTTTATTGCTGTAGAATATAGACCATTTGTATTGTAAGCCATGGTGCTTTTAGACTTTAGCCTCCAGAGCTCCTCAGCATGCATGCTGGAGTAACTTGGATCACCAGGCTTACTTTGGTTAACAGACTTATACAGGTCACTTCTGTTGGGTCTAAAGCAATTCTTTTCCCTCCTTTTTGAATTTAGTTATTAAAGTATTTGTTTTTTAGACAGGTACTCCCCCCCCCCCCCCCATTAATGATATGTGAATCAATCACTAAGTTTGTATGCATGCGGTCTACAAGCATGGATATAACTTATATTTATTACTTTAGCTGAAATGATACAGTAACAGTGAAGTATCAGCAAAAACTGTTGTCACTAGGTTTGTCCTGTAGTGCAGTATTTACTCAGATTGGCAATGGTGCAACATGAGAATTAATAGGAGATAGCTGTCAGTTCCTCTGGAATTTTTAAAATTCCAACATCTTTATAGATTCTTCTGTTTTATTTAACTTTGTACACATTTTTGAAATAGAATCCAGTGGCTGGTTTATTTATTTTTTTTCTAAATTATTGTGTTCTGTTTATTTTTTCATACTTTTTGTAACTTAACATGACACTAATAGATTACACTTTTGAGTATTACTCCTATTTAGCTTCTACCTGTTCTTATCCACATTTACTCAGCAGCAGTTGGTGACGAGATATAAGCACCTGATCTGTTGTCTCACCTGTGAATGCCCAGCAGTAGTGTTGTCACTGGTACTTTGTTGTGCGCCTGTATGTGTTTAGCTGAGGTATAACACAAATGGAGCTTTATTTTTGTTTCAGTTGACCAAAGTTTTTGTTTGGTTTTTGTTTTCCTTTTTGGAATGCTAGTCTGGATCATTTTTGATGTAGCCTACCTTTTGTCTGGTTAAATTGGCTGAAGCTTGCACAGTAGTATCTCCCCAAGTGGTCTTGTGTGTCAACTGGCTTTGTTTGAAGACTGTGAATCTTGTATTTTGTCTCTTCTGTTCTCTGCTTGTTATAAGAAATAACTTCTCTGTGGCCCCTATGTATTGGGAAGCTGTAAAAGTTAATATAAGTAACTTCAAAATTCTTGTTTTATAGTATATCTCAAAATGATTTTATAGCCAAAATTTATTTGAAAGTTAGGCTTAATGTTCCTCAGTTTTGAGTCTGTGCTATTTGCCTGCATTTCAAAAATGTGCATATGGGGGGGATTCTTTCCTGTTCTGTGGTTGCAGCAGTGCATACTCTTTTGCATTTAGTCTTTTAGGGAGAAAAGGGAAGGGGGGGAAAAAAAAACACCACAGTTTTGGCATTCTTATCAGTTCTGGGTTGAGCTGTTCTGTAACACTCCAGATCTGTCTTGCAGACAATCACAAACATTGCTTTAAAACACTGCCCCAAAAATAGCCTAGAATAATCTGTGTGATGGTTCATCACAGCAGTCTTTTGTTCTTCCTTTCCCCCTTCCAGTAAACACTTTTTTTTTTTTTTTAAATAATACTTGGCTCTAAAACATGCTATTTGGCAAAGAGGAGCACGATTCTCAAATTGTAAATTGAATAAATCCTTCAGGCCACGAGATCTGCTAGAGTATCAGGTTAACCAGGAAGGGGTATGAGCTGTAGTACAAAGTAGACGGTGCAGCATTTGAACACTAATTTTTGTCTTGTTCCTTTTCAATAAATATGCTTCTTTTTAAATTGTCCTTTGTTTTGCTTGTCTTCTGTTTTCAATTTTATTTTCCTTTAGCCAACTCTGTTAACTCTTCATATAACACCCCCCCCCCCACCATATGGATAATTATATCCACAAAAGAATTCATGTTCAACATAGTTTATACATTTTTTTTTTTTTTTTTTTTTTTTTTCCCTCCCTCAAATAATTTGGTTTGTTTGAGCTCCTTACTTGGAACAATCTGTTATTGCCAACATATGGACTTTGGACAGATGTCGTAAGAAAAGTGCTTCATATCCACTATCTCATGCTTTGGTTTGAATGCTCTGCTTTATTTCTGCAAAGCCATGGGGGGGGAGACTTTTTTTTTTTTTTTGGGTTGAGCAATCAATGATACAGCCTGCATCATTTAAATTACTTTGAGTCATTTATTAACCTTCCTTAAATTATAAAGTTTTCTCTTTATTCTGAATTCAGTCCATAAAATGTTACCTGGTTGTAGTGAGTACATGGGCCCTGTTTTGTTGCAGGAAAAGTTTTGTAATGCAAATCCAGCTCTTCACTACTTACAACAGTAGAAGCGGTGAGTTCTCAGTCACTGCTTGGATAGTTCCTCAACCACTTTGTATATTGCATATTCAATCTGAGTGACCAGGCTGAAGTTGCTAATCTCATAATAAAAATAAGTCATATTGCAAACTATAATGGAAAAATGAGCTCTAGGGCTCCACTGTTTTCAGTTTCAGTGGGTCTCCAACCTGGTTGAGGTATGGGACAGCTTAAAATGGCAGAGTTATGATTTCCCTTTGCATGTGTCCTGTGACATTCATGTAATCTCATTACTCATACATGAAAGGGTAGCTGGATGGAAGCTTGTTTACCTGAAGTCCCCTGTCTGGCCAGCTTGTCACTGACATCTGATCTAAACATTTTAAATCTGAAAGGTAATTGAACCTCTAGATTCAGATCCAGGGAACAAGCTGCATCAGGACTCTACACCTGATAGTGTTGCCATGCATCTCCCCTGGCTTCCTATGGCTGCCAGCATCGAGTCTAAGACTGCTTACATCCTACTACCCTATCAATGCGTCAGCACCCCATTATCTCCTGGACACGATGACCGACTGCATCCTGGCAAAAGAGCTGCCCTCCACCTCTGGCTGCTTGGTGTTCCCCTCACCACAGGTCTGTATTTAAAGTGAGTCAGTTTGTTGTTTTGGCCCCAATATAATGGCATGAACTCCCTCTCTCCTTCAGAACTGTGTAATCCCATTCAACGTTTAAAAAGGGTCTCAAAACCCATTCCTACTGGTTACCTTTCCCTCCAGAAATCATGATGGGTACATACATTTGCACCACATCATTTTACACAGTACTGTCTTCATCAGGTGATCATTTCTGTGTGGCAACAAAGTGACAACATCAAACAAGCTGTGCTTTAATCCAGTTTGTGTCTCACACTCTTTGTCTTCTGTTTAACACACTTTAGACCTTTATTACTTTGGAGTAACTGTCTGCTAAATGGATAAATGTAAGCTTAGAACTGGTACATAAACTGAGTTTTGCCAGTACATTTCTGAAGTCCTATATGCTATAAAATGTATTTGGGGTACTTCTGCTGTTTATAAAGGAGATATAATTGAGAAAATGTATGATGCATTGATTAGAATTTTTTCCTGCCAGCATGAGCAAAAATGACTGAGGAGAACAACGTGGGAGTCCAGGCAGGCAGACAGACAGACGTACAGACCAGAGCGAGTAAAGCGGAGCGGTGGTTGAGTGCATTTACAGGCACAGCTGGATCCAGAAGTCTGGTTGTAAGTCAAACTGCTTGTAAATACATCCACTGCGCCGCAGTCAGCAAAAGCTTCATCGACAGACCAGTTAACTCTCAGGTTAGTGTCTATTTAAGAAAGAAAGAAAAAACCCCATTTAATTCTATTGCATTTTCTTTAGCTGCCGGGTTCTAACAGGTCAGACTCTGTCCTGGAAACATGGGGCATTGGACAGGGAACAGCACAGTGCTGAATATTTCAAACCGTTTGCCCGAGATCACCAGCATGAGCATGAACTTAAATATGAGGGTTGGTGCAGGGTAACAAGAAAACAAAAAGATCAACTTAGTAAATACTTTGGGCGTCGATGCAAATCCAGCCACAAGGGGGTGCACCTCTGCCCCGGTCCCAAGCCCGGACAAAAATTGAGGGTTGCGTCAGGAAGGGCATCCGGCGTAAAAATCTGCCAAACCAAATATGCGGACGAGCCGATCCGCTGTGGCGACCCCTAACGGGAGCAGCCGAAAGTCGGTAATGTAGTCGTTAGTAGGCATATAAAAGCGATATGTATTAAGCAGGATGAGTCCATTTCTGTCATTGTTACACTAAAGCACCCAACAATATGCTGCATTACTTTATTCAGCGTTATGGTATTAAAAGTTTGAAAGAAAAGAGCAGCAAAATAGCTCAATGAAATTCGTGTTCGCTGTGAAAGTATTTAGGAACAGAACGCAAGGCTTAGTGGATTTTTCGTTGCGAGGATAACGGGAGTTTGCTTGAGCCCTGAGCAGCAGGGTCCTACAGTCCGCTGGTTTCTCCTCGTTTCACGTTTCCGCTTCTTTTTATTTATTGCGAAGCAGCATGAAAAATCATCACCTTAAAATGACCGAGAATGCAGAGTTGGCTTCTGCTCGCACACCACACGTGTTTGTTGGTGCTCCGAGGGCACGAATCCATCTCCCAGCGTTTGTAGAGCCCGGGACACCTGTTGGGATTCGATCCGCTCACCCTCCTGTGTGCGCCGGGTGGCTCACGCAGGCTCTTTTCGTTCGCCTTTCACCTTGGTTCTAAGGCGGTCCGGGTTGCGCGGGGAGTGAGGTTCTTCCTCACAGCTCGTGGGTCTCGCAGCCCCGTTTTGGTGCTGACGGCAGCCTGAGGTGGAATTTACCGAATTATTACTCTGCTTACATTTCCGGTCGCTGCGCACCTTGTGACGTGTTCACGGTAAAATGAAAGCCTACAGGGGAGCACAGTAAAACAAGGTGCAGCGCCGCAGTCGGTTTCGGTTTCATTTCTCCACGTAACAGCGCCGCCGCCGCCAAACAGCCGGGCTGGTGGGGCCGCTCAGTAAATTCGCTTGGCAGCGAGCAGCTACCTGTTGCGGTAAAGACTCCGCCGTGTTCGTCCTGCAAAAACCGCCGCTTCCTTTCGAGGATAAAGTCTTAACGATCATCTTCTCGCTTCTTCTGTCTTCTTGCACAACCGTGCCATCGTATTTAATCTGAGAATCATTTGGGATTATTTTTACGAAGCAGCCGCGCTCGAGCCTGCTGCACACCGTTGCGGCGTTTATTCCTCCATTTTTCACGTCCTTTGCGAAAACCTTGCTTTGTTTTCACACACAGGGGGCTGAAAAGAACATGAACGCACCAGCTGCAAATAAAACCTTTGGGTTTGGAGTAAGTATGCTCCCCGCGACCCCCTCTGTGCAGAGTGCACCTGCGGCGTCCCCTTTTTTCAAAACCAGCGAGGACCAGAAAGACAGTCAGCAGCCCAACTGTAAGCCGGGGTTTTTAAACACCCCTCGTCTTAAAAGTACCAAAATCATTTAAGCATCGGCCCTTTTAACTTAGTTGTGTTTATTGCTTGCTTTCTCTTTTTTTAGTGTTCACGAGTTTGCTGGACACTCCCTGGAGAATGGTTGACTGGTCAAAGGAGTGAGTAGCCAACTGTACGAAAAGTATTGCTTTTGAATCTGCTCAATGAAAGCGAGCTGCAGCCCCACTCGGGCAGGATCTGCCTCAGCTGTACCCCCACCCCTGTCAAATACGCTTCCTCCCTGTGTCCACTTCCCTTGTTTCTGTACCATTAACCCGGTTACTACATTTAAACTGCATATTCCTCAATCCTGTTTTTTGGGTCAATTGCTGACCTTGTCTGCCCTTGGTATGAGTGTATATATGATTTGCCACTAAACCAGATCCTTTCCCAAGGTGACCTATTATCCCTCTCAGAAATTAATTTGCTTTTGAAGAATAACTTTAAATGAAATAGGGTTACTGTGACCCTAACAGTATAAATAACAATTACAGATAGTTAATCTGTACTTTTTTAATCCAATATGCAAATCTTTTTTCCATAATAACATGTAATTTACACCAAAGAGTCAATTCCAACTTTTTTTGGAATGTGTTGCAGGCCCTCAATGGCAAGAATGCATGTATATTTCCCAAAAAAATGAAGCTGACCAGACATCTTGTCTTTATACTGTTTGTGATGGATTACAAGTGAAAGTTTGAAATCACCACTTTGTTTTTATTTGCATTTTCCGTACCGTCCCAACTTTTTCCAAGTTGGGGTTGTAAAACAATGCCTCTAATGGCAAGGGAGCGGGAGCACGGGAGAACAAATTTATCTGAATTCACCTTACTGTGGGGTTTTGCTTTATCTGTCTTTGTTTCAAAGGCGCAGAGATGCACTGATGTCTTCGATTTCCACTTACAAGCCGAGCAGCAATTTTGTCTCTGCGGCTCGAGTTCTCCTTCTGGGTCCAATTGGAGCTGGCAAGTCCAGCTTCATTAGTTCTGTCCAGTCTGTCTTTTCTGGCAGGGTGACAAATCGCGCCATGGTCGGGTCATCTTCCACGAGCTTCACGAAAAAGGTGGGCCAACTGAAACGACGGGCTGGATGTTTTACAGTCTTCAGTTTACATCTGTATCTCCACATGTTAGTTACTGAACAACGTGTTTATTTTAAATCAGGAAGCTACCGACCAGCTGTAACCAACTTGTGGAACGGCTGAAGAAAAATAAAAAATTTCTAGTTTACATCCTGATTTTGTATGGACAGTGGACATTTTTAAGGACAGTGAGCTGAATGTTGTGCTAAACAATAAATGTAAATTTTCTAGCTGTGTGGACAATAAATCTGCTCCCTTAGGAATCTTTTACTCTCCAGCTACAGTCTTTCAACATTTGGTGCCACGATGATGAGAATGCCCGTAAGCCCAGTGCCCTCGTCCTGTGTGACGTGATGGGTCTCGGAGAACGAGGGATGACAGGCCTCACCCTCCACGACACCCTCAGCATCATCAAGGGCCACGTTCCTGAAGACCACAGGGTACGCAGGCACTCACACTGTGACACAAGAATTGTAGCAGAAATGAAGGATAAAGGCTCTTCTTCTGTCGCTGCCATATTTAAATTTCTTTTTGTGCTTTACCTCCACAGTTCAGCCCCACTGAGCCGGTTCGGACAGAGACCGCGGGCTTCGTGAAGAAGCCCACTGAAGCACAACGGGTGCACTGCGTAGCCTTTGTGGTCGATGCCTCCAAAATTGACTCCTATTCCGAAGGCCTGAAAAGCACCTTCAGCCAACTCCGCGAACACATCAGTAACCTGGGTGAGGCCTCCATCTTTTCGGTGACGTCCGGTGTTGTCCTAGCTGAAGCGCAAAGGGTTTGTTTTTAGCAAAATATCCACCGGACTACAAAGATAACTTCTAGCATAAACATTTCACAACTGGGAAATGGGACAAAATGATTCTAAGTAGCTCAAGTCTAAGCTTTTCTTAGCGCATCAGGCCTTTGTTCAGGTGTCCACCAGGTGGCTCTCCTGACTCACGTGGACAAGGTGTGCGTAGAGGCTGATCGTGACGTCGCCAACGTGTACAGGAGCCGCTTGTTGCAGCAGACCGTATGTGCACCCCTCTGCTCATTCCAGTACTGTTATGACTCTATATTAGTATATTACTTTAACCTGAATGTGTGCAATTATATTAAAGCTTTATTATACAACAGCGCCCTATTATTCCTACATGTTAATACTGTTTGTACATTCCTACATTTTCTGTGATATTTAAATTGAGGAGCACCATCCATTCATTCCCACAGCTTTTCTGAGATAACATGAATACGCACGTTGCACATATTTTACTACCAGTTTGTAAATTAGTTCCTTTTTTAATCCTATTTTGAATGCTTTTTGCTGGTCACCATCCCATGTGTGCTGTCACTGTGTGTGCTTTGAGGTTGTTTTGCTTTATTTGTACAACCGGGCTCTGTGCAACTGTTCAGATGGCGAAGGCTGGAGCGCTGCTCGGCATGTCGCACTCCTACATTATCCCGGTGAAGAACTACTCCTCGGAACTGGAGCTCAACAACCAAACCGACATTCTGCTGCTCTCGGCCGTCGATCACATCCTGCAGTATCTGGAGCTATACTTCCAGGGCAGTGCAGAACCCGAAGTCTGATGCATTTCTTAGCATACGTTACCATAGGGTGAGAACTGATTTACTGGAATTTTTTAACTTAGTTTTGCCATTTTTCTATAATGTCAGATTCTCAGTAGCGTTTGTGTACTTGAAAACGTTTGTTTTCAGCATATACGGCCATGATTGAATTCATGAGCAGTTGCCAGTTGTAACAATGACTGTTGCATCAATAGCAAAAATATGTATCACAGTGGGGGAGGGTTACATTATTGTATGCAAAACAGGAAGTCTACAAATTTAATATATAATAAATCTAATTTGTTTCCAACACTAAATAACAAGCAGTACTTGATTTTTTTTTTTGCCTTCAAATGGACATTTGCCAAATTCAGTTCTTAAGCTGATTTTGCAAGAACATCAGAAGAGCAGCAGCAAAGGCTGCAGCCCAGTTACACCAGGAGACCCCAGCAGTGTCTCACCAGCAGTTCAGAAAACATTTAAGCTTCATAGACCCCTCCACTAGGGCAAGCTTGAGGACAGGATATGAGTTTGGGTGAACGTGCCTGGCAATTCCTTGATGTCAACGCTTTGTTTGTGCATTTAGTTCTTCTAATGTGTACTTTTCATCTTATCCTTTTGTTACAGTGCCAATATTTGAGCTGAGAGGCACTTTTCTGTCCTGGAATCATATTAAGGAAGTTCATTTCCACCCACTGCTGCCTCTCACCTGGTACCCTGAACTGAGACCTTTCCGTTCCACATCAGGGTGCATTTAACTAAGCAGACGCAGCGGACTCGAGTCTCATAACTTGAATCAGACTTGAGTCGTTTTCAAGGTTTATTTGTCATGGGAGCACTAACAGCAGTATAGCAGTGTTGTCACCATGAAACGTGTTGCTTCCAGGCATCCTCAGCAAATAAATATATAAATAAGGTATAAGAGAATCAAATAATGAAATTAAGAAAAAGAAAAATGAATAAATAAGGACAATAAATAAATAAGGAATAAGATATAAAAATATACATAGAGGTTAAAGTTAGAAATTGGTAAACAAAAATAGCAAACAAAAGACAAGAAATAGCAGACAAAAATGAACAGCAGCAGCCAAACCAACAACCACACAACTGGTAAGGGCATACAAGGCATTTAAAAAAAAAACAAAACGTAAATTTGACAATTTTGTAACTTGCTTGATAATAATTGAAAGACTCGACTTTGACGTTAGACTGATGACTTGGAAGGACTTCACATTTTTAAATGAAATATTTTCAAGGCTTGCAAAATCGGTAGCCCGATGTTCCGGGACTATTAACTTTTCCCATCGGGCTACCAAAATGTAACACCGTTTGTTTGCTGTTGCTAAGTAATAGAGTTTTACGGAACCGCTGAAGGGACACGAGCAAAGTCCTTTACAGTTTTGTGTGGACACCCAAAACTTTCTGGTGCTCACACAAAAGTTTCAAAGGACTTTTTTGTTTGCCCATGTCCCTTTAGGGGCTCCGCAGAGTTTGCGTGGGCCGTGAAGCTAAATAAATTATAGCTTGCGAAATTGTTGCTGTGTGTGTGAGTGAAAATTTGAGGAGGCAGCGTGTGGATTTGCGCCAATATTTTTGCTCTACTCGGCCAAAACAGACAGGTCAGAATGAAGATCAGGGAACAGAGGAAGAGCAGCAGACTTCCACAAAGCGGAAGAATTCAGTATTGTGTGACTACAAGCCAAGAAGAAAGTGTAGCTTTTTGGTTTCATGGACAAAAGAATTTCCGTGGCTGGAACATCATAAGGTCAACAACACGATGCTCTGTTGGGTGTATCATCAATTCCCCGCAATTTCTGACTCGATGAGCACTTTTGTTACTGGAAGCAGTAATTTTAGAGACCCTATCAGAAAGCATGACAAATCTGTGCATCACAAGAAGTGTATGGGTGCCCAGTCTGCAGCTTCTTTCCCTGAACAAACGCCAATAGCAAAGAACATAATAAAAATGAACAAAGCACAACATGAAGTCTGGACAAAACTTTTCAGAACAGCGTACTACGTTGCCGAACGTGAACTACCATTAGCAAAATTTAACAGCCTTTGCAAACTTCAAGCAGCAAATGGCCTACATCTTGGTTCTACTTCTCACAAGGATCATGCATGCAGATAGCTTATTGGAGCAATAGCACAAACGTCAAGAGAGCAGATTGAAAAGGAAATACAAGAAAGCAAATTCTTAGTTTGCATAGATGGCAGCACAGACAATGGCATCATAGAACAGGTGTTGGTTCATGTCAGCTATGTGAAAGACAATGGTGACATCCACTTACATGATTAAATGTCAGCCAGTCAAGAGCGAAAATGCTTGCAGATGTTTTAGAAGCTATTGATGAGGCGGTGGACACCATGGGTATCAATGAAGAGATATTGAAGGAGAAAATAGTGTGCGCAAATTTTTGATGGAGCTGCAGTGATGGGCGAGAAAATAGTAGCTGGGAGACAAACAGCGGATATTCATGTTTGGAAAGTACATGTTTTTGATAGATTTTTCCACTATAACTTTCTACATTAAGGAATTGTCTTTTTTTATTCTGAAAAAGTTGAAGAAAATTTGCATACTACCAAAATTTGAAGAGTGCCTGCCGGAAGGGCTATCAGGGATTTTCAGGAATTTTTGAAATTATCCGAGCGCTGCTTTTGCGCCCTAACGTTAGTTCTTTTTGTTTCATTATGTGAAAAAGGACTCTTCTAACTTCTTCCTTGTTGCCATTTGTTGGACCACGATTGGGTGACGAAACACCCAGCAGTCGCATAGACAGTCAGACCGATCATCAATGTCAACGTCAATGAGCGTGGAGTGAACGCTCACCATGGAAGGAGCTTTTCCGAGGATCGTGTCGCGCTGTATTTTGTACATCAAAGTTTGTGGCTCCAGAATCAGTGATGCTGCCACAACAGCATCAAACTTCATCCGGCATTTCAGTAATCAAGAAGAAAGAAAAAAAAAAAAAAAAAAAACCTGAAATCGTGAGTGTGCATAAGTATCCACCCCCCAAAAGTCAACAATTTGTGGAGCCACCTTTTGCTACAATTAGTTTTTGTAGGCAGCCTTTTCTTATGTTTGTAGCGGTGCCATATTCTTTCCATTTTGTAGTAATGGATTCAATAGTGCTTCATGGGATATTCAGAATTTGGGATTTTTTTAAATAACCCAACCTGAACCTATACTTCTCCACAACTTTGTCTCTCACCTGTTTGGAGTGCTCCTTGGTCTTCATGTTGCTTGCTTAGTGGTGCTGGAGAGTCAGGGGCCTTTCAGAACAGGTCTGTTTATAGACATTATGTGACAGATCAGGTGATACTTTGATGGCACACAGGTGGACCCTAATCCACTAATCATATGACTTCTGAAGTTAATGTGTTGGGCCAGGACTTATTTAGGGGTTTCATAGCAAAGGAAATGAATAAATATGCACTCACAACTTTTTGCTTTCTACTTATATATATATATATATATATATATATATATATGTGTGTGTGTGTGTGTCTGTATGACACTTTCAGATTGTCTGTATATACACTGTATATTCTTAATCTAAATTTGCTTTATGTATTAGTTTGCGCTGTTAAATAAGCAGGTACTTCCCACAGTTACCATCAAGTAAATGAAATGAAAAAGTTCTTCTGATTCTTTAATACAAAATGAGACATTAAAATTATTCTACAGTTAAATTTATATTGAAAGTGTTGTTGATGCTGTATACACACTGCCCCTCATGCACACTTCAGCTCAACATCTTTTTCCTGTGGAAGGAAACCAGGGCACAGAAAGCATGGATACAGCATAATTAGAACCCACAGCCCTGTGGCTGTGAGGCCCCTGCCTTCCCTCTGCACCACTGCCAGCCTTTATTATACTATTCTGCTAATGCCCATTTTCATTCCCACATTTTTTTAAGCTGACTCTTGTTTAGACTTCCGCCCTGAATATTTAGTCACCAAAACTCAATTTTGTCTTCCATTCATTTGAATATGAACACATCGCATCAAATGATGACAGCCGAAAAACAGAAAAGCAAAGATTTATTAATGTAAGTTAGACAGGTTACCAGACATAATCAGCTGAAACCACCATGTTAAAAACTAATACACAACTGCACTCAGTCTTACTAAGCATTGTTCCTTTTTTCTTCATCACACAGAAAGGACTTACAGTTTGGCAGGATTTATATTCTACAAACAAAAATGAATGACAACTGTTTTTAGTATAAAGGTCACGTTTTCCTTACCAAAATAATAGTGTTACCAGATGAAGGCACCAGCTAGTGCTAGTGTGAGTAAAAAATAACTGCTTGAAAAAGAAATGCTTAACACTTTGTCCTCGGACGCAGTCGAGCATGTGTGTATGACACCCCCCCCCCCAGATACACGTACACCCATTTACTAAGAAATACTGAGTGTTACAAACAACTGACCCACACAAGAGGGGGAGAAGCAAAATGAGTCTTTGAATGATCTGAAACCAACTTAACTCTTCAGTAGTGTTCTGACCTCAACATGCAATAAATTACTTCTAAGATGCTAACTGGGGCTGCATCTTACACCTAAACTGGCCAGCAACCTGGTCACAACTCATTTATTTTTTTGCCAGCCTAACCGTATTTGGATAATTCGCAGTAACGTTTGATGATGAAATATTGTCCAGATATGGAGGACAAAAGGCTCCTGAAATTGAACAAGAGGCAAACACCGCACTGGTTGAGGGTTTTTGGCATGCAGTGTGCATAACTCATTCTCCCGCACTGTCGTGCATCTTTGCACTTGTTGTGTGTGTGTGTGTAGTGTTGTCTTCTCTGCACTGAGAGCCATTGGGAACCAAAGCCAAATTTCCTGTGTGTGAGCACACTTGGCCAAATAAATCTGATTCTGATTTCCTCAGCTCTTGCATGTGTGTTGCCATTTGAGGGATGCACAATGTATCCTGACACACCGCGTGACAGCAGCAGGCGTTTACATGGCACAGATGAGGCAGGCGCTGCTCTGCAACGGAGCTGGAGCTGTATGACACCTCTGGTGGGTCAGCTGTGGAAGTGCAGTCGTCCAAACTGGGAATGGAACGGCCAGTCAGAATGTCTCTCTGTGTTTTTAAGTAACCAGATTTTCAACGGTGTGCTTAACATGTAACACCTTTATAAAGGTGACATTCAAATTCAACATAGTAAAAATAACAAAGCACTTTTCCTCTTAAGGACTGTACAAGGTTAAAAATGAAAAATAATTAGTTATATGTATTTATATGCCATTACAATGTTTAAACTTTGTTACAGAAAACAAACCAAAATCAACTCTGAATGCAGTATCCCCTTTCTGAAAGTCATAAATATGATATTCATCCTGATGCGATATGTGCCACCAGACAAGATTTTATATGTCATTTTCTACTCTACTACATTCGCAGCTCTATTGATAAAGGAGCTCTCAGCAAATGCATAAAACACTTAACCGCAAGCTGTGGTCCCAACAGCTAGAGCTCAGATCAACTTCACTCCGCATTCCCTTCACATAAAAACCGAGCTGTGAGCTGACTGACTGAAAGCAAGTTCAGACAACCGTCCTCAAACACACTTTGCGTAATTTACTCAGACAGGGTGTGTGGCTGTGTTCTAATAGCTGCTTGCTTTCAGGGAAGCGCAGTCATCACTGCCACCACCAGCCTGCCTTTGTGCTCCTTCTTGACAGGGTGCAAGTGCAGTTACAGCACAAAACCACTAGGGGTCATGAGAAATACGGCAACTACACGGGCGGCAAAAAAAAAACTCCTGGAATTAAAACGACTGGTAAATATTAGTGGGACAAAACCTCTAACAGTGGTAGCTTTAAGCAAACAATGTAAACAAGCACAGAATATGGAACTTCACCAAGCTGACATTTACCATGCCAGTTTCAAGTTGTTTCCCTAAACCAACAGCACCTCCAAAAACATTTGCATACACTTTCATTAAGTATTTAAAAGATGTTTAAGCAAAAATGTTAGCCTTAACATATGATGTTTGTATCCCATTCTTTTTCCGACCATACCCTCACATAAGGACTTGCAATTGGTGGCCCCTTTTGGCTCCCCTGTACGGTGGAGGAGGGGAGCAGTATGGGAAGCTTGCTGACACATCTGTAAACCAGCATCTCCCACCTAGAAAGGGAATACTGCATTGCTAGGAGCCAGTGGTCATCTTGTGTGCATGGAATCTTTCGTCATTCCTTTGCGCAGCCTGGTTTACCCTGTTCCTCCAGCTCCCTTCACCTTTGTGCCCATGTAGGTCTCTCCCCCTTTGTGCTCATATCACCTAGAAAGGGAGTTTACAGCCCCTCCCTTGGAGAGGAGGGTGCCTGGCCACTTGTGGACGTTTTGAGAGAGCCCAGTGTTTTGCTGAACCAGGAGTTTTTGGCGGCCTGAATCTCATTCATCAGCACCCCCCTCTGGTGCTCCAGCTCCTAACAGAAACACAAATAAATTAAACAAGTTATTACTGCTTTTTTATTGCTGAGCTGCAGCATTTACTAAAACAGCTAACAACAGGACACCACAATAAGTTGACTGCAAGCTACAAGTTTTTTCCTCTCGGATTATTTTAAGTTTTCAGCCCGTTGTCTTTAAGCACTACATTTTGTACTCCCTCTGAATAACACAGGGGGAGTGTAAACCCCAGTACCTTCAAAACCAGAATTTCAGCCATTAAATAGATAATGTCTTAGTGTATTTGATAACATGTGTGACATTAAGAAATGACTGTGCAAAGAATATTAAGCAGCAAAATTTTAACTTGTATTTAACAAGGGCACTGGTTAGAGTCAAAGGTTGCAGGCAACGTGGTCCACAAAAATAACAAATACAAATGATGAGCACTTCAGGCTTACAATGTGTTTTGTGATGACACCTGAGAATCCAAGGGAGGCAGGGCTATGTGAGGAGGTGCTCAGTGGTAGCTCACCTGGATCCTGCACTTGGCCTCCACCAGTTGCAGCTTAGTCTGTGCCAGTTCCAGTTCCATCTCCCTCAGCTGAGCCTTCAGTGTGTCCTTCTCCTCATCCAGATCGGAGTCACGATTGTCCCTGCTCACCAGGGGCACCTGCAGCGAGCCCTCCTTGTTGAAGACCTCACGGCAGCGCTCACAGGCCATCACCTTGCTCTGTGCCAGTCAGATGAGAGTAAAACACTGGTCACTGGTGAGAAAAGCTTAGGGGGATACATTTTTTCCTCATTATGAACATGACATAAGGAAATGTCAAAATCTGCCTTATTTGACTCTGCAGGTGTCTGACTTTGCATTAGTTGCTGAATTTATATGGATTTATTCTTAACAAAGCTACAATGCTGACAAACAAGATGGTGTTGAGGTCCACCTTAACAATGTCCAGCTCCTCCTTTGTTGCAGCCTGCTGCTTCTCAAGCCTGGTGCTCAGCTGGGAGCAAATCTACAAGGCAGAGTGCATGAGGACATGCCTCTTGGTTACAAGATGTAAATATATATAAAACTGCTGTTTCATAAATTAAAACAACAACAAAAAAAAACACATTTGCTATGCAGACAGCAAAAAACAGTAATTGCAAAACATTACTATTAAAACCGTAAAACAAGCTAAAAAGCAAAACCAGATTGGGTTTATCAAAATATTTGTGGGATGCCAGTACAGTTTGCAACACTTGTTGGAGCTCAGTGTCCTCTGTGACATCAGCACAGCAGCCCTGGAAGCAGGCAAGTGTTACACACACATGTGAGCACAATACAGCACCTGCTTGTACTCTGCGATGATAGCAGTTGTCTTTTTGA
This sequence comes from Heterotis niloticus, assembly GCA_018136845.1. NCBI lineage: Eukaryota > Metazoa > Chordata > Actinopteri > Osteoglossiformes > Osteoglossidae > Heterotis > Heterotis niloticus. The sequence goes on along the minus strand of CM030899.1, from coordinate 10,058,055 downwards.
TCTCAGACTCTGCTTTCTCCAGCTCTCTTCTGAACACCTCCTTCAACTGATGGGGGGAGAGAGGAGGAGGTAGATAAGGTAGTAAACAACATCAGTGATTCTGTAAATTAGACTTTTTTAACTGAGGAACAAAAACCTGATGGAGATACAAAGCAATCAATTACAAAATTATTCATATAATAAGGAAAAGTCCACGTCCAATAAGAAAAAAAAAAGTATACATACTAGTTTTAACCTTAAACAAGATAATTTGAAGAAACATAAAATTATTTTTAAATTTTAGTACATTTCAGCAAACACTGCCGCCCCCCCCGTTAAGAAGGCTCTCATGAACATCTCTGTAACTGTGTGTTTGAAGTACCTGTGCTGTCTCTTCCTCCTGCCTCCTTTTCTCCTCCTCTGTCTCTACAAGACGTTGTTTTGTGTTCAGAAGTTCCTTGTTCAACACATCTGCCTTGTCCTCAGCCTGGAAAACAAAGATGTAACAGCAAAAGGTTGTTGCTGTTAGTATGGACATTTTTACTTAGTACATTAATATGCCTGAGACATTTTAAGTTCTTGAGCATGTGATTGTGAGCAGGTGAAGGTACACTGACCTGGTCCAGGTCATTCCTCAGTGCAATTTTGCTGGTGACCAATTCATGAGCCAGGTCATCATTTTCTTGCTCTAGACGCATACTGGCTTCCTGCAGTCGCCGGTTCTCCCTCTGTGAACACAAAAAGTCCAGGATGAGCAAAGTGAAAAATGCAAATGGGCATTTTTCACATACGGATTATTTCAGTCAGTCAATACACAAGATTTTTGCTTCTTGGCAGAAGACACACTAAGATCACAAAGCAACGTACTACATCAGTAAGGTCTGAAATGATGCGCTCAAACATTGAGGTCAGAGCAATGTGCAGTGCTGCCAGACAAGGACAGAGCGTGTACAACCAGCATCATACAGCATGTCAAAACACGTGTGTAGTGAATATTCCACTGCTACACACTGGCTCTCTCTTCCCTCATACACACACACACACACACACACACACACACACACACAATATAACGTGCGTACACAGTGGCCTCTATCTTTGCATTTGTTAGCTGAGAACATTAACAAATTAAAAAATTTTACATCAGAACCCAATCAGTCTGTTTTGTTCCAAGATGAAAAAACATCCATTCCAAGCTCAAGCAGAAATCCTAAAGCCTAATGAAGATTTATAGCAACAACTTCCAGAAGATGCAGGAAATTAAACAAACACCTGGATGGTGATCAGTCCCTGAAAGAAAGGCGACAACCTCTGACACCATATGTCTGAGTCTCAAAGCAGCTCTCCTTCAACAGACCTCAGAAACATTCCTGCAGTTACTGCCCTTGATTTCAGTTGCCACTTAAAGCTCCCTTTGTTGCCATGTCCCTAGACAGAGAGTGAGGATGGATCATGTGATGTTGTCAAGTGCCCTCACATGACAGCTCTTTAGTTGTGATTCTTCTGGCATTTAGGGTCACATAAGTAATGCTTTGGTTATCTGACTTGTTTGCACTGTGGCTCTCCATAGCACCAAATCTTAACCTCCCAAATGAAAATCTATTGTCATTAAAATTCTGATTATTTTTGCAACACATTGATCCAAACTAATGACATCATTTATAAGATGAGATGCTGAAATGCAATAATTCATGTCAAATACCTTGACTATAACAACTGTACTTAGTTGGGAAAAAAAAATAATCAGAAATATGGTAAAAGGCAATTTTCTTTAAAGCAATTGTCAACTTTTACAATTTCCTTTATTGTGAGGCAGCTGTTTCTACAGCATTCAAGTTAATCAGTAAATATCACTTGCATTGTATGAAATGCTACAAGTATGCACTTGCAGGTCCAACTTCAAAGTCCTACCAAAATACCTATCAACAAATACAGTTTCAATACTGTACACTGAACTTCAGAATGACACAGTATATAATAAAAGTTTTCTTCCATAATCATTAAGTTGTTGGTATATATCTGTATGAAAGTAGGCCAAGTGTCTAATTTGTTCTTCCCTCATGAATGCAGCTATTTACAAGTCTTGGGCAATATAAAATGGAGTTAGAGAATAGCTTACATATAAACTCACAGTACATTCATGCACATAACAAGCTGCGCAAGAAACTGACAGATAACTTTGTGCCTGCAAAAAGAATGATAGAGCAGATATAGTGAAAGAAGCCGGAGAAGAAAGGCACACAAAGTGGCAGCATGGAGCAATGCTGCACTGGCTGGGGCTTAGCGGTCTGCTTACCTTGCACATGCAGCTGCCTATACAGCGCCACACCAGGGCCTGTGCTTCCACAACAACACCCACAACAGCAGCCACAACAGCAGCAGAGGGATGTATGCCTCGGCAGCCCAACTCCTCACAGCCTGCTGGGAAGCTCTCCTTATCACGCTCCCATGTCCCGTGTTTTGCCCCCCCCCCCCAGTACCCAGTCCCACCTCTGTACCTCTGCCCTGCCATGCTAATAGGCTGAGCACTGTGAAACCCAGGGGGGCAGACATGAGGGGAAGACCCAGGACTAGAGGATGTACTGGGTGTCAGACCTCCTTTTTCCTTTCAAATACCACCCATTGCTCCACTCCCAAAAACCCAAGCAGTTCAAACAACCTATTATAACAACCAGGAGGAAACTCTGAAAAACAGACTTTATTTTGAGATTATTGAGTAATAAAACTTTAAATACTGTCTTTACCATATCTAAACTGCTATATTAATAAAATAGGCCATGTTTAATAAATAATGTAGCTTAAAAAAAAAAATCTATTAAAACAAACAGTAAACTCTACCTGGTGGGAAAAAAGAAGGCAATCAAGTTTCCAGTGCTTCACAGAGCATACATTTGAGGACATGGAACATCAATGTTCAATTTTTTTTTATCCGGAATAGCAAAAGAAGTAAGCCATATAACCTCATGTTGTAAAGCTTTCACTTATAATTGAGCATGTAATGATAACTAAAATATAGAGCTACTTGAAAGCACGTAAATCCCAAATGTAAGTTATATCAATCCATCAGTACTGTGAAATCCTTGTTTAAAAACATAAGAAAGTTTACCTTCACACATGCAAGTTAACAGAACAAAGATGGTTAAATAAGAATTAATCAGTAAACTGCCTTAGTTTGGCCTTTGGATGGCATTTTTATAGATTATTACACTGCTGACTGAGAATCTTCCTAAGGGTTTGCATGTTTTTGCACAGACAATGATTCATATTTTGCCACTTTTATCTTTTCATTTGGATCCATTACTAAACAAGTATATCTTAAAGAAAGTATCAAAGATTTCACAGTGCAAATGTGACACTCACAGAAATATACTGTGAATTTACAAAGTATGTCATTTTGGCAGCAAACAGCATTTCATTGCAAATGAATAAACAAAAAATTCTTTTGGAAGACTGATTTCAGGACCTTTTACACTTTCAGAATAACACAAGAGTACATGCGCTCAACTCTAACACAACTCAGTCTCTCCTCTGTCTGAGTGTCTCCAAACCTGGCATGTATCAGCGCAGCACTCTACACAGATCTGAACTGAAACAAGATGAGAAGAGAGGAAGACAGGAAGTCGGTGTCCAGGAAGTGGGTGACACGCATTGATGTGTCCATTGTTACGAAGTAAACTATGTTCACCAATACATGAGGCCAAAGTGAGAAAATGCCTCACTGTGCAATACTTTAACCATTCTCATGTTAGATTTTTTTTCAAGCAGGTCATTCCAAAATTAAGCCATATGAAAAACTCTGAGAAGTGTGAGTGTAGTTTAATGCCTTTTACCTGGTACCGGTCGATGGGGTCCTCCTGCTGTAGCTGACTTTCACGCAGGGACTGGTACTCCTTCTCAAACTTCTTCAGCTTCTTTGAGGGTACCTTCACAAAGCAGGATGGAGAGGAAGCACTTCAGTCACAGCAAAATATAATCGTGTATGTCAGTGAGCACTGTACCCAAAAGATGGTACCCTAGAATATGGGAAACAGAATTAATCTTTTCGCTCCTTTATCAATATGAGAAAAACAATTATGCTGTCAGCAGCTTTATATGTTTCTTTTACATGTTCACATTTATCTGCTGCTACAATGTAGGTTCAAGCATAAAGGCAGTTTGCACAGGAATGAGTGCATAAGTGGTGTGGTGAAGGTGGTCACCACTTGTTCACGCTTCTCTTCTAACACAGGAACTTCCCTACAAGGTCTATGGTGTCAGTCCAGGTATGGTCAACAGTGTCTACTGATGCACAAATCCACAAAGCCCTTGACACCAGACAATGTAAAGAACACAAAAGTGTAATTTAGTCAATTTCCATGATATTCCTTGCTGCCTAATCTCAACTGTATTGGTCATTTATTAAAATTAAATGGTCTTATGATGTAACAAACAACCTGCATCTATGTGAAACAGTGCTAATAAAATTAAATCCTTTTGTATGATTGATGTAAGAGCTCTATATCCTGACTGTCTCAATAACAAATAATGCTCAAACTATAAAATCCAAAATACATAGTCATACACAATAAAAAGGTTATATGTGTGTGCAAGAACAAAGAAACAATTACATATTCTGCATGAAACAGAGCTCTCATGGTGCAAGAGCTCAGCCAGCTTTGTTTCCATGACAGCAGTCGAGTAGTTTTTTTCACTGCAGCTAAGATAAGGTATACAGGTTTGTCTCCATGACAGCAAGTTGCTGAGGGAGGACTTCCGTTGCTGGATATAGTCATTGGTTACAGTCACAAAAGGCCCTTCTGCAAAAGCACTTCATTCCTCATGCATGTGACACAGGAGAGAATTCACAGAATCTGCTGCATCTACACTGGCATAGTTAACCATGTGACTACAATTCTGTGCAAATGTGAGCAAACAGTGTAGATCTTTGCTTGAAATAACTACTTCATTATAGCAACAAAATTATATATATTAAAAATATTATAAGATCATGTAAAATGTGAATTGCATCGCTACACTACTTGAACACTGCAGCAATTTCACTTGCATGAAAGAGTGACAACTATAAAGCAATCTCATTATGAGCTAACCCGAAAACATGTCAGTCTCCAAAAATATAAATACAACCCTACAAATAGTACATACATTTGCAGATATGCGTATGAAGGGGAACCAAGAATATGGTAGATAGTTGTATGCATTTGACATAGTTTCTGTGGCCACAAGAAGGTGCAATATAAACTGGCCACTGCTGCCTCACTGCAGCAGCATGACTGGTTTCTGGCTTTAGATCAGGGAAACTGCTACCTGCTGTCAAGTTTTGTTTTGTGTTGTGTTAGTGTACAACAATGTGCATTTACATATGGATGCCAACTACTCACCCACATAAATTACGTCAAGGACATCTAGCTCTGAACAAAGTGCAAGAAATAACCTGGATGTTCAGTATACATCCTTGTTGGCAGTACAAGAGTTAGTCAAACTCATGTGACACTTCAGTCTCAAGCTTAAAAGTTTAAGGGACACCGTCTCTCATTTTAACCTTTTTTTTTTTACCCATATATACCCTATATAAAAAGAAAAATGACAAGGATTAAGGGCAGTACACAGAGGACTAATATTCTGTACATGATGAAATAAATGTGAACCAGTTCCTGTGAAATCAGGATGGTACTACAAAGGCAACACATCTCAAAGTATGTATAAATTGTGGCAACAATCCTCTGATCTAGCTGCTTTAAATGACTTGAGGCATACTGCCTTATTACTCATGTATCTAAAGACATTTGCTACCAAAAAAGCCTAAACATTAAAAGCAGGGAAGAAGGAGAGCAAGGTGATAAAGAGAAAGAATTAGGCTAAATCATGCATGGTCCTGGGATTAGAGAATGGATATTTAAAAAAGTTATTGCATGCATATTTTCATCTGCATATGTACTGCAACATTAATGTTTCTGGGGCAAAAAGCAATGTATAACATGACCTTACAGTTGAGGCTCTACATGAGCAACATCACAATCATTATACACAAGTGCCCACATCTTCCTTTATCATTGACATATAAGACCCGTAAGGACTCATACATGACCACAATGCCCCACAGCCCACTTAGTCATACTTTCCATGCATGAAATACCTCCATTTTCCATGAGATATCTTTCAGTTTAACACTCACTATGCAAAATGGAATATGAAAAAAAATCAACAAAACCTTGTAGCATTTTTTCCCCCTGTAATAAACCAAGCCACTCTCTGCGTAGGCAAGAAGACTATGCAGTCATCAAACTAAGTAAATAGAAAAAAAACAAACAGAAAACAAATTGTCTTTGTTATTGTGTATATATCCAAAGCTCTCCATCTGTTGTGAAATGAACTTTTGCTTAAATGATACAAATAATAATAAATATAAATGTAAGTTTAAAAAACAGCAATTTTCAAATGCAAATCTGTACAACAAAAATGGTTTCTGGCTTTCTATAACTGAAAAAAGTGAAACACATCCACTCAACTGTTCTGTATTTTACCTGAATGATTAATTCAGTCATAATCTAAATGGTACTAAAAAGCAAAGACAACATAGTAAACTCAACAGCTTATATTAAAATTTAGAGTAACCAGCATGCGGCTTTAAAAACAAAAATTACTTCAGGCATAAATGTAAATGCCTATTGGAGATTTGGCTACTGAAATAAGTGCATTTATTTGGGCATTCAAATGAACACATTAAACCAAATGCTTAAGCTAGCTAGCTAACTATACAAGCATGCTCTCATGTTTACACAACTAAGGAAGGTCATATAGTTTACTCTAAAGTAAAAATACACCTATAAATGAAACAGAATTTCGTTAGTCATGAACACTTGAACGGTAACATACAAAGCATCAAGGAAAGAAAAAATGTACTTATGAGACTGAGACACAAATACAAATACACAAGTCAAACCACATGCAAAACACTACAGACCAGAGTCTAATTTGCTCTGTGCACGACAAGAACGGCAAAGGTTGTTTCCCAAGCATTCACTAAATGGGTAAAAGTGCTGTATTTATAATGTGAGAGAACACTGAAGCGTCTGTTTTCAACAATCCTGCCTGAAATACAAGACCTACCACAGACTTGGGTCTGGAGTCAGCCACCAAGTTGACCAGAAAGTCTTCTTCAGAGATTTGGTTGATAACGTGGGCGTCATAGGCCACACTGATGGACACTTCCTCCATCATCTTGGCATGTGTAACGAAAGGAAGTGCTGTGCTTCTTGAAGACTGGCGGCAGGCTTGGGTAAGCGTGTATGTAGTATAATGTCTAACAATTGGCCCCGCCCCTCTGGGAGAGAGGGAGGGAGGGCAGGGTTACGGCAGGGGAAATAGAGTAACACACACCTGATCGTGCCTTTTGTTGATGTTCTGTTTTTATTAAGCCTATGTGCTTTCCTTTTGAAGGTCAGAGTCTGGTTGAACAGCCAGCCTATTTTCCTGTCCTCTAACTAACTGAAGGCAATGCTTCATCTGCCATGCGTGACATTTCGGTTTTTTGTATCTTCCAGCCGACCCAAATAAGCACAAAAAAGTGTCCAGGGAACATATCAGCCACACCTCTGTCTTCTTCCAGCATATTACCTTCGCATTTCCCAAGGCAGAGTCATCTTTGCATGCAGGGTCTACATGGGTATAATGGTTTTCTTTAATAAGGGTCCAAAAAGGAATTGCTCCCAAAAAGCCAGAAGTCCTTGTGGATAGAGCTCCAGATCTCCCACAGTTTCTTCTTCCCTCTTGCTCCACCCTCTGGTACAAAAAACCCAGGAACAGCAACACTTTCAGTCTTCGGTCAAAGTTCACGCTGGAGACGTTATCAAACAAGGATAGATGCCGGAAAACGGCACTAAAATTACATTCAAACCTGCCGCACAGTACCTTGAAAGTTATGAAACATTTTCTAAAAGATACATTTTGAGACTCAGAAAGCCATTTTTGTTCCCTTTGAAGTTACTTATATTTGAGCTGCTGTTCAAGTCTATAATCCCTGTATAAGGGGGTGGTGGAGAGGGGCCTCCTCTCACAAAAGCTTTGCCCTCTCCCCTGGAACAAGCAGGTGCCAGTGAATTCTTGTACCCTATAAGCTGATTATAAGTTAACTTCATCCTTCTCAAGCACAAAGAAATGGCGGACAGGAGAGCACTCACTGCTCTTCCCTTCTAGACGTAGAAGAAATAAATAAATGAACTGATGCAGTTGACCAAAAGCAGATGAATGTCCTTCCACAAAAAGCATGCTAACAAGCAACAACAATGAGCTACTGGCCTGGGGAGACAGTGACTGCATGCACACAGTCTGCAGAAAGAAGAAGCTGGAACCTTGATCAGCGATATGATGCAAGGTTTCCTGTGCTGCTCTGGGTCCCCTACACACGTACTGATTCATGTCCCCATACACCCAGGAGACAACAGTCTGCTTCTTATGCAACCACAAACAACCTCCCTCTACTTATCAAGGTGTAAAACAAGGATCATCAAGAAAAGACAAGGCCATCTGCAGTTCTTCTCTACTGGGAAAGATAAAAATACATAAAACAAGTCAGGAAAAAATAGCTCAGTATTGCAACTGACACTATGGCTGTAGGTCAGGACAGTGCTATTAATATTTGAAATGTGAAGATAGTAATGCTCAAGCAGCTCAGATCTTTCGCTCTTCCTCACTGGTGCCGTTGTCATTTACACATTTCCTCTGGGGGGAGCTCATGGCACTCTTTGATCAGACCCTTCACAAACCGTCTCTATGCACAGACCTGTCAAACCACAGCTATAGTGGCAGCCCAAGGAAGATTAGACGAGACAGATGTTTAACACTCTGAAGCAACTGACATCCACTCTCTGCTACTATAAGACAGAACATGGCTTTTAAGTTGCTGTTTGGCTCCACATTACTGACACACTACTTCTCCCCCCTCTACAGAGCGGGGTCAGGGCAATGCTACAAGCCATCTGCAAACCACAGACTCACACAGGGAGGGGCAGGGTGGTGTACAAGCTGAGTATGTCCACTTCCCCAAGCTCAGCAATGATCGATCGGGTAGCTCTCCATTTGGCTTCCCTGTAGCTGTATGAGTGCACCTTCTCTGGTGTAACCCCCTGTGCTCCAACATGCAGGAAATCACGGTAAGTGCAGTGTGCAAAGATATACCTTAGTCGTGCTGTTTCACTTTCCTAAGAATCAGAGTAACAACAATACTAAAAACACAAGGAACTGGCAACCGACACAGCCAAATAACACGAAAAAGCAAGAAATGAGAGAAGCTGTGCCTGGTGCTCCCACCCAGTGGTGGGGAGTGGCTGGAATCCACACTTGCCACACATCCATGTGAACTGCTAACAGAGACATGCCTGCTGTGAGTCAGAATGCGAAAGGCAGCAGTAGAGTAACCTGAGCCTGGTAAAAGGCCACCCCTCCACCTGATATACACAAGGTAATGCTGGCTCCACAGACTATGACAGGGCAGAAAGGACCTGTCACTGTCAGACAAGCCTGTTTACCTGTGCTCAAAAAACACATACTGGTGATCAGTCTTGGTAGCCATTGCTTCCTCCTTCTGCTGACTCATTCCTCCTACGCAGATCAATACACCTGTTACCTGGCTCTTGGACAGGTATTTTCCCCCGACACAGAGCCTTTCCCAGGCCATCTTTTCAGTCTCCTGGGTCATAGAGCCAGTCCTGTAATGCCTACAACCTGAAACTAATGTAGCAAAAAGAGACCAGAAAAGGGATAAGAAGGGACAAGTTTCTGAAACATCACAGTTGTATAAATAAACCGAATTTACTACAGTAAAACACAATTGCACAAAAAAAGTCCAGTTCTCAGCTACCAAAACTTTTGACAACAAATTATGATTAAACAGCACAAGTATTTATACACAAGCACATTATATATGCGGGAAAAGGAATGCAAAGCATTTTAATAAATTACAATACTATATTTAGATCTAAGATACGTCTTCTTACAAGGACAGGTATTACAAAGAATTTCTTCAGCTGAAATGTGATCAAAAGACACTTTCATATAAATAGAAATTAAACTTAGGCGGTAGGCTCGATGTTTAAGAAAACAGATTAGATACAGAACAGAATTGCAATGAATAGAAATTTGTTTTCCTGCTGTTTCAGAGCTCCTTGTCCTCTATTTTAAGCCAGATAATTCAGTCTTCTTTCAAAAATCATGGGTTACTTCAATTAAGTTACTAAGTCAGATGAGCTATATTAGCCTTTAATACCAAAGACCACACAGTGACTGAAGCACGACATGTACCTTATTTTTAATAAGTGGAAATTAATGGAAATCATGTCAGCCTGTAAAAATTACCATAAATATGGTCATCATGTGAACCTGCAGAAATACTAAATTACAAATTTTTTGCCATGAGTTCCCTTTGAAACAGTGTAGTACTGCCATTTGCTCAAATATACACAAACTGTAAGATTACTAATTATTGAAAAGCTCAACTCAAATAATGGTTTTATTATATTATGTTTAGGTGCTGAAATTCATACTAAGAGCAGGTCACAGAAATAAATGGAAAGCTGTACATTCCCCCCCTCACCTCAAAGTGCTTTTTTATTATCTCCAGAATTATCTGGAAATTATAAATGAGACTGTAAAACAATATCACTAGCCCATTATCACATGAAATAAACAAGAAAACTACCATCATGAACTGCCATTTGATGTAGATAATATCCATAAAATGCCATTTTAGGATTGCTAAAATGCCTTTTCTCTTCTACTTTAGACTGAACTAAGCTTGACCATTTACACAGGCAGTTGTATTTATTCAGGGAACCTACTACACCCTTGACAAACAGGTTTGGTAAAAAGTGCTGTAGGGATAAAGCTTCGTGTACTTCCAAGAAAAAACATTTACAGTTAATATTTTGACTAGGGGGATACCTGCATGGGTCAGGTTTTGGTTGGTCTAAGCTTTACGCACTATAGGTTTTACTAAAAGGAGACAGAACCTGACACAGACACAAACACTGGCTCTAATGTTAGAATCTCACCCCACAAGTCTCCTGACATCCCACTACAAGGAGCAGCAGTCATCAGAAACCCACATACATTTGGAGAATAAGCGTAACAGAAGCATTACTGCAGAAAGGCACTATGGATTGGCCCTGCTCTACATGTACCCACAATAAATGTATCAAAGAACCTGCATTACTGAATCTGTGATAAAGAAGTATGTGTTTCGATCATTCTGTCACAGATAAAGAACAGTTGTTGAAATCATTGAAATCCCAAGATTGCCATGTACCTTACAACTTGTATGTAAACTTCTGACCTCAACTACTGTATATGAATGGCTGTTTAGGCTGTTTGGTCCACACTGCCTCTCTGCTATGTCTTTTATTGAGCCATAAGCCACCACTAACTTGGTGTAATTCCACTGCATTCCCAGCATACTTTTTTGTAACCAAGGCGAGACAGCACACATTTACTCAGATACCTACACAGAATTCCAGAATGACAAGACATGCAGCATTCTGAAATCTCGAACTGACCATATTAAATTAAAATACCACACATACAAGTATATAAATGTAACCCAGTAAAGATACAGTAGGACTTAAATCTTAATCTGGTTTTATTACCTTTGTGCAGTGAAAAAAGTGCATAAATAATTGGGTTAAACATGATACATTTATATATAAATGGAGCAATAAAAAATTTGAATATTTTGTTACAATTGTTAACTCATTAATACAGCTGGGTAATTTTTACTGGGGTAATTCAGGATAAGTACTTTAATCAAGGGTAATACAGCTGGGGCAAGGATTTGAAACCAGGTTATTCGAACACCAAGAGGCAATTTTACCCACTATGTACCTCCTGGCCTAGAATGTTGAATACCTTTGACTGAACATTATAACAAATTGCTGAACATAAACATAGGAAAATTTGACATAATAAGTTCTATAGCCTTTATTTTATTCAGACAGTATTTTGATACATTTGTAAACCACTATATTTTACAGTTATGTACAGGGAAGACTTTTACATTAAGCAAAGGCTAATTTTTTACACTATTAGACAATGGGAACCTGAGTTACCATGTAACACAGTCTTTAAACTATTACTTCATTCATTTAAGGAGCAAAGTTGTCCAACTTATTCAACACCCATATTGCCCCCCCCCCCCAATGTAGAAAAAGTAATTGCCCCCTTCAACTTAACCAGTTGTAGCACCTTTAGCAGCAATAATGCCAACTAAACACTTGCTATAATTTGATATCATCTTTCATGCGGTTACTGAGGAATGTTAGTCCACTCTGTCTGCAGAACTGCTTTAATTCAAACATGTTGTTTTTGAGCATGGACTGCTTTTTTCAGGGCCTGCCACAGTATCTCTACTGGACTAAAAGGGCTGTTGTCCTAGTGTTAATCTGGGCTGGGACAGCCAGCTATGTCGTACTTCTTGAGTTAGAGGAAGCTGTTTGGAAATGCACAGCAGGTACAAAGAAACAACCCACTACTCAAAATATTTAAAAAGTTGCTGGCATTCTGATTTTCTTTTAATCAGAAATCCTTTACTGTCAAGTACACACAAATTAAAACATTGGGAAACAACATCTATATTTAGTATAGCAGTGCAGGCAGATAAGTGCAAGGTAAACACAAGGTAAATGCATTTAACAGTTTATAGTGTACTGCACTGTTAATTTCATGTTTCAAAAATGAGTAAACAGTGACTACATAATTATTTGTAACAGACTGCCATACATGTAAGATACAGCCTGCACCATGGCAGCAGCTTTTCTAATAAGCAATCCAGGGACCATTGAATAAACATTTTCACAACCAGACCTGATTGCTTAGTTTAATAAATGTAGAAAAGGATGGGAATTGGGATGAGGAACCTATTTCTAGCTTTGCCCGAAGCCATTAAATCCATGCTGATATACACATAACAAAATGTGTGGTGGAAATCAGCATGATATCAGAACCACGTCCTGAAAGGCACTTCCTCCTCACATTGCATTCCATTACAGTAAAGCTACTCAGAAATTTTCTTCTGAAGAATCCAAACCAGTGCAATTAGTAGTTTAAATATATCATAAAACTGAGAAAATGCATATCTCACAAAATATTTTATCTTATTCAACCCAAGAAAAAGACCCAAGTTTGTCTGTGCAAGCTATGCATCAACACACTCAAGTAGAGTCTGATGGTGTAAAGGCAATAAAGAGAAGAAAGTTATATATCCATTTTCAAACCCCTGGCAGTATGCTACCCGCTACATGTCTTAGCGGAAAGCCAAAGAAATCCTTACTTTGGTCACAGCACACAGTAGGTGACAGACACTAGAGTTATGTCCCTTACCTTTATATTGCACGCTTGCTCCATGAGTCTGCGAGCATTCTCTGCAGCTCGGTATCGTTTGGGCAGCTGCACCCGGAAGAACTTCAGTGCTCCTTCAAAATCCGCCTGGAGCAAGTCTTCCTTGGAAGTCTTCTCAGAAAGAGAAAAAAGGAAGAAGTTATCAAACCTATCAAAGTGAATTTGTAGCTTTACAAGTGTTAGAACTGGGTTAGCAGGTCAAATTGTAAATAGATGTAATTCAAACTTTTCTGTCATCCCAGTATTTTATAATAGGAGGAACCCTTTTGTGAGAACAATTGTTCTGATTTACTATCTGGGAGCATCTTTTTGATAGGGACTAGCTTGTTATTCACATATATACTGCAAAAATCATTAACACAAATCCCTTGTTAGTAAGACTAGAATCTGGGATCACCAATTTTTATCTCATTGGCCAACTCATGTTAGCAGTCTACAAATTGTGTAAATCATGACAAAATGGATACTGTGTTGTGGTCACAAACAGTTTCTAATAGTCTGCAGTGGTACTACTGCCTGCATCCTACAACATGACTCTCACCAATAACAGACACACAGACAAATTACATCAACAAAAAGGGTTTACTTTCAAACAGCTCATCCATAAATGGAGGCCATTGCAACCACTGGACTGGTGTATGTGTTTGAGGTAACAGTGCCACCATATGGTAAATTACTGTCTTTGCGCAAAGAACAGTATGACATACTGACAGCTCAGAACACCCATCCATTGCTTCAGTTGTCACTGTGCATTACAGATCCCAATACTCCACTGAAAGCAGGTTGAGGAAAACAAGTTATTATATCACCCAGTAACTGATATTTCTTTATGTCTCCATTCCGACTTATTCAAATTTCACGGCACTTCACCACGAGTAGGCCTACAATGAGGTGACTACAAAACGGTGAGAAGACGACCGAGGAGCCTCCAGCCTCTCACCGCCAGCAGCCGGGGCACAAAGAGCCTGTGGCCCATGCCCAGCAGCCCCAGCATTCGGCAGGCACAGTCGGTCACCAGGCCTGGAGCTCCCTCCTCTGACCGCCGCACCACCGGTGGCAGCTGAGGTCCGACTGGAGGTGCTGGAAGCGGAGGCTGAGGCAGAGGAGAGGGAGGGGAGTCTTCCTCTGCTGGCAAAATGCTGGGAGACTCCAGCATGTGTCCTGGCTCTGGGATGGGGTCAGAGTCCGGGTTAAAACTAGCCACGGTGGATTCCAGGGTGGTTCCACTTCGTGGTCAAATAGTAGGGAATAAAGAGGAGAATCCTGACAACCAAGGAATGGTTCCGGATCACAGCGCATCCACCGTTTTGGCCTACATGCAGTGCTTTGTAGCCAGGTTTCTCACAAGGTTTCACACTTGTATTACTAAAGAAACCCGCACATCGCACCAAGTGTAATCCCACCAACAAAAGGGAATTTCTGGAGTTTGGCCATAAAGGCTCTTCTCATCCAGCTGATCTTAGCATCAAAAAAACAAGATGAATTCACTGCTGGTGAGTGCAGTTCTCCTAACATTGAGTGCCCCACAGCCCATGGAAGACTACAGAGGGCGACCATGTTGTCTGAATCTGAACAGCACAGAAGAAATTCCACGGTGACCATCAATCAGATCATTGCACATTTTAATCTACAAATGCATCCTGTTGGTTAGCGAATTGCTACCAGTTTATCATTACCCTTCGTCTCCAAAGTTTTTCAAATTAATAAACTGTTACCTAGCAACACTGAAACAGGGTGCACGGCTACAGTTAAACGCATGACAGACACATCTTCCTGTATTTTCTCACCAAAGACAGAATCTCATTTGCAACTATGTATTTAAATTAGCATGCCTTAAACACAACAAAGATTTAAAAAAATAGAAAAAATAACAAAGGCCTTGGTAATAAAGTAGATATCCACCAATAATTAAGGTGACCCTACAAAGACCATTCTCAAAATCCATCTGAAGTCATGGGAAGTCCTGTGAATTGAGCACCTCTGTCTTTTCAAGCTGCACAGAAAAAAAGGAGGGTGGCAAAGCACTGAAGTTACATATCCATGTTGTTCAGAATATTTGCGGTTCAGGAGGAGCCCCCAGGCAGTGACTCAGGCTGGGCAAGAATGTAAACAGGCACCGAGATGCTCAGAAATCCTCAAACGGTAACGCTCATCCCAGTCGCTCCAGTGACTCGTGGCCTGAGTTTCAATCCTGTCTCCGGTTGTCTCATTGCCAGTAGAGAGGAGAAAGAAATTATGGCACCATATTATGCATAACATCCAGGTCAAGGGAAAATAGGGGCTGACACCCTAGCTGAATGACGCTTGTTGAAAAACAGCAACACAAAAACATGTTCTTCTTGCAATAAAAATATTTTTTTAATGAAAATAAAAATTGATAAACCTAGCTTATAAAATAACTAATGAAAGGCAAAAAGCCCTTAAAAATAGTTAAGATGATGTAAAAGGTAGGAAGTCCCAGTGTGGCGGAGCCTCGTGAGGCTCGGAGGCTATGAGGCAGTCCGCTGTGGCACTCAGGCTCAGACTTGCTCCCGCCTCCAGCCTGGAGCCCAGCGCTTAAGGAGCTAAGTCAGAAATCTCCTCCACGGAAGTCTGTGGTTGGACTCAAGGCGAAGAGCAGAGGAGAGACAGCGCGGAGAGCCGCGCAGCTCACCGGCGGAATGCTAGAAGATGCAGGAAGGAGATGGTGGCTGACAACGGGGGGGAGGAGGGGACAGGAGGAGGGGCGGTGCCGGGGATTCGCAGGCTGGCTATGCTGACGAGCTGATGGTAGACATCCCTGGAAACGTGACTGCCCCTTCGTCACTGCTGCTAGCCGTTAGCCACTAGCTGTTGCTGTGCACTCTAAATGGGCAATGGCAGGCAAGCTGGGGGGGGGGGGGCATGTGAACAAACAGACCGAGGAAGGGGGGCCTCCGGGGAGAATGCTGTAATAGCTAGCCAATAGGAGCGCGACAGTGCAACCCCCATCTACCCATCCCTTTCTTGCTCACTTTTCATCTCTCCTTGGTGAGACACTCACCCATCACTGTAACTGCCCATAGCACCTCCATTTAAGCTCATTCAGCCTTTCCTTCTGTATTTTAAAGTACTGGGAGTGCTAGCAATATTAACACAGAAATGCTGGACAACAAAGTTGAGTATATATTTGTTTTCAGCACATAAACCAACTGTGACTACAGTACTGATGTTTTGCATGTTTACATCAAGTTAGAATCCAGGTTTAAAAAACCAGATTAAACTACTTTTTATGAGCATTTATAGTAACTATTACAGAACTCTTAAGTCATAAAAATGGTGTAAGAGCTTAATTCAACTACAGATATGGTATAATACTAAAGAACCAAAGGGACAAACATTTCATTAAAAAGTAGCAGCTCCCTAAGCATTTATTTAAAATCGCAAGCTGGTTCTTGGGATTTTTGAAAATTAAAACACATTACGTAACATGACAAGATGAAAACAAACAAAATGTTTAAATTACATTAACTAAATGTCTTAATCTAGATTTATTTCACATAGATGTAAAATAGCTCAGTCTCACAATGTTAAGAAAAGATTAACTCTTTTCTTAGTATTTTGATAAGATGCAGCAGGATGGTGATAAAGAAATTTCATGAGATTTTATATTTGATAATTACTTGTCAGTTAGAAGAATTTAACATGTTTTTTTGTTTTTTTTTACATTTTAGGTAATAAAAAATGTGACTTGATGTTAGACACTGTCATGCTTCATGTAGATCCATTGCCAATTAAATTTACAAAACAAAATCATTACTGTACTTGTTTAAGGTAGTCAAACCTTCTGCATTACATCTATAGAGTATTTAAGCTTGACTTGCTGCAGTCAACTTTTCCAACATAGTGACAACTGTAAAAAATCTAAGGAAACTGACAGAACAATTTCCTCCTTAGAATTTCTTCACTGGGGCCACAACATACCATAAATATAATATATTTAGCTCATGATTAACTGTAGTTGGCCAGAAAAACTTAAATAAGTAATTCTTTGAAACAACTCATTCTGTACAAACATTCATATAAGCCAGCTAATGTATAAACATGTATAATATTTTTATGACAACTGTGTCAACCAAGTTCTGTATTCACAACCTTTAAAAACATTTAATGGCACTAACTGCACAAGAACTGTTAAGCTGCTTTTCTATACGACTGCTTTAATTCAAGTTTGCTATTCATTAAACATTCTGATATTATTTATACCCTTCATCTTACGCTTAATTTTAACTCATCAAGGGCACAAACTAGAAAAAAATGACAGAACTTAGTTTTTTTTTTTTTTTTAAACAGCACAAGAAGATTTATCTGGGCCTTTAAACTAAAACTGCAGTTCTAGTTCTAGTTCTGCATTTACAGATTTCATCTTGAATTAAGATTTGTGTTTCTTAGTGTAAGATGAGGCACTTTCAAAAGTACACAGCTGACCTCACAAAGGCACTGCTCACCAGCAGAGGGAAGCAAACTCAAAAGCAACTCTTTCAAATTTCAAAGCACTTTCAGCAAATGCAGGCTTCTATCCTTATACCCAGTTTTATTTTTAATCCTTAGAAATAATATAGACTTGGTCTCAAAACACTAATACACAAAGCACATGGACTACACATGTATATTTCTAAACGAAAGATTTCCTACCTTCAGTAGGGCCAAGGCAACATTAAAGATGATATTCAGCCCCTGGGGAACAAAGCAAATACACATTAGTGTGAGGAAAAAGATGTCCCTTGAGTAGCCCCCTGAGTAAAATGTATTAATTTATACAGTGCATTCCACTATATGTTTTAACGGTGAATAATGTATCAAAAGCTTCTTCGCGAAACATTTAATGATTTACTTTATCTGCTAAGAAATGCAAGCTAGACAATACAGGTGGTGAAATGAAGGCTATACATTTTGTGAAATGGAAAAAATTAACTGAGAAAAAAAAAAAAAGACAGAATACCACTGATGCATAAAGGGAAAGCTACATACAGGGAGTATGTGAAGCAGAGGGCTCAAAAAAAAGAAAAGAACAGACAGCTTTGGGAGCCCGACAGAGAAAGCAGGCCGAATCTCAGTAGCCTGGAAAGAGATGGCACTGAAGTTCGCCCTGCATGGGAAGACCCGTTCACACAACAGCTCAGACAGCCTGTTCTCATGGCAACAGTGAGCTAAATATATCCCTTGGTGCTCTATTAATAAACCTGGTTGGAGAGTTCCCTCCCCAGGAGCTCTGTAGATGGCGCTGGTGGGCTGGACAACACAGTGTTGTATGATTGCACCTGGGGGAATGGGGGATGATGCTGATGTTGCCTACATGCCACAGTGCTCAGATATGCATATTAGCAAGGAAAAAAGGGGAAGGAAAAAAAACACTGTGTTGCACAGGAAAGAAAAAAGGGTGACGTAACGTAAAAAGCACCCATACAATTGTGCGGCAGGACGTGGTGCACGAACAACATGGGGTTATGCAACTGCCTGCATAAAATGTAAGTGCTGAATACCATCAAGGTTCTACAGTTCACTTGGGTTAAGTAAAGGTAACTGGCATCAAAAGGAATGTGACTCCTGGCAACCACTTGGTAATAACGGTTCCGGAAGATATTTAATATAGCTTTCATTCATGCCATGTCTGTGGATTGTGAACAATGGGAAAACATGCAAATTCTGCACACCGTGCAGCAGATTGAAATTTAAATATGCAGCTCACTCATTGTGAGACATGAGTGTTACCTAAGCACCACTGATTTAGTGTTGGGTAGTACTTTGTGAAAATTCGCATTGGAAAGAAGGCTTTGAAACAATACTGAAACACAATGACCATGAGTAAAATGAAAAAGATAATTATAAAAACAAGGGTGAAATCCAAGTAATAGCAAAAAACACATGAAGAAGCAAAGACAATAATGTGAACTTAAGTCTGGAGAAACAGCAGGGTAGGCTGCAGAGGTGTATTAATAAATCAAAACCCTGAACATTAGATTTTCATCATGGAGTTTATTGAAATGAAGTTGCTGAACAAGGTTTTATTTATCCTACCTTAGGATGATAAGACTAAGGCTGAAAGGAATGTGAGCTCAGTTGAATGAACAGACATCTATGACATGTAGTGGCAAGATACCATCCCTATAGTAAATGACACACAGCAAAATTTGGTCCTTTTTCTTCAGAACCTGTGTATTATTTTTTACTTTTAATGCAATTTAAAAAAGAAAAAGGTGTACTTGAAAGAAAATGATACAACATCAACAAAAGTGGTATTAGTGAAAAAGTAAATATCTGGTTATTAACAAGACAGACGCTGAAAACACGTCTAGGTATTTTTATGGCTGCTTGCACACATTGCTGTCTCACCTCACACAGAAGCAGGTCAGTGATGTGGAAGACCATGCAGAGTGGGAACTTGGCTGTAAAGAGTGTCAAGAACCACTGCGAGGCATACATGTGGGCTTCCAGGTTCAGCTCTTGGAAATGGGACCATAAGTCTGGCAGCTGTTCCTGTACAGCAGACAGGTTCAGCAACAGGATATAAGGGTTAGGATATAATGCTGTTTACTGACACAGTTACAGCCAGTAAGGTTATTTACATTTTATTAGCATCAAGAGCACAAAAAAAGGACAAAACTTTCATGCTGAATAAATAATATTTGTTCACAGTTAATATAAACAATATAAAATGTTCGTTGGTAACATTTGTAAGTTGGTAAGTTGTTCACACATTAAAATCAGACCTATTGCCTGTGGCTCAAAGGCAGAAAACAGGTGAAGGTTCCCACAGAACATAGGTCAATTCTGCCCATGTCAACAGACAGCAGCATTATCCTGACCAATGCAGAATCATTAGAAACAGCAGCAGGGGATCACCGAAACAGAGAGGTCACATCGATTGTCAGTTGCAGGGAGCAAAAGGAAAAAACTGAGAAAGAATGAAATGGACAGAAATAAATCTGAATGAGGATCAGGGGATACAATAATAAAAACTCCAAACATAGCAGAGGAAAGGGAGAATGAGAGGGTACACTGCCCAACAAGCATAGAAAGCCTTTCCATTAAACTATCTCTGGTGCCTGTTTCTACATTTAACTGATTAAATGTTTTATGAATGTCAAACAGCAGGAATAATGCTTGCTATTACAATTCACTGTTATGTCTGAATTGTTTCTTCCCTCTTGCTAAAGTACAGCAAGATCCAAGCCAACTAGAAATGTGCAGTAACTAACTTGCATTCAGGGTTTTCCCACAACTAGACCTTGTTAGATAGCATATGAAATAAGAGGAAGAGTGAAGAGATAACGCAAAAGAAGAAACAGAAGGAATCTTTTAAGATGCGCAAAAAAAGTTTATTGGCTTTAATCCCACAGTTTCCTCCACCTGTATGCCAACCCTGACTAATCAATACTAACGCTCTTGCCTTGGGAGCTTGTCGATAGTAACCCCATTCAGCTGGGTGCTGTAAAAAGCTTGCTTTTTGTCTAATTGGATTTCAGCACAAAATTAAAACCCAATTTTTAGTGGATTTAGTTTAACAGCTTACAAAGACCTGGCACTAGCACCTAGAAATAGTGTTTATACACTAACTGGCACTTCTATCTAAACAAGGACTACGTTGTGGGAATTATGCCCACTGCAGATGACATTGCTTAACAGAAGCCAAGCCAACAACAGAGGTATAAGCACACATATTCAAAGGAAATCAGACATACAGAAACACAAATTTAGAAAAAAAACAAGACGAGAAAGAAATAGAAAAAGGTTATAAATTATTAAATGGCTTTTGTTTATTATGGAGTTCATATTGTCTTTCCAACTCACCTGGATTAACCTCTCCAGCTGGTAGAACTTGCAGTGAAGCTCCTCAAAGTTGTTCTTGTACAGGTCTCTGTGACCATAGTCATACATGATTTTCACAAGAACACAAAATGCTTGTTCTTCTGGCATCTAGGTAGGACAAGCAGGAGAAGGGATAAGTCAACACTATAATGTTTGATTATCCTGCAACTGACAAACCTGAATCAATTTCCACAAAATATCCATAACACTCTAAAATACAGCATTTCAGGAAAATAAAGAAAAATTTAAACACCAATTATCCCCCTTTCCAAACAATTAATATAATGATTAATACACATTTGTGTTTATATGCCTTTTTAAAATTTTGCATCATACATTATAATGCTTTTTAAACAGCAACACACATTTAGTTATCAAATTTAGTTAAAAAAAGGAAATAAAAAGATAAAAAATAAAAACTATATAATTTACCTACTGTAACGGGCTGTTACAGTAATTAACTCTTACTGGGGTACTGACTGAAGAGAAGTGAAAGAAATCATAAAAGCCCAAACTACATTGCAATACAGGGCACACAAGGTAAACAATAAGAACACAGATGCTGGGCGCAGTGCTACCAGGGAACTTTGCACTTTTGCAAATTTCAATTGTTGTAGCTTAGCTTTGCTTGCATTAGAACTTGTTATGCTGGGACTTCTTGCTTTGAACACTGAGTCAGGTATTGCCATACATACAAATATGGATACAGTTAACTGATGCACAATGCTAGCACTCTGATATTTCACAAATTATCAAGTTGTTGTATACAGTGACAGAATAAATGAAAAGGTAGATGAAAGTGCACATAAAAAAAGAGAAAGCATAGATATGAAATCACTGAAAATCATGATAAAGTTTGCTTTAATGATGTATAAATGAGAAATTTCTATAAGGATATATGTTCAATATAAGGCCAACAAGTATGAGTGTAATTTATTCTCACTGACATAATGTGTCCTACAGTGAGATAGAGTGAGAGTTAGGAGAAAAGTGGGTATATAATTTCACTATGTGGTGCCTCCTACATTGGATGAGATTGAGACTAGAGAAAGGTGGGTAAAGCAGGTATTTAATCTCATTGACATGGTCTCTCCTATACTGGATGGGTTCCTGCAGGTGAACAGGCACAGTCATTAACAAAACTGACACTTTCTGTGCTGTTCTGCATACTGAAAGTCCACCTGCTGCTTTCTATCTCCCTTGAATTCCTTCTCTAGTCATATGATCACTGTTCTCTCCTTCTCCAGTCATTCTATCCTCTCATTTTCTTTCCTCTTAAAGCATCTTCTTCCTTCCCACTCCTTTTGCTCAATCTCTTAATCTCTCCTTAGACGACAGGTGTCACTTTGGCCTAATACAGGTTTGTGGATTAGTCTGAATTCATTTTTTAGATTAAAAAAACCTTCCATTTAACAAAGCATAACCTAACCAGCACCTCCTAATGGAAAAATACACAAGCACCTGAAGTAAAGCATTTTCTTCAGAAGCTCTCCTCTGAGGCAGAAGAATCCATAGCTCTGCATTGTTGAAACAACTATCAGCAGCATTCCCCTGTCAGCAAACACATACTCACATGCAGGAGTAGTACAGCTGCCAGGAAGGACTGGCCTTGGCAGTATCCAATCTCCTCATCATAGACGGAGTACGCCTGAGATGCAGATAGATAAAAGATGAATAGGAAAATTAACAGCACATTATTTTATCCAGGTTTACCTGCGAACCTGAAGAAACATGTATCCTAGATGCACATTAGGATCACACTTGAATTTTAATCTCAGCAATAAATATTCACTGTCAGTGCGAGACGTGATTTTTGAAAACATGTTCATCTGTGAAAAAAATTAAACAAGCAATGTAAATATTTACATTTAGCAAAGACTAGGTTAACAGTATTAAACAATTCTATGAATCTAGAGGGTTGTAATAATAATTTGTATAATTTGTTTTTTGAAGAGTAATTCAATTTTCCCTTCAATTAGTTTTTGTACATTGCATTCCCAAGGGGCTACATGACAATACTTATGATGGGATAATGCAAAAAAAGAGAACAAAACCAAAAATCAACAGTTACAATAACAACAATAATAAAGATAAATAGAAATCTTGAAAAAATAAAGAATGTCTGGCAGTAGGACAGCATAAATTAAACACTGAGATAAGTTTATCGCATGGATGGTTTATGTGAGTAATGCAGAACCAAGACGCAAGATCAGAACTAGTATGATGACTCTGATATGGTTTAAATTCAAGGTACTGCATCAAACCATTAGGTTGGCGATCCTGGTATCACTTGAACTCAACATTTTTGTAGATGAACTGTCATCAACGTGGGTTTCTAAACTGACGTTTGCTTTCTGTATATTTCATTTAATGTTGAAATGTAACCTAGGTGCAAAGTGAATATAATGCCAAAAAAAAAACACTTTTTTGTATAAGCAAATTCTCAAAATAAATGATTGAAATGGCCAAAATGACAAATAAAGGATTCAGTTCAGACTGATGCATTCATACACGTGCACGTTTGTATATACAAAAACTTGCCTACAGTTCACCATTTGACTAGGAGTGTATTGTTATAACTTCTGAGGACATAAAACAGAGGTAGGGTAGTGAACTGCTGAACAGACTACAGTGATATACTACAGTATATAACTATATGGCTGTAAATCCAAAGACGAGTGGAAGAGCAGTTTTCCTTCTTGCAGATTCATTACATAATTTAGTCAATATAACACAGTTGGGCTATGAAAAACAGATAGAGCAGATTTATGGGCTGCAGAAATATCTTCCTGCTCATCTAACAACTGAACCAATTTAATTAACTTTGGGGAAATAAACACTTCAAGCCCCGCTACAGATACAGAATTTGGTCGCTGTTGCTCCCTGAGGCTTGCCAGGGCCTCCTGCGTGATCTATGTGATTACATCCTACAGCATGCTTTGCCAGCTTTCAATTTACACTAAAAGATTCTCCCTTCCAAGTTGCTCTTTGAGGCATTTCATGTCCCAGCCTTGAGTTGGTGAAGCACATCAGATGTGAATCATCCTAATAGCTTCTGTGCACAATAATGCAGTATAAGCTAATCTTAGATTAGCATTTCAAATATAAAACTTGGATAGTTATCATGGGCAAAAAAACTATGTTCCTTCATCCCTAATTCCTTCATCATCAACCAAAAAGACCTGAGTCACAGGACGAACTTGCTAACTTTATTCCCCATCTACTGTATGATTTAAGATTTTTTTTAAAATTTAAAACCACTTACTACAATACTATAGGGCCTGGTAATCACAAATTTTTTAGGTAAAAATCATCAAAAATTAACTGCTAGATGATAAAAATATATACATTTTATCATACCAGAATTACTTAATTGTCCATTTTAAATGTGTAATTTTTCCTACATTCACACTGGAAACATAAAAGAAAATACTTCAGAGATCAATAGTTTTTAAAGCCTAACTATCTGTTTCAATTTATTAGATTTTTATTCGTGCTTCGATTTTTTCAATTATGGACAAGCTTCAGATATAAATTCGTTATAGAAAAGGTTTCCATTTAGATACCGATTTTTAGGAGCCGTTATAATGAGAGTTCAGATAATGAAGTGATGCTGTATATGGTGCAAGGAAGAAGGAGCCAATAATGACAACCTTGCAGACATTGTTAACAACACCACCATCACTTTGCTATACAATGTGTGGATTTGGAGTTGGCTAGCATTGGTATTAAGGAGATACAAGCCAATACATAGTGGCTAGATAGGGTTGCTGTGGATTTGACTGTGGGATTGCTGTGGTTTTTGCAGGTTAGGGTAAGGTAAAATGGGTGCTTAAGATAAAGGTTAGGGAGTGGGATCCCCTTTGAAGCGCTAATCCTTTTCTTAGCAGTCTGTGTTTGATATGAATCACATAAGTGTTATTTTTCTGCCATTTCTTACCTTACAAATCTTGTATAGGGATTCTTGGCCATCACCATCGGAATCCTTGAAGTAGTCATGCGCTGGAAAGGTACGATGTATGTCTCTTGTAATCACACTTTCTTGTACAGAGTCCTGCAGAAGCAGAAAATAAGGTGATACTCTGACACTTTCTCTTCATGTGAAAACACAAATTTGGAGAATGCATCACCTCCTGGAAATGTTACATCCCAAAAACATGCTGTATTTTGAGAACACTATTTGTAACAGTCTCCAAAATCAACAACTGACACATCCAGGACAGTAAGCAGCATAGTGGTTGAGGACATAAAGACAGTTTTATAAATTTTTGCCAATACAACATTACAGGGCCTGGTAATCACAAATCTTAAAAACCTTCAAAATTAACCGATAGACCTTTAAAAAAACAAACAAACAAAAAAAAAAAAAACACAACATGTCATCTGGCCATTTGCAATCCCAGAGTACTGCTGTTCAAGCCCTCCTTGCAGCAAACCTCAAGGGCAGCGATCTGAGTGGCAGACTGCAACTTGCAGATAAGGATGAAGCCTTAGAGGAGAGGGCTGAAGCTACTGTACACAGGAAACTCACATCAACATTATATTTCGGCACCTTTATGACAGCAGAACACAGAGTCAATGAGTACTCAAAGTCTCAACAACAACAACATTGTACAACAAGAACATCGGCAACAATATTAATTATATTCTAATTTCTATGAGTGGGTTCAGCTTAATCTGTGGTAAACAAAACTTGCATTTTCCCTGCTTGCATAAAGAAGCATAACTTTTCCTCAGTTGTCTGAGTGAGTTGTAATGAGCAGTGTAATTTAAGAATAAAAGTCAGGAAATTTGATCAGCGACATATGGGCTGCCGGAGTAACGCAGGATACCTCGTTCTCACTACGAACCGAAGACAGTCCCTCAGTCATAAGTTCATCTGTAAATTCATCAGTTATATGACAATGACCATGTAATATTCTGTTTTTCAGTATCCTGTTTTGGAAGAGTTTAAATAAATCGCCTTAGACATATAGGACCTAAACTGGGGAATTTCATTGTAGATTAATAATTATGAATGCATGCAATCTTTATGTATGCATCTTTTCAAATTTTTTTTTTTTTAAACCATGCACTTCAAAATTGACCTAAAATTGAAAAAAAATATTGAGCTGTGCTTTATCTTTTACCTTGCTCTCCATCAGCCATTTTGAAAGGTTAAATCACCATGTAATTAAACAAAGACCGCTACCATGGTAACATCAGAGCAAAGGATGGACAGTGTGAGCTGTTGTAAACAGTTTGATTAAATTAATGCTCTGTGTCATTACAAATTAAAAGTAACATTAGTCAACAAAAGGCAGTAGGCGAACATAGTTCCATTTCCCCCAACCGTCATTACCTTTTCCTGGGAAAAAAAGAAATGCATATATTTTACATTTTAAATAAGAAATCCAATTTGTTACCTATGCATGAAATGAATATTTATCTAACTATACATTATATCATGTATTGTTTCAGACACATCTTTCCTCCCCATATTCTATTTAAGCAAAACAAAATATTTTTCTTCATTTACAAATAGTTCATCTACACAGCCTGCAAACAGAATTAACAAATGTTCTTAATTCATACTTATTTTTATTTCTCTTTTTTTAAGTCTCCAGATTATTTTTCCAATTAATCTTTTGCCTGAGAATTAAATAAAACCAGAAAACACACATTTTCAACATTTTTTCAAGATTCTGCTATGTACAACACAAAAGACAAAGAGTGATCTTCAGTCTTATTACCCACTTGCCCTGATTTTATCATCATTATGCTTGTGGATGTGGTGTGCACATATGCTGAAATGAAGCTTACACTCCAACACCAATATTTGGCAGCCACTTACAACTCATAAACAACTAAAAAAGTCCTCCAGTTTCCTGTACAGATGCAGACAGGCTGAATGAGAGATGAGATGAATAAAAAAATGATGCATCTCCTATGTATAACAGTGTGAAGAATGGAATGGCTATAACCAGGGCTTTGTGACTTGACTGTTGCAGATGCTACGGCATTAAGTAAACAAAAAAATTCAAAAATTGCCCTTAGCCTAAAGTGCTGGCTAAACAAAACAGCCCCCCCTCCCCCCGCAGAGGCATCAACCAGTTTTCTCTATGTTGAGACAAAAACATTGCAGTATTTTTTTCACTGCTCTATTTATGTTCAAACTGAGAGCAGTAACAAGCTATAATAGTCAATATAGGTTGCTACCATAACATTTTTATTTTATTATTATTAAATATTTTCAATACTCTGTTATAATAAGTCAAAAACAATGATTATATGCGTGTCATTCATGCATTTTCAGAATGTCAGAGCCTGATTTTGTTTTAAAAAAAAACAAAAAAAAAAAAACAAAAAAAACCTCAAATAAAAATGCTTTAGAGCTGTAGAACAGTACACAAAATACATAAAATGTTTAAAAAAGTAAATTCTTTGGAGAATGGATCCAAAGCATAATTTTAAAAATATTTTAATGTAATTACATTGACAAATGTACAAGCATTTCAAATTTAAGTTGCTGCCACAGTACCAGAACCTCAACCTGGGGTTAAAATTTTCACCTGTGATACCAATGCTAAAAATCTCACCTGAGGCTGAAAAAGTGTAAAAACACCCATCTGGCTGACCACATGAAAGAGAACCATCTATAGATCACAAGGGAGTACCAGGGATGCCCAGAAGTAAATACGGTGCTATTTAATCTTAACTCTAAAACCGGGATATGGTGCATAAAGGACACGTAATTGCTCCTTCAAGGCTTAAAGTCAATATGACAACCAGTAATGTGAATACTGTCCTGCAGGAAGACTTGCCATTCTATCTCAGCCATTTCTCTTCTTGGCTTCCCTAGGTACCACAGCAAAGCACATACAGCTGTTGGTCCTGGAGCTCTCTGGAGAGTCAGACAAGCTGAGTACAAAAGCAGCCCCCCAGGTAGGACCAAACCTAAAACTGCAGATCTTACTTCATAATTCATGTCTTTGGGACAGACCTTCCCCCATGACTTTCTCCCTGATTTTCAGAGACAGATATAAGATCAATGATAACTTAGAGATGTAAATCTTGCAACATAAATTTAATAGACTATCTGGGCATGCTGGTATGAATTGTACTGCACAAAAACATGACAAAACACATAAATGAAAGTAAACAATACAAAAAAAAGTTTTGGGAAGAACTTTAAATTTATGATTCCCTTCCTAGTAAAGGTGACCTGAGTCTGCTGTGAGAAGAAACAAGCACTTTTCTCATAGGGAGTGAAACTGTGAATTTGCAAACTTCTGTACTTTAAGCCACAGAGGTGAAATGGAGTTCTGAAAAATATATTTGTGGTGTACGTGTAAATAATTTGGGAGCAGCTTTTCGCAGTATCAACAAACATATTCCTACGTGTGTAATTTACTAGACACTTTAAAGAGTATGAAGATGGACACCCTCATTTTCATGTTAGCACCACAAACCCCAGAATTCTGACAAACAGAAAAAAATATATTTAAAAAGGAGCTGAAATGTTGCTTTAGTTGCTTTCAGCTGAAAAGTGTACCCCAGGCAAAAAAATGGGGAAGATGACAACAATAGGACAACAATCAATACCATATATCCTTCTACTTCTTTTGTAATTCCACAGCCATAACTGCTGGAGCTCATTCACCTCCTGTCTTCCCTTGAAGTTGGTTCTAAAATGACTGATCAAGAGCTACTGTCAGCTGTGGGTAAGGCAGCGCATAACACACTGCTCCTGGTTTCAAAAGAAGATAAAACTGTTGACCTTCAAGTCAATTGATCCATGGCCGCCGCACCTCTACCATTCAAAGAAATACCAAAATACACTTTACAGGATTAAGTAAGCTGGATGCTTGTGTATACTTCCGTGATAAGGAGATTACTATAACACAAAACAAAAGTAATACATGAGAATTATTCTACAGTTTTCATGGATTCATTTCTGCATGCTGAACAGCACAATATTCTGTGGCAAATTCTACAAAACATACATGAAACAAAGTCCAACTTGCAAATATTGTACACTGTACTAGCAGAGTTAATCGGTGTTGCCTGGTTAGAACGTAAGTGGAAACATAGACAGATACACAGATACAAAGTAATGGTATATAATATATCGCCAAACTTCATTACCTTTAAAGTAGTCACATTTAGTGCACAAGAGATCACAGAGAGTGACGCAAACCAGACGTCACTTTTGTGGTGGCCGCCATTATGAGTAGCACTCGGAGCCATAGCATATTTGTTAAAGCTACTTCATTTACTTTCACTGTGGACCTTAAGGAATATACTGAGATGTTCTCCTGCTACAGTTACTGCTCTTCAACCAAATAGCAGGAGACCACAAAAGCAAAAAATTCTATCTATGACGTTGAATTGATCACGTGAACAGGATATACTTTTAATGAAAGATATCAAACAAAAAGTACTGTAAAATATGAATCCATATATTAATTTTTGTGTGGTGCATTTCTAAAAGTCATCATTAGACATAGTATGAATAGCAGTTGCACTGCAAGAGACATAAAAGAAAGAATGATAACATTTATGACAATCAAATCAAAACACAGCTTTGAAAAGTTCAACAAATCAACAAATGGTTCAGCTCCAAAGCGTATTCCTTCAGCTGAAGGTATATCAGGGGATTACTAAGGGTTGACAAAGAGAACAGAGAAGAGAGAAATGAGACAAGAGAAATATCAGTAGTGACTGACAGAAAGGATATTGCTCTCCTTTCTTCCCACCGCGCAGTGGAAATCCACCACTTCAAAGGAGCCCATAATTGAAATTGACAAACAGCTACATTAGTCTGATCACACAGCACATCCTTGCAGCAGAGCAACAAAAGAGAAGGTGAAACAGAATGGAGCGCATGTGCTGGAGTGCTTTCATACTGTTCCCAGCAACAAGACAGATTAATCCTACTCATACATTATGTATGTGTATGAGGCTCTTTAGAATCTGTGTGGCAGGGAGCATGAAATGAACAGAGAAATCCAGAAATAAAAACTGATTCATTTCTGTCGCAAAGTCAGTTATAAAAAGCAACAGAATATACTTTTAACTAAAACTACAATGACAGAAGATTTTAGGAAAGCAAATACCACAAACACCGCGTTCATTGCAAAATGCCTGTCTGATTGTCTCAGCTACTGAACGGCCCAACTAGTTTGAGCTTCTGAGTATCATTAAATTTCAGTCTGTTTCCAATATTACAAATATGCGTACAAATATTTCACAAAGAATATACAAGCAGGTATGCTGTGCTAAAAATCCACGAGACAGCAAACAAATTTGAACAAACTTTTGAACTACTAGCACCCTTTATCATGGAATCAACTAGTAAAACAAAGGTAATTCTGATGCTGCATGGAGCACAAATGCCTTTATTTTATACAATTATTTTATAAACTATGATTTTGTGTGTCGTTTTCTGAGAAATATCCAAATAAATCCTCCATTTTCTGATAATGTGGGACATAACTCAAACCTAAAAGCATGCTTTAAAAGGTGATCTCTGAAACAAATATGTTTATGAACGTACCTCATTTAAGCATGGAACATCTGTGTTGCATAACAGCACCTTGAACCACATAACACTGGGCACTTTGGGAGCAGAGATGACTCTGTAATGCACCACATGGGCACACAAGACCTTTCTATAATTGGACCCTCCTAGCAAAAACAACACCTCGGTCATTTACATATTAAAGGCTGAAGTCCTAGGATGAACGCAGGTGCTTACATACCATGGCAATGGAAAGCGGCAAATGATAAATGCCTTTTTGTCAACTCCCACCTTCTCAAGCAATTATTTCCTTTTCACCTTCCCAGCACCTCACCCTAACAAAGCCTTCCTTCTCAAGTCCCTTTGTAACTCAATCATGTTTATGATAATTAAATTAGCATTCGGGAACACCGTGCACATTCTTCATTAAAGCTGGATTTTTAGAAAAGCTTAGCTGGCTCCCAAAAAATACCGTCATCGCCTTCTAGCTGTCAGAGTAAACGTATTTTAAGCAAAGCCAGTTAAATTTTACCCAATACAGTCGGAAAATGTCTCCAATATCATTTTTGTCCCCCACAAAGTAGCTGAAGGTTGCCATAGCTACAGTACATCAGTAAAATGTTTGGCTGGTATTAAAGAAACTGACAGTATCACTTAGACAGTATCAATCCTCAGCCCTGCTGTTCACAAACCATACCTTCATTTATAAATAACACAGCAGTGGTGCAGTTGTACTGCTGAAGTGCACACAGTTTACCCTGTCACTGCATAGTAACGTGTGTCACTTCATTTCTGGCATAAAAGTGGGATCTCTTTCTCTTGATTATTTCAGGTTCACAGCCATCCCAGGGCTCTAGTTGAATGGCTATGCTCACAGTATCCTCTGCTCTCTGAAGAAATGACCTGTGCAGGAATCTAAATGTCTATGGAATTCCTGCATTACATGCCCTAATGCACAACAGACTACAATACTGAGTGACACAGTGATTTCATGGTGCATCTCAATCTTGACTTCGTAGCTTACCGTGTTCCATCTGCTCCACTGCTAAATGAGTTCTAAGGGTACCGTTCAAGAGAAAAAGGTCAGACCCAATGAGGGTAGAAGCCTGGGAAGAAGCCAGAACTGTCCAGGCATTATCACCACACTTACCACTTGCATACAATGAACATGACACAACTGTCAAATACTTAATACACTGAGCTCCAAACACCAGCCTGTAATGGATGCACTGACTGCAGTCTTTGTGGAGCTGTGACTATGCATGGGTTAATGTGGGAATAGGTATCCATGGGTTACCAGTCACTGACCTACACACTGCTGGCTTGTTATAAATGCCCTCAATATCAGCTGCTTGCTGCCGCTGGGAGCTTGGTGCAAAAGTAAGAGAATTCTCAGGGCAAGGAAAATTTTGTTCATTCCTGCGTTCATTTCCCTATGAATCTATAACTCTGTTCATTAATTACATTAGTTGGTTATTCCATCTACATTTCTACTCCTACAACACAATTCCCCAACAGTCCAGGCTTTTCAATGTGACTGGAAGGCTCAAATGTATTGTGTGTATAGTACAGGGAGAAAGCATCACATACTGGAGCTCACTGTTATAGAATTGCTCAACAGTTTTATAAGGAAAGTACTTGCTGGTAATTTATTACTGAAGGACCTAAATTGGCAATTGCGCTGGAGGAAGGACCTAAACTGGTGACAAGGAGGGATAAAAAAAATTTTCATGATACACAAATTTCACTGCACACATTAGTGATGTAAAATACAGCTTAATGATGTACATTTCATTTTTCCTTTCCACTGGACTATGGAGCACTTCACACCTGTTTTGACAGCAGTAACAACACTTATGTACTAAATGCAGAACTTTAAGCATTACACAGTTTGGGGGATTTATACACGATATGTTATTACTTTTTAACGTTAAACCTTCTTACCTTGGCAACCAGTGGAATTCAACTAGTAGATAATAAAAGATAATAAAATCATAATCAAGATTTAATATGAGGTTGTGATCGTAACATATTTTGTCATTAATTTTCACAAACACTTAATTTTAAGGTTGTTTCAAGAAATTAAAATACAATAAACTATCCAGGGTATACCCTGCCTGTGAATTACACTTCCCAGGTAGAATCTACACAGATCCAAAAAAAAAAAAAACCTGCTCGGGGCAAGCAATTTATGAAAATGGAATAAATAAATAAAATTCCTCTGAAGAATTTTTTTCCATGATCGTTTTTATAGAACACAACGAACAGTCTGCATTATTGTTGGCTTTATTATTAAGTTTTTATTGTCTCTGGTAAAGGTGACTTTAGTAACTCTGAATTATAGACAAAAGTTCTGATCTAAATTGCATTTATAAGTTGAGGACCCAGCGTACATTTCAGTTAAAGTTTTAAAAAGGCAAACTACATATTGCAATGACAGGCATTTTGATTGTCTTAAGAGAACATGAGGAAAAAAAACTACAGAATTCTCCTCAGCATTTGTTGTCAACAGCATGCATGTGAACTGTAGCTGCAGCACAGGTACACGTAGCAGTGCTTTGAATGCTTGCATGGCATGCCCACGGACCTGGCTCAGCAGTGGAGGTGGGGCATGTGTCTGGTCACTAATGCTGCACTAACTGGTGTCAAAGAGGTGAGGGAGATCAGCCAACATCTCACTGGCTGTAATGGCTGGGTGCAGAATGGGTCTGAGGTCAGTGAGGCAGGGAGACAAATGAGTGAACTCCCAGCCATCTGCAACACCACTGCGGATGCTACGTACCATACTGTACCTTAACACATTTTCTCTTCGTCTGTACAACTCCTGATTTTACAGACATGAACAAATGGCCTGTCTGCACTACTGACCAGCCAGACTAACAGCTCAGGGCATGAGGGAAGCTAATCGACTTAGCACACTTAGCACACACCATTTTTAAATTAGCATCGAAAACAGTTTCATGGGCCGAATAAAGTGCTGGAAACATGAAAACACTGGAGGCATTTTTGTGTCTTGAGGTGTTTTAATTTAGCAGAACACCTATAGAGAAGCTTCAGGTTAGATCAGATGACAACACTGCTGCTTCTTTAGCACTGTATTAGTGTGGTCAGCTGGACAGAAAGCTTGGGCAGCAATAAGGGAACTGGGGGTGATGTCAGAAAAAGAGCTAGAGCGCTGGGTTGTTAGTGCAAAAGGGTTTTGAGGAGTATTTGGCAGTCAGACCTAGACCGAGAAAACGGTCCCTAGGGGTTACATTAGCAGGTGCATGAGTTTGTGGAAGAAAGCTCCGTTTACAAACTATTTGAGTTCAGACATCAAAAAGACTAGCACACACATCATGGAAATATATTTACACATTCGCTCACTCGCTCTCATAAACTACTTGCCACGGTCAGAGTTGGGTTGACCTGGAGCTGATCCTCAGGTTACTAAAACAACAAAGCTAGGTTTATGAACTTGTGAGCAGGTATCTAAATGACAGGAAATGATACTAGCCCAGACATATGGACTCTATACCAAATAAGCTTAACAGAAGCATTAATGCAGAAAGGCACTATGGGTTGGCCCTGTTCTACATCTACCTATTAGTGTTTGGTTAGTCTTGGGTCCACACTGCTTCTCTGCTATGTCTTTTATTGAGCCATAAGCCACCACTAACTTGGCATAATTGCACTGCATTCCCAGAATACTTTTTTGCAACCAAGGCCAGTAAGCACAGACCTACTCAGACACCTACACAGAACTCCAGAATGACCAGGCATGCAGCATTCTGAGATCTCTAACTGATCATATTAAATTAAAATATCACACATACAAGAGTTAAGACAATATTCAAAACTGGACTTAATCACTACATTTACTGTATTTTCTTGTCTTTATAAGGTTTAATTTGACACTTAATAATAAAAAAGAAATCTCTAGATATATTATTTAAATGCAAACAGTAAAAAAAAGGACATTTTAACATACTAAGTAGCCACCAGATCATTATTATCACTGTTATTAATTTAACTCAAATTTCTGTAAAGCAGCTTAAAACCTTAATGTACTTATTTACAGAGTTTAGAGCATTTAGTGGTGCCTACCTTACTCAAGGATACAGGAAAAGCAGGTGCGATCGAAACCTGGATCCTTTTGAGTACAAATCACTGGCTTTAACCACTATGCTATCCGCTGTTCAAAGTACACAGACTCTAACTTAACCACCTAAAACTCCACATAACTCAACTTAACCCAATGATATTATGAGAAATTATCAAAGATTCCAGCTGCATCCACTTTCTTGTATCAGGTGATAGTTCGCACTCAAGTTTCTTCAAATTCCTCTAATGTAATGAGTGGAATAGACAGCTGGCAGTGGCAAGAGAATGGATATAAGACCAACCTAATAGCAAAGTGTGGGCAGCTGTCAGTAGGCATTAGCATCAACAGTCCGCAGGCCATTCATCTGCTACTGCTGCCGATGAGAATCAGCGGGGGACAAAAGAACGCTAAGTAGAGAGCATAGTGTAGGGGTTTTCAATGTGCTGCCGGAGGGCTGCATGAAGCCCAACATTTCACACAATGCCCAAAAACATTAGAAAAATTATTAATATACAGTATACCTACCAAAAAATACTATACACTCTGTTGAACCATATGACAACACAATTACACTTTGATATACACAAACATAATCCACATCTAAATAAAATACAATAAAGTGATACTTTCCCAGTTTAGATGTTCAGGGTTGAGTATGTCAATATGATTTTCACATGTGCAGCCTTAGACCTTCACATTGACAATCTGGCAAAAGAGCTTGAACTCCCCTAACATAGCGATTCTAGGTTCTCTACTGCAAAGTTGCTCTGGAGAAAAGATCACAACTATCACTTTCTATTTTGTATTTCTTTAAACATGCCTTACTGTTCACTTGCAGAATTTTTCTTTGACAACTCTTCTGTCTCAGCTGCTATACTGAGCTGTTTACATTAAGTGAAGCGCCAGACATTCAGACCTGTCATAAAACATGGAAATTCATATCAGAAGACATTCTCTAAAATATGTCTTTGGGTGACATTTAACATGTCCAGACATGGCACATTCTATAGCTGTTAAACATAAAATGAGCAAATTTCTAAGGGAAACCTTGATAATACATGCAACAACTGAAAATCTGACCAAGGATGTGATTCCTTTACTATTCACTGGGCTGCATCTGTTGTTTTTTTCTATAGCAGGTGCTCGTCCTGTTCAGGATGAAGAGCCCCTTTGAAGGGAGCATTTACACAGGAAATCTGCAGCTGCAAATATTAATATTAAATGGACTTCCTAATACAGTCTGCATGACAGGGATTTTCATAAATATTCAATAACGTGGATTGTAAACTCCTGGTCTTTGTGTGTATGAATGTGAATAATATCTTACGCAAAATGTAAAAACATAATTATAAAAAGTACAGAACAAAGAGGAATAAAAGCATATTCCTATAAAATAGTTCAAACATACTGTATAATACACATATGGTACCGACATAAGACCGTTATAAAAACTGAAATTTTTATATCTATGTTATGGGATTGAATTCACGCTGAATAACAAAATTATTTAAATGATCAAAAACTTTAAGCACACACACACTCACGCAAGGACAATTCAGAATTTTGAAAATTATTATTTTTGTTACTTGCTTACCCAGAAGTGTGTATCTAAGGAAAAGTACAATTTTTGTTCCTTGCTTTTTTATGAAGCAATTCAAATGTGCCTTGCTCAAGGCTTCTGCAGGAGGCCCTTTTGAAACTTGAAATGGCAATTTACAGATTTTTTTTTTTTTTTACTTTACAATATACAGTGCTTTTCAACTTTGTGTTTAAAATGTACAAGACAAACATTTTCATCCCTAACCAGAAGAAAATACTATAAAAATCTGAGCAAAATCCAAATCACAAATCTCTGGAAAATACTATTGCTTTACAAGAATGATAAAAGTAGTGAAGGAGCAAAACTTGATCACAAAAGCCTCCCTCTGACAGCAGCCATACTGAAGAAACATCCTAAAAGCATCCTTGCAATGAGATTAACACAAAACTTCCTCCTGTTCAAAATTGTCAGAAATAACAAAAAAAATCAATCACCAACAAGTTATACCTTAAACAGAAGATCTAATGAGAAACGGAAAGATAATATATGATGTTCTTTTTCAACTTTGTATTTAGTATTTTTCATTATTCTACCATTTTATTTGCATGAGCAATTCAGGCTTAATAAATGAAGATACGTGACACAGCAGGTTTTGACATTCCCAAAGCTGGAGGGGAAAAAAAGGTAAGGAGTAATTATTTCTGATTCCCTCTTGCCCTCTGTGGAAGGAGACTGGGCAGTGGTACCATCATGTTTATGGCTAATCTGCAGAATGACAAACGTCCCATGTGGCCCGCAAGCCTGTGGCAAAGCGTGCCAGTGAAGGGCACCTCACATGCAATGCCTTGCACCACACATTATTCATTACTTTAGACTTCGCAGTGCGACTCGAAACCAGTCAGCAATCATAACCACCTTGTACAGACACCAAAAAAAAAAAAAAAATACATTACACATCCATCAGCAGTGAACACTGCTCATTTTCAGAATAATAATTAAAACAATAAAAAAAGTCTGGAAAAATGTAAAAGGAACAACCCCGAGAGCAATGCTCATGGTTATTCATAAACATAATGAAAGTAGTGGGCACAAAAAGGTCACTTTATCCCTTTTCTAAACACACATATTCAATTTCCCTTCAGAGCATGAATGCGACCTTTTTAAAACTCCACCACTGAGGTCCCTGCGCTGCATGTGTGTGTGTGTTTGTGCGGGCAGTGTGTGTTGAAGGATGCCACGTGGCACCGACAAGGACAGATGTAATATTCGCCCAGAATCATACAAGCTAAGAACAGAAACTCTCTTGGTTGTTTCCTTTTTATTTCACTGGCAGCAACATCAAAACCATAGCCTCTGACAAAAATCTTGAAAATAAAAAAATATATACTGTATAATTTATTATGATAATTTCCTAACCAAAAAACACCTCACTTTAGAACCGCAGTGGCAATCTAGTTCACGTATACAAAGGTATGTGCCATCACTGAGAGACTAGTTTTGTTATAGCTAACAGATTCTGTACACCAGGATAAAAAACAGGTATGTATACATATTCCTTCTTAACAACTATATTCAATTTTTTAAATAAACAAACAGACAGCCTATATATTCTCTGATACCAGCCATCATTTTTAAAGAAAGAAATGTAGCTTGTAGAAAAATATAATGTAAAATCCTCACTAAAGCACTGACATTTATTTGTAAAATTTTTTAATCTTACAACTGAATGGGAAAAAAGTACCTAGTTACTAACCTGCAAGCTGGATAGCTACTGGCACATCATATAAAAAAAAAAACAAAAAATGCAGATAAATTAACTACAACGAATTACATTGTCTTACACGTTAACAAACAAAAATAGAACCCAAATAAACAGCAATATTTATTCACTAACAATTAACCAGTGTTTGCATTAAGCTATCATTCATTTTAAGTAACAGAAATGGAAATATTTCTACACATATTTCAAATGTATACCATATAACCGTTTCTGTAAAAATTCTGACATTTTAGCTTACGTTTCATTGCCTTAGCACCGCATTTTCAGAGCTTCTTAACACTTTGTCAATAAATTAGCAATATGTTATTAAACAACCAGACAGATTTCTTGTTGCACAAGATTTGTTTTTCTAAGTCTGTTAGTTGTTCTATATTCTAAGTCATCACTTTTCAATATAAAAATGTACGAGACCTGTCAAAATACTGGTACTAAACATTTGACAATTTGCTAATGCTTACAGAGAAGCCAGATTTTCTGCTAAAGTGGCTCCCTCATTTGAAGAATTTAAGAACTTATAAAACTACCTGTCACAACACTTCAAAGTACAGTAGTTATTTACTCTTCTGGCTCTCCTTAGGTATACTACTAGAAACAAGTATAATATTCCAAAATTTGTATTAAACTGTTTACAAGCAGCAGCAAACAAATGTTTGCCAATAAACAGAATGATCTCAAGGAACATGAAATATGGACCATGGTGTTGTCTCGTACCGCAGTAGAACACAACTCATACTGATTATGACATATTCACAGGAGTCTTTGTTCTGTCTAAGGAATACCACAAATTTAATACCGTGCAGGACTGGGTTTTATTGGATTTAACCATAAAATAAATAAATAAATCTATGAGTAAATAAATAAATATTCTG
Organism: Heterotis niloticus; assembly: GCA_018136845.1. Lineage (NCBI taxonomy): Eukaryota > Metazoa > Chordata > Actinopteri > Osteoglossiformes > Osteoglossidae > Heterotis > Heterotis niloticus. The sequence goes on along the minus strand of CM030899.1, from coordinate 10,019,091 downwards.
CACTATATTAATAACAGGGCAGCAGAGGATATGAAAAATGTGTCATTTAAAAATCAGAATCAAGCACAAAAATAATGACCATGTATAGACACTGTACACAGAAAATAGATTTAAAAATACCACAAAAATAAAAATGGATCCATGATCTGTAATAACACCCAAATTATGGTAAAATGATTTCATATTTTTCTAAAAAGTGCTACAACTGAAACTGAACAACTGAATACAGCTGCCTTATTTAAGGCTTTTCTGACCACACAGCAGAATGGTGACATTGACTAAGTCATAAAAAGCTGACAACACTGTGTGATACATGTCACTTCCAGTAGTTTTGCACAACCATTGAAAGAATAACACCTAAAAATGCTGATTATTAATGCCCTATTTATCCATGGAAAATCTTCAGACTGCAGGTTATTTCACATACATAAATTTATTTTGTATTTAGAAACAAGAGTATGATAAATGAAGTATAAATTTAATTTCACAATATGCTATACATCATGGTGGGAAAAAAATTCTTATTATTATGCTTTACCTTTTACAGCTTCTAAACTGTCCATTTGCAACAATGACATCCAACACCACACTCCCCGTAATTCAATACTTGCAGATTCTTTGTGTGTTCTCATTACACACTATTACAGTAAAAGTATACATATAAGCCTTTTCTTTATCTGTAGTCCCCAATTTTGACCACAACAAACTTGATTCCAAAAAGCAATCCAAACCTACTGTGATGGTAAACCTAATTTTGCCAAGACAATTCTGGGGTTAGAAAATAAGCGCAAGTTGACCATCAGTGTGCTGTACAACTACTACACAGACACAGCATAAAAGGCCCAATTTGCAGTGCTGCGACACTGAATTCCATAGCTCTCTTATATGTGCAAACAACACAGACAGTAGGAGGTCCCGGGTACACGACCACGAAGAAGAAGGCACACCACAGTAATTCCAAGCTGCCTTTAAAGACATATTGTGGAGTTTTACCTATTTTTTTTCCTTTCTAGTCATAACCAGTTACTTAATTATTTGGACTTTGATTAGAAAAATGATGCCCGTGCTTTGAGGTGAACACAGGACACAAACATCTTCCAGCAGTCATCCTTCAGTGTATGGCAAAACACAACCAAAGGCTTTTTCAACCTACAGACCAGTAATGACCCAGCTAGGTGAACGCACATGTTACTATGGGCAATGAGAAAGTGAAAACTCCAGCCATGACACTCAAACCAGGGTGCATGGGCCTGTTTGTGTTCTCTGGACCTCCCTGCAAAACTTGGTTTTAGGATTTAGGCCCAGATCCCCATCTGTGGATAATTTTTACTTTCTCACTTGCTTATACATACAGTACAGACTAGAATGAGTAAGAGATGGAGGAACCCTTAATATTGTGTGCTTCCCAGCTTTAGAACACTGAGGCATAGCACAGGATTAAAGGTTGCGTTGGCCTGTGATTGCGCTGCCTTGTTCCTGCAAGCACATACAGAGGAGGGGAGGACTGAGGGAGCTCTGGGGTGCTCCACAACATGGCCATGCTGATTGAAGTGGATCCTTAAGTGCTGGCAAGCAGGGAAAAGGCTCAGCTCTCAGTTCAAGCACCTGCAATCCAGTAGAAATGAATGCAAAGAAGTCTTGCACAGACAAGAATTTCAGCAGAGCCAAGCTTGCCTCCCACAGCATCAGTCTACAGATGATCTCAGAAGGTTTATGGGACTACAGAAAATAGGTATGAACTCATATAAAATTTTTACAGCTCTACAGGTTACCAGAGTAATTTATATTAATTTATGTTTATGTTAATCCCATCCCCAAGGACTGAAAGTCACAAATTTTCATTTCAGCATTTTTAAATCACTACACTGTTCTCCAGGTGTCACGTGCTTAAACAGCGCACATGAACGCACAGGGCAGAAATGCGTGTGGCTACCACCTGCTCAACCACGTATAACCAAGCTGGGAGTCGTAAGAGCAGCATTATCATTTGTTGCATAAATCAGCAGCTGTTGAAAACAAAAGCACATCTATTAACTGATTAACTCAAAAAGCAGTGTAAAATATTCCATTGTGTAAATTTGTTATCCAGTATGTCACCCAATATACTGTGGCTTTTGTATGTTCTATAAACTGTTGTCAAAATGTTGTCCCTGATTACCTTACAGCATGCAGGTTGTATTGCTGTTCTACAACATAACTGTGCGCCAGACTGATATTGTGTGGCAGTATTGTGCCAACTTTCTCTTTGGTTTTGCACATAAAGGTTCAAACCCAGCAGGTTCTCTCAGTACTCATTCAACTACTTGATTTTCTGAACCTTGCCTTAAAAAAATTCCATCTGACAGGAACAGTTCTATGTTTTCTGTGCCTGAGCTCGTAAAAGCCGAGAATACAGTAGAATTTCATGTTAATCCATCATAAAGAATATGAATGAGGCAAGTGGTACTTTCAAGCCTCAAAACTTTTGGCTGTTTTTTTGTTCAGTTTCTCCACTACTCCACTGAAATAATAGCATATACAAGTAACAAACTACAACCTGTAACAACGACAGAAACATGATGGCTCAAGGATAAATTCAGTACTAAAGTGAACTGAAAATGGTCCCTTTGCTGAGGACCACGCCGTATAGCAAAGTATAGCAGCATTTAAAGGCTTTGCTTTCACAGCCCAAGACATTTTCCATTTTTAAAGTTTCCCCCCTTTCATTTCTGTCACCATTTTGACACCCCTCATATTGAACAAGAATTGGCCCTTTTTTTCGGTTTTGGACCTCGAACATCTTTGGTGCCCTCTGTGCAAGCAGTACAAGAACAGGAGGAGCACAGGGTTTGGGACAGCCGACGCATGCCCAGCCGGAACATGCTGTTGGACAGGCTGTAGATGACGCAGTTGCAGAAGCTGTTGCTGATGGCCAGCCAAGTGGTGACGAAGGACAGTATGGGACTGACCAGTACATGTGAGCTTTCTAAAAGAAAGTAGATAATGTAGGGCAGCCAGAGCATGTAGAAGACACTAGTAATGCGGAAGAGCACCATGGCGTAACGGCGATCTGGTCCATGGCCCGTGTGATGTCCTCCCTCACTGGTGTCTGCCTCTTGGCTGGGGAAACGTGCACGTCGTTCGCTGATCTCTCGGTTGTGTTGCTGGCAGATGCGGAAGATGTGGAAGTAAGTGAAGCAGACCACCAGGGCAGCAGGCGCGTATAGCAGGCACACAACAAACCCAGTGAAGAGGGCAGATGTTGGCCAAGAGCGGGCACACCATTCAAAAATGTCTCCATGGTAGCCTGGTTTCCCCCATCCAAAGAAAGAAGGCAAGAAGATCAGGCAGGAATAGACCCACATGAGAATGATGCAACAGCGCAGCCGACACGGTGTCACCAGCTGGTTGTAGGAGAGTGGCCTTGTGATGGCCAGGTAGCGGTCCATGCTGATGCAGGCCAGGCAGGCCATAGACACACTCTTCAGTACAGAGATTACATAGCTGAATGCCTGGCAGGCAATGGGCTCCTGCATACCAGCAGGGTAATGCAACAGGGACAGTGTGGGCACCAGGCAACTGAGGCCCACCAGCAGGTCAGCATATGCCATGGTTTGAATGAAGTAGCTGGTGGTGTAGTGGTGCAGCAGGGGTGCACAGTGGAACACAAAGATCACTGTCAGGTTGCCTGCAATGATGAGCACAGTCAGGAGCACTATGACTGCTGTCTCCAGCACACAGGCCTCCACACCTTCATTCTGTCCCCACCCCAGGGGGCAAGAGTGGTTCAAGGTCACACTGGTGAAGCTACCATAGCTGCTGTTTGCAGGCAACCGATAAGTGGAAACCAGTTCAGGAGCTTCTGAATCATTCATTTTGCCAGCTCCTTGTCAGATTGGCCGTACTCTAAATTGCACGCAGTAAGTTCCTGTTAGTTGAGTGCGACTCCTCTCGCTTAAGCCACCGGAGGAAACACAGCTTCATTCTTTTGCTCTCCATCACAATTTAAGAAGGAAAAAAAAAAACAAAAAAAAAAAAACAACAATAAATAGGAATGGTGAGAAAGAATGACAACAGGTACTTCTCTCAGGTTAATCTTTTATGTTGTCCGCCAACTAACGACCAGCAGGGGAAAACCGCCAGCCAAAGACACCCACTGTACAAAGAGAAGAACATGTAAAACTGAAAATTATGAAAAAGCCAAAAGCATGTGTTCACAACTGGGAGGATGGCAGTGTGACACAAGGTTCTTCCCAGCTGCCTGCAGCTGCATTTTTCATTCAGTTAAGTGGTACCAGTGTGGTACTCCTTGTCAGTGGGATCTGCAGTCCTTAGGAGGTTGAACTGGTACAGCCATGGAGAACAAGATTGAGTGGAACAGCTGTCCTGCAGACCCAGCTGAAGAAGGTTAAACAGTATAGAGAGTAGGTGATTATTTTCTGAGCAGAAAGCAGATAGCTTTCAATGAAGAGAAAATTAAATGTTTAATTTCACAGACAAGTTTGTGCTAGAATATTATCAAATGTTAAGTCTACACCTTTGCTCATACGTACAGCAATGTGTGACATCCATTGAGCATCTGTCCAACTCCACTCGGTCTACAGCATGGCAAAGTGCAAAGACCTTCAGCTGTTTCAAGACCACATCCTTCCAACTGTCAAAACCACTAGTACGTAATTCATTGTCTGAGACAAAAAAAAGATGCAAAATAAAAACAGAGAACCCTCAGCTGCAGTTGATGTCAGAGGTATTTTTCCATAAATCTTTCAAGGACTGTTCTTGACATTTGCCAGTTTAAGGCAAAAAAAAAAAAAAAAAAAAATCTATTGGGTTTTATAGATGCCACTGATGGGACTTCTCTTTCTTTTATCTTTTCAGGTGAAGTCTTTGGGGCTGAACTGATGGAAATACTTTGTCATGCTTGGGCTTTCATATTTGTCATTCTGTCTTCTTTTTTCTGGACTTTAAAACGAGCAGTTGAATTTAAAAAAAATGTTGAGCTTTAATTCTTATGAATCTGACGTATTAAAACATGCTATGCTGCTGTGCATGCAGCTTTATTATTGCACAAACTTGCCTTTGCTCTGTCCCTATAGTCTTACTTTCCATGCAATCAAAGGTGAGGAAATGCATGCATTTGCTCCTTTTCCATAACAGCATTTATCAACTAAACATAGGCAGCTCTGTTACAGAACAGCTTTTCAGCAAGAGAAACTGCTATCTCCCATCTATATATCTATATTCTTTCACTCATACATCGATATACTTAACTCTGAATAGACAGAATGCCAGCCATAACTGAAAAACTGAAAGTTATCCAGCAGATAAGGCATATTGTCGTTCCGGATTCTGTCATCTGTTGAAGAAAATCCCTTGTTCTGGGGTGTCCTTCTTTTTGTCTTTTCAAGAGAATCCCTTATTCCAGTGCATCCTTCCTGTCAAGCTGGTTTGTCAACAAACTAAACCACTCTCATATGAAGCCGCACTGTTTGTGGTATTTGATATTCAGTAGAAAATAAGCTGACAAATGCATCCAAAAAAATTCTTGAGGCTTGCAAGGAAAACACTACACAACAAAGAATGAGCCACATAATCCTTACAAATAGAAGTAAAACCATTTCTCCAAAACAGTTAGTTGATTAGGAAGAAATGCCCCTTGTCGGTGTTGCAGATGGAAGGAGATGCTGTAACTGGCTGGCTGTTCCCTTTTCCCTTCCTTCTCTCTCTCTCTCTCTCTCCCCCGCTCCCTCCCTCCCTCCCTCCCCCTCTCTATCTCTCTCTTTCTCTCGCTTTCTGCTTACTCTCCCTCTTGTATTGGCTGCACCTGAGCTCCTTTCCTTCTCCCTCATCTCTTCCAAATCGTTTTGTGTCCTCGCATGTCCCCCCCCCCCTTTACTCTTTCCCCTCCCGTCTTCCTTTTAAAGCTAAAGCAGGGGATACAGTCCATCCTTTCCCTCTGGTCTTTTAGGTAGACTCTACACCCACATCTCCCTTTTTTTTGATTATCTCCTCTTTCTCTAGCTGCTCTCCTCTTCCTCCTCATCTAGCTCTCCCAATGGCCGGCCCCCCCTTCCCACCCCTTGGTTACAGTTGCCATGCATTTCAATTGTTTGGGACCCTCCCTTGACTGGGGCCAACAAAGCAAAGCAAAAAGTGGCAAATTAGGAGAGTGGGGGAGGTTATTTATGGAGCAAGAGAAAGGACTTGCCATTTACACTGCTGACTGAATTTTTGTCCCTATTTCTGGTCACTCACTTGCCATTACTCATATTTAAAAAAGGAAAGAAAAACATATGTTGTTGACTAATTTGACAATAGAAAAAAATACCAGTAAGACAAAAGTGAGATGTCATAACATTCCCTTTGGTGAAAAAATGTCACACTTGACATGTAAGAGGGCATAACAATGAACAAAAGAAAGCAATATAAAGGAAAACACAAGTGAATCACTCAGAGTCTGGCTAAGTGTGACGAACAGCAGATTGGCTGCTCAATGCCCCTCACCACTGCTGACATACAGTTCTGGGCAGACAGCCTCCTTAATAATTCATCATCAAAAATGAAAAGGTGACCGAAAGGAACAAAGGTATAGGTGTACTGTCCCTTTCACCTAAGTATCTGTACTCTGCCGCTCTGAGTGTGTGTTAGGGCAGCTAGACTGGCCCTGCTGTAGTCTTTGTTATAGCAGTGGATGGATGACTAATTACTGTGCTGCTTTACCTTACCCTCAGCCTGTCCTAGAAGAAAAAGGTCACTGTGGTCGGGACTCTCCACACATGACCAGATGAGCTTAGCTCAGTGTGGTTTCCGTAATCCAAATTTCTCATGTCTGTCAGCATCAAGCCAAGTGTCGTCACACAAGGATAAACTGACACAGATTCTCAGAACAGCAATGCTTTCTATTTATAAAACAGAAAACAAATTTACATGGAATCACTAAATGAAAATTGAAATGTATCATTAATTACAAAATGTGTAATTCAGGCTTATCTTTTGTTTGCTAGAAAATGAACCTGGTGAACCACACACAATTCTAAAATAAAAATAAGGTTTTTACTATGATCATCACACGTCGTAAACATCAATACTGATAGGACAGAGCTCTGCTCAGTACTGTATATGACAGCCACATTACAACCTGTGTACAGCAGTTTTGCCACAAACAGGAGTCCATTACAGCTGGAGGACAGGCGGCTTCGAGTTTCCCAGCCAATCCCACTACTTCAGACCTGTGACTGACAGCAGCACACTCTTGTGAGGCATTAAACACAAGAAAGATGGCAGCTTGAAATGCCATGCACAGGTACATTCAATGCAGACTGGGAATATACACACTTAATGTGCATAGCCATGCTGCACAAGTGTGTAGGCAAGACCAAAACAGAACAAAAATGAACATTCATTCAGCCTGACAATGACGCCGAGTTCATGGGTACATTCCCAGAACCCAGAATGGTAAAGGTGAAAAGCAGCACACTTAAGGATGACCACACCCAGAAGAAAGCAAACCTTTGTGAAAGTGTATTTTCCATATTTCCTTGAAACAAAATGATGCCCAGACAGTTCCTTTAGGGAATTAGCACCATTCTGTATGTTCAAGGCACCACAGACAGAGACAAAAAATGAGAAAGCAGATGGGTGGTGGGGGCAAGCAGCACATGTAGACAAAAAAAAAAAAACAAAAAAAACACAACAAACAGCTTAGGTTTAATAGTCTGTTTTTGGAGATTGCCAAGGCACCATTTTACACCTGCCTGCAATCTCCATATTACTCAACATGGACTGTAACAGCATGCAGCAAACATAAAATACGAGGCTACAAATAACATCTTTTATGTTTCACTTCTCATGAAACAATCTCCTCTTCAGAAGCTGTATGTTTCTAATGCTACAAAGCAATGCAAGGACATGTCCTACTCTAATGTGAGCCATTCAAAGGGGTGAAAAAAATGCATGTTAAATTATAGCATTGATATCCTGCAACTGCATAACTACTTGGGATTCAATCAGCATAAAAACCATCACTGAGCAGGGACAGATCCATTAATAACAGGGAAATCGGTTGTGAGAACTGCTCCATTTGTCCCATCGGGCTCCCCCCCATTTTTATTAATGATGCTCCAACAGAGATATCAATATCATTACTTCAGTAAGAAAGAAAATAAAAATGTAATTAATGAATGAAATACGCTCTCCAGGCCACATTGCATAACCTGGCATATATTTAGGCACACATCTAAACTGCTACTATTTCTGACCAAGCGGGAGGCAAGAGGACTGGAGCTGTGGGTTACAGAAGCATATCAGTGGAATTTACACTGCCTAGTGAGCCTAGACTTGGCAGTATAAATAGATCCAGAAACACCTCTCACTTTCATTTCTCTTTCACAGCTATTGATTGCATTGTGGTTCAGTTGTTGGTCCCATAGGAGCAGCAAAGTGAAGGAAACACAATGAACAAAACTCATACCCTTAGTCATGTTGATACAGTAAAACCTCGTGGACAAAGTTAAATTAGTACAGTGATCTTACCATCAAAAAAAATGTTTTTGTATACTGTGGAAAATGGGTAAATTGAGTCCCATAAAATTGTTGACTAAACCTCAAAACCATGAACGACACAAGAATAGTGAAGCCCTTTATAATAAATCTATTTCTTATATTGTATTTCTAGTAACACCTGAACTCTCCCAGTTCCACCTGTAATCTGGCAAATTTGTTAGTACAGATGGGCTTCTTTATAAATATAAACACTCATAGAGATGTGAGGTCACTTTGTGTGATGGGTAGTAGAAGGCACACCTTGTTGTCCCTGACTGAAAGCTACATCTCTGTGGCGTAAGCAAGAAACTGCCAGGTGCAGACATTTAAATGGCAATTAAGATATTTAAGAACTGAGTAGTTATTTGAGAGGTGAGGTTTAGGTGGAGCTATGAAAAAACAGAGTATGTTTTCAGATAGTTTTCTGAAGTTTTTCTGCCCAGTTGCATTTCCTTTCCATTTTTGTTATCATTTCAGCTCAAAGACAAGATATCTATTTAATTTTGCTTTTTGATTTACTTTCACTCCTAAAGCCTCACATACTCCACTGTATTGCAAGTCCCTCTACTGAATTCCTGCAGTACAAGAGAAACAGAAATGCACATGCCCAACATCAGTCCAAACAGGATTTCCTCAGTACATTCTGAAACAACAGCAAAACCAATTTACTATGGTTGATGACAGCTACAGCTGGTACAGGAAACACTGAAAGTAGTGGTCACTTTATGAAGGTAATTTGCCTTCACTGTAATCGGCAGCAACAGAAGACACAGGTCCGAGCTGACCTCCAATTGATAGGAACAAATGCCAGTAAGAAGTAACCAGTAAGAAATCAGGCTCCTGCACTCAAGACAAAATGGCTATACAATTACATGCAATCTTTGGTTCTGTTTGCCAAACACAAACTCAGTTTTCAACTAAATATACCGTTTGTTATATTGGGGAATGGAAAACGGGGACTCTGGTGTATTTAGAAATTGCAGACCTCAGCCTGGTGAATGTTTGTTTTCATGCTAACAGACAATAACCACTTCAATCACTTCCTTTGCAAGTGACATACCGTGCATGTCTGCACCTATAGTTATACTTAAGAAAACAAGGCAGCAGGAAGAAATAAACATATTCCATTTTGCATACAACTCTACAAAGCCAGACAGGGTCCAGGAAAGACTACGTGGCCTGTAAATAAACAAGAGCAGAGCTCCAGGCCAGAAACTGAAGCCACAAGGGACAAGCATCTCTCTCCCTACCTTGGTGATGAGAATGCGGTAACGCTCCAGCAGCGCCTGGTCATTGTGGCAGCCAGAGAGGAGCTGCCAGACCTCAGCCCGCAGGGCCTCAGGCACTCCAGGCTTCACCAGGGCAGACAGACCCTTGGGCCGTGCTGCCAGATTCCCATGCCTGCCAGACAGACGGCACAGGTAGCACACTTCAGCTTCGCAGGGATACTCGCCACCAACTGACTCGGGCCTGCCCACTGTACTCAGCATCTCAAACATTTTTAAAGCCTTCTGCCACATCGACCGCTATATTAAGTAAACACATTATCTCACAAACTTTTTTTTCCTGCTAACTGTCAAAGGTGTGATTGTAAAAAGGATCCTTAAAAATTATAGTTCTAAGTAATTATACTGATACTTAATTATTACAGAATGATATGTAGGCCTCCCATGAAGTTCTGTATGTAAACTGCAGGGAGGGGAAAATCATAATCACATTATAAAAATGGATAACATTTCACATGTTTGATTTATATCAAATTAAACAGAAAGCAATTTGCTGTTATTTCCACCATGATTCAATAAAAAGAAACATTTTCAGCTTACACTAACAGCTAGGTGAAAATAAAATCAGACATTTTTCAGCAGCACAGTGTGCCATTATAGTCTGAATGATTGAGCTCATGCATAAGCAATCAATTTATAGTCCATAAGGTCAAGATCATTTCCTACATTTTTTCCCCAATATGTATAACACAACAGAATGATATCATGAAACCAATACTACAATAAGGGCATGGGTAATAAAGGAAAATTTAATGGAGTGCTCATTACCATTTAATCATTCACTATGTTAAAATTTTAAATACGCTACATCCAAAACATCTTTACAGAATTTTGCTGACTGTGGCAATAGTTAGGCAGACTGCCTACTCAACATCCCCAAAGGTGGGAACACAAAAATTAGGTCACTGAGTAGATAGTTTTCAATTTCAAAAAAAGTTATATAAGAACATAACATTATTTATTTACCAAATGCATTTTGCCATCTCACAAATCCAGTTAATCTATATTAGTATTTACCATTTAATGCCCAAAACTACAGTATGTGTTCATCATGTTTTACCATACACTGTTTATTGCTTAAGGGTGGCTATGTGAAATGGTGTACATTCAATGATGATAACATTTTATGAAGTCTGTGTCTCACCATCGGCTGAGGATCCCACCCCATGACTCAAGGATCTTTTCGGGGCAGTCCTTGGACACATCGCCTGTGCCACTAAAGATCTCATTGTCGCTGTCTGCAGAAGAACAAAAAAACAGGTTCTGACACACATCCTACTTGGCTGAAATTAGTCACAATGTCACAATTTATACCTGACAAATAACATCAGAACCAGTTTTGTTATACAAATGAAATGGATTTATATGTAAAGTCTAACAATACATTCCTCATCCTTAGCAGTGTCAAATCTACCTACAGCAACTTGAGCGATTAGTAAAGCCATAAAAATATATAACAAGAGAAAATACAATAATTGTACATACCAATGTAATATTCCAACATGGTACGAATGGCATGTGGTAGCAAGACTGCTCAAATAAAACTGTGTATTCTTCACAAATTATTTATTCATTTTGCAGAAACTTTTCTCCAAAACAACTCACTATGTGAGGTTTTTGTATACTAAGCTACTGACAATAATTTAACGAGTTATGCAGTTGGGTAGTTTTTACTGGAGCAGTTCTGAGTAAGTGCCACACTCAGGGTACTACAGCACAGAGAGGAATCTGAACCCAGCACCTTCCCACTCAACAGTTTCCCAAGGCAAGAGCTCTAACCACTATATTAAAGTCAAACTTAATAATACAATACCTACCTATGGTTTGTAATTATGCTTCTGCACTAGCATAAAAACTTAAAACATAAAAACTATTCAGCAAAACAGACTGCAGAATGACATATCTTTCCTGGACTAACTAAATAAAATTGAACATGATTAAAACTAAAAACTAAAAATTAAAAACTTTTAAAACTAAAATTAAACTTCCTATTTGTGTGAAACAGTTGATGGCAACAGTTTAAAAGCCTCCAGGTTTCTCATTTCCATCCTATAGAGCCTACTGTCCAAAACAGATTCTTTTGCAATGAAAACAGCAGATATTTTTCACTTGGAGCAATGGACTAACTGAAACTAAATTAAATTTTACAGTTGATTCGTGCTTGCCAAAATGCTGGGGAAAAATGCTACATGAGCCAGTTTATTATTCATATCAAGCTCTGTGAGAGATTTGGACAGATGATCTTGTTTGTTTGATGTGTCACAGCCACAAAATACAATTTCTAAAAATAAAGTGCTAAAATAAAAATAAAAGTAAGCCTAAACAGTCTTCTTTTAAAAAGGCAATTTACTCTTTGTTTTCACAAAGACTTGTAAAGGCAACATAAATAAGACAGCTGACAGTGTCATTTTTCTTTTAAATTGAAAACGCTAAAAGAAATTCTACCCTGAAATAAAAAAAATACACAATTCTTCTAAATGATATGAATGTACTGCAGTCATTGCATCTAACACAGTTTCTTGGGAGTTACCTAGTGGTGAAGATTGCTGATCTCTTCTGCTGAAGCACACTAAATAGGGTCTACAATGCATACATAACACTGAAGGAAAACTAATATAACATACGATGGCAGAATTCTCAAGCAGACAACCCATAATAATGTGCAGGAGGTTGCAGAACATCTGTGTACCTTCCTCAGGCTCCTCTTCCTCTGCTGGTGACAGCAGGCACCCACGGGCCCCACTGGTCCTCTCAGCCTCCCTCTGCAGGCACACTATTTCAAATATGGCATCACCCTGGCTGTCCTTCTCACTGCCCTGCAGAGACAGAGCCACAAAAAACACAAGGTATGAAATACAGCCCTGTGGCAATATACACATCAGCATGGTAATGAATCCATTGGTAGTGCAATAAATAACATCTACAGTATGTGGCGAAAACAATGGCTCCACACTTTGTAAACACAACTGGAAGTCTACTTGTAACTTAATCTGTTTGCAATTCTAAAGACCCTTTTGCCACATAGCCACGTCAATAAAAGTTACAAAATAGAAAAAAACCTTTTCATTTATTCACTTTTTTTTTTAAAACTTCAGGTAATGTTATAATACAAAAATAGTCTGCAACATTTTCATTCATCCATTATCGATTACAATTTATCCAGTTTGTGGTCACGGTTCTGTATAACCTACACAAGAACCATAGGACATGAGGCAAGGTGCACCTGAGTAGGGACCCTAATCCATGTTTTATTTTTTATTGAATTAAAACCAATTCCAAATTTCTGAAAATAAAAACATCTATAATCTCCAAAAGCTCTAATCAATACCAACCCTGAACAATTTATCACATAAGTATGTCAAAGGTTTTTTGGTTTCCGGCCATTTTTAACTTTATTCCTTACACTATCAATAAAAGCTTAATAATAGAGATAACCCACATTCACAGGTCACATTCTATAAAAATATAATTTGGAAAACTTTTTTTTTTTTTTTTTAACTATGACACATGAAAATTAAAACTAATGTATGTTATCCTTCTTTGACTAACAATTTTTTGTGTATGAGTAAAATTAAGACCCTTTGGTGAGTTACAACTACATATGAGACAGATTTTTCATGCTTTATGCTCATAAGTAGTTGGATAACAGGAAAAAAAAATCTTGCTCAAAGTATCATTTAATCCCAATTAGTGACCATTTATCCCATAAACATGTGTAACGTTCAATATGTTGTGACTTCCCTAACAACTCACGAACATGAGACATAAGCTTTAAACACTGTGGAACTGTAAATCAAGTCTTATAAGGTGCATAGTAGGTTGCTTTTGCCCTACAGTAGATTTTTATTTTACTGTATTATTTTTTCTGAATAGGACTGTGACAGAAATGCAATTAAAAATTAACTACTAATTTATCTTTGAAAATTCATAGCACAAACCGCATCTTCACATCCACCCAACCCTTCTAAGACAGCCCACTTGACGATAGCACTGGCACAGCCGCTGGCCTAGTACAAGCAGCGAACTATAAAATTACACGTTGTAGGAAGAAATTAAAACTGAGCGGCGACGGCAAAGGGTTTGCTGCACCCGCAGGCTTTCAGGCTTTGCTTCCGGTGATGGGCTTTGTAGGGAGCACGACATCTCCTGAGTGATGGGTAACAAAGTCCGCTTGATGGTAAGGCTGTACAAAGTTCACCTCCTTTTTCAGAGTTCAGCTATAGAGCGTTCAGGCCAATGCCAGATGTCCAGAACGTGCATGGATAAACAAGAGTAGGGCCACAGGAGCAAATAGATGGAGAACAATAACATGCTAATTCCCTTCACGTAACAAGAAACTTAAACAAATAAGTAATAATAAAATAATAAAGCTGGATTGGATCTTGTGCCCATACCATAATATTATCTTTTAATTAGCTTTTAACTACAGCACAAGCATTCTTCCTCTTCGTGATGAGATAACTACAGAGGCAATCGGGCTGCGACTCAGACCGCAGCCATAATTACTTCAGCAGGATAACGCGAGTCGCCATCTTATTAGCTCCCCGTAACACAAAGCCTCAATTTGCCGCTTCACGGGTTCCTGCAGGAGAGACCGTGCGCAATTTTTTTCACTTCTCAAAAGGACTTTCACTTCTCTTACTTTGGATTTCAAAAGTTCAGTACTTGAAGGAACTTGTGTTTTGCGTTTGAAGTAAATTATGAATGATCTCTGAGACCTCAGGGACCAGCGAAGGGTTTGTTTGTGTCAGAGGTGTGACAATGGCATGGAAATCCAGTGATAAATATAGGGACGGGAAGTGCTGACTGCTAAGGTGCTGGCATACCTGTTTAAGCTTGAGGTAGAAGGTTTCGGTGAAGGTCTTACGACTGAAATACCAGAACCTCTCGTTGGCTGGGTAGACTCGGACTAATGTTTCCATCAGGAACCGGACTGGTTCCACAACCTCTGTTACGACAAGGTCCACTGCCACCGTCATGTACACTTGCTTGTCTGTAAGAGATCAAAAAAAGTCCTTATGGTCCCAGTCTCAAGGGTGCACAAAACAGAACCTGTGGTTTGAGTTTAAGGTTGCATCGCAAAACATCATGATAGACTTGATAAAAAATTGTGGATGTAGAGAGTATTGTGGAAGTCCTATATAAAAAAAAATTTAAATGTCAAAAAGATGCAACTGGTTTCATGTCAAAGTTTGGATTTACACACTGGATGTAATGTGTTTTAACATCTTCCCTCCAGTTCAGTTTCAAGAAAGGAGTCTGTTGCACAATGGAATATAAAGGACCTTAGCCTTACAATGCACACAAGTCAGTTCCTAATAAAATGGTCCTGTTGGGAACAAATCATATAGACATAAAATAAAATCTACTGTGTAAAACAGAAAAATACAGTAGTGGTTCAGTATCCAAATCTAATTTGTCCTGCAAAAAATGTTGTATCCTGAAATTTCAGATATCGAATTCCCATTTCACATTATTTCAATTTTTTTCTTTTTTTTATTATAAATAAACTTGGGATAAAAATTTGTTATAAAAAAAGTTCTCATTCAGAAACTGATATTTAGGTATTAATTTCCAAGAGCCATTACAGTGAAAATTTAGACATAGTTTGGATACCAAGGGATTGCTATGAACACCTTTCACACCAAAAAAATTTTTACATTATTAATTCAAAAGAAAAAACCTTCAAACATTTTAAGGGAAAGATTAAAAATGGATTCCAGTTAAAATATTAAATTCAAGCATGAAATTGTGATTGTGAAAGATGTTTCATGACACATTTTCTCTGTAAGCCTCAGTTAGAAAAATTTTCTACATGATGACAGAAGCTCATGCAGGACTAGAATGACAGGTATTTTATTCTCCACTGGACAACATTCCAGGTCTTCCACAAAGTTAAAAAAGAAGCTAATTACAAAACTATCATAGTTCAGAATCAAATAAGATTTGTGGGCTTTCTATGTTATACTCATTTCAAGATGTTTTGGTGCTAGTTGGGGTTTATTGCAAACTTATGTAGATGTTTCAATACTGTTCATTTTTACATTGTTATTCTAGCAACATTTTAAATTACAGAAACTAAGAAAGAAACAGTTAACTGCTTCACTGCCTTTAGAAACCACCAGTATCCACAACTCATAAATATAAATATATATATCTCTCTCTTTTGGATATAATAGAGCAGTAAGTTTCAACTTCAGCAACTGTTCAATAACATCTCAAAATAATTACTAAGTGATTTCATGCAAACAAAGCACATACAGCTATCACTTGCTATCCATAATCTCTATGCTAAAATTCACTTTTATGACTTTTTTCAAACCAAAAAGTCACTATCAAAAAAAAAAAAAAAACTCTTCCAAATTTGGATCACAGCAGCAAAAATATTTCAGCGCTGTGTATGACATCAAACTATAGTGTTAGGAATGTGAAAGCATTGTTTTAAGAGTGGGAAATTATAGAACGCGAATGCAAAGCCAGATAAGTCTCTGTCTGTTGTTTTGGGTCGGTTGCTAAATTGAACATGGAGACAGCAATTAGTAGCAAAAGATTTTCCTCATGCATTAAAGAGAAAGGGAACTCATAAAATTATTCACGATAAAAGCAACATGATTAGCAGTTCAGTGCTTCAAATCATCATTCACTCTTGGATGACCTGATCAACAAAAATGTGGGAATTACGCAAAAAAATTCTTGGTGCATTATTACATAATTATTTGAGTGTTTTAGCAATATATGAGTGACTTGGGATGGTTTGGAAATGCATTATTATTTTCTGCGCCTTGAAAATAAGGGAATACAAGCTTGCACTATCTGAAAAATCACTATCGGACAAATTTTCAGAAGCAGATCAGATCCAATAACAAGTGATAGCTGTATGTGCCGCAGACGTAATAGACATAATGAGCATGTTCTGGACTCACCTTTAGGTGTTTCTTCATTCAGCACCTGGAAAGCTGGTGCGCTGGGGTTCCAGGTACCTGTTATCACATAGGCCTTTTTGTCTGAGCTCTTTCCCATTGATTCCTGTACATTTACATATGCACCAAGAAAATGGATTAATGCTAAAATTCACGTCAAACTGCACAAAGAACTTCATAACAAAAAGCATTCACGATTCATGATGCAGGTAAACAACCTGTTTACAAATTGAGCCTCAAAGAGTGCCAACATCATTAAAAACAACTATCAAGACAAACCTTTTCTATTATCTATAAACAAGAAATTACCAACCATGACTATAATAACTATACAAACAGAGAATCCAGCAGAGCCCCTTAGTGCAATGTAGAAACAAACAATCCAAGAGAGCACCTAACAATAAATTAATGGAGGGCTCACAGCATCTTCCTGGTATTGCTAGACACAAATGACAGCATCTTGGACCCTCACCATATCTAAGAGATGCATATCACTGTTCCGGACCTTTTGACCAGGACTCAGTAACATTCCAAAACACCTAAAAGAAGAACAGAAAAATACAAAACAAGCAAAAATATGCCATCCAGACTCAATAAAAAAAAGATAATGAATTATGTTTATTACTATAATGACTGCAATAACCCAACTATAACAGAGACAAATAACTTCATCTAGTTAAAACATCCTTGCTCAAGGTTAGCACTACTGTTTAAGTAGTACTGTATATCTAAAGTAAACAAGTAACAGTATGACAAGAACCTTCTCTTCTTCTGTTTTTCTCCAAGTCTTATAAATATCCTGCCATCATGTGGCCAGTGTGAAAACTACAGCTTTTTATTCAACGTAAAATAGGTTTGAAATGAAATGTTCTGCAGGTTTTTGTTCCACTTCAAACTTCACATAAAGTAAGTAGAATTTATAAAACCTGGTGTTATAGCTGTAAACTGATAACTAATTAAAAATATATATTCAGTAGATATGGTAAGTGTAAAACTCAAAATAGATGTATTAACCATTGGTAATATGTCAAATTATGAATTTAACTGAAAATGGTTTTATTATAACCCTTAAATACACTGAAGGCACTTACTAACACCTATCCTACACTACCTCAATAAATCTGGTAAACTTGTTAGTAACTTGTTTGTAACTTTGCCCTCACCTCTCAATACCCAACTCTTTATTGCTCATCTGCTGGACTGTAATCACCACCTTCTTCTGCACACCTTGACGCAACTTGAAATAAAATTTGTCACGATCCTTTGGTACAGGGCTGCACATGAAGTATAAGAACAGCAGACACTTAATTGTTGACCATATCATCATGACAAACTGAGCATTTCGATAACAGAAATAAGATCAACTAAGCCTAGTGCTCAGTTTGCTGAGCAAAAACGTTTAATTTGTATAGTCAAAGCAAATCACAAATTATAAACACACCTATGTACACGCCACAAAAGATTAGTAATGAAAGGAAAGCTTTGCTGACAAAAACTTGTTCAGTATAGCTCATTAATGAGCACATATGGAAAGTACAAAAAAAATTGTGAACCCTATGATATCTCTAGGCTGTACCCTATAAGTGGTAAAAGGACAGGTTGCTATGCAGTCAAATAAGGGAATAAAAGTCAGGTTGCTCCTAACCTGTAGTTGCCCTTTCCATCATCCTCTCGCACCTCCAATGAGACTGTGAAGGTGTACACATCACTCTCTGGAGAGGGTGGCAGAGCTGAGTCTCTTACATCTGGAGCTGGCTTAGAAGAACGGCGGAATGCTGTGGAGAAACTATACAGGATACGGCTAACCTGCACATGGGTACAACAACAAGGGCCGGGGGGAAGGTTTCAGTCTCATACTTACTATCCTTCTCTATCTACTGTGCAAAAATGCACATACTTTGCTTCACTATAAAGCATACAATATGGCAAGAAAAAGTTATTCAGCCAGAGCATTCCAATGGAACACATGACTACTTGTCTCCACATTTATGAGTCTGCCAACAGAAAAGGAAACTCACAGCCTCCTTCACTTGGCAAGAAAACACGTGGATCTGGAACTCCTCACAGCTGCGGTAGCTTTCTGTGAAGGAAAAGCAGTCGCTCTCAGGTGAGCCCTCTTGGCCCCGTGCACAGAAAAGCACCTTGTAAATAGGAAAAGAGGCAATTTCTGTGCCCGTGGTCTGGTCAACAATCCTAAGGAGGAGAGAAAGAGGTCAGTAGTTTAAAAAAAAAAATTTAAAAAAAAAGTCAGTTAAGATTATTTTCTCTGGAAGTTTAAAAACAGTGACCTGAACCTGAAAAAGCTCACTCACGTTCATTAACCTCTTGTCATTATCAAGATTAACATGTGCAACATTATGAGCGGGACACTATCAGTACGTTTTACGTGTGTACAATCAAAAAAGATCCAATAACAGAACGTGCATCTATTCATTTGACATGGTGGCGCAGCAAGGTTAAATCGGTATTTCACAGCTCCTGGACTGCTTTTTAGGCGTCGGGTTCGAGTTCAACTCAGGATGTGCGGAGTGAGTTCTCGGCCCTCAAAAAAACATGCATGCAAGAAGGCGCTGGCAAACTGCCTCCACTTTTCCCTCACTTTGGAAACAACAAAAGTGGATGCTATGAGTCAAATTTGACTCAGTGGCACTTCCAACACCACTACCACATCTATTTACTCATTGGTTATTTTAAGTATACATTTCAAATTGCATGGTTCACCATGCTTCTATTCCAAGTGCAAATTGCTGCTAATGGCAGCAAACAGAAACACAGTTCATTTTAGAATTTAAAAAAAAGGGAATTTAAGGAAGTAGAATAAAGAAAAATAACATTTACACTGTTTAACATTTTAAAATTTAACATGTAAAAGCTGGCAGATGTTTATAACTTCATCGTTCATAACACAAGTGTTACCACCCAGTCTAAGGTCAGGATATAAATTCATACACATAACATAAGATACCCTCATTTACAAAATGTGTGACAAATTAAAAACAAACTTTGGCAGCTCGTATTATGTAATTGCTTGTACATGAGTTTGCAACTTTTACTTACTCACAAAATATACCTTTGCATCATTACTACAACATGCCTACACTCATGAATGCATGTCTTTGAGTTCCAGACTCTGCCTCACCTGACAGAGCCCTCAGGCACATTGGGGACATAGAGGGTGACCGGGATGGGAATGGCACTCTCTGCCCGTAGGGTCGACATGGCTCGGAGAGCCTCAGGTTCACTGCGAGGTGCTTTCACCCAGGTGCAGCCCAAGTAGGATAGTTTGCTGAACTGGACACTGTCTTCCTCCTGGACAGTGGCATCCCCTGTTGAATATTCCTCATCTGTTGGGAATAGTGTGAATACCATTGTCACCACATAACATACATGTCAGCTGTACCAAACAAGCAACACAGCAAAGGACTGAGAATATAACTTACTATTTTAATTCAAAAACTTTTTTTCATTAGGAGACTTATGTGTATACACTAGGAACGAGGTTGACAGATTGATAAAATGTGTATAAATAATATGACAAAGCTCATACAGACCAAAACAAAGTACTATAGTTACTGATGTCACTAAGTTAAAATGGAAGACAATTAAAGGAGTGTAACTGGCAAATTTGTCCAGTTACACTGCATTTCAAAGCCAGCGAAAGAACCAATTTTAAAGAACAATTTAAAAACCTATAACAATCCTTCAGTACTTAAACTCTCTATATCAAAATTTGCTATAACAGCTCTTGAAAATACCTAAATATTGGAATGTGAGCAGAAACTTTTGCTATGAAATTTTTTTTTTATCCAACTCTGACACAAAAACAAAAGCCGAATAAAATGAAAACAAAAATCAATACAGTACAATAAACTACAATAAAAATACTGTATATATTGTAACAAGTTGTATTGTACACTGTTACGAATTTATTCAAAGCAAAACTTGAGTGAAACATGATAGTGACATGAATAGGAGCCTTGCTTTCAACACAGTTGAACATGTTGTCACAGGTTATAAGGACATTTGGAAAAGAAAATTATATGAAGACAAAGCTCCATTTTCAGTTTTTTTTTTTTAAACCATGTATCCACTCTTCCAACACAGAAAACTGACGTTGCCTCCTTCCTCCAACACACACTAAACCTTACAAGGTACTTTTCACTTCATTCGATGAGTACCCATTAAAAGACGTTGGCCTTGTTTGTTTAAATTATTCAAATACCAGTGGCAGCAGTAACATGCAAAATGTCCTGTACTCTACATACTGCGCCATATGTTATAAGCATGCAAATTATGACAACTGTTTTCTAATTGGGTATTAGGTAACGTGTTCAGAGTGCTTTATCATACTGAAATCATGGTTTAACAGTTATATAGGCGTTTTTGGATGGATTGGAAGTACGTCTCCCCCCCCCCTTTTTTTTTTAAATAATAGGACATAAGCAGTCGGATGTCCAAAATTTTACTATCTAACCAGTTTTCAGGGATGAAGTACATTCAGATATTGAATTTATGTATTTTCATTACTGTATTTGAATTTATTTCAGGCCCAAGTTCCCATAGCTCAGTTGTGCATTGCCTTATGAGTGGACATTTGAAACTTTCAAGCAGGATGGCTAGACATTACTTTTGCAAAATATTGAGCTACTATCAATACATGAATCAGTGCAGCCAGCCACCATCAGTTATCTAGCATCCAATGTAACTAAATCAGAAGCCCAGTTCCTGTAAACATACTTACTCCATGTCTAACTATGCTCCTGGCTAGAGAAGCTCTCTATAAAAGCCAGCATATGTCTTGATTTCATCCTGTGTTTAATCAGTTTATCTCTTTTTGCACTGAAAACCTGTTTTAAAAAAAGGTTTCATACTGTAACTTTCCTGACAACATTCTTTCCGGTAAGAAAAGATGACTATCTGTAATGCACCTGCTCCAACCACAATTTGTAACACCTGAATGCAGTTAGAAATCCCTGGCTGCAAGGCTGACCTGGAAGAATGCCATTTACACACTGCTACTGCCAACATCATGACACAGCAATCTGCAGCTGTTGGCTTCAATGCATATTGATGGATGAAAGAGAAACAACTCTTCTGCTTTGTGAGTATCTATGGCATCCTCAATACAGAGCCAACCTGCAGGCAGAGTATCCAGGTCTAGGTTCATGGGTGGGTTCTTCATATCATAGGGTACAGAGGCCGTTGGAGCAGAGAACACATCTGTTTTCTCATTATGTAGTGCTCCTCTTGTCCTTTCTTCATCTCCCACCTCATCCTTGAGAACCTCTTCCATTGCTCTTTCCAGTTGCTCACTCCCAGGCCAGGATGTCTAGTACAAGGGTTTAAAAACATTTACAAAGTCTCAGTTATAACTACTCAGCAGAGTAAAATGCTAACTGCATAGTAAGTCAGTTTATCTCTTTCCTTCTTTTGTTTCATGCACACACCTTGAGCCTGGGCTTCCTCTCAGAGCAGGAAGGGGAGCCTGGAGCAGCTGACTGAACCAATACGAACTCCTCGCTGGTGACTGTGGACACAGATTCTGTGGAGCCACTCACTTTGCCCAGAGAGGAGCTGTCATCCATGGTAGCCTGGAATGCTTACTGCTCACAGCACAGTGACAGGCTTCCTGTACCAGCAAGGATCTTTACAAACAGGACAAACAGATAAAATGTGTTAATAAATAAATATAGTGAAACATATATAACTGCTAGAATACTCAAACATTTTAATGTTAAACCATTTGTCTGAACTGTTGAATTTAAATAGCGAACAATGACAAGATTTCTAGCAGCACAGTTATAAGAAACATATTTCACCAAAAATAAAGTATTTTGGTAGAACTAGAATATCTAATGAGAAGGGACAAGAGTAAAACACAAAAAGACTGCAAGTATACAGAAACCAGTAAGAGGAAAAACTACATAAGTTAAAAAAAAAAATCCACTGCTGAAATATATACTGGCCATAGCTGTAAGTAGAAGGGACAGTTTCCCCCTCAAAGTTCAAGCAAATGTAATTTGTCCCCTAAATTAATTCTTTACAATAGCCCTACATGCTACTGCTAATATCGTTGTGTAAAAACCAATATCTATATCTAGCACATCTTATCTGCTTATTTAATAAAAAATTTATATAAAAGTTACTAAATTTTTACATGCAGCATCAATGCTACAAATGGCAGATTATAGTTTCTTTAGCAACATTCTCCACTGTTTGTCTAACACAGCTGACAAGCTATTACAAACAACCTACCATTACAAAATGTTTCTTCATACATGCACTTACACAATTAGCAAAGAAAAAAAAAGCATGATTTTGAACCTGACATTAAAACGGGAACCAGGTGTCTCTCGAGAAAATTTACAACATGACATAAAAAAGAATTTAGTAAGAGGAAGTAAAAGGAAATCAGAAACAAGAAACAATACAGGAACTATGCAAACATGACTGCACTCCCATGACATTTAAACAAGAACGTAAAGGAAACACTGTTATTCAAATACAGAATTTTCAGCATGGGTCTACAAAAAAAAAAACACAATTGTAAAAAATTATCTCACTAAGTAACCGACTTTCGGCTGCTCCCATCAGGGGTCGCCACAGCGGATCGGTTCGTCCGCATATTTGGTTTGGCAGATTTTTACGCCGGATGCCCTTCCTGACGCAACCCTCCATTTTTGCCCAGGCTTGGGACTAGCACAGAGGTGCACCCCCTTGTAGCTGGATTTGCAGCAACGCCCAATGTGGGGCTCGAACCCACGACCCTGAGATTACGAGTCACATGCTCTACCGACTGAGCTAGCCGGGCAGGGACTGAGCTAGCCGGGCAGGGACTGAGCTAGCCGGGCAGGGATCTCACTAAGGCACCACTAAAATATAAGGCACAAGTAAAGGTAAACCACAAGTAAAGGCATGGTCTGAATCCTTTTGGGATTTACGGAATACAATCTGTAACGGCAATCATAAGCTAGAAAGGGCACACAGGAAGACATCTCTGAAACCTTCTAGCACTGCACACCTTCAGTTCCAAACAAAAGTCAAGAGTCCTTATTTGGTTAAATAATTTGAAAAAACATATGTTTTGAAAGACTACAAAACTGAACAGGGATTGAACCTACATTAGAATGCACAGGAAAAACTATTTTAAATAAGCATGCTTGAAAATAGTATCTTTGCAAAAGTAAACGTAACAGTGAAATGCCTTGAACTATTGTTTTCAAAGGGACTGATATAATATTAGGGTTTTCACTCAGCAGAGTACCACATAAAAAATGCAATGACCACATCTATGAATAAATGGCAGTATTATGTATTAGTATGCGACTGCAGTACTAACCTTACTGATGTAACGGTATGGTTTTTCCCCAGCCACATATTTCAGCTCCAAATAACCATATTATGCTTATTCAATAAAAAATTTATATAAAAAGTTACTAAATTTTTACATGCAGCATCAATGCTACAAATGGCAGATTATAGCTTCTTTAGAAACATTCTCCACTGTTTGTCTAACACCATTACACAAGCAACTACTGTTTAAACTAAAAAAAAAAATGTCCTATTACACTGAGAGAATTTATTGTGACAAACTATTTAACAGGGCAAAAATAGTTTCTGTTCCTGTTGGGAAAGACCCATTTAATGGCCATATATAACCAAGTGGCCTATACTTTTACAAGCGTGGCTTTAACTAACCACAGTTTCCTCAGTAGTCTTATTTGACACTTTTCTATTTAGGCCAAGCTGAGTTCAGTACCCAACAGAACTCAAAATGGTAAGTGACATCATAAATAGTCAACATAACCAGTAGCAGAGTTATTTACAAAATAATTTGACCTGAAACAGTACAATACCGTATAGCATTAAAAATAAAAGGTAAGTTTCTGCACACTGCATGTCAGCTGCTTTTGTCAGAAAAAACAGCTAAAAAAATGTACAATTACTGCACAAATGTATATGTCTACGTGATGCCTTTTTCAGCATAAATTCATTTGAACATTGTACATTACTCAAACATTATATTATCTATCAGTAGAAGGTTTTAGTTGGGCAACGTAGCACAGTGTTTAAAGCTACCCCGTCACCTACAAAGGACCAATGTTTTAGAGCCACATACAGTATTTACCCTCAAATTACAGAGTAAAATATTACTCAACTCTAAAAAAGGGTAAATCACTGTATGCAGCTTAATATTGTCAGTTTCTGAGGGGGAAAGCATAAGCAAAAGAAACAAATGTGGGTTCCATTTGCAGCTGCTCCATTAAAACTACACAGCATCTAAACAGAGACCACTACTCACGAGAAAGGCACTTGTTGAGACACATAAAGTGAGCCAAATGGATCAAGTTATGCACTGCATTCAAATAGGTGTGTTGTTCTCCCAACTCTGCCTCAGTGAAGGACAATGCCATCCATATCATATGGGTGTGCGTGTTCTGAAGTCACGGGCTACACAGTCTACTAGTGTATTTCAAGAAAAATACACAGTACCATAAACACACCCATACCCATCATAAACTCAGTCACTCTTATGATGTAATGACACACATTAATTATAGGACTAAGTTGTGACAGGTGGTTATTAAATTCAAAAATGAAATGCAGCAACAACCCACAAATTCAGCTAAAAAATGTTACTGTGCACGCACAGCAATAAAGGCAAGCAATTGCAACAAATCTCGAACAAGCATTTTCCTTAGGCTGACAAAACTTTCACGTAAATTTGAAATCTAATTAAGGACATGGAAACAAAATCCCAAAGCGCTCATATTCTCCATCTCAAAATACTGTACTCTTAAAAATAAACTAAAGGCATACTTCAGGGCATGACACACTTTTGGCCAAATCTAATTCATTCATTCAATGGACATTTTTATTCTACATGACAAATCAGTACAAGCTGTCAACAGCTAGGAAACTGGACAAAGGTATGGACTTTAACCTGAACGTAACTGGTTCAAGGCCCACTCCCAGCTCCTGCTGTAGTGCCCTTGAACAAGGTACCTACCACTGAAATGCTGAGCTGCATGACTGCATTTAACACCACTTTGGACTAAAGTGTCAGATAAGCAACCCAATAAATAATAAATGGCTGCTGAGGCCCATGCCCCCACAGTGCTACGGACCCACCTGCCCCTGCCTGTTCAGAACGCTCCACCACCAGCCGAAGTTGCGAGCTTGCAAAAGAAATGCACGGCCCGGTCCAGAAGACACGTACCCGTACCTTCGGCTCTCCCACGAGCTCAATACCTCTACGCACCAATATTTCAACATCCCTGGCAATTTCGACCTGTTTTTCCAGTTCAGCTTTCGGTTCTCAATCAAAGTGCAGTCATATGACCCCTTTTTCTGCTCCAAAAGTGCTTGACGTGTCCATAGAGAAGGGACAGAGCGTGCGGAGCGGGGGGCAACAGTGGCTCTGTTGGGACTGACACAATGCCTCAATACACGTGGGCAACAACAATAATAACCACAACATTGATCATCTTGTCAAACTTGTCAGACCACGTGTGTCGCAAAAACAACCCGAAAAGCACAGATTTAGCGCTGCTTACCTGGCTGGTAAGGTATGTGTTAGGAAGTTGCAAAGGAGGCACAATAATTACCCAAAGCAGCTTCATTTGAGAAGACGAACGCAAAATGACGATTCGCACTGATAAAACGAAGAAATTTCGCAGCGTGGAAAGGGGTTCTGAGAGTGTAGCACAGGCACGGGGAGCTGCCTGTGAGCTCCGGGATCCTCCTGAGGCGGCTCGACAGCACCGGATCCTGACTGACGGTCGCCGGGCCTCTCGATGCGGTGCTGCACTCGCTGTGTGGGAGAGACCTTCCCGCCGCACCCGCACCAACAGGCTAAGCTAACCAGAGTGGACAGGAAGGAAGCGAGCAGCAGAGCACAGCAAGCGGGCTAGCCGGCAGCCACAACGAGGACACGGGGCACAGTTAGACAAAAACACTCACAGAGGGCTTCGGGAGCTCTGTTACAGCAAACAGTGGCCGTGTTTGTATTTACATGATAAGGAGAAGGGAGACGGCAGAGCCCAGCCAGCTGACAGTTATCGAGCCCGTCCTGCCTTGGCTGAGGCACAGGAAGTAGCGCAGCTTCCCTCGTTAGCTAGCAGCAAATATGCTATGAATGTTCTCCCAAGTAGGAACTGCAACGACACACTGACGGGGCTGGCAGCTCTTGCCAAAATCCCAAAAGCGTCCGCGTCACGTCAACTCCGTTTAACTTGAAGAAAAAGTGGTTTTAAACGACGCGGTCCCGGGGCGGGGGGGAGGGGGTCGAAATAACTTACTTGTTTACACTGAACGCCTTCGAGAGGCGAAGCCGTGCGCCGCGCCGCGGTGTCGCCTTAGCTCGACATTCCCGCTCCGCGAGGCTCGCCGCGTGCCGGGCGCGTTTCAAAGTCGTCGCCGCCGCAGCCGAAACTCCGGAGGCGCGGCGAGGCGCGAGCACGAGCGCGCGAGCACGAGCGAGCGGCCGTCCCCTCCGCCAGCGCGCAATCCCGGCTCCGCGAGACGCTCGGGTCCCAGGCGCGTGCCCGCTGCGGCGGAACGTGGACGCGTGAGGAGCGCGAGCGCGCGGTCCCAGGTTCGGGTCGCGGAGCAGCGGCACCGCACAGCAGACAAAAGTTTAAACTTTCCAGAAGAAAACACCGCTCTTTTCCCAGCCGCCGGTTTCGCGAAATATAGAACAAAGGTGCCATTGAACCGCCGAAACGGGTTTTTTTTTCGCACCTAAAACTGTCCTCTGTACTGGTTTGCTCACTTTAGCTCAGTTAAGCAATAGTTTATCACCTTTTAGATCGCTGACGTGGATCATAAACCCTTACACCAAAAATCAGTTTCCGATGGCATTCGCCTCTACACAAGCGTTCATGTTTTGATCAGTCCTTTTCAAATTAAATATAATTCACAACGGTTCATATTCTTTAACAGGACATGTATAAAGTACGGTGTACAGTACATCTATATTGCAATATTGTATAAAACTATTTAAAGTGTGTACATACATTTTCTCTATGCATGTTAATATTTAGCATACATTTTATAATTCACTGTACTCAGTGATTTTAAAAACGGATATATTTGAAAATATATAAATTCAAATACAACTTTTCGTTTTGGTTTGTACGTGTAAAATGCCAGCTGTAAGAATATTAGTATTGTCCGAAGTTTCTACAGTTGGGTAACAAGTGCACCCCCTCCCCCCCACAACACACTCAGACACAATGAACACCTACAGCATTTCAGGCAATTATAAATATTTAATGGTT
This sequence comes from Heterotis niloticus, assembly GCA_018136845.1. Classification (NCBI taxonomy): domain Eukaryota; kingdom Metazoa; phylum Chordata; class Actinopteri; order Osteoglossiformes; family Osteoglossidae; genus Heterotis; species Heterotis niloticus. The sequence continues at coordinate 9,991,083 of CM030899.1, read as the reverse complement.
TTCAAAAGGGAGCATTCTGTGAAATGTGGATAAATACCTTTAATCTTTTCAAGTCTTTGAACGTTTAATATATTGTATTTTAAAAAAAAGGTAAGAAACTAAGCAACGGAGTAAATACAAGGCATGTGCCAGATATGCCCTAACAGTAAAGTTTATTTGACAACCACGCTACAGATAAGAGTCCTACTGGAATGGAGTGATTTAGGGCACAGAGTAGAAGGTCTAAGTGATGGAGGGAAGGAGGACTCTTCTTTCTGTGGGTGAACAGTTTGCCATTGCAAGGAACAAAGGATGGCTCTTGATGTCAGACGTGATGCTCGGCAGCAACCCTGCAGAACGCTGTGCCCTGTAGCAGGAAGGGTCTCACTGAGAGCACTACAAACACAGTTACATTATCACAAAGTGTTTATCATTATTTATTAAGGTTTAATATTCATCTGAGTTTAAAAAAAGTTCTAAACTAGAAAGACACTGGAAGAAAGTTATACCGAATACAATGCAAGCATCATTAGCCAAATTACTTCAACCTGTGTCACAAAAATAAATACTCATTCAAATGTAGACATTTCTAATTTCCTACAATTTCAACTGAATATACCTGCAAGTGAAAACATGTACAGTAGGTGAACACTGAAGGGAAACAGCAAACATATTCATTCCAAATGGCATAAACTACAGTCCAGCCAGATGTGACTGTTTACAACCAAACTAAATTTCAGCTCATTTTGATGGCATTACACTGCCCACTATTGAATTAGGGAAATAACTATACCAAGAGGCAAAGAAATAGTTAGACAATGCAGTTCAATTGATACATGATTAGAATTTGCATCACAATCCATAAATACTAAATTAGGAAACATTCCTAATTTTTATTATTATTATTACGAGCGCTCTGTCACCAGTCTACCTGGCAGCACCAGGGTTGGATGTCTTAGAAAGAGATGTCTGAGGTACTGAAATAAACTGGCTGGTCTGTCCCCAGAAGGAAATATGTGATTGGCTTCAAAAAATAACTTGGTATCTAATGCCCCAAATTACTGATCACACTTCTGTAAATCACCGAGTTCATAACAGCTACTGTTAGAATAGGAGGCGAGTCAGTCGGTCAAAGATAAACATACCTTCAGCTCAAACCAGGATCTTGCTTCCTGTTTTTACCTTAATACTGTTATTGTTCAGCAGTTCTCATTATTATGCCTCTTCAAAAAATGATACAGTGTCTACTATGCATTTTAAAAAAAGACAAAAAATGAGTCCAGGACAAGTAGCTTAAATCATTTCCATTTCTTTCTCCTTGACTGACATGAGTCCATTGTAGTTGCATAGAGAATGAATGCACTGAAGCCTTATTATTTTGTGTTTTACTTCCCTGTCTAAGTGTGTAAAAATATTGACTTGAAAAAAGGAATTGTTTTTCCCCCCCATAGTCAAAAACGTCCATTTCCAGAATTAACTACTGTATATAAATTCTTCTTTAACTTTTCCATTGATAGAGAAGATAAACCACAAAAGTTGGAGCAGGTTCATTTGGAATAAAGATAGCCCTCATCCATTATTCTGCAAATTATTCTTAATACACGTTTCAATGCATTTCAATCCTAAGCAAAGAAGAGAAAGACAAAGTCTGTGGCGGAGTTTGAAGACATCTCAGCCTTCAAGTTCACAGTTGGCATCTCAGTGCCGCATCACCACTGACTTCAGAGTTGTTAAAAGATGTTGTAAAGCCCCGATCCTGTGGCCAGGCCCTCCAGGTCCTCTGGAAGCTACAGGTCAGACGTCAGTGCTGATGGCACGGCTGTTGCTGTAGAAGTCTGGGGGGTTGCGGGAGCTCAGCGGGGTGCCATAAACCGCAGGCAATGCCAGGGACAGTGATGGATTCTCAAAGTGAGTGGGCATGTAGGTGATGCGCTCGCCCCCATTGCGCATCTCGTCCGCAGTGCGGATGTAGAAGGGTGAGCTGTAGGGCGAGCAGGTGGGACAATAGCTGCGGGGTGGGGTGGGGTCGGGTGACAAGGAGAGGGCTGTGACGGCAGCCCCGTCCAACCCAGGAGCACTGCATGCATTGCAGGCAAACTGAGGCTGAGCACCTGGCCCTGGGTCGCCTTCCAGCTCATTTCTCTTACAGCAGTAATACTGCAGGCAAAGTCAGGAGTGATAAAAAAAAAAGAGCAGGATTAAAGGACAGGTGAAGAAAAGAAAGCAGGGGAGTGGTGAAGTGTACGCAGACAAGAAATGAAGGAAGGTGAGGATAACCAAAGACAGATTACATTTTGGGAAAGTGAAATAGAGATTAAGGAGTTGGAGAGAGAACACAGTGGAGAGTTACTTGCTGTATCTTAACCTGCACATTTCTGTGCCTCATTTGCACAGCTGCCAGTTTGTTTGTTTTGTTGTGCTCATTCATGCACGCCGAGTAAACTGTTTACATTTGGTTTTATTTACTGGCGGTAGGCACATTATATTAAGACATTCAAAGTATTACTTCATGCAGTTCCCAAGTTTATTTCCTGGGAGAATTTTCTTCAAGTTCATGCAAATGTGGCAATTCAAGGTTTATCAGGAATCGGTCAAACAGTGATCCCCTTGTTTACTAGTGAGCCACTGAAGTAAAGAACAGAGAGTGACTACACACACACACACACACAACACAGGTATGCAGTTCCTCTCACCTGGAGTCTACAGTAACAGAGTACGGCTATGATACACAGGAGTATCACCGTAGCAAGTATTCCTCCAGTTATAACCACAGTTCCAGCTGTCATTCGACCAGATCTCCATCAAACCCTGGAAAGACGAAGGGACACAAGCATCAATGGTACAGTATTTTACAGATTGTAAACAATTTCTAGTGACTTGTTGACAACTGCCTTACGCCACACTGTGGTTTACAGTTTCAGCAAAGGACCCAACAGGAGAAGCGTTTACTATCGCAATTATTTACTCTAAGGTATGGATGTCACTGAGTGCATTTATACCACAATCAAAAGTAAAACATTTAAAACAAACTTACATTCAGCAAAGTGTGCTTTAATACCTGCAACGGCAGTAGGGGGGAGCCTGTGAGTCACTTATTCATTTTCAAGAAAGATTAAACAATCTTGCAACTCTGCTGAGAAAAGATCAGATGACAGTGAGACATATAAATCAACCAGCTGCAAACACAAAATATTTTATTGATGTCAGAGGAATCTAAATCCAATATAAAAATGGTATTCTATACTGTAATCCCAATCAGATACCATCCACAGGGAAAAACAGAGTGAGAAAAATGGTCATTTTGATAATGGCCTCTCTCTATGCTGCACCGGTACTCACATTAAAAGTGGGTGATGGGGAGCAGTCTGCAAAGGCTGGGTCATTCAGATGTCTGCTGTGGAGCATCACAGGGTAGGACAGTCCTCAGTGCTCCCCTCACCTTCACTTCTGTGAGTGGGTGAGAGAAAAACGCTGTCAGGGTGAAACTTGCAACACAGTCAAGGAAGACATGCAAATGAAAAAAACCCTTCTCTACCAGTTTTATGTGTATAAGGCAGTTCAAACACAGAAGATACCAGCTATACAGCAGCCCACTGTCCTCAGTTTATCGGGTACAATACTACAGTATTTGTGAGCAAATCTCACTATGTGACTACAGTAATATATTTTAACTCAAAATCGCATTGATGACTTACATCTGCCATGGTGTGTGCAGGTTAAAATAAGACTGAAGGTTAGGATGTTGGATCCCCTTTGAAGCACTAGTCCTTTTATTAGTACTTTGGGTCTTATTATAAATCTATAAAGCTGCATATGAACTGGCAGCTGTGATTCCACACTAAAAGAGAAGGCATTCCTTGCTTAAAGTGACAGCAATATTTGTACAGTGGTTTCTCAACTTAATTTGGAAGTGAAAACTCATCATGTTTACGAACTTCAAAATCACTTTTACCCTAAAGTCACAGTCAGTAAACACTTCAGTTTTTGCATCCTGCTATTATTGTGATTCACTATGTTGTGACAATGCCTAGATATCAACCTACTAAATACAGCAACTGTTACTTAATGTAAAATTGGCAAAATATCTAAGAATGAGGATGAAAGTTGTCAAGTATAAAAATGATTAAATAAGAAAAAAATGTGGAATGCATGATGGTGCCACTCTGTTCACTGAATGTGGAGAATCAGTTCACTTTCTGCTACTGGTTTTTTGTTTAATGTGTGTTTTCTACAAAATGGGATTTATACACAATGTATCAGCTTTTTACATTTCCCTTTCATTTATGCAACACACCGGTACCAGAGGACATGAAGCTGAACAGAACTGTGTACTGTTCAGTAGTAGTTTGTCACACACAGCAGAGGTAATAAATAATTATGTTTTCCATTATTTTTTTTCCTTGGGAAAATACGCCTGACATGCTGTGTGCTGTTTTTCTGGAATTCGTTGGTGCTTTTTGGCCCTTAAGAGTGTGGCAGAGCAGAGACAGCGGTATTGCATCAGTCATCTTTTACTTGCAATACTAACATCATCCACTAAACGGGGCTAAATAATAAATAACCACAAAACCCTTGTCATAGCCGAATATCCAACACACTGCTCTTCAGCTATCTGTTAATGAGCAGTATATTAACTTTTTTTGCACAAAACACATAAAATAATATTTTTTTATTCTGTTGAAACTTATTTCCAGAAAACTCAACTGCATTTTACAATACACATTCCTGCAACTGACTGAAGCAGAATAAATAGATATTCTGGAGACAGAGAGGATCCTGAAGCAAGACAACACTAAAATCCCAGGATCCAGATCCAGAGGAAGCTCTACACCCTTACAATCCCATAAAGCACATACAAAATAATTATTTTGTACCATTTACTCACCTTTGGTAAAACATTCACGTGTTTTTGACTCTTTTTAATTTTCCAAACACTAATAATTATTTTGGTCTACATTTTCCAAAGCAAAAATAATTCCAGCATTTGATGCAAAAATGTTCATTGTGGAACAGGGACACATACTAGATTTAGGCAGAATAAAGCATTCTGACAGACTCTGTATCACATATTGAGGGAGACCAGTGCCTCACTATCCTTCCAAACCAAGAGGGAGCACCACTGTCACATTTGAGCCCAGACTAGAGTCCCAATTAAGCATTACACTGGACAATACTTGTCCTTTATCTCACACTAAGACCTTTAAATAATACAAAAAATGTGTCTTTTAGATGCTTTTTTTAAAGAGCGGGACAGATTATTTGTGGGGCAGGGGACAGAATGATGGGGACTTTCATTCATATGGAAAAGTCACTGAATAAAGCAGGTGCTGAAAGAGGAAGTGCTGGGCCAGTCAACTAGAAGGAATTGAGTTTGACCAGCACCAGAGATTTGATTTAGGAGCCGGTCTAATAGAATGTAATTATGTGGTTGCTGGAGGATAATGACGATGCAGCAGAGACCCCAGGACATGTGGATGATTCTCTCCTCCCGAACCCCAGGACACACTCAGCATCCTGTCAGGGCTGAATCTGCTCCTGTGCTCCTATCCCGGACAAACATAGCTTTGCAACACTCTCATTTACTTACTGAGAATACAACAGTCTTTCAGACGCAACTATCATGCAGTAAAGGTCTCTGGCATCCCAGCTTCATTTAAAAGTCTTTCTCAACCCTTTGCACAAACCTAGAGTCAAAAGCCATATTTTGACTAAATATAGGTTTTTTCTTCCTGTGCCAAAACAAGAAATTCTGGTTAAAAGTACATGAACATCATACTGCATTGCATAAGGCATCTAAATATTATATTCTAATTTCATGGGAGAAATGTACAGCATTTGCATCAATAAAGAAAATCACATGAGGAACTATAATAAACTTCCTCTTGTAAAAGGACACACGGTAGGCAGGTGTCGCTGCTGAATCTTCTAAACCCACCCTTAAACCAGGCATGTATTGTCACTAATTTAGTTGCTTCTGTGCATCTGTTCCAGGCTTCTGCTTTCTCTCCATCATAAGTGAGAGGGAATAAAGGGGCCTGTGTCCTACAAACCCATCCTCCAATCACACATTCAATTCCAAGAGTGATAAGTTGTGTTAAAAGCTGCATCAGCTTGTTCCTGCCACGTGCCCTGAAAAGTTGTGACGACACAGACAAGCCACATGCCTTGGTCACCCCCACTGCTGGAGGACACAGAACAAATGTCCCTTAACATAATGGCAAATATATAGACACTCTCCTTCACTCTTCAGTACATTCATTAAAATAATGTGTATTATTCTCACTTACATTCACCCTAAATTGAAAACAACTGGCAACAAAATCAATGATGCACTGAAAATATTTTAACATCTGTTTTCTAATTAATGTAATTTTGCCATTTAGAGTTATTAGTCTTCAGATATAGGCACATATGCAGGATCCTCAGTTTACAGAGAAAGTCCAACTTTTTAAGTCTTAACTCAGGTCATATATGCATATGACAATTAAAAAAAAAAAAAAGAAAAAGCTTTATGAAACAAATGTCGCTCAATTTATTTGTGGGTTAAATTCTGTAAGAACCTCAGAAAAACTTTAAGAAACATTTGCTGTAAGACTAGTTTAATAATAAGATAGACATATCTCTATTTATTTGCTGTACAGATCCTGTAAATGTTTCTAATGCAGACATAACAAAAATACACTTAACATTCTTATTAGCTTCAGGCCAGATTAAAATTACAGTCTTATCTCTTTAAGTCATCCACATCGATCCAATATAAAATTCTGTTGAGAGGTGAGGTTGGTGATTTAACTAGGATATGTCAGTATTGTGCAAGTGACATAAACCACAATTTAGACCACAGTGTGTGAACATAAGAAATTCTGCCTACCGAGCTAACAGTTTCACTGAAGTGCCCACTAAACAACTGTTTGATTTCTTCATGTGTTTTTTGAAGGGTTAATGCTGGACTTCTCTCTTCAGTTCAGTACAGAACAGCTTTTATTTGCCATTTTGTTGGAAAAGTGTAAGAAATGATAAACTGGGAACTGCACTTAACGCTACGGATAATCAAAAACAGGACCGAACATGACTGCAGCAGCAGTAAGTGGAGGTAGGCATGCAGAAAGACATCTGATTGTTAGCGTGGCATGAGAGGCCATCACCAGCTGTGAACGGTGACATTAAAGGGTAAAATTTCTTTGGCGGTGACACCTTCTACGCATGGCAAGGGTGACATGTGAAGTAGGTGGTTTTTCGAGCGAAACTGCATGGTAGAAAATCCTTTCAGCAGCATGTGGCAAGATGTGAGGATGGCCAGATAATGGGGGGTGAGATGGGGAATAAGAAATTTAAAATGGCTGAAAATAAAAATACATGGTCTTCTCAAATTCATGTTTAATGCTGGCCGTTGACTGATTAATCACAAAATCACATGTGGTTTTACTGTTTGTTAAACACAGGAACATCAAACTAGAAAAGAGTTGAATCGACCCAATTGCACCCCTTGGGTTATCTCTGCTGCTAACTAATGTCTGAATGCAGAAACAAAGGTGACATTTGCGCTGCAACAAAAAAAATAAAAATTGAAAACATACCAATGAACATTATACTGCACATATAAAAAACCATTTAAATCTTCTTATCTTTGAAAAGTCACGCACATTTTTTTCCTTCCCACCACACAGTAAATTCTTTTACAAATTTTTGCAATGAAAAAAAGTGAAGAGCTGATAGTGTATAGCTGACCATACTGAATGCATTGTAGTGTCAACATGACATTTGGAGACAGGACAGGAAAAAATGGAGTATTATGCAACCGAAATCTTGAGAAGAGACTGAAATTTCATTAAAAAATAAATTATATTTAGAAATAAGTTTTTTTGGAAAGTCCTTGTAATCTTCAGTGGAAGGAATGGGGGAACTGGACTTAACATATCCCATACCACCTGGGCTTAGGGGCTTTGCTGAAGACTGTGTAGCTCAGCAGGTTCTTACGAGGTCTAATGCAGCACAGGCCCTGTCAACACGCCCCTTTATCATTCTGCTCACTCTATTACAGCAATGAGTCTGCAGATCAATAGGTTCAGCCTCATATATCTTTGTTGCCATGGTGTCAGACTGCTTCCCCCAGCTCTGACCCAATCCCCTCCGACACCACAGATACCCATAAGCTACCCCAGGTCTCCGCACTGCCCTCAGACCTTCCTGTCTACTATCTCATTCTGCTTTCTGTGCCAAGTCTCCCTCTGCCATACCTTCCACACCCCCCACTTCCTCCATTTTCTCTCCCACTTCTCCTTTGCTTACCTCCTATTCTATTGTTTGTTTTTCTGTGTTTTCCGCATTACTCCCTCCTACACCGACTCCCTAAGCTCTTTACCATTTGAGGCATTTGGTTCAGTTCCTATTTTTACTAACATCCGGAAAGATTTTAACATGCAAGTGATAATTAATTTTAGCCGGCAGTCACACATACAGTACTCCATACAAAGAAAAATTAAAACTGGAGTGAAAACACCAGACGTTACAAAGGCAAGCGTTTTCTTAAACTGTGGAATTCAGACATTTTATAAGCAAGTCACGGATAGGATTTTTTTCGCTACATTCTCTCTGTGCAAATTCGTCCACCAATAGCACATTCACACCCACTCTGGTGTTGGGTGAAACTGACACACTGTCTCTAGTGGGTGAAGTACAACACTTGGGCAGAATCCCCATGCAGCACCAGGGACAGTTCCACTAGCTTCACTCCTGCCTGTGCCACTTCATGTCAACAAAGGATGTCATCAACAATCTGTCAAACACCCTCACACTGTCTAAAGCCAGAACCTTGTGTGGGGGATCATGTGAACAACTGTTAGTGAATACCTTCAAATGACTGACAGGCTACTGTGATCCCCTGAAAACTTGCGCTTCCTCAGTTGTTCAGGGCTTTATTGTTTGTCTTGATCAAAGCAACATCTGAGGTTCTCCTGTCTTCCAGTGCAGGCAATTGCTCTGTTGATTCTGGATGAATAATACTCACAAAATAAGTCCATCCAATATGGATTTATCTTCGCTAGTTCCTTGTTTCTGTCAGATGTCACACTGTTAGATATCAATCATGCTTCTGTCCTTTCCACTATTGTATATATTGTTACGTGATGAAAATGCCAAGCACTAAAATCTGTCAGGTGCTCAATAACTAAGACAGTAATAGCTTCAAATCTTATATAGCTTTCTGTTTTTACAAGCAAAAGAAGGAGTACATAACTAAAAACAAAACAGAAAACATAAGTGGGCAGCAGAGTGGTGCCACAGGGAGCACTGCTGCCTTGCAGCACCTAGGCTGTTTGGATGTACACCTTATGGCCAAAAGTATGTGGACACCTAAGCATCACACCCATATGTGGTTGCTGAACCTCCCATTCCAAACCCACAGGCATTAATATGGAGTTGTTTCCCCCTTTGCTGCTATAACAGCCTCCATTCTTCTGGGAAGGCTTTCCATCAGACTTGGAGCATAGCTATGGGAATTTCTGCTCATTTAACCACAAGAGCATAAATGAGATCAGGGACCTACATCGAGAAGGCCTAGCTTGGAGTTGGCATTCCAGTTCATCCCAAAGGTGTTCAGCAGGGTTGAGGTCAGGGCTCTGTGCAGCCACTCAAGTTCCTCCACACCAACCTGGGCAAACCATGTGTTTATGGAGCTCACTTTGTGCATAGGGGCACAGTCATGCTAGAGCAAGAAAGGAGCTTCCTTAAACCGTAGCCACAAAGCTGGAGGCACACAATTGTCTAGAATGTATTTGTATGCTGTGTGGGTGTGGTTGAAACACTGTAACTCATTAGAAGGGGGGTCCACATAATTTCAGCCATATTGTGAGGGTTTGAAACTGGTTTCGTGTGTGCAGAGTTTGTATGATCTTTGAAGGGTTCTACTCTGCGCTCTGGTCATGTGTTTCAAGTGAACTGGTGATTCTAAATTGCCTGTAGCATGTACATATGTGAGTGACTACTGTGCACTTGACTCGAATTCCAGCCAGGATGAACCTTAATATTACTGCACCCTGGCCAGCAGAGTGAGTTCGTGCTGCCATAACCCACACATGGACAGGCAGTTAATAAAAGTGAGAAAGCATTATTTTTGAGAAACATGATAATGGTTTTGTCAGCACAGTTTACTAAATTGGAACCATTAAGGGAAATCTGCTCTGTACAATGATCTGTCATCAACGGTATATTTGTCAAAACTGCCCAACAGTAGGTGTCACCTGTCAACAATGATTTAACAGAGCAGGATTTGTGTTAATCCTATGCTTAGGCATTGCAGTTACCTGATAATAAATTGTATTTGTGATACCCTAAAGACCTGCATTCCTAATATGCAATCACCATTACTCCCTAATTTAGCTCATGTCAAGTTCAACAGACGTGGATATCCAGAAACACTTCAAAGCTGGCTACGAGTCTTAAGTGTCAGATCTGGTCTTAACTGAGGGTCCTCTAACAGCACCACCAGTACAGAGCTTTAAATTAATCCTAGTTAAGCCACATTTTACTGACTACACAACAAAAAGCTGACTCAGACACATTTATAACAGTGGCACTGTGGTGCGCAAAAATAAAGCCCATTTAATCATGTGGTATCCAGGCAAACCTCCTTGGCTGAAAAAAGCTTGTTTTGACTAAAGCTTTTTAGCCAAGGGAATTCATAGAAATGCTCTGGCTCACGCTCTTTGGGGAAGAAAAAATTAAAATGGGATTTGCTGTCACAGAGTTAATATAATTTTGTAATTCTGTTATCGGGAGTTACAGTAGGTTTTTGCTTTGGCACCTATTATCTGTGTGACTGGCATAATGTTAGGCACATCTGGTTTGATCTCAGACAAACAACAAGGGGTTGGCCTTTTTTGTTGCATGGAACCTTACCAACAAGCAGGAAAATCTTGATTTGTGTCTTGCACTTATGAACTGATCCTACTTTAAGGACGAACCAGGAGGAAATGCCACTTCAACTGCCCATCGTCTCTGGTGTCAGTTCATAAAGTGAAACCCTGAATGCATGTAGATCTCAGCTGAAGCATGGAGATGGACAAAATGTGGGCTTTCCTTTGATCCTCGAGGCTCAATTGGACTTTAGTCGAAAACATAAGTGAACAAAGGATTTCTTGCATGACAGCAACAGAAAGCTGTGGGATTACTTGGTAAGTTATGATTCGATGGCAAAGCACATACAGGAATATTAACATCAGCTTTACTACGTTGCCATTCTACAGTCTTTGAACCTGTGGTGCAAAGTCAAACAGATCCTGCTGACTCCTGCCTTCACTCTGACCACAGAATCCACACTCGGTACTGCAGGAGAGGCTCAGGTCCTCCAAACAACAACCAGGGTCAAATAGCAGCAAAACCAATAACATGAAGAAGACCGCAGCCAAATCCCTCTCCACATTAATTGCAGTGAGTCTTGGCTGTAGACAGCCTTGTTATAGCTGCTCAGGTGAATTTGAATCAAAAGAGCCTCTGAACAAATAAAGAGTGATGGTCTTGTGCTGTCTGAGAAGCCGTGCAGCACTGAAACCGATCACAGCCTTGCACCCATCCCAAACATTCACAGCTCTCAGCCAGTACATAAGTATGTATCTATTTTTACCAGTTCCTATCTGAACTCCTTGTTCATCACATATGGTGCTTAAACATTGTCCTGGAGAGCAGATGTACTGCCTACAAGGAATCAGTGAAAGTGGCAACATAACAGAGATAAGAAGCTAAACTGATTACTAGAAAGTCATTAACTTGGACTGTAATAGTAAGGCTTAAAAATCATAACAATCTGTGGCAAAACATTTTAGTTCAGTATACTTTTCTGTAGAACACCACAGCTTTAGCTGGCATTCCACTATACACTGAATGGCTGTAGTACTGGAAGAACACTGGGTACAAATCAAAATCAAGTACTGTACATTCTCATTTATCTCATCAGTCAGATCTGCTGCAATCCCACAGTTCTGTGGGGAAAGGCACTGTATTCATCTCCTTTCCATCTCCCCGGCCATTTCAGACTCCAGCTGGGCCCACATGTGCCAGCGGGGCACGGCTGCCAGATTTATGGCCGCCCGGCATGTGCATTCCCCTCCAAGGACAAATCGGGAGATGGCCTCAGATGTCAGGCAGTAAAGCATCATCCAGCCGTTGAAGGACTATTTATTCAGCACTTTCAGCTATGTGCCTCAACACATCCTGATGTATTTAAAGTACTTCAAAAGAAAAAAAAAGAAAAAGAGGGAATGTTCAAAACAAATATTTAAAATGTTTGGTTAACATCTTAGCAGTTTTAGTGGAGCTGAGTGACCACTGTAATCAGCAATTACTACCTGTAAATGTAATACAGTGATTTCATATTTCTTATTTCCATAAATAAAAATAGTAACATCAATAAAATGCTCCCTTCCTTGCTATCACTTTATTTTGCTGTGATTTACTGAATATCTATTTCCATAGCAGAAAATACAGTAAACAATGCACATTTTGGACTAACAAATTCTTATGCTACCTGGATTTTACATATAAGACTTACATTGCAAAAAGATATCTTTGTATCGAAGATGTCTCTGCACCGTAACCATGTATGGATCTGGTTCTCATTTCTCCTCAAAACAAAACGGTTCCTGTTTCTGTTTGTTTTCTAAAGACACATCACCGCTCATTTCCTCTTGGCGGTCTCTTTGGGGAGGGTTGAGCACCATGCCAGATTAACCCTAAATTGAACTTGGGCATCCAGTGATAAAGCCCATTATTATAATATTAACCCCAATATTTACTGTTTCAGTGACACAAAAATGCAACTTTAGAATATACTTGCATTTTAGAAATGTCTGTTGTAACTAGCAATTACTTATGGATAAGGAAGGATTTTTATGTGTCACCTTGAGTGGTATTATAAACCGGATTGAAATTGTCCAAATACAGCTGAACACTGCAAAATAAAACCAGAAAGCTCCGTTCAATCAGAAAGCTAAATTAAAGACTGGTGTTTAATAGAAGCATCAAATCAAGGAAAGTGCACTAAAGTCCAGGCTGGGTTATGAATTCAACCCAGGTAATGTCCCCCCCCCCCCCCCCCCCCCTGTTAGGCAATCAAAGAAGTCTCAGTGATGGAACCTTTAACTTTGCACTTGGAATCTCGGCGAGCTTTCAAATTTAAAACCAGGCTTTTAAATTATTTACTTATAATTCCCGCAACAATATTTTTCCATCACCAGGCAGTTTCAGCCAGGTATTCAAGTTATCCCGCCCAACCCCCATACCATCTTCTTCGGAAAGCACTCATCTCTACGAGAAATACATCTACAGCAAGTACATTTCTGAGGAATGAATGGAAGGCAAAAAAAAAAAGAGTGTTCCTGTTCATTGTCTAGGGCCAAAGTCAGGAATGATAACTCATAGTACATACCACCACAAGATCACTGGTGTGTTAGCATTCTGTAATGGGTTTCATGGAACATAGTACATCAAAACAATTTCTCTTCTACCAAGAAACTATTTCCACTAATGACAAATGTCAATGTGGTCATTGAATTCTTGATGCTGTTATTAAAGTAAGTCTGTATGGCAGGAAATGTGCTCATGTGGACACGGAGTTCACGACATTCTTAAAGTGCTTCTAACGGACAAGCTTTGTGCTCAGTGTGATTACTGATTTCATGTCACTGCTGACCACGTTTGAAAAATAGACACCAATATCATGGCACGCTTTTTAAAAGAGCTTTATAAGATGTGGTGATTGTGATACGCCATTCCTGGTAAAGCAGATCTGCAGGGCAGCCAGAGAGACAGATGCTGTAGTCACTCTGGTCACAGAGCTTGTAAAGAGGGGGAAGTCTGCAGTCCTCCTCTTTGATGTTTCAGCTTTTTGCCAATGGCCTTCCAGCTACCCTCAGAGCTGCCATCTCCCTCTTTGGGACCTCAATTCTAATGGTACCAGCTCACTGTTCCTCATGCAACAGCACTTCAATCTGACAGGCCTCTTACCTCCTGAATCTCAAAATGCAATTTTAATCAAGTTGAATACACCGTGGAACTGAATATAAGAAGATTTTTCCAGAAGCCTGTAATATCATTACACTTTACCTAAGTCAACTAAATGCCATCTGAAGGTTCGAACAATAAGACAATGAATGAACTGATAAGGAGCACCCTAATTTTATTTTCAGATCATATAAAAAAAAAAAAATCTTAAAATATATTAACAAAATTCTGATAAAGTAATTACTTTAGTACTTCAGTACTTTTTATCACTAATACTTTGACTCAAAGAACATACATAAAATAATTATCATCCAGAAAGTCCAATAACAAATTACCTGAATATTACGCAATTATACAACTCTTTCAGAAGGGTACTATATATTGCATGTTCATAAAGCCAGTTAGAAATCCCATTGCTCTACCAGTGACATCTGTTGTACCTTTTCCTGGCCAGAAAAGTAAATTTGACATGATTTGTACTCTGACCCATTTGAATGGAATAAAAAAAAATGCTAACAGTTTCAATCATAGAGGACATAATCTGCCAGGTCTTTGGAATGATTCAAATAGCAAAGCATTGTTTTAATTGTGTTTAAACCAGGCCTGTATTATCTGTCCATTTAATGAATAAACTCAATTTTGCTATTTATTCTACAGTTAAAACACTGTTTATCTTTCACATGGGAACATAGCAGTTTTCAACCTATACAAGGAGATAAAGGGTCTCCATAAATGATGCAGACCCACAAGGATGCCTGATTATGAATTTTATATATATAAAAATCACAGTTACATCAATACTAACAGTGTAGGAGCCAAAACACTATGATTCATACCTTGAATATCATCTTACCTCACACTCAAATAGTTTGAAATAGTTTGCCTTTGATTGTTCTTAAGTTATAATTGTTAAATAAACCATACCTAAAATGCCAGTCCTTGGTTTTGTCTCTAGACTCTGACTTCTGACTTGGTTTGAAAGACTACACAAGCTCCCAGCATGCCCAAATTCCTGCATGCTACTTCACAGTAAGTTACAACCATTTTCAATTAAGAAAATGTAGCTATGCTGTATGATTTAAATCATTTCAATGTGGCACAAAGAGTCTCTAATACGACAGCTACATATAGGAAGTGGAATATTTAAGACAAAAGAACAAATGTTACATAACATTAGCAGAAACCATTCTCAACTACGAATATGTCCCACTTAGCCACCATTACAAAATTGCGGTAAGTCATGGCCAAAGAATAAACTGCAAAAATAAAATAAACTAAATATGAACCTCTAAAATATCCTCAGAAGATACAATACACCTTAACACGATAAAAAAAAAGTACTGCCCATCTCAGTAAGGAAACACTGTATAGTGGGGGAAAAGTATTTATTTCTATTCATTGACAAACATTATTACTAGATGACAGTGTTTTGATGGGAAAACTTGCAGTAGATCATACATGACCATTTCTGCTGGTGCAGGTATATGAGCACTTTAAATAACGTTGGAAATCTTCAGTTTACCCAGATCAGATGGACACATCTGTATCCAACAAGGATATTTATGTTACTGCACAAAACCTTCAGTCCAAGAGCAGAAATTCAGTCAGTTGGATTTTTTTTCCCCTTGTGCCATCTACAGTGTAGTACTGTTAAAATTCCTGTAAAGGGACTACAGTGGATAAACTTAAGTTCCAAGATTATCTATATTACATAGTGTACACAGAAAAGCCTGACAGACAGTTCCCAACAGCAGGTCCCAAGGATGTTTCATAATGTAGTAACAAAACCAACAAGGGAGTTGTCAGCAGTACTGAACCGACGCAAAAGTTGTTCCTGTCCTTGATTCTCTCGTGACACAACATCTACTGGAGGTGGATCGGGTGTTCGCAGGCAGGTCCTTTCAGACACACTGGAGGGCTCTGAAGAGCCCTCTGGGAAATGACTCTGCTGCCTGCTGTCTGGGCTGGACACGAAGGACCGAACTGATCCAAATAGATGTAGAGGGACAGAGCCCCGGAGGCTCTTCTTCACTGCAACTCTCTTTGCTGTCACTTCATTTACTCTAGGCCAGCACTTCTGCTCAAGAGTCCGTAAACACAAAATCCACAAGCACTCGACCACACGCGTGTACCGAGGAAACGTGTAGGAACGCAAAAAGCGGCCGCGGAGGAGAAGCGCCGCAACGGAGTGCCGCGTGAGCAGGAACACGAGGACGCTTCTGAGAGGGCGAGCATGCGGTTGCCAGGCCTGCACACATAGTCAGGACCTAGGTGTGTGTGTGTGTGTGTGTGTGTGTGTGTGTCTGAGGGGTGTTGACATGACACTGCATCCATGGCTCCATGCTTTACACATGACCCTTGCTCAGTTCGACTGATCTCCATGAAAGGTAGCATTTCTCATCCACACACACACACACACACACACACAGTGTCAGCAGTCACATTAGTCCCGCACGAGCTGTGGGCACAATTCTAACAGCAACACGTTTGTATGAATTGAGAAATACAGAAATGTCAACAACGAAAATCCACCCCCCTCCCAAAAAACTTACCTTTCGAAAGGCGGCGACTCAGTGGTTACGAGTGGTGTAAGACGCTCCCTGAAGGAAACGCTGACCACGGGCGAATTTCGCTGCTTGGCGGTTTCGTCTCCCACGCACGCCACAGAGCCCGCCACGCAAGGATGTCACATTGTCCTCCTCCTCCTCACTTGTCACGCCTTCGGGCGTCCCCCTGCGACCAAAGGACGCGCGGTGGAACCGCGGCGCATTTCAGGCGGGAGCGGCACGCTCCAGCGCGAGGGCATCCGCGCCGCCAGTCCTTCGCCGCGAACGCCACAGTGCGCGCGAGACGCGCAGCTAAAGGTCAGGCCGAAGGAAATGAGGAAGCGGGTGACAACGGCACGCGCTCACATTCGGAGAGAGAGAGCGACAGAGCGAGAGAGAGAGAGAGAGAGAGAGAGAGACGTACACTCACGGCAAGTTCGGTCGAGAAGCGTCCGTGGAATTTATCAGCCGAGTCAGGATCTTATTAATATATCAATAATGAATGGCGATTACAAAGTGGGGGGGGGGGGGGGAATGTTTCACAGGTTGCATTCTTCGATCGTTCGCTATTTTCTTCTATGCCATTCAAGTCCAATATTAAAGGAGAAAATTCAAGGCATGCAGCCAATAGCACAACGTGTAAAACGTGGACCAGCATGTGAAGCCACTCATGTCCGGCGAGTGGATTTGCTGCCGAAGAGAGAAGACGAAAGGCCGGTCCCGGTTCTGTGGAGCTTCCCGAGAACTGGGAAGATAAAGCGCTGCTGGGGGGTGTGCAGCGAGAGGGGAGGGCTTCGCCACAATGGCCAGTAATAGGATTACGCAACAGCTGGCTCGCTGCAAACTGTGCGGGACCGTGCGGGACTCTCGGTGCTTCCGGAACTTGAGGAGCGCGCGCAGAACGGGGGGCGTGTGCCGCGACGTGGACGCGCAGTCCGATCGCGCGTCGCGGGGCAGCGCGCAGGCAAACGCGCGTGTGAAATGAAATGAAAGACGGTGCAAAATGTGCGGGGCTCGCTGTCACGTCGCCGTGTCAAGTCCCCAGGCGGCGTGGCCTGCATTTTAGGTGCCAGCTACTGCTCTAGCAGTGTGGTAGAACCGCGCCGTGACCTTTCCTACGGGGTGCGGGTAAAACGGGGTATAACTGAGACGAGGGGGAAGTGAATACGACGGACTGACCGTGGAGGTGGAGGACGCACACCTGACACCGAGCTCCGGTCGCTTCTCACCAAGACCTATCGATCCGTGCAAACGATGAAGTCTCGTCCGAATGAAGCCGCCGCTTTAAAATGCTTAGAACAAGATGACGGCGGTGTGACTTCGCACTCCAAAACGGCGAGTGTCCGGACCGAAGCAGGGAGTCCGGTTACTGCGGCCCTTCCTGTCTTTGAATGAATATGATTTTCCAATGTTTGTAATGACTTTTGATACTCATTTTTCTGTCAAGATTGCGCCTCCTTTCCATCGTCTTTAAAAAGTTTTCAGCTACACCACCTATCCAGCTTTATTACACCTTGTTTCCTTGATTTATTTGTATATAACCTTCCTGTCCCACAATCACAACGTGTTCTCCCTTATTAAATTTCTTTAAAAGCAAAATTAGAAAGATACATTCTTATAACACATTGACAAAATGTAAGATAAGTATCTGCATTAAATACTTTTTCACAGCAAAATATTTTATGTACAACTATCAGTTAATGTACTGACTGATGCCTCTGTCTAACCCTTGAGAGGTGTAAACCATGTAAGGGGTCAGAATTATGCACAAGGGTGTTATTGTTATGACTGCTGGTTACAGATGGCTGCAATTTTCACATTTTTTTATTTAATCAACAAAACATCTATTGAATATGTGCACAGTCAAAGCTGCACCATAATACTGTAAAACTTATATTAAAACAACTGAAGGAGACTTGTATCATACCCTATTCATAAGGGACAGAATCTCCTTTTCAGCAAGATTAGGGCAAGGTGGAGTGAAAATGGACGGCATCACTATGGTAACCAGCAACATCCTGGCAAGCAGAAGGTCTGAGTCGGTTAGAATGAAGCTAATGTAATTTCCCGTGCAGCATTGTGCTCTTATCTGATCCTTATCTGTGCCGTCTCTTCAGATACACTTGGCCACACAATGAGACACATATATGTTCTAATAGAATCATTTGGTCCATAAAAGTACATCACTCTCCTAAATCAGTGTACATCCGTTGTGAGTCCATGTATACGGTTTATATTTATATACTGAAAAAAACTACTTTTTTGCTCAGCCAATATATCGCATGTATTGTATGCATGTAGAGTACCAGCAAGTAATTTGTGTTCCCATACAAGTATATTTATGTAAAAAATTCTTGCTGAAAGTATTTGAATCAACAAGGTGATCTAGAATGTGAAAATGAGTATCCTGTATGAGGCCCAATTGTAAAATATGTCATTTTTCATTTCAATAGCAGTGTGGAAACGGATCTCTGTGCAGATAAAGCAGACAGCTTGCCAGAAAATAGGTCTGATACCAAAATTTCAGATACCGGAATGCCTATTTCCCATTATTTTAAAGAGGGAAAAAGTAATAATGCAGTACCAGCACATCTGGAAACACCTATATAACTATCAACCTATGATTTCAGCATGATAAAATACTCTAAACACCAGTTACCTAATGAGAAAACACTTAATATTGTCATTAATTTGGATGTTTATAACACATAGTATAGTATATACAGTACAGAATATTTTGCACATTAGTACCACTACTGGTATATTAGATAGATAGATAGATAGATAGCTAATATTAAACAAGACTAAAAACTGCTACTGGGTAGTTACTGAATGAAGTGAAGAAGAGACGTGTGAGGTTTCCTTCATGGAGGAGTAAGACAGCTAATGAACACTAAAATCACAGTAAATGCAGTGACAGTGCAAGCGCAGTCACATACATGAGTACGAGACTTACAAGGAAATTAGCGGAAACAGCTGATAAGACACCAGCACTCTGAAGATTGGAATATTCATTTTTGATAAGTTCAAAACAGTATACAGTATAGTTTATTAAATACATATGTTTAGAATAGTACACTACATGATACTTTATGTTTTTGTTTTGATTTTAAGTGGGTTTCCATTTTTTATTTCAGATAAGCGTTAGATAAAAATGTCTTAGCAAAGTTTCTGTTTATGTACAGTACTAATAATTAAGTATTAACTTTTAAGGGCTGTTAGAGAAAAAATTGGATATAGAGTCTGGATACTGAGTAATTGCTGTACTTTAATATTGTATTTCTATCTATGACTATGTAAAAAGCAAAATGAACAAAAAAAAAAAAACCCAGTATTTTCCAGTTTTCAGACCTAAATTCTAAAACTGAAAGACAAAAACAAAGACTTTATAGCACAAACCTAACATCCTGTCCCCAAGTGTTTTTCAGCTATGAAACTTCAGGTCTGTTCTGTTCAGGGACTACGTATGTGTGGAAAAATCACAGAAGCTGCTGAAACCTATGGTACCTTAGATTCAGCGTGTAAAGCGAACCTTTCGCCCCCAAAATTAAATCTCTGCACAGCTGCTTCCAAGCCCCACAATGTGAACCTGGGGGACTTTGCTACTGTTGTCATAAGTTTGCATATCATTTACATACACAGCTATAAAAAAAACTGCTATTGCACTGCCAAATCTAAAACTTCTGCAAATGAATTTAACTGTGAATGTGACTTTTTCAATTTGCGTCTTGTACGAGCAGGCAACTTAGGCCCATTTATCATCTCGAACACTCAAAAACACATGCACCAGAAGCACAAAAAAGCAGTAGCATGCCTCATGCATACATTGCTATATAAGGTGCACTTAAAACAAATTAGACTTTGGCAGAAACCCAACAAACCCAATGAAGAACTGAGCATCTCATTTGTAAGTTTTGGAACATGCTGCAGCCAAAAAAAAATTTTATGTACAGTTATACACCTACCAAATGTGAGCAACTGTCAACTGGGCCACTGTCACTGCTGAGGTTTGTGCTTCTGAAGAACATTCTAGTTCCACATTAATCCAAGCAAATTTTCTGGTCATACTTCTCTGGTCCTATATATCTACTTGGAATGACAAACTAGAGAGAAAGCAAGTGTAACCCCTCCCCCCCACTGAGGTCCACCTCATGACTTCCTGCTCAAATAGTGCTTTCAATTAATCAATAATGATTATTATAGAAAGCTACAGAACCAATGCAAATTTCACCATGAACAGTACTGGCTGCTTAAATAAAAATAAGAAGCCCAAAACACATGAATGGGAACACCCATTGAGTGACTGCTTCCAACACATAGTCTATAACTGGCAGTGGTGTAGACACTGCTAAAAAATTGGTATGGGAAAGAGAGGCCCATCCTGAGGTAACAAGGAAATGCGAGACAGCATTTTTCTGTTTCTGCCTGGGATGTCATGTATGTGACAATGAAAGCCAGCAACTGCATTCTCTGCAGCATTAGAAAACATTTACATCCACTGAGAGGAAATTACACAGCATGTTATAGTTATGCCTATTTTTCTGAATTCTGTCATGGAGTTGGTGTCTCAACCCATTAGGAGGCAGTCAACACAAAGAATTTGTTTTGCCTGGTACCTCTTCTCATGCCGCTCACATTCTCTCAGGTGCTGCTGCAGCTTCTGCTTCACCTTTCCTCATATTCCTACTGGTAACCCCTTGCTGTAGCCTCTGGATTCTGCAACAATTAAATTGTGAAGGATGTCCTTAAGCAATTGATTAGGCTGATCTTGAAGATCTCTGCTGTTCTTACTCAACTCCCAGAGAAGGTGTTATGTGCCCCCAGAGGCAAATCTCTTAAAATATTCCCCAAGCTACTGTCTTCCAGATGGGACCCCATTTGCAGCTGCAGTAACTTGCAGTACAGAGACCTTCCTTCCTAGGGACTCACTGCTGACAACAGGCCGTCATGATGAAATGGGGGTATGTAGTGTGGTGGCAGATTTTTTACATTTTTTTTTTTTTAAATAAGCATGTCCGGTACATCATCTCAAGCCCACATGCAGAACAGCATGGAGTAGATGGAGATGGATGCTATGATTTTTCACCTAAAATAAAGCTCACCCTCAACACTAAAACTTTATAGATGTAATGCAATGTTCGGCTGAAACGTGAAGCTTTGGGGCTTTTCAACAGTTAGGTAAAAAAAAAAAAACGAACACTTGTTACGCATCATTGCTGACACGTCACATGAACAGTTTCACATACTAAATAAGAGCAACTTAAACATTTAATATGAATAGTAACATCTTTGATGTGCATTGTACTGTATATTCAACTGCATACATAACTAATCTGCACAGCTGAGATGAAGCAGTATAATAAATTATAGCAAATTTTTTTTTTTTTTTTTTTTTTTTTTTTACAAATAAGGGTAACAAAATTTAGGAGCTTTAAGATTTACATGCACTACTTGAAATAGAGTGGATGTAATATTTTCTTACAGAGCAGATGGGGCAAGTGGATCATATTTTGAGGGCTTTTTATATTTAGCCTCCAGGGTTGAATTAGAATCAATACTTTGTTCCATTTGTCCTTTACTCCTTAGTGCATTCAGGGCAAACATTTTGTTTTAGAACTATCCATAACAGGAGATGGAACGGAGTGTTATGAAATTAATCACTCTGTATTGCAAACTGCTGCAGCTAAACCCTTCCTGTGAGGCATCTGGTAACACTGCTGGGAAGGATATCTGAAGGGACAATTTTTATGAACTGGATAGACATGTTCACGTTTAAAATTTTAGCACAAGTTTAAAAGCATTAAAGCAGTAATGTCGCAAATGTTAATATATCACTGGTATTAACACAATGTTACTGAATGTAAAGGTTATATTAGAGCTGTATATCTAACCAAAAAGATGTCTAAAGGCCATTATCAAACTGCATACCTGTTCAGCTTCATTTTCTGTCTTAGTTTAAAAAAAAAAAAAAAAAAAAAAAAAATTCTATTTTGCTGCTGAAACTATCTTTTTGTGGTTAAAATTTAGATTTTAGTCAAAGCTCCAATAAGAACACAGGTAGCATAATATTTAAGTACAAAGTTTTTCTACAACTGCAGAGTAGAATGCTCAACCAGAAAACTCCCATGAAACATCCAAAACGTTGAATTGTAAACTGCAGCAAATTTTCCTGTACGTCAAACCTTTCTAAGTCAGACTCCCAGTATCCTCATTTAAATTATATGCACTGAATAACAAAACTGAAAATTAAAATAAATAAAATTATATACATATATAAGTTACTATCTTTTTAATATACTGTAATCTCAATAAATAAGTAATTTTTCAAACTCAGTGGAGCAAAGGTAGTATGGACTAGATCACTAGATCATGAATATTTTGAGGTGACATATGGGACAGCGTACACCACCATGAGAAATGCGCTCAAAGGCATGCAGTTTAGATATGCAAACTGAATCAGAATGAGCCATCATGAGCTTTGAGAGATTGTTCAGATGCATGCCTAGTATTTATGCATTGCTCATTTTAATTTTATTCATTAGTCACTACTTACTATTTAAACCATATTAGTCTCACAGATTAAACAGCTCGCCAGTTCATCTGACATTCTACAAAAAAGACCAAGCAAAAACAAAGCAACAATAACTTAACACATTAATAAGCACCTTAAACCTTTCTTCCTCAGATATACGAATCCAATCGTTGTAATGGACAGATTTTCAGAGTGATCTTTATTATCCCATAAGCAGTGGTTTGAGAGGTCATAGAAAGGTCACCAAGGGGTAGGAGAGTACAGCATACTCTTCCCCACTCACCGACCCTCCGTGGCTGAAATTTAAACCCAAAAATAGGTTTAAGTTGCAGGAATTTGTCTGGTATGCAATTTCTAGCCATACCATGCATTTGTAGGTATTTGGTGAAACCCAGAACATTAACCTAAACAAGAAGCCTGCTATTCCCATAAATGTTTCAGTCAATGCTCAGCACCTAGTGATAAGAATGTAAATGTATTTTAATATCAGTAATACACGTTTAACCACAGAAATAAAACATGTTTTTCTTTTTCTAATGAAAATGTCATTACTTTCAACTATACAGGTCAGCAATGTTATTGTAAACGCAGAAAAGTGAATACTCTTGTCGTAGAAATTAAGTAAAACTCAAACATTACTCTTCCATACGAAAGTAGCAAACAAAACCTGATACATTTTTTTAACAATTTTTTCCACACCTATAGGTTGTCTTATACCTGGTTATAAGAAATGTAGAAGAAAACTACCATCTTTTTTTTTTTTTTTTTTGGTAAATACCTACTTTTCCAGATGAAAAATGTAAAACAGAATGCCAACGCATGAACAAGTAACTGAAGAACAGCAAACAATAGTCATCCTGATAGTTCATGGAATTCTGCAAGGATATTAGTGGAGGAAAGATGTTCCCGCAATCATCTGGGCGGCAGGCCCCAGGACAGTGGGGGAGGTATAACGCAGACCGGGCCTGTTTGTGTTCCGCACCTCTCCAATGGCCAGTAAGTTGAGCAAACTTTGGTTCCCCAGCTGTAGAGCCTGGTTGGAACCACCTGCAAGGAAAAGACAACATTCATTCATCAGTCACCTAAGCACTGGGTTTTTACATTCTGAATGCTCAATTTACAAATTTTCAGATACAATATTTGAAACATCAAAAAGTATTTTCTTAATTTAAAACTTTTTTTGTTGCAAACTGAACATGAGCTGCATTTAGGCAACTGACTTACTGTCAGTTCAATGCAAAATGTATAATACTGCCTTCATTTTTTTGGTGTTTGAGTCGTATTGATCAATATGACAAAAGTTGTGCATTTATGAGATAAATTATACAACAAGCTCTGAATAGGAGTTTGTGGAGACAATGGACACCTATAAATTACTTTACAAACATCCAAAGTAAAAATGTTTGAATACACTGAGATTTCCAAATTTGCTCAGTACAAAACAACCTGCATTTACATTTGCTGCAACTAGCTGGCATTAAAACACATTCAGGAAGACAGAAAAGCTTGTTATATAGGAAACTCAGAAACCAGGAGCTCAAATACCACAGTATAGGTGTACTTCTTACTATTTGCCTGTATGTGTCGCTCATGGTTGTCTACATTAGATGACAAGCATGGGTAGAAATCAAAGTCTTGTATGTTTTGGGGATATCTGTGGTGTTTGTCTTCCCTGTGTCACTCGCACTATGGAGCAGGGAGTAACAGACAATGAAGACAGGCTATAATTAGCCATAAAAGGCTCTGAAGAATATTCCCTCACCCTTGCTATTGCGACAAACCTGCGAAGAATGACACTACAGAAATATTGTGTGTAATTACATTCTCCTTTCATGCCACACTAAGTAGCTGAAGAGCTAAAGCTAAATAACAGCCAAAACATCATTAGATCACAAACCTAATTTGGCCAAATTTTGCCCTGGTACACAAGTTCTTTCCTCCTCAGTTAATAAGACATTTTTAAAGCAAGATTTAGTTGTCAGAAATCTAAAATCTACATTTGATGTGTATTTAAATTGTACAGTAACAGCTCTGTGCTATTAGGAAAATGAAGAGGAGAATCAGCATTTAATGAAATGGATGTGCAGCCTTATCTTAAATCAAAATCTCAAACACAAATTGCCGTGTTAATGGTAAGGGCTCTAACAGAAGCCAAATTGGAGTTGTACATTAAAAAATGGCCTCCACCCTTTAACTGGGTCTGGTAACTTGATCGCAATCAATATGTGCACCACAACAGGCCTTGATAGTGGCTAATCTCATCACGCTTGCCTGTATCATTAGGACTCTGTCCACCCCCCACCCTAAAGCACGAGGCATACCCTACCGCCTACACCACTTTCCGTTTGTGCCAACGCCCCCACAGTATGCAGGGAGGGGGTCAAGTGTGAGGGAACAGGCTGGACAGATGCTGGCAAGGCCGTACCCACATACTCCGCCTCAGGCAATTCCACCTCGGCACCATCTCTAGGTGTAGAAAATGGCTGCAAATGAGGAAAAGTAGAAAAAAAATTAGACCTTTCTACAGTCACATCTTCTAGCAGCATGTGGCTGGAGGTGTTGGGTTCTTACTGATGCCATCTCACTATTCTGGTCAACATCCAATTTGGGCTCCATATTTCTAGAAGCTCCACCAGGTATATAGCCCTTGTTCCAGTCACAAAGATGCACTTGGTCCTTAAACAGAAGCGGCCCAGTAGAGCTGTGCTGCTCTGCCTGGGGGAAGGAGAGAGAGAGGGGAAAAAAAACAAAAAAACAAAAAAGCAGTCAGACACATACGAAAATGAACTGCTCAGCTTCCAACAATTACTGTAATTTGCATTAAAATGAAACTAACAATCCATACAAAAAGTATATATTTTATACTTTAAAATTAGAATGTTATTAAAATGGTCTAATAAACTAATCACAATGAACTTGTCAACTAAATTGTCTTATTTAGTATTTGCAGGGTATTAATCTGGTACGCAATCATTTTCCAGAGAAAAATGAACAGCTCCACTGCAAAAATGAAAATAAGTGAGTATCTGGTAGACTGGGGTTCACAATGCACCCACATGTTTCTGACTCCAGATATCATCGTCATCAACCATCTCCAATTCTGGCAGGTTAGAGAGATCCACATCTTCCTCCACTAAGGACCTCTCCTGTAAATAGATACATGAATGTGCTGTTAGTCACATTTTCTGATAAGTAAAATATATGTATACAGCTATCAACTAAATATTCAAACTAAGATTTGTTTCTAAATTGTACCCATTTATACAGTATTTCCATATACCTCTAAGGAAAAAATTGCAAAATCCAAGCTAAAAATGTTATGACAGCCCACCGCATTCCTTAATCAAATTAACAACATAGTACTGTCAACCAATATATTGGTTCCTGCAACTAGGCACAGGCTTCCAAAATTGTCCAAAGCTGTACACAGAGCTGACTGCAATTCCTTTCTTTACTGTCTCAGCAGAATGTGTTTAACTGCCCTTTTCAGCCCAGAGTGTTGGAGTGATTTAAACAGAGCTTAAGACCCACTGGACCACATCCCAGTCAAGTTTTGGACTTCAACACAGCATTATGTGACTGCTTTTGAGAAAACCATACCCTTGGTGCAGCTACCACTAAATGGTATGACTCAGTGCAGATCCCTCCATCACGCACCCCTGTCTCCAGGTACAGGGCCACTGGATTGAACTGCCTTGAAAGCTAGAAATAGTAGATGTCCTATATCACCACCCACACATGCAACAATGGGAGCTGTACCATGACCATCATGAAGGCTATGCATAACGTCAAAGAGAATCCTAGTGACCCACATGTTCGCGGTAGATGTCCACACACTGGAGAGCATGGCCCTCAGCCAGTAGGGTACTATGGATATACACATCTTCTTCAGTGTGTGTGTCACAAAGAAAAGTATAAAGGATGTCATCCTGGTAGCTGTGGATAGCAGCCACCAGAGGACGCAAAAAACACAGCTTCTGGAAATAATTCACTGCATCCTTGCTCCAGTTACACTGTGATGGAAAGAAAAAATATAAAAATAATATTTAATAATAAAAAAAAACATGTACAAAGTGACATACATGCATGCATGTAAAGGACCACAGGGATTTGTCTGGAGAATCTGGTATAAAAAAAAAATGTCACATAATCACATCTGCTGGGTAGAGTGAATCACATAAAATAAGCAGATCAGAGCTATGGACAAGGAAATGAAAAACAGGGCTCACGCCAATGGGACGGATCCCCACCAGGGAGGAGAGGACTGCTTGTGCTGGGACCTGAGCATAACAGGACCTGAAGTGACAGAAAAACAAAGGAGAGACCCATTATTTTAAATGGGGAAGTGCCATAATGCAGGCAACAGGCATTTGCATTAGGGAGACTTCAAACCAGAGTTTCTGCATATTTTTGTAATTTACATATTTTGCCTCTAAGCTGTATTGCTCTGCATCAGCAAAATATTCCTGTTCCTTTGAAAAGAGACACCATGAATAAAGTTAATGCTACAAATGCAATTCTACAGATAACAGGATACAAATATTTTTATGTTATGGCAGAACATTTCTCTTGAAACCCATTCAATTTACAAGATAACCATCATCACTGTGAATATACAGAATTATATCCAATTAACCTAAATAACTTTTTACCACTCAAGTATAGCATTGGCTATTCATAACAAGTACAACAGGCAGTACAACACAATCTTGCCATAAGTACTGCTTTCTCAGAACACATTTGTGGAAAACAAAGCTGGCGTCAGAGCATTTTTTGTCCAACTTTGTAAATGTACACTTAGATGTTTAAAGAATGAGTCAATTACATCCAAAGCAGTAGTGCAAATAGAATCTTAGTTTCATAAAACCACACTATGTGCTGGATACTGCCAGTACTGCAATAGGAGCTGTAAAGACTTACTTAAGAAATTTTAGTTCTCTCCAGTCCACAATGCTGACATCCCCAAAGTCCACAAAATACACTTCAACTTGGGTGTTATTCAGAATCCTGTGAATTACTACTCTGTAGAACCATATGTCCTGCACCCTTAGACAGCACACCTGGCCCAGACGCACAAAACTTTCTGGTAGCCGATAGCGCTCTGAAACCTCAGGATGTGTGTAGCAGCTCCTGTTAAAAGATTTAAAAAAAAAAAAAAAAAAAAAAAAAAAAACCTTCAGGATTGTAAGGCTGACATCCAGTAAATCTTTTGCATCTACTGAAAGACCAAACAAACAAACAAACAAACAAATATATAAATAAATGTATTCATTTTAGACCTCATTTCAATCATCATGTTCTCCAGTGCGTTGGACTCGGCGGTCTCATCAAATCGGACATAGAAGTGGCTGGGAGACACCACCCTCTCCACCAGCACACCCACCAGTGTCTTCTCTTGCGGTCGAGCAGTGGCCCGCAGCTTCTCTTGCATGGCGTCGAGGGGCACCACAGGCTTATCACTTGCCACCAGGGGCAATGCTGGGAGTATGTCCAGCATCTGAAGATGCATCCATACAGATTATTACAACAGCAAAAACTAACACAGATTTCCTCCAAATCTACTGTGCACATAAAATTACACATTATAGTTAAGACTAATCAAATAAATGTAAAAGAAAACACTCGTCTGCTTGGAATTAACTGACCTCTTACAATTTTATATTTGTATATCAAGGTACAGCATACATTTAACTGATGCCTTTATCCAATGTGATATACAATGGTTTATCAGTATAAACAGCAGGGCATTTATAGTTTAGGTCTTTCTCAAAGGCAGTACAGCAGCAGGGAGACTAATTAAAATATTCAACCTCTAGATTACAAGTTATTACCCGAAATTACTATGCTAGCTACTGTTCCATAATAAGAGTTATTTGATAGTGTCTAGTGAAAAATACCAGGCAGTTCAAATGCTCCAAATCGAAGGAACAGTAAAGCCCTCTGGGGTTAGTTTTTTTTTTTCCTTTTCTTCTCCATAGTGTGGTTAGACTTCATGTACACTGATATCAGATGGCAAACAAGGATGAAAACAAGCATATGAAGTGTAAGTGAATATGTAAACAATAAAAACTTTGGTTACCTTGTTTTTTTTTTTTTTTTAGTTCTGCTTTACTGCATACAGCCTTACTCACATTACATGGCCCAATTTTTTTGTTTGGAATTCAAATAATTTAAATTAAAAAATACTTCATGTCATTATTTCCATGTTTATAACACATCTGTGTTATAAACATGTGACAAGTATATGTTACATGCAATGTATATGCTATAACACACACACACACACACACACACACACACACACACACACACACACACACACACACACACACACACAGGTAGACCTCAACTTACAAAGTACTCAACATATGACTGACTCACACTTACAACTATCAATCATAATTAACTGAATAAAAGTAATAATTTGCTAAATTTGCAAAAAAGTTCATTTTTAATGCTTTTATGAATTCTGGAACAAGCATGTGAGGTTGACACGCAAAGACTATTTAAAAATTCACTTGTCATTCATAATCTATCCAGACACAAATCTATCATCTTTAACCCATTACTGTATTCAGGATCACAGCAGTCCAGTCTATCCTTGAATTACAGGCAAAAGGTAATGAAACTACACCCCAGGTGGGATGGCAGTACATCAGAGGGAAGTCACCCACACACATGCACAAACACACACACACCCATACATTTCAATTAACTTGAAATGCATGTATTTGTACTGTGGGAAGAGACTAGAGCACCAAAAGGAAACCCACACAGATGGGGTGAAAACTGATACTCCACACAGATTGAGCTGAATTCTAATCCAAAACAAAATTGCCCAGGCTCTTAGAGACAGCAACTCTATGTCATCCATTACTCATTAAAAGTAAACAGAAATTCTAATAATATTAACCAACAATAACTGTAAAAAATCTACAGGTTAAAAATAACTCATAGTAATAATATTAAGCATTAATGTACAAGTTTTAACCAAAATAATTTTTACTTTTTTCCTAAATTTAACTTATGGTTAATCTTCAGCATTAATGTCAAATATCGGTCAGCACTTATACAAAAACCAATAAGAAAGGACTCAATTAATTCAAAACAAAGTTCTTAACTCCTATACAAATCAACCACCACAATATGAAGGGGGATTCTTACATATAATCTTATATGCCTTCACAAAGCATTTTTTGTAAACATCTATTTTTGGTGATTTTTACAGTTTATTTTACTTGTACATCAAAATTCTCATAAAAGGAAGCATCATTATGTAAGGGAAGCTTATATTAATCTACCTGGCTATAATTATTACTAAAAATCAAAACTGCTGATTTGCAAACTTCATCTCATGGACTCTGCAGTAATTGCTAGGTTAAACCCACCTCACCTGATCAAACATCTTTCTGCTGACCTTAAGATCCATTTCGACCTCCATGACCTTTGCAGTTACGCCTTCTTTATCCTCCCTCTCCCAAGAAGATTCCATGCAGCTGAAATCAAAACCTTTCTTTGAAGGTTTCAAAGCCTCAGAAGGTTCTTGTACACCAGTGCTTCCACTCTGCTCTTTCCCTGGTAAGCAAGCATTTAGATATATGGAGCTCATTTAGAACCAAAAACCTAAAATGTTTGCTTAAAAATTAACCTGAAGTTATGATACAATAAACACAAACCTTGCTGGACAGCCCTTTGCTGGATGTCTGTAACAACCCACTCAGGGTTCTCTTTTTCACATCCAGGCTTAAGGCAAAGCCTATCACTGAGGGCCCCCACTAATTGGGTTGCGCTCAGGAATCCACACCGAGCCACAGGCAGGTCTTCACCAAACAGCCTCTAACACAGGAGAAGTCAAGTTACTATGCGATAATATTAATCACACAAATAAAAATAGCACAAAACAAATGGATTTCAGCCATAGGATAGCAAAGCATCATTTCCTGCGTTTCAGAAATGTAAGTGCACTGCAAGATGAAGAGAGGCCTAAAGACCTATATGAGTCACCTTGAACTCCCCAGGAACATCATGTATGGAGATTCCTTCACTCCTCTGGGCCACTACCTGTTAGATGAACCATGAAATGCATCAATGTGACTTGCACAAGTGAAGACAGGTAACAAAGACCTTAAAACACTGCTGGTGAAGCAGTCCATCTTTCTATCCACAACTAACCTGGCAAAGTTTCTCTTTTAGGTCTTGCTTGATAGTGCCTGCCCACCAACACTCAATCATCCTATCCCTGAATTCCTCCTGCAACTGTGTGCCATAGTAGACACAAAAATATTAAAATACAACACGCCAGTTTTACCTTATGCATATCCTATAACTGCTGCTAACAACTAAATGTCTGTATAAATCCTTCATTACTGTAATTACAATTTTACCTCTGCTTAGCTAAGTATATCAAAGCAAAAATAATGAGAAGCACAAAGACCTTTTCAATGGTATTTTCACAAATGGCTTCTTCTTGGAACGGCTTGGGCCCAAGCTGTGTGAATGCAGCGCATAGCTTCCCAGCCCTCAATATGTGATCAGGAGTGCTTCTGTTCAGGAGAGTGGTCTCAGTAGTGTCACTGCTCAGGAGGTGTGTATCCTCAGCACCAGAAACTAAAAGGGCATATTTTTAAGGATGCCTTTCACTGAACAGATACCACAAAAACCAAAAAGAAGAAAAAAAAAAAAAAAAAGGGCAGAAAACACTTAAACAGCACAACACAGTGACTCTAACCAACCAATAACAATCAATTTCAACATTCAATCAATAATATAGACTGGGGAATGACACTTGCTTTCACTCTGCACACTTTCTAGAGACACTGACACCAGCTGACATTTTCCACAAGATATATACAAACCTGAGCTCTGTGTGAAAGTGGATGCCGATCTCTGCTTAGAGGACACTGGGCTTTGTTTGAGTTTTGATGGCACCACGTTACTGTGCAGGCCTATCATCGATCCCATCCTGCTCTGCTTAACAGTTACCATGTCAGAGACTGCAGTCAGCATCTCAGCAATTGAGTAGAAGCCATAGTGTGTTACCTGCAATGGCCAACCAAAGAACTTCAAGAAACAAGACTCTAGCTCAGATAGTAAAACTGGCCCCTGAGAGAGCAGCTGGTATAGCTGACTGCGCAGCTGTGCGGGAAGTGCAGGGGGGGCGTGACCACGATGAGGAAGATGATGAAAAACCGAATTTTTCTGCACACTGTGGGGATGACCAGACCGCACACATGACTTCCTGGCATGTGCCTTGTTTTTTGAGCTCCGCTGCCTAGACACCAGGTCCTCAATGTTCTTGGTGGTCTCATCTCCAATGGCTACAATTAAGAGAAACCATAATGTTCAAACAAGGCAATATAGTGGCTTGCAGATAATACAGATAAAAATATGGATTCCTGTTAACCATTTATCAGTGAAAGTCTGATTACTCAAAACATTACACCATTCATGCAGTTTTCCCTGTAGAATTCATGGAAAATGATCTCCATTTCCCTATATAGCAGTGTAGAAATAACACATTTTGTAAATATATTACATTACTACAATTTCAAAAATGAAGGGAAAAAAAAACAAACAAAATAGGCACATAACATGTTACCCTTAAACAGCAGGCCACCATCATATGAGGAGCTGATGGCCACTACATCAGGCATGTCCTTGACCATTTCCAACACATTCTGATAACCTAGGGGCTGAAGGGGCAGCGGGTGACCCAACATCTTCTGGTAGTCTTGTTTCAGCTGTTCAGGAGACAGGCCATTCTTTGCTGAGATAAGGAGGGAGCGCACATCCTTCTTCAGCATACTAAGCAATGGCTCTTGGGTCATCCTGAACCTGGAAGACAGCAGTCCAGTGAAGAGAGGGTTATAAAGAGGCCTGGAAAATGGTGAACGGGGGAGCCCCAAACACATCTTCTCAAAATTGTACTTATATATTTTATTACACTTCAATATCATGCCAACTATACTGTGTCGCCATCTTATGAACACATCTAGAACCGGACTGAAGGGTCATTCAATACACCAATCCGTTCAAAACGCTAGTGTTTCATTTACAATTGAGTCTCAATCAATAAACACTTAATAATACACATTAATATGTTTTTGGAATTTGTAAAAAATTTGGACAGACTGATCCCATAAACACATACAAGGTGCATCATCTGAGCAGGTGGCACACAGGTATGCCAGACAGTTGTGAACATTGGCAGCGAGTCGAATGAAGTCTTCTATTCCGATTTACTTCATCAGTTAGCAGCACCTGATCCCCACCAAATGAATTTAGCCGAAAACAGAGGAATCACTTCACCAAACACCAAATTGTACTTTGTGGCAAAACTGAATCGGAATGCTTAAGAACATCCAACACAAATGCACAGTAACGACACAAACGATTTATAAAGTTAACCTGACAAGCCGGAAAGGGCCTTTTAAATAAACCGTTGAGTATAAATTGGATAAGACCTTTCATTACAGAAAACAAAACAAATAGCAAGGAACAAGTTTGGAAAAACATAATGGATTATACCTGACGTCACGTTGAGAGTGGAAGAGATAACCGAATTACTTTTATTAATTTAAAAAAAAAAAATTAAGAACAGGACGAACATGTACAGTTTGCGCGAATGTGGAACAAGACCTCCCGTGCGGGCCACGCAAGCCTTATTAAAATTTAAAAAATAAAATCGTACCGTTGGATGCGCAACGAATTCTGCAAATGCAGCTCGGAAGCCCGCCTTTCAAACGGCCACCGTCTCGCGCCCGCACGTACGATGACGTTCAGCTCTTTTGGCTCGCGCGCTCCCGAGGTCGCTGGGGTCAAGGACTCGTGGGGGGAGGGAAGGGGGGGTAACAGGAACGGCCGCTTCGAAATCCATTTCGCGCCGTCAGATACAAACTTCTGCTTCATTTATGACCAAGTGTGTGCAAACTGAGCTGAACCGACGTGAATTTTGTGTTTGTCCGCCACGTTTATTTGCAGCTCTTCTGCTGTGCCGCGCCGCTCTTCCTGCGCATTGGCTTGTGTGGGAGGAAAGGGCGGCGATGGTGGGCAGTGTCAGGTGGATGTAATAAAACTCCGATTTTTCCACCTTTCATTTTTCTTATTGGCACTGAAGATACAACTTGCTGTAAAAGACAGTTCTTAAGCCTGGCGTTATGTGCAACAACAGCAACAAAAAGTGTTGCATAGCAACCGTTACTATTAATGACGAGGACACAAATGAACGTAAGTTTCCATTAAAAGGACAGAAGTGCATGCTTTATGTGAGCAATGCAAAAAATATTTCTACGTACTGTAGAATTTCACCATTAAAAAAAGTTTAAACATCAGTATGATGCTGAGGTTATTTCAATAAAACTCAGTAAAAGAAAAAAGCAATGGCACTTGGGCTGTTTGAACAGCTTTTGTCTATTTGTTTTGCACACTGTACATCAGTTAGTGAATATGACACTTTAATGAAACTGTGCCGGGGAGGAACTCTTGTGTTGCATAAAACTCCGCCGTAATAACAAAGAACCCTGACATCAGCTTGTTTTAAGAGACACGCTTCTTGCTCTGCAAATTCCTCAAAGACCCACGCAGCAGCTCCTGATAGAAAATAAATAAATAAATAAATAAATAAACACACTGAGATGTCTTCAGCAATTTATAAGTGATTCAAAACTACACAGCCCACCTTGTCAGTGACTTTTTGGGGAAAATTTCTCATTTTTTTTCTTTGCAATGTGTATATATTAAAAGGAGGCATTTTCATTATAGCAAAGTCATTTTAATCTAGTAATATGTACATCAAATATCTGTATTTGCTTCTTTTCTGGAAAATATAGTGGCACAGGGCATTTATTAAAGCTCAGGTATACGTATAGTCTTTAATTCCTATGTATAATTCATACTATATGCAGTTCATGTGCTGTTATGCAATGAATCTCCCAAATATCCACACCCACCCTGAAGTGACAACTAACACATACCTCCCCCTCCCCTGTCCTTAAATACTTCTAACTTCTTTCCCAACAGAGTCTCTTTAAGCTGGATAAGTAGGGGCTCCACTCATCATTAATTTGAAGCTCCTAACCAAAAAGTCATAGGCTTCAGCCTCTCAGCCCCCAGCTACACAGTCAACTCCTTTTTTAAATTTCCTCAAGGTGCGATTTCCTCCTGAAGCTGCTGTGAACCGGACCTTGGCTCATTGTGAAGTCTACCTACTGTGCAGGATGGAAGGCAATATAAGGTCAGCCTCCTCCCGGTCCCCGTCAAGGACAAAAAGAAGCACCAGGAAGGACAGCTCATCTGCGTCTCGGGAACGACAATACAGAACCAGAAAGACACCGAAGCCGCTGGCTGCTGTGGAGAAAAAGCGAACAGCAAGTAAACATCATGAGGTGGAAGCAATCAATGCAGAAGAACAGATGGAGGAAAGACCCAAACCAAACTCCACTGTCGTCAATGTGGACAGTGTGAGGGAAAAAGAAGGGGATGAGGAAGCAGATGAGTCGCTTGGGCTTCTGGAATGGGAGATGACAGAGGAAGGTAAGATGGGACTTATGTGCACATAAGGAACATCTATATAACAAAGACCTTAAAAAATGTACACTGATTTGTGGTCATTTACAGGCCTAAAGGAAGGAAATCTGGGCTTGTGTGAGTGGCTTCTGACAGGCATGGCTCTTGTGATCATTATGCTCTCCTTTCCCCTGTCTATCTGGCTTTGCGTGACGGTAAGATCTGAATTACTCTAAATTTACCACTTTTGCGAACATAGGTTTGCATTATACATTTATCAGTTGGGTTGATCCACAGATAGTGAAAGAACATGAGCGAGCTGTGATCCTCCGACTGGGACACCTACTGGAAAGGAGGCCTAGGGGACCAGGTGTCTTTTTTTTTACATCTTAAAAATCATCCAGAGCAACATTTAAAGATCATGAGAAATATGCTCGTTCTGTATATTTTTTCCTCTTTCTTTATGTTTTCTTTCATGGACCCTCAATGGAAAATAGCGTAGTCTTTTTGAGGAAGTTGATTTACTGACTTTGCCAATTTAGTTGTGTGACCCGTTCCTCTTTGCATTCCCTGCATCTCGGATCTATAGGACTCCTTTTCTACATCCCGTTCTTGGATGTGTGTCAGAAGGTGGACATTAGGCTAAAAATGCTCAAAGTGGCCCCACACAAGGTAATTCATATTAGCTACCATTGTGACAGCATGGAATTTATTAATTTATTAAAAAGCTTTTGCTTTGATGTGACTGTTCTCTATCTGACTGTGCAGGTGGTGACAAAGGACCTGGTGACCTCAGAGCTGAGTGCAGGATGCTACTACCGCATAGAGAATGTGTCATTATGTTTCACTGCCCTCTCGGGGGTCTCCAGCATGTTGCAGGCGCTATTTCAAGCTACCACCCAGGAGATCATAGCCCACCACACCTTCACTCAAATCCTCCTGAACAGGAAAGAAGTCACCAAAGAAATCCAGGTACTCTTTTCTGAAATTCATGTAAAACCATTTGACTGGGGCATTATTTTAGGCTTGAAATGGAATGTGTGGAAGATAGAGGGAAGCTCTAGTCCTAAAAAGCCCTAAATGTTACATAGCGAAATCCAAGACAAAAGGATAATGATGGTCCCAATTTATACATGCAAATACGCCTTTTTTTCTGAGGAAAAGGAAAGCAAGGCTAATCTGTGAGAGACAGACTGATTTAAGGTTTAACTAGCTCTGGATTCTGGTAAATTTCCAACATTGCCTGTGGCACAGATTGTTACTTTTTGATGTTCTATATCTGATAAATGGTAATATGAGGTTCCAGGAAAATATAGAAGATTTCAAAAGGAAGGCCCTAGAGTCACATAAAAGCACAATTAAATGTATCTTCATACACTAATATCCTTCCTATTTTTTATGTAGGTGGCTTTAGATGCTGTAACCTCCCAGTGGGGAATCAAGGTGGAGAGGGCAGAAATGTGAGTGTTGAATAACCAACACTAAAGAGACCCAAATCTCACATCTAATCATAATCTCTTTATGGTAAAAAAAAAAAAAAATCAAAGTAAACTAGTACATTAGTGGTGGGAGAGCATGAAAGT
Source organism: Heterotis niloticus (assembly GCA_018136845.1). Taxonomy (NCBI): domain Eukaryota; kingdom Metazoa; phylum Chordata; class Actinopteri; order Osteoglossiformes; family Osteoglossidae; genus Heterotis; species Heterotis niloticus. The sequence goes on along the minus strand of CM030899.1, from coordinate 9,953,944 downwards.
CTTTACTGCCTAGAACAGGCCCTCTTAGCCCAGCTTATAATGGGGGGCAGCTTGAACAAATATACTGATGACCCGTTACTGTGTAATGTCATCTCTACAAACCTCAGAGAGAACATTCATCTCCCAGCTGAGGTCCAGCACAGTGTGGCTGCTGAAGCAGAGGCCAAGAGGCTGGCTCAGATCAAAGTAAGAACCCTCCATCATCACTGCATCCCCACACCAACTTTCAAAATGGCTAAGCTAAGGGGCAAAGGAGAGGTGATTACAGATGGTTAACAAACAGGAGCTTGTGTCTCAGTGGCAGCTGGATGATGCACCCACTTTCAATCCTTTCTCTGTATCATTTCTTTGTATGAAAATTATGACGTTTCTCAGTATTGCTTGTTTTTTCTTTTACTTGTTGAAACAGTAATTTTATTTATGTACACTGAACATTAGGACAGCAGAGCAGTTATATTTTATGTGGAAGAAACCTGAAAATCTGTGTGTGTGTGTGTGTGTGTGTGTGTGGCTGGCTGTGTTTGATACAGATCATAGCAGCAGAAGGAGAGCGGGCAGCCTGTGAAGCCCTCAAGGCCTCCATAGACACTCTATCGGGGACCCCAGCTGCCATGCAGTTCCGTCTGCTGCAGCTCTTGCACACTCTGCGCGCAGACCATCCAACCCTTGTCCTCAATCTACCCAGTGAGCTCCTGGCCTTGCCTACTCATGCATCTGCTTCCCCTGAGTCAGCTGGTCATAGCCTCACAGTGGAGATCCCCACTGAAAAATCCCACAGAGATTCCCCGATGATGTAGAGACCATCTTTGTCAAATGTTCATTGTCCATTTTATACAAAAAAAAAATAATAATCATAATGAAATATTTAAAAAATGCTCCTTGGTTATACTAGCTTTATAAATATCAGGCCAATGCATACAAACTGAATAGAATGGTGGAGCTGCCTCATAGAGCGTGGGCTGGTTGGGTGTGGGTTCAAATCCAGCTCAGTCTGCGTGGACTTTGCATGTTATCTGCATGAGTTTCCTCCCACAATCCAGATAATGAATGCATAAAAACTCTAAATGTTACTGCAGTTCCCTCAAGGCAAAGGAGTAAAACCCTCTTTTGTACAAAACATAGTCTCAGATTCAAAAAGGTATTTTCTCCAAAACAACATACAATGACTGCAAGGAAGTATTCTGCTGGCATCTTTATCCAGGACAGTAGGCAATGCCATATACACTATACTCTACATTCGTACACAGTAGTGCCAGTTTAGTCACCAGTTCACTTGAAACCCACATGAGCATGGGGAGAACATTGAAACACCCCACAGACTGAGTGGGGACCAAACCCATTCACACTGTCCAGGCACTGTAGGACAACTGCAACATCCACCACACCACCATGCCTTTCTTTTGTGGTATATATTGTTTACCTAGGTATATATTCAACGGGTTTTATACTCGGATGTGCAAATTATGTTACATCGTGCGCACAGCATTAAAAGTACGCGGTCTTCTTTTAGAGAAGGTATTTGATGATCAGCGCTTCTTTGCTGGCATGAGCAGCTAGTTTATGGTGTCCTCGATTTTAGGTTGTGGGAGGACACTGCTTTGCTGGAAGGAACGTTACTGAATTTCTGTCTGTAAAATGCAGTTTGTATCACAACCCCATGAGTAATTAACAGTAAAAACTGTAGGTGATGTATGAGGTTGTCAGCTAAACAAGTTACCGTCACATGTGAACCAGCAGAAGAGCTGGAACATGATGGAGCAACACACCAACACAGGCCAACACACATTTCCTTTATGGTGCTGAAACCTATCAAATAAAGTGCAGTATGTACACCGTGCTGTAAAAAAAATTTGCCCCTTCCTGATTTCCCCTATTTCACCTGAACATTTACACCTAAACTATACGTAGACAAACTCCACGCCGTTACGTATTTCTTTCCATGCATTAGGTTTTAATGTGAGATACGCAAGTGAAATTGTCAAATTCACTGCGGCACACTTTCCATTAAACCTTGTTATTTCATTTTGGTCAAGGGCAGAACCACAATTATGCCAAGACAGTCCTTCAAAAATTCAAGAGAGATGAATTATTCCAAAGCCAGGCTCACTCCCAATGCTCACTCCCAATGTGCTGCAACTTTAATTCCATGACCTCCAGCTGAACACGTGCACACCTGGGCTCAGATCACAATGCCATTGGATGCTGAAATAAATATTAACAGCTCAGGTCAAAAACTTTGACTGAATGCATGCTGTTATTTTACTGACATCATTTTTCTCTCAAATTATACATTATTTCTAAAACAATAAACTATGTTTTATTAAGAAATCAATAGTGACAATGGAGGCAAATCTGTAATTAATGTAAACAGGTATTTTGTATTTTTGAGAGAAAGAGAACATCACAGACCATTACATTGTCTCATGCTCACAGAAATAATGCCATACAATAATTTAATGTAGTCTCCGTAAAATAAATGGATAGAAATATAAGGAAAGCGAAACGATTGCCTAGCTCAGCGGCATCTTGAAAGAAAGTATACTATATTTTAGTTTTTTATTTCATTCTAGTTTTATAAGTTTTTTGTCAATCTGCAAAAGTTCTAGATAAAAATGTACAAACTTTATTATGCACCAGTAGTTTTTTATCTCAAAAAATATTTCTAAAATCTCTTTATAAAACTATATGTACTCCGTTTCATTCGCTAGAGGTTTTCCACTGTTTTCATTTATGTGAACTCTCTGCGACTTTATACTTTTAAATGAACCCAGTTCATACGTTGGGTCCAAATTAAACGCTTTTCTTTGTTTATTTCCCCAGCAGATATAAATTATATAAGTTATGTATGTTGGAAGGGAGGTAATTGAGGGCATTCAGCACCTTAATCTTTAATGTTGGAACTTTGCTCAGCAAAAGAGATGCTTTTCTGAAGGTCAGAAGATGATAGAGGACAGCTCTCCATTTGAGGAACTCTTTTTTACAGCTTTCTTCGATGTTGTACCCTGTAGGATGTTTTGCCTCTACAGTGACACACATCAATATACTCTACACACCTGGATATGGAAACCCCAAATAAGTTATTGGTTTAGCTATTGAGAAGAATCTATTTACAGCTGCCTCACACTTTGGTCAAGCCTGTGAAAGCCTCTATTGGGTCATGTGTTCAAACCAGTTCCTATCTACATTTTCCCCCAAATAGGTACCCTCACATTCCTTCAGATCAACCAAAGCATTTGCTTGTGCTTTAGATTCTTCATCTTTTCTTCAAAGTTGTGTCTCTGTAGATTCTGGGTTGTTGAAAGGAAATATGAGAGATATATTAAGCTATGCATTATATGGCTTAATATATGAATTGCACATTACAGGAACCTCCTAGAACATTTCATTGCCTCCAATCTATGCAGCATCACTTGAAAAAGTAACTTTTCTTCAGAGATGATGAAATGTAAAATGATTCCAGACCCAGCCTTGGTTTAGACACTTCTACTCTTACCTCCATAATTCATAATACACAGAAATTCAAGAGCAGGTAAAAAAGAATAGGGAACGCTTTCTATTTCTTAATATGGGCCGACACAGGAAATGTGTTTCTTAGACATCCCTTATCAGTCTCTCTACTGCACTTCTGCTTGAGTTGTATGAATCTGAAAAAAAAAAAAATCCATAAATTATCCATGGATGTCAATATAACCTACATACATAGCTGGAAATTTTCATGGACTCTCAGAATTTCCACTAAGTCACTGATAATCATAACAACATTACTGAATCCATAATATATTAAATGCTTTTTTAAAAAAAATAAGTTTATGTTATTATAAAATATGACCTGTGTTTTTTTTAATTCAATATAATTCATTCCTAATGTGGAAATACAGTTCTTTGAATGTAAGGGCAATTACACTATACTTAGAAGACAGCACTCATCTGAACTTTGGCCTGTGACTCCACAGTTACTGAAAATCACAACAGGCAGAGGTGTTTGTACAGGTAGAGTAGATACCTGAGGAACAATGAGAGGTCGGAGAATGACTGCATAGTCATGGAAGTCAATTGACTGAAGGCCAAGTGTTCCATGTTGATAATGATCAGGGGACTGAGTTGCGCTTTGCAAACCATCTACTTTTCACAAGAGCCAGGGAATCCAGAGTATGTCACCACAGTGTGTGCTTTGCCCTTAGGAAATTCAGGGTCCCTTCAAGTGTATCTACGATACAGGCAGCAATGGTTTTTACCCATACAGCAATAAAATGCCCTCAGATTCCCAGAAATCACTGCTCTACTTTGTGTGGTGTCCCCACTTGTCTTATTTGCCGCTGGGCATGAGTCTTTCTTCCCGCAGCTAGCATTTCTGAGCAACACTGCTCACAGTCAGAATGTTGCATTTCTTCACTTCCCTCCTTGCCTGAAGAAAGGTCTCTTCATGTCATACCTGACTCCATCTAACCTGTCACGAAATTCCCTCAGTTTTTGTCGATCTGATTAGAAAATTTAGAAAAAAAATTAAGGTGCAATTGTATAACTGAATATAAAGTACAATTTTGCATTCCATTCAATATTAGTTTTGTAACTTCCTGTCCTCTGTAGTTCTCTTTTTAAATGATGTAACTAAATTGCCCTCTATAGGTACATTGCCATTTTTATATTACTGTATAGCTCTCTTCAGGTAGGATAGATTCACTTCATAAAGATTTTACCGGGCTTGGGAGTTCACACAAAATCCTGTAGCCATGATTTTTTTCTAATGTGCTGAATAAAATAAACATGTCAGTGATCTCAGGCAGCTCTGTTAATGTGTGTTCCTGCAGTTTCCTCAATCCTGGCCCGAGAGAATACGCCAAGGGAAACTGAGATAAACAATATACACCAGAATTTGTATGAGTGCATGGTGGCAGAAGAATATGAGGCACAGTTGGTACATGTGCTGGTACAAATCAAAAAGAATCGGGTTCAGAGATTTCAAATACAGTAACTTAAAGCCATTCTGATGGGCCTCAATGCTAAAACCTGCACACCCTATTACAGACATTACAGAACCCGATTCCAGACACCTCACACGGCACCGTCAGAACAAACATCCTGTCATTAAACATAAAAAATAACATTTCAAAATCTATGTGAAACATTTTAGTTAAAAAATCCCTGATAGCAGAACATGACATAGTTGGTATCTTCCTTGCTGAGGGTCTTTTGCAGAGGTGGAGCAGTTTGGAGGAGCTGGACCACTCTGAAGAGAACAGAGACCTCTGCTGGCAGACAGCTGAACTGCATGCCCCCCCCCCCCCAAAAAAAAATGTCGATATACTTTCTCTACAGAATAGCAAAACCAAAATATTTTTTGGTTTGAATAAAAATTAAGGTATCACACACAAACATAGCACATTCAAAATTTTTTTTGATGGACTGTGAAGAAGTCAATTGAGATTTTTACAAAGACAGGATTTTGGCAATAAAGAACAATAAAGATTCTTAAAAAGGGGTGGACTTACTTATTTCATTAACTTCCAAACAAAAAGAAATATTTTTTTTGTGTGTGAAACATATATGGCAATAAGAAGGGAAGGATAATAGGACAGGTATGTGAAGGGCGAGCTTACGTGAGAGTGAACAAGCAGTGTGAGCCCAGGTGTGACACAAGAAGCTGAGTGACTGTAGGTGTAACTAGAAGGCAGTGTGAACACATGCATGAGCAAAGAAACCTGTGTTGTGTACCCTCATAGTGCTGGTGAAATTCCCCCAAACCACACTCCTCAAGAAAAGAACTCAGACTTGAGGCTGCTGACAAAAGTCCATCAGGTGAGCCATACCCAGAGCTTTCATGATGGTCTGGTATTCCTGTATCATGAGCCAATGGTGGTGCTCTAGGATCAAGAGGCATGCATCTTAGAACAAGTGGACAGCAGTAGAAAAGGATTGGTGGGAATGCAGACAGCCATGATCCCACACAAGCCATGGATGAGACTGAATCACAAGCCATGCATCAGACAGGCTCCTTTTTCTAGTCATTTTGGCTCAGTAAGGTGTTGAAGGAACTGTTCTTCAGCTGCTCCACAAACATGAAGCAGACATCTGGTGCTGCAGCAAATTCTGCCAGATGGTCCACAGTGAGGTAAAACAGGAACTGCAAACAAAAACAGTGGAGGTTAGTGTGGGAATGTGTGGTAAATGTTTGGCTCACATTGCAGGGGAATTTTAAGGACAAGGCCCCCACAAGGTGAGTAATCCTTAAAAAATAAATTCTGAGGGTACATCTGTAAGAAAGTGAGCTAAAAGCACCGCTCAGACTTTTTACTATCAGATTGTCAGGGCTGACATTTTTCAGGTGCTGCTGAAAAATGTCTTTGACCTTTATCACCATGCTGTGCTCTTCAGACATTAGTTTGTACTCAAGCCAGGAGACTTCAGCCCTGAAGGCAGGTTACATTAAACTGTAGAAAACCATTCATTATGATTCATGGGGAACCATCTAATGACTGACATATGTAATTCTGACAAAATTAAAACAGTTAAATGGAACGGTGAATGCCATTTATCCTTACCCATTAAACAACTCTAAAGATTTCTCAGCATTACCCCTGCACTCCTCCGCATTTTCCGCAAATCTTTCTACATTTTGTATCTGCACTTTATATCAGATGAACCTTTACTTACTTCTCTGGAGACTTCTGAATCATGGCAGATATTAGGTGGGAAAGGATGTAAGCTGCAAGGATAAGAACACTAAACAGAGGAAGCAGAATAAAGAGATACTTTCTATAGAGGACCTCTGCAGCTGCATCACTGTCTGGTTTGGGAACTGCAATGTCGCCAACTGCAAGACCCTCCAGCACCTGCTGAAGACAGCTGAGAGGATCATTGGTGTTCCTCTCCCACCCATTGAGAAACTGTACAAAAAACACTGCACCCGTAGAGCCACAGCCATTGCTGCTGACCCGGACCACCGCCCTGTTCACCCTCTTACCATCTGGTAGAAGGTACTGGAGCATCTGGGCAAAAACTATCAGGCTCTCCAACAGCTTCATTCCTCGGGTGGTCAGGCTCCTCAACGGCCCCCCCCACCAACGGGAATTACCCTGCTGCCCAGGGTCCAACCACTTCCTCCCCTGACCATACCAATGACTGCACAGTCACTTTAAGGTTCTGTTTACCTGGACATTACTGCACCGATATTTATTATTTATTTATTGTACGTATTTGCACTGTTTTTCTTCTGCATCCCCAGAGAAACAGAATTTCAGCCTCGACGTATACCTGTATACGGACTAACTGACAAATAAAAGCCCTCTTGACTCTTTACTCTATCGGTGTGTTCCTCAGGTTTCCATATACTTTTGGGCATACAGTGTATGAGCTCATCTTAAAATTTCCATATAAAACAATAATATTTCATACAGTGAAATATCAAGATAAGAGATTTCTTGATTTAATAAGTTTTGGTTTTGTTGAAATCATTTCTTTGCATGCAAAATATAAAATTTGCATCATAATGACAATTTGACTCAAAGATAATTTAAGGACAAGGCTGGAAATGGTACCTCTTGAAGTCAGGGGTCTGCAAGACAGATCCAAGAGCCAAGAGTAATATTTGGGGAGTCCACTGGAAATACAGTTAGTCAGCATATAATGGCATCTCCTTTTTATATATTCTTCTACATATGCCAGTAATATGTACAGATTCATTAATTTATTCATTCATGTGAGTATCTGTGTGACTGAAGTATGGACTAACTGACTGGTTGGGGACCTTGGTGAAAATCTATTTTGGCCTCTTCCACTGTCCAGTGTCTACGCAGAATGGGGGGGATTATTTTCAGCGCCATCATGTCTCATGGCATCATATCTCACACCGGGTCAGCCAAAGCACGTGCACCTTCCCCCTCAGTCTCCGTGTTACACCAACGCAACCCGATGTTCACTTGGTTATTTTAGTCATTTAGTGTTATTCATGCTGCTGTATTCATAATTATTATTCATACTGCTAATGTGTACTATGCAGGCTCATGATTTCATCTGTGCTGGATATTTTTACACCAGCCAACACCTTTTGAATGCATAGCAGAAGTCAAATAGTGGGCAGAGAAGCATCTCTTCCAGAACTCCCGTAGCCGCTTGTAGGTGTTGATGTTATTCTTCTTGAGGTCATGTTTCAGGGTCTGAATGTTGCTGAAAGACAGCATACACGGGAACAGCTTATTTTTACTTGTATAGATATGATTTTGGAAAATCTACCTTTCTGTTGAAGATCAAGCTGTCTGGAAACTAGAGAGTCATAGTATACCTACAATGAGACTGTGTATGCGCTTGTGAAAGTGTGTATCTGCGCATGTAGAAGGTGCAGAAAGTGTATCAAAGACCTGTGGAGGTAATTTTTAAAATGACTTTTTGACTGTGGTACATACCCCAAAAGAACGTTCCCTTGCCCTTAAGCTTGGTTGAGCTTTTGCCAGGATGACACAAGAATATCTTCTTGGGGTGAAAGTCAGAAGGTCTTGCTAGCAGGAACTCTGCAGAAGCATACTCAGGTCCAGTAACAACAAGAAACATGAAATATGAAATGGGACTTGAAACTATTAATCTTAACCTGTAAATAAGTTCAGCAATTTGAGCTATTTACAGTCTCACTATTGTCTACAGCTGCCAACTTCCTGGGATCTGCGCCTACCTGTGAAGAGACATGGCAAGAGCATCTCCATGAACACACATATTGCCCCAGGCAGCTGGTGCGGATTCTGCTGTTCAGATTGTCTGATTATAAATAATTTATTTAGCTAAATTATGACCCACTGGCAAATCTCAATTATTTATTTTGAGTATCTTGCCTAGAGGTTCAAACATAACTATAACAACATTAAAGCAGGTTATAGGAGTTTGGAAGAGGTTGTGAGATACAATGACTCTTCACACCCAGGATGACCCCCCCCCAACCCTGCACCCATTTACTGCTTCACTGAACTATTTCTTCTGTACATCAGATGTAAAAATGGTCCTTCTACAGCATGCGGGGGCACTGCTGCTGCCTCCATGCTTCTTGACTAATGCCATTCTCCCTGGGATACTTCTCACTGCCCATGGAGAGAGGGCAGGCACAGTGCGGGGTTGGTCATCCGCATTAATCATCTGCAATGTGGGTAGGATATCGAAGTCCTTTGGAATACAGGATACTCACTATGTTTGAGATGGTGAGCCTTGAAAAGAGGCTTGCCGGGGTCACTCAGCTCTAACACAAAGGGCTGACCAAAACACAGCAAATGTAAAGCTATTATTAAACATATTTTTTACTTTTTTACTCAACACCCTGTACCACAAACTGTAGAGTGTTACTACAGGAGGCACAAAACTCCTATTTTACCAAACATTTCTTTCAGCCCTTAAAAACACAACAAATAATTCACCCCTAATACTTATGATCACTGAACACTGATGTATGCCACCTTGTTTATGGAGATTTTGCAAATAAGTTTATATGATTTTTAAGCAAACCAATTAGTTTCTCTGAAATCCTACTGTGTTTCTTTTTTTATGGATGACATCCAAGTCCTCAAAGTCACTATTATCCTCTCTCCTGTCTTCTCCAACACCATGTGTTTGGATTCATCCTTCTTGTGAGGACCATTCAGGTCTGAGATGAGAACCGCCAGTCAATGTACCCATAAAATCATTTTGTCAGTCACTGAAAAGCTATTCCAGACCTGCAAAGACTTCACTAAAGCATTTATTGTAAATATTGCGGTAGTAAGAGAATTAAATGTTATACTGAACATTCATGTGGAAAGCCCACAAATGCCAGGTTTACCAAAGAAGCTACAATATTATGTTAACTACTGGTTTATACTCTACAGCAAAATATAATGCAGTGCTTATTAAAGCACTTGGTGCTGCCACGTAACCTGAAGGTTGTTGAAGTCTCTACTACAGCTTGAGCATGGTACTTACCCTGAATTGACATGGTAAACAAGGTGTGGAAGATTAGCAAGAAAAACAGCAAATAATTTGTTATTCAGGGGTACCCCTAAGTGGCATGAACAGAAAGGACTTTGTAAATATTTCTTATTTTCGTAGGGGTTGTTGAGCAGTGTAAATAACGGTAAACCTTAAGGGTGCTGTGTATGCACCTAGGGTTGGAGTGGGTGTCTCCTCATGCTTGGTGTAAAGGTGAGAGTGGAAAGTGTTTGGCCTCCTAGGCGGCAACTTCCGACAAATTCAGTTTCTGCCAAATTTATCCATTATGCACAACCAAACACAGTATGTTCAGTGAAACATCTTTTTATTAAATTGAGCACATCAAAAATGACCAATCACACTACAATTGTACATTTACTTTGTGCTTCATCTTTTATTTCGCCATCAGCTGAATTTAGCCACGCATTGGATCAATCAAAATTATATATATATATATATATATATATATATATATATATATATATATATATATATATGTGTTGATTAGAGGTAAAATAAATATACATTTAACTCCAATATAGTTTCTAACAATGTCACAATTTGATTAGAAAATAATTACATCAAGACATATTACAGTATATTTTTAACAATATTTATTCAATATGAACTGAGAATATTGTGCAAGTAGGGAAGCCTTGTAACTTAAAACAATTAACTAGTTATTTGTAGAAATGTTATTTTTAAATTTAGATGCATTAATTCACTACTTGAAGTGGCTAGTTTTGCACTTATCCTGAGACATACATTTAGTGGTTACTGAAGAATTTACATCTGACATTTAATGGGTCCACTTTTTTCACTTTACTACTCTAAAATATTCCTGAAAGTAGAATTAGAAACACATACCTAAAAGCTGTATTTTTCTGCAGTTCCCGTAAAAGTGACCAGTGTAAAACACAAACATCATAAATATATATTTCAAAACTTTTACTCCATACATCACAGTTGCACAGTTTATATAGCTGATAAATATAATGCTCTCCTACTAAGTACACATTCAAGTTACTATAAGTTTTAAAGTTGTAAACAGTACTCTTACAAGACAATACAGTCACTGACCAAATCTAATCTTCTGTGTGCTGTGCAGAAAGTGTTTTGACACATTCGAATGAGCTTCTGTTATTGTGTTACGGAGTGCTAGAAGTCATATAAGCAGCAGCTTGTGATCAGCACTCCACATGTATGGCCAGTACATCGAATGCACCTTGAGGAAACAGAAAATATTGGGAAGGAAGTCTGCTGGGGTTCCTAAGAATCTTTCAAGATGTACAGTATGTTGTCTTGTATTTTGTTATTCTCTGCAAACTGCACATATATACCTCTGAAAAATATATTTCTCTAGGCCTTATTTTACGCTCATGTTTGCCTAATGTCTTCTTCCTCGCTAATAGCTCTTTTAATGAAACATGAACAATGCCTGAATCTGTCTTTCTTACCAAAACACTTAAGTTGTTTCTTGCCTTTCAGGCATGAGTGACAAAGAGGAAGAAAGCAGCCTTTATTTGATGTTAATGAAGTTAAAAATCATTATGCTGATGAACAAACTCTACTCTATACCTTCTTAAAGCTGGAACCGGGGGAACTGTGGTACTGGACGCCCTGGATGCTTTGAACAGGTTGTGGTTCTGACAAAAAGACAACCCTGTGCTTGCGTTGCTGACATACTTAATGTCCGGTCCTACCGAGAAGGCGTCAGGTGAAAGGAGTTATAGCAGAGCAATGAAAGGTGGGCATTAGTGTAGAGTGGTGGCAATTGCCTCTTAAAAATGAGTGAGATTCATGGAAGGCGAGATGGTGGGAGATGGAAAGTGATGTCACAGGTGCAAGCTGAACTGTTGGCTGATATGAACTGAAAGGATCAGACAGGATCAGCAGGCACAGTTCTGAGGGAGCTGCGGCGGCTTGTCTGTGAGCCGGGTGTTTTTTGCACCGGTAACCATGGCTGGATCGGTGTCCACTCTTTCAGACATCTTCATGCAGATTATGTCAACAAGACGCTCAAAAACCTGCCGTACATTGATGTTCTCCTTGGCACTTGCCTCGTAATATTCAAACCCTGTGCACAGGATTATACACACACATGCTGTCAACATTTAAGCCCCTCCTGAAACTAGCGTTCAAAAAAAAATTTACGTGTTCACTATGACAACCAAAAAGGGACATAACTAAATCTGTGGTACAATCTTTTGTAAAGAACATCTTGGTACCGTTACTCATTCACTAAGCCCGCCTGAGATGCATTTTAGGATTCCTCCACACTTACCAAGCTGGTCAGCCAATTGCTTGCCCTTCTCAGGAGCCACCACCCTCTCATCATCCATGTCACACTTATTTCCCACCAAAATCACTTGAGCGTTGTCCCAGGAGTAAGTCTTAATCTGAGTCGCCCTGAGGGTGAAAACATAATTCTTCTAACAAACATGAATTTGAGCCATTTTCAGTTTTAGGGTTTCATCCACGGTGTCTCAAAGCGGCAGACCTCGGATAGACTGTACACGCGCTATTATCTAATTTGCCACACTGTTTAAATAACTCGATGACCGTGCATATAATTTGCAGAAGGACAATACATGGTGCTAGAAGTCAAACAGAATCAGTAAATTTAATTTTACTGTCGCAGGAAACCTTGGTGGCAGCTTGGCCCCGTGACACTCACCAGTCCTGCACAGCATTGAAAGACTCCTCATTGGTGATGTCGTACATGAGGATGAAGCCCATGGCTCCTCTGTAATAGGCAGTGGTGATTGTCCTGTATCGCTCCTGTCCGGCCGTATCCTGCAAAAGTATCACAGCAAAACTTTAAACCAGCTGTCCGCAGCGCAGGACGTATAAATCCCCTATGCTGCAACTGCAGGAAAATCAAGACGGAACAAAAATGTATTAGTTTATGAAACCTGAACTTCAACAACATCATGGATAGCAATTTGTAATTATTACTTAGCTTACGAGACTCTTATTCCCATGGTAACCTGGCTGGCTAAAGCTTGGCACATCAATCATGTGTACAGTGTGTCAGCTTTGGCAATAATCTGTGTGACATCCGCCGCTAGCTGTCGTTTGCGATTTGTTTATGATCACATCCATTTCTGTGCCAGAGATTCTGTTTTTTTTTTTTAAATGCCGCTGTTGATCTCCCCTGACCATACTGAGGGTACAACAGAACTGTTCAACACTGAAACTGTTATAAGTCACCTTCCAGAGCAACACCACACCACTGTGTAGAGGGAAGAAAAAAAAAAAAGCAAAAAAATGATCTCAAAATGGATCCAAGTCTTAAATTTTCTCACTGGGAGAGCTTTAAGTCTTTCAATAGGCCCTCCGTATCCGAACCTAATTTGTCTCTGAAAAAGCATTGGATATCGAATTTTTCAGATACCGAGTATCATTATTTTAACTGTTATAAAAATATAGCATGACCTAACTAGAAAACACTTGATATTAATTTGCATGTTTATAACTCATGGTGAAGTATGTACAGTACAGGACATTCTGCATGTTAGTGCTTTGTGAGGTTTGCTGTGTGGAGGGAGATTGCTGCATCAGTTGTATGTGTTGCAGGTGTGTAGGAGGGATGGATGTGGGGTGAAGAAAAAAAAAAAAACTCAGTATGCAACTTTGTTTCCTTTAATGTAAATCTCCTGTGACAGCTTCTTCAGTTGTGTTGTTGAAAGCAAGGCTCCTGTTTGTGCCACTATCACAGTCTGCAATTAGTGACAACATGCTGTTCGCCGCTCTAAAAATCCTTTCAAAGTTTTCTTGTCCAACACAGGGACAATCCTTCTTCCTTCTCCTCTACCTCTGAGGACCAATGGTCATTCAGCTGAGTTATCCACCTTAAATCACGGTAGTCCAATAACACAGTGTGGACAAAAACTAGCTGAAACAGCTGATAGGACACCAGCGCAGGCTAGGATTTTCAAACTGGATATATTCTTAACTAAGTATTATTTTTATTACAATACACTGTTTAGTACTGTACAGTATGTATTAGTTGATTTTTGACGTTTATTTTGACTTGCATTTGATTTGTAAAGTTTCCACTCGGATACCATTATTTAGGTATTAAAAATGTTGATGTAGAGAGTCTGAATACTGAGGGATTGCTGTATAAAGGACACAGAAACAGAAAATGTTACAAAAAAAAGACAAGAAAGTAAGACAAGTTTCTATTAAAACTAAATACTAAATGACTCAAGCCAAGCAGTGCATTTGAGGTGTTCAGTACATTCACAAAGAGCAGTTGCAGGTTCTGCTGTCTGATGAGCTACACACAACAGGATATAATAAAGCACAGCTTCAGCTATCAGTCACCTGACACTAATTGTACCTGACAGCAGTTTCCCAGAATCACCTCTTAACCTTAATCACAGTTCAGCATCTACATATAATCTACTGCTGCATCTTTGATATGCTTTCTTTTAACAATGGAAAGCTAAACTACACTGCACAGCCAAAAAAAAAAGAAAAAAAAAAGTCAAATGCTCTAATATTTCAACGGACCACCTTTAGCTTTGATTACGGCATGCATTCGCCGTGGCATCGCTTCAATAAGTTTATGCAATGTCACAACATTTATTTCCGTCCAGAGTTGCATTAATTTTTTGCCAAAATCTTGTATCGATGATGGGAGAGTCGGACCGCTGCGTAAAGTCTTCTCCAGCACAAAATCCCAAAGATTCTCAATGGAGTTAAGGTCTGGACTCTGCGGTGGCCAATCCATGTGTGAAAATGATGTCACACTGAAGCACTCTTTCACAATTTGAGCCAATCCGATGAATCCTGGCATTGTCATCTTGGAATATGAAGAAAAAATCCATTGATGGAAAAACCTGCTCATTCAGTATATTCAGGTAGTCAGCTCATCTCATTTTTTGGGCACATAATGTTGCTGAACCTAGACCCAACCAACTAAAGCAATCCCACATCATAACTCTAAGTTAAATCTACGTGGTGACTTTTTTTATTGGCCGGGCAGTGTATTAGCAACACAACATGCTTCCTCTTCTGATTATTATCTGTCAATTGACATATTAACTATTTTATCTTTATTTATATATATATATATATATATATATGTATGAACTACTTTGAGTTAATACTGTTGCAACTGCAAAGTCCTCTTTATGCAGTTAATTGCTGGTGCTTGAGTATGGAAAATAAAAATAATTCAACAACCAGTCACAACTTTAACATTTGCAATTGTATCAGTTGCTGTGAATACTGTCAAAAGTATGACAATTGTCTTCAATTCTTGTATTCCTTCAAGCACACAGGATTTGCATTAATTACTGCATCCCAAGCACAGGATTTCTGGATAACAGATTTCAGCAGACGTACTCAAACTTTTGACCAGCACTGTACACCACCGATATGCTGCAATCAGTGCAACAACAACCTGCCTTTTTTTAATCCCGTGTTAGTCTTCAGCGGTCTGTCAGCTTCTTGCTCAAGAATGAGCTGTGCCGAACGAATTTCCAAGGCCGCCGACTCCGTTCACACGGAAATCTCGGCTGCGGAAAGGGCTAATTTAATAATATGTTGTTAATGAACTCTCTTTCCCCCACTGGGCTCATTTATTTCATAAGTTAATCTGTCAGTTAACCTTTGCATCCATCATGCACATTCCAAGTCAAGATACTCTCTGCTGTATTGGAATCAAAAGAGAAATTAAAACAAAAAAATCCCTTATTTGCAGCTAGATTAGGAGAAAAAAGGAAAGTGCAAATTTGTGCAAGTCATGTTGAACCCCCCGCCGTGAGACATTATTTGGTCTCCTTGCTTGACTATATGTGAAGCAGCAAAGGTCCATTTTGACACATCATGAATCAGTTATGAATCAATGTTTATTAGTGGGCAGTTATTCCAAACTCTAATTTACTCAGCCACTCTGGAGTCATCCTCGGGCCTCGGGTCCCTGTGTTGCAAAGGAGGGTTCACCCCTGAGCTCCGAAGGGATGTTTTAATTGCCTAAGACAATCTCTGCTGGGGAGCACTGTGAAATGTTGCTTCCATGACAACCGCCATTGATGAGATGAGTTCAGCAGAATATCTGACCTTCTCTACTTTACATGGACCACAGCTTTAAGACCTAAATGCAGGAGAATCTATGGCTTCACAAATGCCTGTGGTTTAGTGTGGTGGGCATCTCACATGTACAGCAGTTCTGTTTCTGGAAAACAGAGGTTCCAGCCTTAAATGAGGCCCTAATTTAGATACCGGTTTGTCTAATTCAATAAAATGTCCAGATTTACAGTAGTTCTATACATACAGGATTTATTTAAATATGGTCAGGAAAAACAGTAATCGTAACCGCAATAAACTGTAACTGCATAAGGAAACTACGCATAGGTTGACTCTCACTTTATCTTGTAGTCAGCTGTAATTCTTTTTTTATCCAAACACAACAATTTCAAAGGAAACAGCTGTATGATGTAGAAGCTGCAGAGCCCTGTGATACCGGGTGGCAGTGATGGTCATAATGATGGTGTTCTGGAGTTCTTGCAGTTTGTATTTGCTCTCTATCTCTCTCACTCTCACACACACACACACACACACACACACACACACACACACACACACACACACACAATACATAAAGGCCAGCATGAACACCTACAATTTCCCTTAGATGCACAAATGGAACAGCCATGTCAGAAAACCCCGCTTCACGCCCCCTCCTTCTTGATGGGAAACACAACTGGTTGAAATGACAGCATTTCCTAATGTTTAAAATATTTTTAATGGAAACAAGAAGATATAGAACACCTGTATTGTCTCACACTGCTGGTGTACATTTGCTGTACACTACCGCACTCTGATAAATGTAGCATCTTCCCCTCATAATCTCTTTATCTGTATATTCACACTAATATTTATCTTCACCCATTATTGTCCGCAAAAATATCCTGACAGTAACAATTACATTAAGGAGCTAACCAAGGACAAAAAGACTGATTTCAAAGCTACTAAGTAAAAAAGTGAAAAGAATAGAGGGTCAAAAAACTTTCATACTAACTTTGACATTAAAGTGACAAACATTTTTTGGGTTAATGCAGTACAGCGAATAAATAAAGGAGACGTTAGTATTTGTTGTGCAGAGAACACCTACTTCCATTAGCAGTGAACAGTTATGCAGTGCAGGACACAGTAAGACCAATAGGTACACTGGACTCGTGGAACCTTGCTAAGATGGGGTCACGACATTTCTAGCCGACCAAAACATTGAAATTACTTCAGACAAAAAATACTTTTAATGCATGTTTGGTCTCTGCTATAGTAACCAACAGCTCTCAGGGTCTGAGAATGCCGATGTGGGCCACTGCACAAAGTCAAGGGTAGGCGAGAGGCACTTCATCAACAAAATTGCGGCTACTTGTAAAATAACTTTGACTTCAGTTGCATTAGTCTTGAATCTGAATGTTATACCTCAAATACATGAACGCAGACCTCAAAGGTCTTCCAAAAGATGCTGTAGCTATATTCCCAGGACTGCAGAGATCAAGCACCTTATCTTCTATCAACGAATCTTCAAGCACGCCAATATGACATTTGTGCATCTCTTGAGCAGATTACAGAATGCACTATAATTTATACAATTTTTATGAGGTTGTCATCACAGAGGTTATGTTCTCCGAGATGTTTCTGCCTGCAGCTGAAGCTCCGAGTCCAACCCCAACAGTTGAGCCTCAACAAACACAATTATGTGATTCTGTCCGCCAGGACTCTGCAGTTGTTTGATACACAAAACTGCGTTTTTATAAATATTCTATAATTCCAGACTGTGCAAAAGCAGCATTCAACAGCTCAAGAAAGGTGATGCCGATTTATACAGCCTCACCGAAACTAACCAGCGCCGTCCTTTCACGCTTTATAGGCTACACAGACACTGTACAGCAGACAGTGAAGATGGTGACCTGGCACATTTAATCAAACTAAAACTGTACAACAAAATGCAGAAAATCTTGCAACACAAACGTCAGTGTGTTAAAAAATGCTAAATTTAACCAGTTCAAGATTCAGTTCACAGCAGTACTTTCAACGGTGCAAAAACATACCACAGGCTCACCTACCTGGCCCATATTGCAATATTTATATGCAATCTGTAATAAATCGACTCGACCATGACAGCCAAAGCTAAAATAAGATCACAATTATGTGATAATCCTCTACACAAAATTTAATACATGTTTTTAAATGAAACTTACATTGCAACTGCACAGATATTCCAGGACAGATGTGTCTGTTTATCGCTACTGCCAATGACATTATTTCCATATCATGAGCTGTTGCTGAGGTTGAAATCACGATCTCACTTTTACTCGGCCATCAAGCGAAAACTAAAAACGTGGCTGAAGTCACAACATCCTTTATTGAAACATGGCTGAAAACCATCATGCAGCAAAGCGAACGGTAAATTCTACATGTTCTATACACAACATGATACAACTTCCTCATACACGTTTCACCCTATATAAATATAAATTATATTAAAGCCTCAGTGTTTCTGGATGTTCACCATGTGCGAGTAAAACTAGCCCAGTATCTGACATGTGACTGTCCAGCAAGAAGACCTTCCCCCCAGCGTAATTCTCTTAAATTTATCACCAGATAATCTGGGCTAAGGGCTTTACTGCCACTAGAAGGAGTACAGCTTTAAGGGTTATAAACTGTACTCTGTTATAACCCAGCACTGTCAGACAAACACATGAATTAGAGCATCACTCACGGACTCCCTGTGCTTTTTAAAAATGTTTTAAGTCTAAAATTATTATGCTTATTAAGGATATCACTTTGGAGTGGAGCGGAGAGCAAACTTAAGGGCAGTATATCACTGCAGGTTAAAAGAAATGACATAAATGATTTACACAGATACCACTCCCCTCAGCTCACAGCTATACCACTACAACCTGCTTAATCTGATGACAAATATTAGGACTGGAACAAAAAGGCAAACTACTATTTACTAAATTCTTCACATACAAGATGAGCCAAATGGGCTCACTTTGTTCATAATATTTCATATCTTTGTTTTCGCAACACTCACCCAAATCTGCAGCTTGATTCTCTTGTCGTGCCTGTAGACGGTCTTCACCTTGAAGTCGATGCCCACCGTGCTGACAAAAGAGTTGCTGAACGAATCGTCTGCATATCTGAACAAAAAGCTGGTCTTGCCCACGCTGCTGTTGCCAATGATCAGGAGTTTGAACATATAGTCGAAGTTCTGATCCGATCCATCCCTTTGCCCCATGCGGTAGTCTGCTTTTGCCATCTGAACACACAAACCGGGCAAAGGGGAAAGAATTTTGGGCATAGAGTTCATTGCGGATGTGATTATTACGCAGTCTTTTGTAATATTAAGTCACCAGGGCACCGATGAACCAACTTAGGGATAAGGAAAGCAGGTATGTATTAAAGGATGCAATAATCTCAAACTATAAATTATACTGTAATAATAAAAGGCTGGGAACAATGTATGCAGCATCTCTGTAAACAAGGACTTTATGCAGAAATGAACGCAAAAATATTTTACTAAAAAGTGCACTCCTTACATGAGCGCTAACTCGAAGTCTGAGGCCTAACCGTTTCATGCAAAAAAAATATATATATATTGCATTTTTCTCCCCGTCCTTATTGGCTACGCAACATTTACAGTCGCACGCCATTCACAAGACCCGCAGCCCTCGCCAAGAAAAGGCTGAAACGACGACTGCGGGCATTAAAGTTTTTGCGGGTTGCAATTCAGTCGCACAGATCCGTTTTGCTGGATATTCCCAAGTGACTGAAGTTCAGAAGCATCAAGAGGAGCGGGAGCGGAGGAGTCTCCCGGGGCGCGATTCTGGTCACACGTTCGTATTTTATTCTGCTTGCGTTTATTTGCATTTACAGCAATCCTTCTCTCTTCAGCCCTAACGCGTCTGTCAAGTTGAAAGGAAATTCGCGCCTGGCCAGGCATTTACGAGCGTGCATTGCTGGGCTTGACCGATCGTGCGCGGAACAGAACCGTGCTCACATCCGCACAGCCTGCCAAGCCCAGCTTGACGGCGACCGCACAAAGCGCTGGCCGAGGGCGGCGGAGACGCGTCGAAACGCCTGGAGGCGAAGCAGTCGCTCACCTTTGTCGTCGCGGTGCTCCTGCGCTCGCCCGGCGCTGCCGTCCGCCGCCAGCTGTTCCGTCTCCAGGAGACGCGCGGGAGAACCGGGGCGCTCCTGCTTGCGTGATGCGTGCGGGATCTGCCGCTCGTACGGGCGCGCGCGCGCACATACACACACCCGCCCAAGGCGAGTGCGCGCACGTCTGGGTCTGTGCGGAGGTCCGCACACGAATAGGGAACGGTTCGGGTTCGGCGGTCAGGCGCACAGATCTTCGCCGCGATCGATCAGTTCGGCTCCGTCTGCAGGCGAAGGGGTGGAGCGTCACAGACGAGAGCGCGCACACGCGCCTCACCGCAAAGCGCTTCAGAAATCAAACAATGAAGCGAGCTCCGTTAGACAAAAAAAAAAGCCCGAAAGGTTCACGCACAGATGTTTTCTTGCGGCGTGAGTCATCCGTGATCGTTTCATGTATTTTTAGAGACCAATCGGCACGCAAATTAACATTTGAGTCACCGTCGAATGTCGCCAATCACAGGGACAGCGACATGGCCCCCCCCCCCGTGTCCATGGCAATACCTTCGTTCTCAAATCAAACGACGTACGCGAAGATATTGAAGACTTTGAGGAGGAAGATCTATCCGATGCGATATACTGAATAAAATGCAACAAAGCAGTAAACACATGCTGTCCTCATTCTAATTTTCATTTAAATACTCTCATTCTGATAGTTTTATTTAGAGCAGCGTTGTTCTCAACACTAAAGCATCCACTGTCACTGCTGGTCTCCATCTGAGGAGCATCATCACCCACCGAGGTTTAAAGCGTAATAGTTTGTAGAAAACAGGGATCTGCTACAAAGCTCTTGTTCATGAAAAATATCACGCAGATGAATTTGCTTTCTCTATACCCAGGACGGCTTTTTCATACATGAACAAAGCAGAGTTATACCGTGTCGCCAGTATGCACAGGAAACAACACAGACTGCACTGTTCTCACATGTGCTTTGCAACGCAATAGAACATCTGATACAATATCCATGAGATCACATTTTAAGGCTCCAACAACTTTAACAAAGTTTTCCACTTTTGTACACTCATCATCATAAAGTCCACAGGAAGTCATAAACACAGCCTTCTCCATCAGCTATCTGGCCCCACAGAATCGACAAACACATGCAAAACCACACCTGTGGTTCATCGGTGTCCAAAGGGAAGCATGTAGAAATAATTTAAACACCTCAGCATTAAAGCTGGAGTCCTCTGGTACATAACATATTTTGGGTTAAGTACTTCCAGGAGACCCTGCAGGAGCAACACTGCTCTGCTCCAGCTCTGCTATCACACACATATGCTTGAAGTGAGATGGATTGTGGTTGAAAGTCTCCACCAGTGCGAAGGTCTCTTCACGCCGTGTGCCGTAGAACAGCTGGACCTGATTGGCTAAGCACTGGGCCTGCTGTACCCCCTGGACAGAAAATTAGTGAACAAAACAGCATTACAATTAACGTTTTCAGCATTTTTAAAAAAAGTTATTTCTAGTCTCTGCATATATGAAACAATTTGGATTTCACTAAAATACATAAAATTCCTAAGGAAATATTCTGTATATTAAAAAAGATGTTCATAAACAGTAGGTGAGACATTTAATCGCAATAATTTGACAGACAATTTAGTTTGCTGAAACTAGAAAACCTGTAGCCCTGTACTAAACAGCTGAGTTAATACAACTTAGCTGACACATACTATGAACTCGGTGTCCATCTCAGCAGTCATGAGGACGATGCCCTTGTCTTTCTGTAGGTCAGAGTAGTGGTACAGTATCAGCTGGCTTGGCGCATTTTCTCCCATAGTCTGGAGGACAGCAAACAGAGGCAGTCTTACAATACAAGCAGCAAGAGGGGCAGATGATGGCTGAATTCAAAGATTTGTGACCAGAAGGTTCTCAGTTCCCCTCCCAGTAGAGGCCCTGTTGCAGTTCTCTTCAGCAAGGTATGCACCTTGAATTTCTCTAAGAACCAACTAAAAAAAAAAAAAAACACATTTGCTTCTCTAAAAGATAAAGCAGAGTCCTAACTATAACCTTGTTAGCCTCTGTACTTACCAAATTAATTTTTAACCCAAAAAAAATGGGCATTTTTATACCAAGTAAGACTGAGTATCAGGGTACCTGGACATTGATGAGGGAGGTGAAGTGTAGCTCCAGACCTGACCACTGGCCCAAGAAAAACTCGTAACCTTCTTTCCGAGGTAAAGCATACAGGAACTGTGGATTTGTGGGGAAATGTATATAATACACAATTTCAAACATTTACCTGCAGAACTTTTGGAAAAAACATTAAGAAAGGACTGGTAAAACAAAACTCAGTTCTTTATGGAAAGGGGAAAAAACCAACCCCCCCCCCCTTTAATTACCTTGCTACAATTTACATGTACATGTGTCATTATGTGTTCAATAAATGCTGTTTTAAGGAGAGTACTAAATTAGGGAAAATGGTCTTGTGTTCATGATGTGGGTATTTAACTGAAAATCTGAATGTTTAGACTGAAAAGTACCTTCATGAGACAAGGAGTTCTAAATAAATCCAAAAACGCATTTTTCCCCCGAAAATACTGTGAAGCCGTCATGTTCGGGAAGTCCATTAGGACAGAACATAACATTACTTGAAGTTTGGTGATTGTATTAGATAAAAATCTAACGTGGACCTTTGTTCAGTTCTGTGACTGTGTCAGAAGAGCACTCTATAAAAATAAATTTAACGGAAGTGAATAAAAATGTAGGTCAGACCATGGCAGTAAATGTATTTTGAGCAGCAGTCTGTATGAAGTGCGAAGTTTTTGGTTAGAGGCCGCGTGCGCTTTTAGCAGTACAACATCACCACCAAGTGGTCAGAACTCAGATTTTGAGGAAGCCACGCTGGACTGATACTCACAGTGGGGCATGACATGGATCTCTTCAACATGACTTCAAATGTTTCTCCCTAAAATATACAAATAAAATCCGCATGAGCAGCTGTACAATATCCTTGATGTATACCTTTATAGTGTATTTTGCAAAATCTTCCACAAGTTTTACTTTTTACCGTACACTAATAAGTGGCTAAAGTTACAACTCATTTGGGCAACTTCAAGTAAATGTGAGCTACACATTTATTTGTGAAATCATTAACCGAATGACAGCCCTTTCAAAATATTTGTTCAGAAAGATTATAGTATAAAAACAAACTTACAGGTATGACTGCGCTGATTGTGTCTTTTGTGGCAAAGTACTGCATCCACAGCTAAAATGCACATACAAAAGTCACTTAATCCATCATATATGACAATTGCTGAAGAAGAGAAACTTTCCGTTGTTCTCCTGTCAACGCTAGAGGAAAACCACTCACCTCAGCAACTTCCTTCCCTGACTTGTCCTGGACCATGTCAAGGTTAAGGATGGAGGCGAGGGTCTGCAAAAACCAAGCAAGTCTGACATGAAAAGTAGTAGGATCCAGTTTAGAAGATTCCACTTTCAAGATGTCCTCCCTCCATCAATCTTTTTACCAGGAACACATTCCCTGTGACGAAGCCATCCAGATAGGCCACCATTTAGTGTTTATATGGAGCTGCCTGGAGCTCCCGTGACCTTACCTTGTCCTTTGTGAATCCTCTGGGGCCGGACGCACTTTTGTTTCGTCTTTCCAGCTGCAAGTACACAAATGTTCCAATTTAATGTCCCTGTATTCAGGCTGGCAACTGATGGGCCATATAAATGCCATTACTGCAAAGGAGAGAGAACCTGACAAAACATCATAAATAAGGACACGGTATTTAGGAAACAGCGCCGACCTTGAAATGCAGGCATGAGCTTTACTGGACAGACCATTCTTTATTTTATGTGGACAGTGTAGAAGTGCTGACAAAACGGAGTAAATCAGAGTAAAGTGAGCACAGTCACGTGGAGGTACAGAAGAACAGCTACCTGGTCTTCCATGACTTTGACAAACTCGGCCTGTTTGGAGAAGCCAAGCGGCTCCCTCTTCACCTCCTCCCGCTTCTCCATGCGATCTCGGAACTCCTCGGGTTTAGCACTGTCGCCCGCGAAGGAAACACAACATGAAGGAATTACTGAATCCATTAAGTAATGATGGACCAACAGTCAGGACACGAACGGCGGCAAAGCTGCACTACACTTATCAACTATTCTGTAACAAGAATAATGGTGTAGCCTAATAAGTTCACATGTCAGCATAATCTTAACAACTTTAACTAATATTTAAATATAGATGAAGCGCATTCCCCCATCACCCAGCGAGACCAGCAACCGGCCCGGGACGCCACACCTGCGCAGCTCCTTGATCTTGTCCGCATACTTGGTGTAGAAGGGGTTGTCCTCGAGTTGCGGCTCCTGCTCCTTCTTGACTGAAAAAGCCCGCAAGCGAAGCGGCACCGCACCAGGAATCAGCGGCCTCACGCCCACAGCGCGCACCGCAAGCATCCCTCGGTACAGACAGGCCATCTGCACCAAGGCCGCCGCCATCTTGCGCTCATCGCAGTCCCACATTAATGGAGCCTCGGCTCATCGTGACGGAAACAAATGACATAGAATAATCGTTCCGCCACCAACAAAGGGACGAAGTTTAAACGTTCCCGTCTTTAAGGTAATGGCACGAAAGTTGTGATATTGAGCGAAAAAGCACCATAATCGACGACTATGGTTGACTGAGATTTTCAGTGTGATAGTAGGTTTCCCCTCAAAATTTCATCACATTAATAAGGCACTTAAAACTCTCCGAATACACGTCCGTATAAAAATATCCCAGCAGTTAAAATCACACGAAGACCATCTTTATAGGACAAACTCCCAAATATAAAATTCATATAAAATCATTGTCATCCTACATTTGTAATGGGATATTCACACTTCCTACAAGTACATCAGCAAAATAAAAACGAAGAGAACCTGAAGAAGAGCCATCTTCATAAAAAAAGAAAATCCCTCAAATACAAAAAAAAAATCTTCATAATTTACATAAAAGATAAAAGGTAAATACATTCGTTCGTAAACAAGTTACTCCATTGACTTATGAACTTTTAAAGATACAAATAATTTCCCAATTATTTGTTTCCTAATTGAATTTTCTAAAATTCCTGCATCTAGCCTACATAAAGATAGAAGTGTGAGCCCATTTAAATTTCGTATTATTATTATTATTATTATTATTATTATTATTATTATTATTATTATTATTATTATTATTCGTTTATTTTAAATCCCTGCACATTTTCAGAAAGGTTGATCAAAAATTTTTTTTCTAAATTTTTTTACTCAATTTTTAGGACTCCAGCCATCTGTATAAAACAGGAGTTTGAGGAGCACAGTATTTTTTTCCTGTCATTTTGTAGTTAAAGTAATAAAGATGCTAACAAAATTCCATACTTTCACCTGTGTCTTCATCTGAGACTTGAACTAAAGAAGTTGGAGAAGGTGGAGAACTGCCTCCACCTGAATGTAGGTAAAACTAAAGAGATGGTGATGGACTTTGGTAGGCGACAGCAGCGGTCCTACACCCCCCTTAAAATCACCGGGACTGCAGTGGAGAGGGTGAGCAGCTTCAAATACCTGGGCGTTCATGTCACTGAGGACTTGACATGGACTGTACACATCCGAGCTCAGGCCAGTAGAGCAAAGCAGCGGCTCTACCACCTCAGGCAGCTGAGGAAGCTACAGGTTTCTCCAGCGAACCTTAAAACATTCTACTCTGGTGCTGTACAAACTGTTCTGACTCAGAACATCATCTCCTGGTTTGGGAATAGCTGTGCTCGCAACATCAAGGCACTGTTTTATTTATTTATTTATTTATTTATTTATTTATTTATCTATTTGCTGTTTATTTCTTTTCTTCTGGGTGTTCGGTTGTTTGTTTGTTTTACTCATTGTAAATTTTTATGCACAGTCTCCTATCCTGAATCAGAGTACATTTCACTACATGGTATACTCAGTAACCATGTACATGACAAATAAACTCTTTTGACTCTTTGACTCTTTGAATATATAAGTCTTTGCACAGAATTAGGGAATGAATCAGTCAACCCTCAGAATTGTTTCGGAGGCCATGAATGTCTGTTTTATCTTCAGGCATTTTAAATTAGTTTTTATTTTAATGAAAGTAATCAAAATAACGGAATGAGTAAAAATACTGAAATATGTCTTACAGACATTTTTTATGTTGTAATTTTACCTGAAGTTTTTGCAGAACCCAACTCCTGAATAAGTGAAAAAAAAACAACTACATTATTAAGTCTTTATTGACTGTGACATAGTGGTAAAAAATTTGATTTATGAACCAATGTAGTTACAAACGGATCTGCAGATTTTATACTACAAATGGTGTCTCATAATATTAACTTTTTTTTATAACTGATATTACTGAAATAACTAGTGACTTAAAGAAATATGGGTGCATACTTAAAGTAGCTAAATACTTTGTTCATCTCCAGATGGGCTTTCAGTCATTTCTTCTTTAATACTGGCTCTGAATGTTTTTTCAAAGAGTTTGAAATTACTCAATTAATGTCACACAGAAAGGCACATTTCACTCACATTTCCTTGTTAAACACACCTTTATAATCAAGTTACATAAGAATGTAGAGAATCAATGAAATATTGACATCTCTAAACCAGCAGAATGTAATAACTGTACAATTTTAACTTCATTCTAAATAAGACATTTAAAAACATACTCATATTTTCTAAAAAAAGCAATATAAAAAACATATAAAAAATTCTTTAAATTCACAGCTTGTCAAAACTATATGGGAGATATAGCATATTTGTGAAACTGTAAACATATGAAAATGCGATCAGGAAATTGTACTGAATAAAACATTAACTTTTCAGCAATGGTAATGTAAACATATTTATAAATAGACTGCAAGAAGAAGAGTCAAATGTGTCTTCAGAATTGACATATGGAAATGTTTTTCAGGTGAAATATATACAGGCCTTAAGAATTGAGTGTGATTGTGTGACAGATTCCAGCTAGTAGTTTGCAAGCTGTGTGCAGACAGCATCAGCATCCCTCAGAGTGGCTAAGGAATGTATCAGGTGAACAGTTAGCACAGAACCTACTTTTGATAGATTCTTGTTAGGAAATTTATTCCAGCCCTCTAAACCTCTAAGCATTCTGTGTTGGCCTCGTCATTCTTGTAGATGTGCAGTACATTATGCTATTCTGTGGTAGACAAACCTTACTGTGGGGTTAGGATATCCTGGATTGGTGTCGAGCATATATATCTGTATTCTGGGCCTGTAGTACAGTTCTCTGGTGTCCATGTCCTGTGGTTCTGGACCAGCACACAGTAGAAACCAAATCCATCATGGGACTGATGCTCTTCATTGCTGTGGCTCCTCAGCTGGGAGAATGTCAGGGAGCGGCCATCAGTCCAAGTCCACCACCCTGGTACGCTGTTCAGCCCTGTTGTCCCATATCGACAGAGTAGTTAGAAGTCAGTCTGCACACTTATTCCTAATCAATATGCATTTGGTGTCATTTATGAAAACCGATCAGTGACCAAGCCCTTACCAATCCAGAATGGCTGCTTGCCAGCAAACTTCCACAACCATTTCATATCTTTTTTGGAGTGGATGCTTGCCAAATTACTGTTGAACCTAAACATACAAGTAAAAGATGTTTTGAAAACAGTGTACTTTTCTGTGTGGTTGACATTGATGCTCCTGATATTTTCATTAAATTTGTTGATGCAATGACAATTATTTGCACGTTCTCCCTTACATTAAGGTACAGGCATGCTGAGCGCTGCTCCAGGTGGCCCTGCCCTGGCTCAGGGTATAGCAGGTCTCCTTATGAGATGTCCAGCCTGGAGAGCAGACACCAGCTGTGAGCCTCCTAGGCTGAGAGGGAGAAGGTAGGAGAAACATTAGGAAAAAGTTAAAATATTTAGTTACATTTCGTACAGGAATCTGCACTGGAAGATTTTGTAAAAATAAGCAATAATAAAGCTAAAAATGACATTTTAAAACCCTAACCTTTCACGTGTTTTTTCAAATGGGTATTAGTATTACTTTTCTCAATTTTTAAGAATAAAGTTGGCAAAGCAACTAATTAATAATGAACCTGGTAACTAGCCTGGCTAGTGACTGCTGTGAAAAGGACAGCTGACAACTAGGGAAAGACCTGGTGATGGCATGGAGAGACAGCTGACAGGGGGAATAGACCCCACTGGGGCTGGCATGGGTTAGCACCCCATGGCAGCAGCAGTGCAGTCTGCAAGCAGCTGCGCTGCACCCAAACCAAAGCTACTAACATGACTAATACATGGATACCCCGTGAGTCTGCGAGAGCAAGGGTGGAAGATGACTCAGAGGCAGATAACATGGTTAAGGACCCTGGAACGGAAGCAACAACGAGTAGGGCTGGTGCAGTAAGGGGGGTTAGAGGGTTGCAGGAGGATAAAAAATTGCAGGTGTGTTGTTGTGGGTGGCAGAGGACAACTACAGCTCGGGGCCTTAGGATACACCAAGGCAGGAAGAAATGTCTGCGCAAAGGAGCGCAGGGGGGTCGCATTGATCAATACTTCTTGAGAAGTCAGTCAAATAAGTTGACTGAAGTCCAGTGACCGGTAGAAAACCACAGTTCGCAGGATATCAACAGAACCTCTGGTGCGGAGGAGGAAGGAGCAGGCATGGGAGATGGCAGTGTAGACGGGGTCCGAAGGGGTAAGGAGAAGAGCTGTGAGTTGAAGCCTAAAGTTAGGTGGCCTAGGGCAGGTGAGAAGGTACTATGGCAGACAGTAAGTGCAGATCTGGTAGGAGTGTTGGAGGGTTTGAAAGGGAGTGCACAGGTTAAATTGGAAAGGATGGGTGAAGTGATCTACCAATATGGGGTGGACAGGTTTGGGATAGAGCAGATTAGGAGGGTGCAGTGCCAGCAGGCGGGAAAGTCAAGGAGACAGGAGGAAATTGATAAGCTAGTAAGGGAGAGGAGGCAGTTGAAAAAGCAATGGAAAAAGGCTACGGAAGAGGAAAGACAGGGGATAGAGGTGTTGCAGGAGGAGGTTAAAGGTAGGTTGGTAACACTTAGGAGGGCAGAATATCTAAGGAGGAAGAGGAGGAAGAAAGAGAGGGCGAGGGCTGGTTTCTATAGAGATCCATTTAGGTTTGTGAAGGGGTTGTTTAGTCAAGAGAGGAAGGGAAATCTAGAGGTGTCCAGACAGGAATTGGAGAGGTACTTAGAGTGTACTTATTCAAGCGCAGGGGAGGTTGAGGAGAGGGGCCTCCCATTACATATGCCACCACTGGGAAAAATAGTTTCTGAGTTTGATGTTAGTTCACCAAAGTGGAGTGAGGTGCAGTATGTGGTAAGGCGTGCAAAGGCCTCATCCGCCCCAGGGCTGAATGGGGTCCTCTACCGGGTTTATAAAAGTGCGCCGGATGTACTTAGGTTTTTGTGGAGGCTATTTAGGATAGTGTGGAAGAAGCAGGTTATTCCAAAGGCCTGGCGTAGGGCAGGAGGATTATTTCTACCAAAGGAGAGGGTATCTAGAGAGATAGGGCAGTTTAGGCCGATATGTCTGTTAAATGTCGAAGGTAAGATATTCTTTAGCGTGGTGACACAGAGGCTGTCAGATTACTTATTGAAAAATAAGCTAATCGATACATCAGTTCAGAAGTCTGGGGTCCCAGGTTTCTCGGGATGCTTAGAACATACTAGCGTGATATGGCATCAGATTCAGGAAGCCAAGCGGGAGAAAAGGGACTTGCATGTGGTGTTCTTAGACCTAGCAAATGCCTTTGGCTCTGTGCCACACAGTCTTATCTGGGGTGCATTTGACTTTTTTAGAGTACCAAGCCAGATAGCTGGCTTGGTGAAGGAGTACTTTCGGGACATTAGGATGTGTTTTACCACGGCAGGTTACACAACAGCCTGGCAGAGGCTGGGAATGGGGATTATGGCAGGCTGCACCATTTCCCTGCTAGCATTTACTATGGCATTGGAATTAGTAATTAGGGCATCCAGTTGGGTGGTAGGTGGAGAAAGACGGCCAGATGGGCTCCGTCTTCCCCCAATTAGGGCATATATGGATGACATGACGCTGGTGACCACAACAGTGGCCTGTGCAAGGTGGCTGTTGGGAAAGCTGGACGAGAACCTGAAGTGGGCTGGTTTGAGGATTAAACCATCAAAGTGCCGGAGCATCTCACTAGTTAAAGGGAAGATGGAGAAAGTTAGTTTTCTGGTGGGTAGTGAGGAGATCCCATCAGTATTAGAGAAGCCGGTAAAGAGTTTAGGGAGGTGGTACACTAGGGAGTTGACTGATGTGGATCAGGTGGAGCAGCTTAAGGAAAGTGTAGTAGATGGGTTACAGAGAATAGAGAACTCAGGGCTGCCGGGTAAACTGAAGCCCTGTGTGCTTACAGTTTGGCCTATTCCCAAGGGTAATGTGGCCAATAACTATGTATGAGGTATTAGTCACAAAGGTGGAGAAGCTGGAGAGGCTGATTAGCTCCTACATTAGAAAGTGGCTGGGGTTTCCTCGGTGTCTAAGCAATGTGGCTCTGTATGGGCAAGGTGTCCTGCAGCTGCCGCTCTCAAGCTTAACAGAGGAATTTGTGTGCGAAGGTGCGGTTAGAATTGCAGCTGTCAGGTAGTAGGGATGAGGTGGTAAGAGGCTTGGTTCCTGGGGTAGCAACAGGTAGGAAATGGGATGCGAGACAGGTGGTAAAGGAAGCTAAGGCAGACTTGAGGCAGCTGGAGATGGTCGGGAAGGTACAGCGAGGACGGGAAGGTCTTGGGTATCGGTTAGGAGACCCCATGTGGAGTAAGGCAGGCCCAATTGAGAGAAGGAGGTTGGTGTTAGAGCAGGTGCATTGGCAGGAAGAAAGAAAGAGGTGTGTCAGGGCAGTCTCACAGGGGAAGCAGGGACAGTGGGTAAATTGGGATGGGGTTGAGAGGAGGAGGCTGAGCTGGAGGGAACTGTGGAATATGGATGTATATCGAATAAGGTTCCTACTAGGAGCAGTTTACGATGTGCTGCCTTCACCTCAGAACCTGAAGCAGTGGGGGGGTGAGGACTCCGCTTGTACTCTGTGCTCAGAAGTTGGGACACTGAAACATATTTTAGTGGGTTGTAAGGTTAGTCTGGCGTTAGGTAGGTATACATGGAGGCATAACCAGGTGCTAAGGTGCCTGGCTGCAGCCATTGAAGATTGGAGGAGGCAGGTATGCTCAGGACAGGAGGTGGAAGGTACAATGGTACAGTTTGTTAGAGAAGGGGGGGGAGTAGATGGAGAGGTAGGAAGGAGTTAGGTGTAGTAAGGGGGCTAGAGACTGGGAGATACAGGTTGACCTGGGAGGAAGATTAGTGGTGCCCCAGGAAATAGTTAGTACAAGCTTGAGACCAGATATGGTGCTGTGGTCAGCAAGCCAACGGGTGGTGTATTTTGTAGAACTCACGGTTCCGTGGGAGGGATCGGTGGACGATGCTCATGAGAGGAAGAAGCTTAGATATAGCGAGTTAGCGGCAGAAGTAGAGGGGCAGGGCTGGAACTCGAAGGTGAGGCCAATTGAGATAGGATGCCATTGGATATAGCCCGATCACTTTGGCGCTGTTTCGCGAACTCGGTATTCGGGGGCGGAAGTTGCAACGGGCGGTGAAGGAATTGTCACAGGCTGCGGAGCAAAGAAGTCTCTGGGTTTGGAGTAAGTGGACCAGCGCGGATGGTAGCGGGGCGGCGAAGCGATGAGCAGGTGGGTGCCGGCGAAGCATTAGCACGTAGGTGTGATGGCGGCTAGTGTATTCGCGCATAGTTGTTAGCGCATTGTTGTGATAGCGGTTAGCTGTTAGCAGGCGGTGTAGTTGTTGAGAAGCGCGATAAAGTAAAGTAGGTGGCGAGGGGCTTCTTCCTTTGAGATGGTGGGTAGAAAGAGCAGTGAGGGGGAGGACGCTAAGGTAGGTAATGTGAGAAGCGGCGGGGTGGCGTAGTGGTGCGTGCGGTAAGGGAGGGGAGCAGCTCCAGGATGACTGAGCCGCGGTTGAGCCTTCTGGAGGTGTCGTGGGCCTAACTTGACGAAACGCAGACGAAGGAAGGTGCCCACTTGATAACCCCGATGAGATGCTACGCCATTGCTGCGTCACGCCATGGTTGGCGTTATAGCTAGTTTTAATAAGGTAGCCATTGTATAGCAGATTTGTAGGCATGCAATGGTATTAGGACGGGTTAGATGGGCAATAGGATCCCCTTTATAAGCCAAGCTCCTGTTATTTGGCACTGTGTGTGTAACATGAACCAGATGAAATTAACCTTAAAAATAAATTTTACATTTCTGATGAAACCCCCTATTTGTGACAAATTTTTACCATAGAACTACAACCATATAAGCTGGGTAATAAACACATTATGGTTAAGGATTGCCCCACAATAAATGCACAGTAGCATATGAATAAACAGTATAGTGTGTATAACTGTTGTTGTATTAAACTGGCCACTAGCACTAAAATGCCTTTTCTTGGGAATGCAGCATATATGGAGATCGCCTTACTTTCAGCCTGTCTTCAGCATGAGGAACAAGTCGAGGGGAGTTGCCCTGAGAGTCCTCTCCCCCTTGGTCTCTATGGAGGAGGTGTTCGGGCCAGGTCCAAATGGGAGTGATCTCCACCTCTGCATGGGCTTGGGGCACAGGCCTGACTTGTAAAGGAGGTCTCTCCTCCACCCGCAGAGGACGCATCTTATGAAACTTTCACACAGGAGAACATAGGATCACATAAACACCCCTTGAGGTACAAATCTGGCTAAATCTAAATATTTTGTGACCTCATCACAAATAACTGAAGCCTCAGGTACTCCAAGGCAAAATGGCTGTCAGTTTCAGTGTGAACCTGACCCCACAGGTTCTTTGTGCTGGCAAAGATTCTTACTGTCCAGATTTTCTCTCTGTTCCTTAGCTCCACGTCTGAAGGGAAAATCTTCTGTAACAGTAAACAGCCATAGCTGAACATTATGTGTACAGTGAGAACTGATTTGAAATTACCTATGATATAGTATGGAGGATGTTTCTTACCTTGTACCCATGGTTGCCCAGGACTTCCAGTTCCCTCCTCCGTGCACCTAGGTTGGTCTGATCCTGCACCTCTCCTGTGCTGTAGCCCAGAAAGGGGTGATGGTTCGGGACATCCCCCCGAAGAGGATGTTGGTGGTCTTCCCAGCGGTTGTCTGTCTGTATGTAAGGGATCTGCGGGTCCTCAGGTTGTGAGGGTGATATTTGGACACTGGGAGGAGCTAATGGTTGGGATTGTTCCTGCTCCTCAACTATTAATTCATGTGGATTACATCTCCCTGATGAAGAACAAGCAAGATGGATATGTTACTCTATAAACAACTTGGAACTTAGTCTCCTCTACTTATGTCATTATGTAGACAGGGTTATAATGGATTATAAAAAAATCCTGCAAAAATTCCTTGAGTTACTGTTAATAAATAAGGCAAAGTTTATGTACTTTTTTCTCACCTCCTCTGGGGTCCACAATTTCTACAGTGGCTCGGTTCTTCTGACCCAGAACTGCATTCCTCTGTGGTTTCAGAAACACCTCAAACTTCTCGTTGTTCTCTTCCAGCCCATCATCCTTAACATAAATGTTCCAACTTTTGACATTGACCCCTGGAGGAAAAAAGTCTCTAAAATGACTGTGTAATAAATGAAGACTGACACTGGGCAAGAAATAATTGGTTAAAATCCTGAAAATATCTGGCCGATATAACCTGTATCAAACTGGATCAAACTGGCAGAGCTGTGAGTAAAATCTTTCCCCACTTTGGCAGTGCCATCCTCCACCTGAAAATCACAGAAACACCAAGAGCTCCTAAGTAACCATTAGAGAAAATTTATAGCTGCTGGTTTTATTTGTGCCACATATGAAGTCAAGTTTGCTTTCAAGCCCCATTTTGTGATATAAGAGCGTACCTGGATGATGATGTAGGCTGGGTCTGCGCTGTTTCCACTGCGTGTCACTTGAAGGGACAGAATCCCCACGTTCTCACAAACACGGAAACATGTGGCCGACAGCTCCACGCGAGACCATTTCACCTCCAGGCTGTTGGTAATAGGGCAGAACATGAAATACACACTTCACAGATGCACAAGCACAATGAGGCCTGGTAATGTGGTACTGCTGTATGTTCGTCAATGCAAAGGTAAGTGGTGAAAATACTGAGACAACCATAACTGCACTCTATACTTTATTTCTGGTGGTGGTGGAAGTGCCACAGAGTTAAATCAGACTCATAGCAATCATTGCTGTGATTTCTAAGACCAGGAATGGCGTGGAAGTGGTTTGCCATCTCCTTCTTCATTCTCATGTTTAAGGGGTGAAGAACATCATCCCTCAACATAAACCATCTTGCCAGGTAAGTTTCCTTTAAAATGTTTTATTTAGAGCCTTGGGGTATCTTTTTATTGTTACAGTCATACCTTTCATGTAGTGCCTTCATTTGTTTGATTTTAACTTAAATTTTATGGATCAGATTTTATGGTATGCACAACAATTTTCATTCTTTATTGCAGTGTTTTAAATAAAGGACTTTAAATTAAGAATGGAAATGTTGAATGCAGAGATTAAAAGTGGTGATTGACAGTTGGCAATGTTAGACACTGCGTTTGGGCTGCATCTATTGGGATCCATTTAAAAAAGAAAAAGAATAATTTAAACTCCACACACGCTAAGGTGGACTCAAGTGCCACATCTTGCAAGCAGACTAAAAATGTGCTATACATAGTATAATGAATATATTCTATATATAAAATTTACATACACACGTATACACAAATAAATACTGAAATTCCCATTAGGATTTTCAATACATGCATGTTTTGTATATGTTCCTGAATACTAGCAATTTAAAACAGGCACAGAACAGTGAACATTAATTTTAACAGAAGCAGCATAAATACAGATACAAATTAATGCCCAAAACCCTGTTGTTTGGTCAAAGGTGTTGGTGAAAAAGCCGAGAATGACTGGTGTAGACAACTCAACGTACACTTCAGGCAGCAAGGTGTTTCCTGCGGAGTCACTGACTTGGAACTCAAAGCTGTCCCCTGTCACTTCAACACTGGGATCAATAACGTACAGCACTGCACGCTGGTTCAGGTCATTCTGTGTGAAGCGACCTTTGATGTACCCCCCTGGGGAGAAATGGAGAGAGCTGTTAGAATCTGACAGTGCAACACAGCTTCTTTGGACTTTCCTTTATTCAGAATGAGGCAATAGGATCCTTGACCTCACCTGTGAGGATGTTTTCCAGATGCCCAAAGCGTGGTGGCCGCAGGATCGTGAACTCCAGCTCCTGATCTGGGCTGTCAGGATCAGATGCGCGCAGATCTCGGGAGGTGATGTATATGCCCCACCTGTTGTCTGGCAAGTTCTCCACCATGCTAGGAATTGTCTTGGTCACTAAGCTTGGAGGCCTCTTATCTAGATGTTCCACCTTCACAAACAAACACAGAAACAAACCCAAATCAAATACCTTTCCCGTTTTTAAAAGCTGTGTTGTGTGTATACATTGTCAGTAGGGGGCACTCTCATAATATCTCATGACACAAGAGTTCTTCTGAAATCTGTCGAAAAAGCTGGAAGGATTGATGGTGATCTAATGTCAGTTAAATCTAAATTTAAATAAATACTGTCATTCCCATTAAAATTTCCAATACACATTTGTAAAACAAGGTTTTAAGAAAAATTTTATGAAATATATGTAAAAAATAAAATAAGGTTCTATATCATAGCAGGTGACAATTTAACATAGTTTGAATCTGGCTCAGTCTGTATGCAGTTTGCAGGGTCTCTTGTGTCGGTATCGGTTTTCTTCAGTCGCTCCAGTTTCCTCCCACAGTCCACAGACATGCTTTTACAATGCATTGGTTACCCTAAACTGCCCTTAGTAGGGGTATACTGGTGTGACTTCCCTGTGCTGGACTGTAGTCCTGGCTAGATCATACTCAGCCTCCCATTACGCCTATCTAGAATACACTCCAGACTAGTGTGACCCTGCTGGGGACAAGTGACTGACAAAAAAGGGCAAAAAAAAATCACATCAACCAATTAATTAAAATGCACTGGATTTTTATACTTGTTTCTATGTCCCTTCCATATTAAATAACTGCACCAATAAAACAGATTAAATAGCTTTCTCACATCTCACTGTTTGTCATTTTTGCTTCAAGAAGCAGCACTTCTTAAGAAGTAAAAGCAAAGTGAAGGTGCACATGCTATTTTTGTTAACATCATGACACCACGTAGACTCTGTGCACCCTGTGGACTGGTTGGGCCAGGTATGGTTACTATCTGCATTACTTCTGCACACTTGGTTCTCCGCTTGCGAGGACTGCAAACATTATTTATGACGATCCCGGATGCACGCCGGTATCTCGGGAACGACAGATTTCAAGAGTGGGGCGGAAAAGCAGCGCTTCTCTTTGGCTCCAGCCAAGTGACAGAGAGCGGGGGTCCCGCAGGCCCTAGGAAAGTTCCCCTGCAACAGGCCTGCTCACCTGCATTGGCAGAGTGCCCCCCACCCCCAGAGGCGCAGGGCAAGCTGTGCTGGCCAGCACGTTAGCCGCCTCGCTGGCAGCTCCACAGAATATTATAGTGCACGGGGGGCCACAGGAGGAGTGCCCCCCCAAACATACACCTGACCAAGAGCCCTTTCTGCTTTTGCATGCAATGCACTGGGTGTTTGGTATTAACTCCTTCCTCTCCTTCTCCTCACTCTGCAAAACCAGATGATCATTTGCAACCAAAGATCATCTGGTTGATCATCTGAAATGTATGGGCTCGATAAATCTATTTAAGTCATTAATTTGTCTTGCAAAATTCCCCAATTTCATTACATACACGTATCTAATACTTCTATCACCTCTTCCAAACATATTTGTCTCATTGTCTTAGCGAGTTTGATTTAATAATGAATATTGAGCGAAAAAATGGTTGAAAAATGCAGAAATATAAGAATGAGGACCATTTAATGCCTTTTTAGGCACAGAGGTGCAAAAATTCTTCAAATGTCTAATTGTGACACAGAAGAAGTGTGACATAGTTATTTAGATATTTTATCCAGAGATTTTTAATTGACATAAGTTATCGCCCACAAAATTTATTTACAAAATGTGTGAACACAAGATCAGCACACCTCCTAAATATTCACCTCATCTTCATCAAAATGCATATGTATAGTGTATAGATTCATGTTATCTAGATTCTTTGTGCCTATTATTCCAAATGTTTGTAAGCTTTACAAATTAAAACAAAAAATAGACACATCTGTGATGTAATTATTAAAATTAGAGCTGTTCATTAGATAATAAAATATGAAGACTTAGTGACAACGTAGACTTCTTAAAATTAAATAATAATTTAAACAAGTTTTAAATATAAATATAAACTATTATGAGTAATAGAAAACTCTGTAATAGTGCTTAGTAGTGCTTCTGCTACTAAGATGAGGGAGCAGTATAACATTTGCTGGGGTTTACATATATATAAATGTATATAATTGCAGTAGACCACAGAAATAAATCTTAATATTTTCTCTGATAAAAGACAATGTACAAAGACTTCACTAGCTAAGAAGTTACTAGCTATTTGGCTGAAAGCAGTATACCTGTTACGATTCTTCTCAAAGCAAAATAATGTGATTTAATGTCTCATTATTTACCATCGTTTAGCCGACACTTTTTTCCAACACAGCTTGCAGTATTAGGTCTGTACTGTAAGCTGCTTACAGACATTTACTGCAACTCATGGTAAACACACTACCCAGATGCACTTCAGCAGGAGGTACAAGGCATGGGAAGCAGTGGCTCTAACCACCACACTCCCCCTGTGTGTCTCAAACAGAAGTGATGAACAACCTCACCACTATTTTACTACTTTGAAAATAATCATTTCCCAAAAACTTTTTTTTGTGTGTGTTTGAAACATTGCTAAAATTAAACGTGGTATTTGCTTTTGAATCCACTGATATTTGGAAGAAACCAAACACGTACCTGTATGGTGAAAATGACCGGATCCTCCCTCAGTTGTCCGTACAGAAGGAAACCTTTGTTTGTGCCATCGGAGGCCAGGAAGGCAAACCGATCAATCTCTGCTTTTCCACTCTGGTGCTGGTAGGTCAGGTCCAAGTTGTTCACGTCAGCCTGAGTGAAAACTGGGTGGGAGAGCGGTTGTCCTCTTAACAGCAGCCTGCCATAACGGGGCTGCTGAGTTACAGTATATGTCAGGTTGTCCATGGCAGTGTCAGGGTCAGTCAACTCTAGGCTGTCCTGAGAGATTGGAACCACTGCACCCTCCAACAGCTGGAGCCCCTTGTTGCTCACTAGTGTAGGAGGGATGCGGTCACCATGCTCCACGTTGAAGAGCACGGAACCACTTTTCGACGCGACCCCATTGCTGATGACAAAGCTGCATGAAGAATTAAATTAGAAAAATAATTTAAACCCAACACGAAAGCACAAAAAACTACCAAGTGATTCATGCAATATTTCACAAAATATTTTCTTTGAGACACTTCTTTCAAACAGCTGAGAAGAACCACAGTAACCTTTTTCACATTGGAAACATAAGAGGATTTTAGCTGAAGGAGTACAACTTGAAGCTGTTCAGTGTTTGTCCCTTTTCATTTCCCTTTTTTAAACAACAAGGACAGAAGCTCTAAAATGCTAGAGTCTCATATGCAAGCTATAAAGCAGTGTATTTTATTGTTGAGACATAAAAACTGTCTTTGGACT
The DNA here is from genome assembly GCA_018136845.1 of Heterotis niloticus. Classification (NCBI taxonomy): domain Eukaryota; kingdom Metazoa; phylum Chordata; class Actinopteri; order Osteoglossiformes; family Osteoglossidae; genus Heterotis; species Heterotis niloticus. The sequence goes on along the minus strand of CM030899.1, from coordinate 9,915,114 downwards.
CTGCTGTGAATATGCAAAATGTGCAAGCAGCGTGTGATGGAAACACAACGGACCACCGATCGAATGCCTCTCACTGACACCAGGAATGAAAGAAGGGATTGTGCCAAGAGACCTCCTTCCTCCATTGCCAAACCAGCCTGACTGGCTTCACACAACCCTGGAGCTATGCAGCTGATAGGTCCTGTCAACCAACCTGGAGCAGCAAGAACAACCAGCACCACCATCATGGCAAAGTCCATAACACAGGGCCCACTCCCTAAGCAAAACTGGCAAAACATCTGGCATCAGCATTGTCCCACATTTGTTGGGTAATTGTGCTGAGATAGCCCTGTCCAAAGGATGTTCTTCTAGAAGCCATGGCAGCCAGTACCAGGCGGACTTATTATTTTCTTAATAATGTCCATTCATCATGTGCTGTCACAGAAATGTGAAGAAAAAATGGGGGAAATGAAAGCACCTTCTGTGCCTGGCCTAGTGTTACTCGGGCTGAGATTGACACCCAGGTGTTGGCTCAGGTGTCGTGCCGTCTGAGGGTCTGCTCACACAACCTGCTGCTAGCGAACAAGGAAGGAGCACACGCACACGTTTGCCACAGTCCCGCAACTGCCTGCTACTGCCCTTAAGCCTCCTCACAGACAAGACAAGTCTGGGGATCAGGAGTTGACACCAGAACGCCAAAGTGCGCACCATTTACTGCTACTGAAGCAGAGTGGGTAGGTGGATACAGAGAGTATTGAGGAGATCTATGGAGGACCAGGACGAAAATGCTGTCGCTTTGAAAACGTCAGGCTGGGGGTGGGGCCCGGCTCCTTTCGCTTTGCAAACATTGGCAGTGATCGGAGGTAATGTGTTTGCTGGTTGAGCTCCCCCCTCCTGAGCTCCAAGCTTGGCCGAGAAGGACCCATCGGCTCCCAGCAGACCCTCAGGTGAAACTCAGCCAGGGCTCTGGGTGACAAACACAGCGGCAGCTGCACCAGAGATGCAGAGAGGACAGGTCAGCCATACGGCTCTTTTGCATTCGTCTCATTGCCAAATTGGCAGAGGAAACGTACACGAAGAGCAGAAAGGCTCGCTGTTCTTGCTTCCTCACACTCTCTGTTGCTCTTTCTCACACCCATACACTTTCACGGTCGGCCTCTGTATGTGTTGCTCAAGCCTGGCCTGAAAAAACCTTCAAAACACGCATAATGCTGGAAATGAAAAAGTACATGAAGGCTTTTTGGATCAATAAAATAAAGTTTTAAAAATGCAAAAAAAAAAAAGATAATCATAACAAGGATTCATATTAGCTTGTTCTGGAAATGCTATTTGCAAAATATAATATTTGAAATGATTACAAAATGATATTTGCCTGATGCAGGATATTAATTATATATTCACATTATTTACATGACAGCATACATGTATTTATATTGGCCTTCGTAAAGAGAATGCAGCTCTGACCTGAAGGAATCTTGCCTGTGCGAACGGCTATTGTCGTGAGTGTAACACACGCGATGGGCGGCGACATCTAGCTGTGTGAAGCTGGTGAGGGGGATGCCAGGGTGTTGGACGACATGGAGGTGCCCATGGGCTGGAGGTACCAACACTGTGTAAACCAGCTCCTCTGCTTTGTCTGTGTTATCTGTGGCCAACAGGATGTCTGTTGTCAGGATGACCCTGTTGCCTTCCATCAAGGTCACAGGCCTGGTGACAAGGGTGATGTCCCCTGAGCCAGGACAGCGTGAGAGATCAGGAAAAGGGCAAATAGCGTATGCACATAAATATAGGAAGAAGTAAGAGAATTAGGTACGGAGAGGAAAAGGAGAAACAATAGCTTTAGTTTGCAGCAATATATTGATCATGTTCATCATCTAATTCTAGTTCTGCATGTACCTTGGCAATAAATTTCAGAATGACTACATTAAATATAAACAATAAAAACTCTCATTTTGTGTTTGGTACGTTTGCTTGTTTGCTTCCTGGCTGGGCATCCGCAGCTGTTCACTTTCTGAGTCTTTAATTATTGACACAAGGCCACGGAGGCACCTCTCTCTGAGATCTGGGGCCTTCGCACCTCTGCTCCTTTAGGATCAGGGCGGCATGGTGCCAGAAGGACTGCAGTGGCCATGATGGCATGTTCACCCAACTGGCAAAGGCAGCGGCGCTGCTGGGATAACCTGTGCTCTGAATTATACATGCATGCATACAGGCACGTTGCCTCTGACAAAAGAAAAAACTTTTCCTCCCTCTTGTCATGGGAAACCAGAGCTTGCAGTAAAAGAGCCATTTGCAGTGATCTTACTTTTTCAGAAGTGTCTGGCTATGACAGAAAGTAAGGCATACAGCAACCATGGGGTCTAACGGCTGGGATTCCACATTGCACTGATAAACAAATATTTTATAGCAAATTACACATCTTTGTTGTACAATTTGTCAGCATTATACTGTGGATTACAGATGAGTCCATTTTCCACCAGGAAGCTGATGTGTTTTTATCTAAACCCAGGGAGGACTCACTGTGTCGTAGTTCCTACCTTTTTGTGCTGTGTGAAGCGAAACGAAGAAGCTGTGGGGGGAGGATTCATGCTCCCCATCAGTAAGGAAGAAGCGGAAGCTGTCATGACCTTTTGCACCGTGCGTAGTTGTGTGTAGGTACCACAGGCGATTCATCTCTACATCCTCCTCAGTGAAGTTCTGGCCAGGTCTCAGATCAGTCCATCCTTCCTCTGTCTGTACAAACATAGACAGGCATAAAGAGGCTAAACTCTGATACTTTTAAAAAAAAATTAATTTTTGGTATATACTTTTTCAATGTAATCAGACTCATACGGTGAATGTTTATTTGAGCTTAAAGAGTGGCAGAAAGCAAGAATAATATTTGTGAATGAGGTCATTGAAACAAAGCTTGATCACAGTTTGGCTCACAGACTTTGTGTCATAGTTTTAGCTTCTTTTTTTGAGGAGTCTCTTTTTGCGGGGATTACTTGCAAACTAATAATGCTTCAGAAAAATCACAAACATGCTGCTGAAATGTCAGTTTAGACCTCTTTAAGTTTAAGATGATAACAGATAAAGGTAAGTTTTTAATGTAAGAGATTTTACAGGTGAGTACAGAGGTGGCGGCTGACCCTCATCTGCAGTTGCCCAAACTTGGGGCCGACACTGAGGATGTAGTACACCTTGTGGATAGGTGTGTCCAGGTCTTCCGTCTGCAAGACCACACTGGAGATAACCCTCTTCTTCATTGCGTCCACCTCCAGACCCGCATTTCTGACCAGTGAAGAAGAGAGAGGTGACATCACAAACAGCAAAAGCTCCAAGGCCCGGCCTGTGCCTCTACAACCCTAAATAAATAAATACGCAAATGCATCCCAGCCTGCTGACTCAGAGAGAACAGGGGCAAGCAGGGCTAGCCTGTCACTGCCATCCACGAGGACACAGAAACAAGCAAGCAGGCGTCTGCCAAAAACACACATTACTTCCGCTGTGGCTGAGTTTACAAGAGCACCCTCCACCAGTGCAGTGAATCAAAAGAGGCCTGAAATGGGGATAAACAGTGAACAAACTCGTTGCAATTTACTCAAGGATGTAACCAAATTCCCAGTCACCGGGCTTGAAGGTCCTCAAGCTCCCATGCCGCATGTGCAGTGCAGGTTGTGTTGTTCGGCTCTGTAACCCCCTTTTCTGACCCTCCTACTCCGCCCCCGTATCTCCTTCCGTTCGCCTTTTTGGCTTGGAATTTGTCCCAGGGCGTCCTTACTTCAGCAGCCGTGGCTTTTCATCATTGACTGGTAGGACGAGGACATGCGCCGTCCCCTGGACTGTGTGCCTGCCATCTGTCAGCTGCATGGTGAAAGCGTCCTTGAGGGTTTCTGTGTCATCGTGCATGTATATGATCTTCATTCCTGCGGAGGGTAGAGGATGTGTGTGTGGGATTTGGGGTGGGGGAGGTTGGGATGAAAGGAGGCAAGCACACAGGGAAGAGAAGGGTGAAGGGTGAGTGAAGCCAGTGGCACAGTGAACCCCTTGCGCAGCAGGCCTGCTTACTGATATGGTTGCCCCAGTCATACTAGGCACTTGGTTGCTCCAATGTTTCCAAACTCAGTCCCTTCCACTTACAGACAGAGTGACTGGAGTGTAAAGGAAAATGATCGACGGCCACTTGACGTCACTGCATCCAGCTCATGTACATTTGTTCAGTGCAGACCAACTGCGCAGCAGCTGCGATGGAAATGGCTGAAAGCGCTCCACAAAGGAGGTGAAAACTTCACGACCCCTTCCTCTAGCATCTGTTCAGCAGGACCCACCTTATCCAGTGTGGGAATGAAGAGCACAGTGGATAGCATGGAAGCTGACAGCTGAACTTCAACAGCAATTGCACAAGTTGGGATTTAGGAAAAACTTGGCGGAAATGTGTTAAATATACACAGATTACACATTCTGAAAACATCTTTCATATATTTGTGGAGAAATAGAGAGAAATAAACAAGAACCTCCCCTAGAAATCCTACTGTATCCCTCAGGTTTTATACCAAAACCAGGTGCTTCAAAACTCATTTTTGGGCTGAGGTGTCACATTTTTTCAGCAGCAGTAGATCCAAAAACCAGGCATATCTAACAAAATAACTTAACGTTCGAAGGGATCGTGGCACAGTAAGTTCTATAATGGTTATCTGTTGTTCCTGGAAGGTATGATCTTCTAAGTCAGATGAAGGGCTGACCTTGATGAAGCTCCTGTAGGGTGAAATCCCTCACAAGTAGGCTTTTCTGGAGAAGATCGGGTCCCATCTCCCTGTAGCGGCTCATCTGCAGCCCATAAATTCCATTCAGCAGCATCCCATGGGCTGGTGGCAACGCAACTGAGAGGGTGAGCGTGTCCGTGGGGACATCTGAATCCACTGCATCCAAAACATCTGGTGTCAAGTCCTTCATGCCTCCTTCCATCACCTGGGAAGACATGAGACACCGCCTTCTGAGAAAAGCTGTGGCTGCAAGTGAGCTCTGAGGAATGACATGGATGAAGAGGCCGAGGAACATCCATGAAAGCAGACTGAGGAAGGCAGCAGGGATAAAGCGGTGGGAAACTGCAGAGTATAGACTTACAGAGAAGTTACTGAGGAGCAGTGTGGGCATCTCATCATTGGTGGGACTGATGATTACGTAAAAGGGAACTGAAGCTGACTTCCACACTCCATCGCTGACGCTCACCACAAAATGATCAACAGTAGGCTCGATCCCCTCATGCTGAGATTGGACATAGTTGATGTATCCTGAACTGAGGTGCAGCCAGCTAAAAGAATCTGACCAAAAACAGCAGTAATAAGACACCAAGGAACCAGTGGGCACATCTTAAAGGACATTAAGGACTGTTAGGGTCAACTCACAAACTCTGAGTCCTGCGTTGCTTTTCTCAAACCCAGGAGATGGTAAAGTATTCTCTATGAAACCATACTGAGGTGGACTCTCAAGGAAAAAAAGGAGTTGATCCTGAGGGGTGTCAGGATCAGTTGCTCCCAGGAACCCCCCACAAAGGCAAGCAGAGGAACCTTCATCCACCACAAACATGTCTCCTGGCAGAAACATGCGAAATAAGCATCCGATTAAAATGACTATGTTACAACAGTTTCAACAGCTGAAACCTTTTCTAACAGATAAACTTCAAATGCCTAGCAAAGATGACTTAATTTCTGCAGGTCCCAAGAAGTGGAAGATGGCCGTGAATACAGCAGTGTTTCTGTGTCATGTTTGGAGGAAGAATGGGATCTACTCCACGCCATGGCTCAGTCTCAGGCACATTCCGAGAAAGTCTGAAAATCAGAGTCACCCTCCCCCCTGCTGAGGTACAGTCCCAGACAGCACCGTGCCGTACCCCCTCTCCTCATCCATCTCTCCCTCCCGCTCTGGTTAGCCCTCCATCCTGGCTCGGCGGCTGGCCAGGCTCCTGCCACCTGGGTGCTGATAAAGCCATCAGGCCCACTCTCCCTGGCATCTGCTCTCATTTACCGTGCAGATAAATAATGAATGGCGAGTGGGCGCTGATGGGGTTGTGGTTGGATCAAGCTCTGCAACAAGGGGAGAAATTAATGACCAGCAGCCTGGGATAGAGGCGATAAAACCGTCAGCCAGGATGCGGCGAGAGGGGAAAACCGGCCTCCCCTTGTTTTCCGCTCTGCTAATGCTCTTACGCCAGTCCGTCTTTATTCAATGCAAATTAATTAAACAATTATGTTTCCCTGCAAGTTACTCTAGATTTGGGGATACCTTTTTTTGTCCGCGATTACCGAATTAGAGCAACATAATTCTGATCATGTAGGCATAATTCTTGGCAGCGTCAACTGAACGGGGGGTGGCGGGTGATGTCGCATGTCGTCCTCTGTCAATGGGGACTTTCTTTTGTCTTCTTTGCTCAAGCAGCTATTGTCCTCTCCTGTTACAGGGAGCACGAGCGCAGTCTTTGCCGTGCTGCCCGCCACACTCACTCAGACACTAATCCCAACCAGCTGTGTGCGCCTCTGCTGCGCTGCAGCCACAACACACATACAGGGATTTCCCCCAAGGTACCTCAGCAGCCTCCTCCAGTTCCCACCCCTATCCCCTCATTGTCTCCATGTGGTCACTGGTCCCCATTGATAACTATGAACATTTTTTTCTTTCTTATTTCAGGGCTTGAGTGTAAAATCTTTGTGCTGGCTCAAGCTTCCTCTCTGTGGAGTTTTGAATGCGGCGACACAATACAGGGCCCAATGACACTCCCGGCTCAGGGCGTGTGAACAGCCGATAAGTGATTCCGTGACTTAGCCTGGCTTGCTACCTGTCGCCTTGGAATCCTCATCAAAGGGACTATGCAAATTGGATGTCCTGGCTTAATTCTTGTGTTCGCTCATCTCTGGAAGGTTGATCATGGCATGGGAAACATTAAAAATGTGCCCAAAGCGAGGCACAAAAAGAGCGAGGGTGACAGAACATTTTGCATTAGCTTGTTAAGTCCACCCTCCCCTGTTTAATACTTCGGTAGGTTCAAGCACAAAGATGCTGAAGTTACGGAAAGAGCGTACTTCCATTTTAAACGTTTGCAAAAACCTTCCGTGCCCATGGAGGCTTGTACCTAGTGCTATGACAGGGGGCTGGTTGTTGACAGGAAGCACAGTGATATTGAGGTCATATACAGGAAGGAATCCATGCAAAGGGACAGGTGGTGGTGCAGCGTCGCCATGGCAGCAGTCCTCCCGAGTGCCGGTTTCTCCATCTGACACAATCAAGGTAACGGGGTCTAAAACAGGGTGGGACCCGATTTCACCACCTAGGGGGCATGAAAGCAGTTGGGTGTTACTGAATCCTGAAAACATGCAATAAAATGTCCAAATAAATATAACAGGTGACATCCTTTGCTATCACAGCAGCGCTAGCAGAGTTTGTTAAATAGCTTAGCTGCTTTTTCAAGGAGTTTATATATTTTAACAGCTAGAAATTTATTTCTTTTGAGCAATTCATGTGAAATTCATTGTTTAAAGGTTCCAGAGTAGGGCTCCTGCAAGTGAGCTTCCAGCCAACTCATTACTTTTATAAGTTACTACTTAGATATATTTAGTATATACTCTTATTACAATATTGTCATTCTTAAGTTTAAAACTGACACAAAAAATAAATAAATTCATATGGAGGGGGGCCATATATATCTCACACACACCCCCCACTTTATATATATTACCATAGCTATACTGTACCTCTGTGCACATAGAAGATCAACCCCTGGATCACATCTTGCTGTGAGAATTTTTCAACTGCCACATCTCCCTTCTGAAGCTCTCCTTGAGCTGGCCTCCTTGCCAGCATGTACATGAGCTCGCTGTCATTGCTGTCTGCATCTGTGGCAGACAGGTAGTCGGTGCTCACCTGCACACGGCCCCCCTCCATGCACTCCAGGCCTGATATCAGCCCAGCACCGAGCAGGGGAGGTTCGTCATTCACAGGCAGGATCTAAGCATGAACAAGAGACCACGTAGAAGTACAGTAACCCTGCTTGTCTTTGTACTCAAACTATAGTTTTACTAAGCCATTTCCATTAAGTAAACCTTAAATGTTTGATTTTATTGCACTTTTAGTCAACAACAGCACATTTCTCTTTGCATTAAACACAGCTTGACCTGAAATTGGATTTGCCTATTCACAGGTAATGTTTGAAATTCTCATTGCTGGTCTTTTGCTTGTTGGTGTTTCAGTGTTTGACTTGAAATTGGGTCCTTAACACTTCCTTAATTTTATCTCCATTTCTTCTCACTGATATCAGTTGGAGAGATGGAAATGACCATCATTCAGAATGTCATTTAGCTGTTGAGACAGAGGATGCTGTGTCAGTGGCCAGAAAAAATACCTGCACAGTGAATGAACCACGAGCAGAGTTTGTGCCATCTGTTGCTGTAATATCTATGCGGTCCTCCAGAGTTTCGCTGTCATCATGGATGTATCTTTAAGGGAACATAAGAATCGGGCCTTTGTACATATGATGTCAATAAAGCATGTGTGACATAATATACAAGTGCTGACCTAAAGTGTGCATACCCTTCACAACTGACAACATTTTGTATTGCAGACATTTTTGTAAATACATGAAAATTGGATGAAAATCTAAACTATCTCTAAATTTTTGGAAATTTTTGGCCTTACATGATGTATATGGTAAACAAGGTCTAGTACTCAAACTTTTGACTGGTACTGATTTGTGTGGGTCAAAGATTCAGTTGTATCATTACTCTATAATCCCTACAGGCCAACAACTTTGACTAAATCATACACACGCATGCACGCACACACACCTGACTCTGAGCATCCTCAGGTCCTGAATGGTGAAGTTGTCCCCTCGCAGCAACACCACCCCCCGCAGCTCCAACTGCCCATGCTGAGGAGCCGTTTGCAGCTGCAGCACCAGCTGGGTGTCCTGACTGTCCATGTCCCGCACCAGGATGTGCTCTTCTGTCACAAAGCCACCTCCTCCCTCTTCCACCCTCAACAAGTTGGTGAATATCTTAGACACAAAACCACAAAGACTTGTTTTTAGACACATCAGATTCTCACACAGCTTACAGACATTGAGCACTTTTCTTTTTTCCTCACTTCAGTATTGCTGTGAGGTGGAACTTGTTTATCTGGCTGAAGCTCCAAGTAGGCAGCCACATCTGGGCCGATCCAGTGATAATTCACTCTTGTGACGTTCAAAGTTAACTCATCCCTTCCACACCTAGGAATTCTGCGTCTTTTTCATGTGCCACTTGGAGCCTTATTTCACAGTGTTTGGTGCTAACACAAATACCTTGACTGCTAAAATCTGAGTGTTGCATCAATGAGGTGTCATCAACACAGAATGGCATTAAGCTTTATTTAAAGATCTACTCGTGTGCACTTGCACATGCACCCACGGCTACCTGTACACAGGTGTGTGAAGACGTACAACCACACAGACCTCAGGAGGCTGGTTGTCCACTGGGAGGACTGTGATGTTGAAGACAAGGCCGCTCAGAATGCCACCTTGCTGGTTGCTCAGAGAAAAGAGAAACTGGACAAAGAGTGGCTCTTTTCCAATGTCCTCGAGGGGGGTCATGTACCCCACTTTCAGGTGGTTCACAGCATGCTGGAGATGCAGACAAACAATTCAGCACTATAGCAATAACAGCAGAAGGGTGCCCGGACACACAACACAGTCCAAGTCAGTTTAATAAAGGGTGCGCAGTCACAAAAAGAATAAGTGAATATTTTTTGGAAATGTTGCTATGACAATAATATACTGTATTCAAAGTCAAAAGAGTTTATTTGTCAAGCACATGGTTGTGTACCATGTGTTGAAATGTGCTGCACAACTTGAAGAATAATAACAGGTGTGATGCTGCTAGCATTAGAAAAAGAGATGTTTTGCACTTCAGCTAAGTCAGTGGAAGAGCTGGACTTCATCCTTCAGTGATGTTTTTTTATGTTACGATCTCTGACAAATAAGTCTGAAGCAAATAGCTTAATCTTGTGTAAAGGTGTGTTAATTCGCATTTGTCATATTACTTATATGTCTATACATAATATAGACGTATGTAAGCCATTCCCAAGACACTCAGAATTGTATAATAAAACTCGAAATTAATGTCTTTCAAGAGCTTACTAACATGTTTCCATTAAATTATTTCAATATGTATATTTCTTTAGCTTGCACCAGTGCCTCCCAGCTCATGAGGTATGGGTTTGGACAGACTCTGGACCACTGTGACCCTGAATTGGATGACGGCTAGAAACATCAACGATTCATTTATTAATATAATTTATTGTATGATGGGTGAATGAACAGATATTTTCTTTACCAGGCACATATGAAAATGTTGCAGCCCAACAAAATACTGTGTGCTGGTCCAAAAAGTCCAGTTGTTAGAAACGAAAATGAACAAACAAAAGTAAAACTCTTTACACTTTGTACTGTTCTCTTACCTGAGTAAAAGAATTCAGCACTGGAACAGTGGGGTCCTTCTTAATGGAGTGTGCAGTGTCAGTATAGAACAGCCTGCCGGCATCGTGCACCCTGGCAAAGTCAGAGTGAACAGTGTTGAAATGCAATGTTAAATAAACAAAAAATACACATTGTGTGTAACTGCAACAAAAAAATATGATTTGCTTTCGCTACCTGCATAATTGACCTGGCCTGTTTGTGAATTCTGTGAGGTCACCGAGTTCTGTGAGATAGTCAGCCTGTGCAGCTTCTACCTGCTGTCTGCGCTACACGCTGTGACCTGGCAACCCTGTGGCCCACCGCAAATGTACCCGGATGCCGTGGTGCTGAAGCAAGGCTGAGTGATGGAGTACATGAGGTCTGTCTCAGGGGACTCTTTGTCTCTGAAGTGCAGGTGGCTCTGGGTGAGGTGGACTATCTCTGTCTCCTTCACTGTGATAGCACGGATGCTGCCTGGCACCTCCTCTGGCAGCTGGTCCTTCACGGGAGAAATGTGAACCACCACAGTCTGGAAAAGGGAGTCAAAGGAGTCAAAAACTAGAAGCAAAAGAAAGTAGGAATTATTGCAACTTAGAGGTGGGTGTCCAACAGTAATTCAGGTTAATATATCCCCACTACAGACCATCAACACTGTTCACACCTCAAGTGTATTAAATAAAATCTTGGGAAAAAAGATACAAGAACTGTAGATTTTCCTCAGAAACTGATTTAGTATTTATTTACTCCACCGCTTATTTTCCACAGTAGAGCCAAACTCACGTGTCTCTGGGACAGATTTGGAGGGTGATGGCTGTCGGAGAGGACGAAGTCAAATGAATCTTCAAACACCTCATCGCCAAAATGTCTGTAGTAGATCAAACCCTGGAACAAATCTCTCTGCAGGAAACTGGTCACTGGCACACCTGTAAGAAAAAAAACAGAAGCAATTTAGGATGTAAGCGCTAACTTACCTGTATTCTCTCCTAACTTGTATAACCATTGCTATGTGAGGCTCTTAAATATGTGTTGCTTTCGTCTCAGTAGTTAGAAATGTTTAGGCTGTGTTAGTGGCCATAGGGGAACGTGTGTGGATTTGGACTTTGGCTTTCAGTCTGCTCTCAGCGCCTGCATGTGGCATCAAGAAAAGTGGTTGAGACCCCCCCCCGCCCTCCTGGGAGCTCAGTTAAAAGAAGTGAAAGAAGTGGTATGTATGAGTTTGTAGGGCAGTTAAATATCATTTCTACGTTAAATATCTATGACTGATGGATCAAATGCAAAGGTGGAGTGCAGTTTAATAATTCTTGCTTCAACTTCAATATTAACAAAGTCAGTGAACAATAAAGGTTGAAATTCTTAAAGGGTACATTCAATATTTTTTTTATTTTATCTCACTCATTATTTTTCACTGGGTACTGTATTATGCACAAAGACATCAAGGAGAAAAGCATTCTACTGACCTGGAACCTGGACGGATGACCTCTTAACAAACTCTCCTGCCCGTGGAACAGTAAGAAGCTTGTAGAGGATGTAGTCATCGCTGGAGTCCAAATCCGAGGCTAACAACATGAATTCTTCCACTCGAACAGAACCCCCTTCCTGCACCTCAAAGACCACATTGTTGATGAGGAACGGAGGTGAATCATCTTTTGGGAGAACATTGATGGGGAATTTGTGCCGAATGCTGTGTCGACCGTCAGAGATTCGGAACACAATGCTGTCCCTCGTGGTGTCGCTGTCTGAATGATGGTACACCACTACACCCTCGCGCAGGTCCCGCACCTTGAACATGAATCCTTTCCCACCTGAGGAGAAACCGTATAAATTTAAATGTGTTTGCTCTAATAACCCTAACTCATGGATGTTATTTGTTGTTCTCAAAGTTTTGTGCTGTTCTTAACAGTTACAAGTTGAATACACACACGTAAAAGCCTGGAAAAAATACAGGCGTCATTCACAAATGCCTTTGAAACAAAATGGAGCTCATCTATCTCTGTAAATAACAGATAAATATTTCATATCAAATTTTTTTTTTCTGGACTCAGAATTTGAAAATAACAATTTTTGCTTTTGCCTAAAGGCATCTGAGTTGGCTCTAATGTCCTCTCGCTCGTCGATGAAAACAGAAAGAAAAATGGCGTCCTTCCCAGGCTGGCAGGCCGCTGCCCAACGTGAGGATGGGACGCTCCCGCTTGCCAGGGAGACAGAAGGGCAAGGTCACCAGACAGATTGAGTGATGAATGGTCTCACTATAAACCTAATTAGCTCCTTTACCAAGGGAAACGGCTACAAGTCCGACAGAGAGAAAAAACTTGGTAATTGGGCCCAAAGGTGGCTGTGGGCATCAGGCCCAAAAATATAAACACACTTAATGCAGGTACCCAACTCTGAGGGCACTATGTGGAAGTAGAGGCAGATTTCCATTTGGCCAAAGGCATTGGACCAGCCCAATGGTGACGCTCCCCAGCGTAAAAGTCCCAGAGTCAGAGGTCCAGGGTGAACAATTCCCAGAGCCAGCCAAAGTCCTCCAGAGAAACCATGTGTTTTTGGGATAACCCACATAGCCAACCCAATGTATGAAGAGAATGGCGCAAACAGGTGCCTTTACAAGTGCTTACAAGCCAAACTTTTGGAAAACAATATTTTCTTGCCCAGAAAGGTCAACAGTCACTGTGTTTTTTTTTGGAAGCATAAACAGCAATTAAAGGAGCCATACACCGAGAACACATTCTGTTGTTTGTGCAGATGCCCGACTTAATCTGATGGTCTTCCGTAAGTGGATTGGCATTAGAAAACGGTGCTTGTCCCGTGATCTGGAGGAGGTCCGTTGTGAGAATTACAGTAGCAGCGTTCACATACAGAAGCATCTCAGTATGATGCTCTCGGGCTCTTAGATGTGCATTGAGTCTTCTGGCTCGGCATTTGCGGCACTTTGACTTCCGCTGCTAAAACCCTCAGAGTAGTGACAATCTGAACACAGTTTTCCCCCTTGCAGATCCCTCTACACAGAGAAAAGCATGTGTTGTACATTTGGACTCCTTGCACCGTGGCATGAAATGGCATAAGTCTCCTCAATATGTTTCATTCAAAGGCAATGCAAACAAAGACTGCCTTTGGTGCACTGACATGGAAGGACAGACGCTGATGCTCTTTGCAGAAGAGAGCCCCTGGCGGAGCATCGACAGTACATTTTACACCTGATTACCAAACATATGCAAGCCACCTCACATATGGTTCTGAGGAAACACACTGGTCCCCAATGAGAAACATACAGCGAAAAGGGGGAAAGCTCAGCTATTCCTACCAGCTTCAACAGATAATTTTAAGGTGATATTTTCTGTCATTCTTATAGAGTTTTAACCAATGTGCACCGATATGCCTATAACAACAGTACTATGAAGTTCTTGTTTTGTGTGCTGTCATCCAGCAATTTGTGCAAACTGCTGTAATGCATTTTTGACTGAATGAGATTTGATTTTTAATCCCATTTCTCAATTTATGTGTCAATCTGCTAAATACAAGGTGGTTCACTTAAAAAACAACAATGAATAAATGAATGAATGAATAAATAAATAAATAAATACACATGCACCTCAACCCGATATGTGTGGTGATATCTGCACTTCGTGCTGTGCAATACAAGTGAGCATATAATAGTGTGGTTCTATATAGGTGAATACAGTAAGGGCACAAGTTATCGCTGACTGCAGGAACAGACGTATACAGGTTTTATTGTTATTATTGTGCAAGAAAGCTGTATTTGAATTTTGCTCGGAGTTCATAAAACTGTGAAACTCTTTTCTTTCAGTTAATTTACAGTGCCAAATCCTGTCAAATGCTAGCAACGTGTTATTTCTTATTTAAATACAAGCTTTTTTCAAAGTTCTTGGGAAATTATTTGGAGATTTTATACTTGGGCTGGAATGCATCATAATTTCCTCAATGAGAAATAATGGAAATAATAGTCTTGATTTACAAGTTTTTACACAGCGTGGCTTTTTCATGAACCAGCTAGGCGCATAAATCGAGAGATGGCTGAAATTTGGAGTCACACCATGTTTTTCAAAGGTGTTTCAGTTTGATACAAATCACAGCTTGATTTCGACTCCCTAAAAGCTCAACAGCAGATTAACCACTCACCTCGAACACTCAGCTGCCCATGTAGGGGGCCCTCCACAGCCACCAAATAGACTGCATCAATGTTATCGCTGTCCACAATCTGTAAATTCTCCCAAGTGATCGGTCTGGATTGACCCTCCAGTAAATCCAGTCCTAAAAAACCACACATCAACACTGTAACAGTTGGCCCTGGTGTATTCCTTGCATCACAGCTGATGACCGTAGAATGCTGAGAATGATGTTACAAAGAAAAATCAAAATGGACTGAATAACAAGGATCTTAAATTGTACTACATTATAACTGTACAAAGAACTGTGAATATCTTGCTTGGTACAGGTTTATGGTGTGGTTAATAATATAATTAACTACAAGTCAAAGTTAAATGCACCCATATTCCAGGACACTCGTGGAGCATTTGTTTCTGCCACCCGAATGGAGAAGTGAACCATTATGGGAGGACTGGCAGCAAAGGAACTGTCAATCGCCTGGAACTCAACCTGTAAGGCAAATAGAAAGGAGCTGATCGGACCAGCCGCTACGCTGCTAGCTCAACAGTTGATGTTAAGGAAAAAGTCATCAACTGCAACAGCAAGGTCAACAATTACACATAATTCTTGTTGTGAGATGTAGCAGGATAGTTACTATAAGACCAAGTTTAAATGATACACCTTAAATTACCATGGAAGCACAACTTAACTAGCTCTTAGTTGACTCTTCACATATAATAACCTAAAATAATGACAGATACAAATTTCCAAGGGGTTCACTTGCAAAGATTTAAATGGCAGAAATTAGCATAGTACCTCATGGTTCCTCCTGGCAGTGTAGCTTATGTTAGGGGGCTGATAGGCAATCTTCATCTCATGGAGGTCTTCCCAAGTAAAGGAGGTGATAGGCTTGGTATGGTCATCCAGGTGAGTGATATATCCCTCTGGTGGGGGCTTGGTCACGCTGAAGACCAACCGGTTTTGGGGGGTTTCATCATCCTTGGCATCAAGTGAGGCCGTGGTCATGGGAGTGAGAATGAACTGATCCACCTCCAAGATGAACATGGACATGAAGGCAGCATGGGGGGGTTGGTTCTGCATGGCACCATGAATGAGCACTGGGATCCAAGTGCTTTCTGTCTGATTTGCAGAGACGAAAAGAGAAGCAAAATACCTATTATTGAAACTAACAGGAAGCATGGCAATGAAGCAAATTTTGGTGATGAGACAGGTCTACATAGCAACTATTCTGGAATTTATCTAATAAAATATCACCCACTACGTAATAATGTTGTTCACATTGGGAACATAATATTAATAACCATTACTCTGAATTTTTTTTCTATAAATTAGAAGCACTCTGTTCATTCAATGAGCTTTTGTTTTGCTTATATTTGTTTTTGGCCAGTGTGTTTTATGTGTTTGAATATGTGTCTTAGAGATGCAATTAAAACAAAGTACCATAAGGAAAAATTGCAGACTGAATACCTCCAAAAGAGCCCTGGAGATTTTGTCACGCAGCTCCACTCTGATTGGAATATAATCAATTTCAGGCGATGGAGGGCTGAGATGCTGATATTTGTAGTCTGAGTTTAGGAATTCCTCACAGTTGGCCTTCAACAAATGTACTTGCTTAGTGCCATGGATGCAGGCCTTGTTACCAGGACACGGGCCTCCAGTCTGCCTACCTGAAATATACAGTGTTGAAACCCAAACTGCAAAAAACATCAAAGTTTCAGTGTCAGGTCAACGCCCCGGTCTAAATCCTTATATAAGAGACATCCGTCCAAATGTGTTAAATTTAACTCAACTATTGATTTTGCCCTATGCTTTAGGGACAGGCTCTGAACAAGGTGAAGAACACCATTGATGGAATGCCAGGCTGCAGTAGAGCACTCACACATGTTCATATCCAATATCTGCTTACAACTGTCAGCAGTTATGAACGCAACATACGAATGAGCAGACACTCACATACTTACCCATTCTTGGCCCTGAGCTCAGTCCAGAGGAATGTCTCATGTTTGCCTTAGGAATGGAGCTGGAGGATTCATCCTTGACCAGCTGTCCAAAGGCTGGCATGCCAGTTTCAGAGTTGAGAAGACGAACATTGCAGATTGCTCCTGGTCTGGTCCGAAATGTCAAGGTTTTCCAGTCAATGGCGTTAGACAGGCTGTAGAACTCAGGGACCACCAAAGGTGTGCTCCCAAACTGGATAAGGCCATCTTGGGGGTCCACCACAGTCACTCTCAACAGGGAAACTTCTATGAAGGTCTCAGAATCTGTGAATCTTTGCCAAACCAAACAAAAAACCGGTCCTCTAAACATGCGAGATGAACTTGCCCAAAACTTGCTCCAGTTACAAACAATAACAAAACAATTTCTAGTCTGTGCTGATATGATTTATATAAAGTCTTTAATTCCTGGGAAGTATATTTACTTTTATATTTATAAATACAGTGCAACATAAATTTTAGAGCAAATAAAAAACACAACGCACGACAGATAAAGAGCTTTAGAAGCAGACACTCAATAACTGACCCACATCTTGTTTGTCTGACAACATGGTTTTTGCTGGCACACATTACTTGAGTACTTGGTTGTAGAAATGAAAGTCAGATAGGAAATAAATGCAAATTTATGTAGCTAATAGGATATGAGTAGAGACACGGGTCAGAAATATGTGGTTTCTGAGACTCTTCTTGAATTCTCTAAGAGTGGTTCCGAGGGAAAGAAGGAGCTCATTCCAAGACTTTCAGGCCAAAATGAAGAACTTATAGATTTTTCATTTTGGACTTCTTGTGACCACAAAGTGGCCAGAGATCAAATTAGCTCTTTTGCTGATTGATAGGTCTTTCAAAAGGCTTGTAGATCACAACCTGTCTTGATAGCACTTGACATGAACAGCTAGAGGACACGAGTGAGGAAAGACAAGGATGGGAAACATATGGCGGAGGTTAGGCTATTTGAAACACAACTTCTAGCACAGCATTCTGAATGCATTACAAAGGTCTGATGGCAGATGCTGCAAAACCCAACAGGAGGGAATTGCTGGGAATCTATAAAAATGTGTTGTGAGAATCAGCTTAATTTTGTGTTGCGTTCAAAGACTTTAGTTGTCACTTCCAGGGTCTTGACTGATAAAGTTGATGATATGACCACTAAGTTGACCAGATGGATTAAACAAATACCATATAAAGTAAATATGCACATTACACAACAAAAAGCAGAGAAGGAGACACCAAGACATGACTCACGTGTATATTCGTATCATAACTGTGTCCTCCTCCAGTAAAGGGCTGCCATTATGAATGTATTTAACTTCATCAGCTAAGAACTGACAGTCAAAAACCTAAAAAAACACATTAACGCATTTCTGGCATTGAAGATGGAATAAAAACGCACCAAATGAGGGATGTCTTTAGGGTGTGTTTGCATACCTGAGGTGTGAGTTTCCCTACTCTTTGCGTCACAGGCTCATTCAGTACCACCTCCACCTTGCAGGATTTCACATCATCTGAGACGTTGAGCTGCAGATGCTTGTGGGTCACGTAAACAGACTGTCCTCGGCCCACTTGCAGCTGGGAGTTCACGTGCACAAAACTCTGAGCCCAAAGGACCGGAGACAAGATCTTCAGGGTGAAAAACACCCAAAAGATGATTCTGACTTCCATTGGGGAAAAATCGTCAGTCCACTGTATGATATGTATTTGAATGTCAAAGTCAGAGCGTCAAGACCGATGTATCGTGAGAGAGGGTACTGCTGCTGAATGGGTCAGAGTAAACAAGTTTCATGGGCTGTATAGATTAGGGTTATAGTGAGTTCTTCTGAGACTGACAGCCACCTCCTTTCCGTTGGTTCTTGATTTGCAGTAACCTTCAAGGAAACAAATAAGTTAATATTTCCTTATGTCATATATCAGAAAGTACCAGTGGAAGTTAAACACCAGACATCATTTCACTTCAGAGAAATGAATACCAGGAAGTGAAGGGTTAAGCACGGTGACCTCACAGAGGTGCTGGAAACAAAATGGCTGGAAAGATCAAAAGAGTATGAGAGTCAGAGCTGCCCTGTCACTTCCTATCCTGTCCACCAGACAATAGTGAGGCCGTAATGCTTTAGGTCTTTGCTAGCTAGAGCGCGATTGCAAAACACGCACCCGAAGATCCTGGATTGCAGAAAAAGGACGCAAAGGATTTGCATACAGACCTCTGAGTGGTGGCTGTCTTTCCAACTGCGGTCCACCAGAGATCCTCCAGGTAAATGAAAAATCTTTCGTTAACCTACTGTCCCATGCAACCAGCTTATGTTTGAATTCTTATTTTATTCTGCCTTGGGCAGAAGACAACTTTCCTTGAAAGTAAACC
Source organism: Heterotis niloticus (assembly GCA_018136845.1). Classification (NCBI taxonomy): domain Eukaryota; kingdom Metazoa; phylum Chordata; class Actinopteri; order Osteoglossiformes; family Osteoglossidae; genus Heterotis; species Heterotis niloticus. The sequence goes on along the minus strand of CM030899.1, from coordinate 9,896,201 downwards.
AGGGCAAACCCTTGACTGCTTTTCAAACCAGCAAAGCACTGAAAACGGTGTCTATGGAATATTTTTGAGAAAAAGGCCACCTTGAACTGTGAAAATCCATGTTGACTAAGAATAAATTAGTTGGGAATGATGCTCAAACTTGGATGGACGATGCATGTGGAAATGTCTACGTTGCCTCCTCAGACTGACCAAGACAAATACAGCTTGAGCATTAAGCAGCCGAAGCAAATTCCAGTTTTGCTTACTAGTGAGTGACTGAAACGTGTTTCTATTCAAGCTCACTGTTCTACAGGCCACTGAGATGGCACGCTGCAGTTCCCCGAGAAGAGAACACAGGAATGATTCCAAAAATTGGTGCAGGCCTGCATGTCCTAGTCAAGAACAAACACGTCAGATTAGAAGGAGGCCACAGAAACAGGTTGCAAGAACCTCTCTTTATTCTTTTAAGAGTTTTGTACCTTCATAGTCCTGAAATAAACTGTCACAGGAGACAGGCGTGAAGCTGGAGAAAAGCAGTTGTCTCGTACCTGCAGCTGGAGCTGTCCTTGTGGCCTCCTTCGCTTCACAGCCACATCATTTCAAGGAGGAATCTGGCCAGCGTGGCCTCCTGGTGACTGCGCAGTTACTGTTTACACTCCAGCAGCTCCTCACAAAGAGGGGGCCACTGCAGCACAAAAAACAAGGAAAAGCCAGGAAGAACAAAGATGAAAGGAAACAAAAGAAAGGAAGGTCTGGGTGACTGTTAGGGATTGTCTCCCTGCCAGACCATTAAGGGGAGCAGTGCTACATAAAAAGTATGGAGAGGGTGAGAGCGAGCAGAAGAGAGAGAAAGAGAGAGAGAGAGAGAGAGAGAGAGAGAGAGAGAGAGAGAGAGAGCTTCACCTCAAAAGACCGGAAATGTGCGGAGCAGCTCCAAAAGTTTTACTTCTCTATCGCTCGCCTGCATTCACAAGCCCAGATGTTCATATTCCCCAAAGAAAGCAGGAAAACCTCAGGCCCCTCTGCAGATTCCTGCTGCACTAAGGAAAGAAGGAAGAAAAAAAACACCCCTGGTTTGCAGCTGAACAGCTCGCAGAAGGAACTCAGCCACTCACTTGGAGCAAAGAGACAAAGAAATCCTTTGGCAGAAGAAAAATGGTAGAACACTTTCTGGATTATGGAAAGATTATCTGGACTGTTTTCGATTGAGGAAATCATTCACTCACACTCACACTCACAAACATGAACATAAGCAAATTCTGGTACCATCTTCCTGCCCCACAATGACCTGTGGGATGAGTACATACCTCTCCCTGTGGGGGCCACACCTCTAAGCAGTCTGAGACTGCAAGGTTTGACCTCTTCACTTCCTCTCTTGTCTTCTTCTTCATCTTACAGACACCACAGGTTTTATGTTTATTCAGCTGGGATGCGGGAGGAGAGAAAATTAGACGACATCTTATCCATTCTGGCTACATCACCGTGTGTTCCCTCTGCTTGGTCATGAACTCCGAACCAAACTACATTCTAGTTTTCTGGAGCAGCGCCAACAGACATGACACATTAGAAGTTCAGGCTGAAGAAAGAAAGTTAAATAAAAGATGTATACAATCTAGTAAGAATATTTTATAGAAGTAAAGGGTCCTTTTGGCTAGAATCAAATTAATTTTTTAATTCAGCAAGAAACATACATCTAAATGAAAGCCATTATGAGTCAGGCAGTCATTCTGTTTTGGTAACTGAATCTAAGTCACAGTCATGGAGGTCTGCAGCCCATCCTAAAAGCATAGGGCACAGGCCAGTAAGGTGCATCCTTGGTAGGATGACAGTCCATCACAGGGTAGCCACACAGACACAGTTATTATACCTAGAACCAAGTTCTAAAAAATATGTGAATATATATTCATTAATATTATTTGATATGATGAGTAATGTAGTTGCCAATGCCTCATAAAATGTGTTTTGAGTGAGCTAAATTTTGGCAAGTTAATGCATTTCTTTTTACTCCTTATACATCCAACAGACTGGCTGGCCAGATATTCAACACTTGTATGTAAGCATCGTTGTACATGAACTTCAGATGCACTCTTGACAGCCACAACAGTAAGGAGTTACTTTTTGCCTTGCTGTGTATTATCGATTGCTCAAACTAAGTAACAAGTTGCCCTCACTTTTTAATGACAGCTTCAATGTCAATGAAATAAATACCCAAGCTAGTCACCATTTAACTAGCTGCAATAAATTAGTTATGTACCTTGTTTGCAAGCTAGCGCTTGCTACCGCCCAATTTTGATGTCCTAAATAAAACGTTGCCTAGTATATAGCTATCAGGTCAGCTAGACTGGGCAAGGCAAGCTCACAGAATGGCCTGGCCTTTCTCATTTGTTACTTATTTGGACCATATCTTAGGTTTACTATTATGGAACAGTGGGTAGTGGACGAGCAAAAGGTTACTGGTTTGAATCCCACCTCTGCTGCTGCTTGTATTAAGTAACGTGTTTAACTTGAATTAAATAGCATGCATTATAAGTTGGTTGAAAAACAACAAAATTAATGCAGCTGTTCTATCATCTATCTATCTATCTATCTATCTATCTATCTATCTATCTATCTATCTATCTATCTATCTATCTATCTAATTTGAAAAATAATGGTTAGTATTAAACAAACTCTTAAATAATAAGCACAGCTGAAAGGTATCCTTCACATTCCAGCACTTGCCAACAAATGCAAAACTCATAAGTAAAACAACACATGGCAAAGGCAAAATTGCCTTTCCTTACTCACATGCTGATGATAAATCCATACCTGGATCAGGCTGAAAAATCTCGTAACTGTCAGTGCTGATGTGTCCAATAAAATGAAACCGCTTTAAATTCGTTGAACATTTTGTCTAATTTTAAGGAAAACATGAAGGACAATGTTGAACAGTGTCCGGTCACCGGGGTCCGTTTTGAGGGATGAAATCCTTAATCTGTCTAAGAATCGGATTATTTGTTAACAAGCACGTATGATATTGATCGTGTACATTGCGCACCACCCATTTACTGTGCAGAAACGCATGCTTGGACAGGCAAAACCCACACTCGCAGCTGCAGCAGGCATCCAGCACGCAGTGGGCTTTGCGTGCGCATGGACTCAGTGAACAGTAAGCGTTCAGTGATTAGTGTCGCCGATGCGGGGCTGAACGCAGGCAGCGCTGATGGCACGGACCCGTCGGATCCCATTAGTCCACAGCTCCGTCCGATCAAGAATGTGTTGAGGCATGTTTAACAAGGCACTGACACACAACACGGCCACTTGTTCTCTGCCTGCATTAGGCTGCTGGCTCAAATTAGCCTCTCGTGTCCTCTCCAGAGAGCCACATTCTCCCAGGTGAAACAGGCAAATGGAGATCTCAGCTGCACACGCTTTACCCCCACGGTCTAGCAGTGTATGTACATTTGTTATCGGAGGACGCTTTCCAGTAAGGGCAGTGTGTTGAAACTGCACTTTTTTAAAAAAATTTTCTGAATTCAAAGGTGTGATTATCTGTGGAGCGATTTTTGCTCTTTGCATTGTGGAAGGAGGTTTGTCGCAAAATTCGGCAGAGCGCAGGTTTGAATCGAAATGCTCTGAATGGTGCGGTACACTACACTGCTGAATTAGTCACCGTGTTTCTGTAAATGTTGTGGACATTCATGCCAAACATAAAAAAACCCACTTTCCCCCACTTGAAGGGTTATGAAAAACTACTGTGAAAAGCTTTTGATTATGCTTTAAAAATATAAATATTTACTCCGTTATTTTGCGTAACTTGGCCAAACATGTTCCCGGTGATCTGGAACTCATACTATGGAACACTGACAGTCAAAGTTAAAATTTTCACAAAACTTAACTGTTGCAGAACCGGCTTGACAAACAAATGAGGTTTTTATTAAAAATATCACAGAATTTCACAGTTTGAACATATGAGTACATCACCTGAGTAATGTGGAATAAAATTGCATGGTGTATCCCTTTTTCACAAGTGCGTTGCTGCCTGAAGTTCGCCTCTTCCTATGTGTGCATCGTGTCTGAATGGACACGACGCCAGAAACTAGGCGTACTTTTAATTGCATTTGAATCAAAAGTCCATTTGCTGTTGATGCTTTCTGACTGATACCCTTTGCGCTGTGACTTTAATGATGCACAAACTTGGCACAATGCTGGCTGAATGCCCACCTGAGCCTGGGGGTCCTGTCACACTTGGGCTTTGACTTTTCCTTAGTTATCAACAAAGTTCATGGTTGCTTTTTGTTCACTTTTGATTGAAAAAAAAAAAAAAAAACTTTATGCAACATCAAAACAACCATGTTAGAATCGTGATGAAAATTTCTCTGAATTTCTTTCCACTAATCCTGTCTTAAATGTCTTAAATGTGATTTCATTTTTAATGCTGTTTTCAGATTTATACACCGAACTGGGCAATGCAAGGTACCATGTCCAAACAAACAAACAAACAAACAAACAAACAAACAAACAAACAAACAAAAAATCCACGCTCGCCTCATGTACTGTATATGGTGGTATTCAGGTGAATACAGCAATATTTAGTGCTCTTCTAAATAAGTGAATAGTGTATGGTAAGGATGTAAGTTATCACTGACTGCAAGAAGAAAGCTGTTTGTATACCTGGTTATAAATAAAACAACATTTCATTTGTTTCATTTACATCACAGCAGTTTTTAAATAACACAGCCTTTTCAAGAACCAGTTAGGCCCATAAATTGAGAAACGACTGGATTATACTGGCAAGCATTTGCCTAAAATCTTCCATCCATCCGTTCATCCATCCATACTCAATAATCACCCATCCTCAGCAGGGCTATGGTGGTCCAGGGCCTGTCCCAGAACAAGTGGTCACCAGACTGTTAAACTGCCCCTGCACTGGACGCCAGACTATAACCTTCAAAGTCCAAAAAAAAATAGTGTACAATGAAGTTCCAGGAGGAGTAAAAATGCTGAGCAGAAAGTGCATATTAAATTTAAATTTAATTTTAACAGTGAAAGTTGTTCATCTTGAGTGTCAACTCTGAAGCAAAACTTTTAACCTAAAAACGTACAATAATGTCAACAGCATCTGTGTTGCCTGTGCTCTGGCTGGACAAAGGACTCACAGGGCTGTGGACAGTCATTGCACTGCTAGTACCAAAGCAAAGAAATGTGGAAAGAAGTTAGAAAACTTTTTTCATGGCTGTAATTCTACTTTTAAAGTAAATATACAGTATATGCAACTTACTTATGTGAATTGATCGTATGAGAACAATGTGACTTGTGAATAGCACATGTGCTATTTGAAAGCTTATAAACAGCAGCACTGCTGAATCAGTTCTGTAACACATTTAAATACTTGCATTTGAAATGAACAGATATCTTTTGACTAACTTCACAGATGTTGCCAGGATAACATTTTCCTTATTCACTTCTGTGCCCAAATGAACCAGACCTCACCAAGCAACCCTGAAAATGTCAACATATTAAAAAGACAAAAAAAAAAAAAAAAAATCCAAACTACCAGCTTCAGTTCTTCAGTGTTCGTAATGAACAAAGCTGCTGCTTGTTTTCGGAAGCCTCGCCAAGAACGGAAACACAACGGCTCTGCAAACCTCCCATCTTGATCACAGATTCATTAATATCTGTGTCTGGTCCCATGTGGGAAGATGGGCCAAAATTTTGTTCTGCACGTAAGTAACTATAAACTTTACATATCCGTATCTTTTTTACATCCAAGCATCTAATGTGACACAAAATTCATAGGTTATTCTTAAAACAAGATGAGCGCCTATTCATAATCACGTGATCACCGCACAACAGCGGGACGAAGCGGGCGATGGATGCGGGAAAGTAATGCCTGCGGCTTTGCCCCAGGTGTCAGGTGACGGTGGGGGGGTGGGCCTCCCAGAGAAGGAGTCCCAACCAGAGAAGGAATCATAGGAGATACTGACCTTCTGTGCCTGCAAGGAGCAATGTAGCGATTATTTAAATGAGGGTTGGGTTTTGATGCAAACCATGCCGGACTGAGCACTAATGTTCAGAGCTCATGAAAGGGCAGCGCTCCCTGGGAGAAATAACGCATGTTAGCTGGGTGGAGGAGAGGAAGGGGACCAGAAGGAAAGAGGAGGCAGGGGCGGTGTGCAAAGGAATGGGTGAGGCTGCATTGTCCTAATAAGAAGGGCCGGCAATTCCTCAAGCACAATGCATTATCATATTTCCACGTAATTAGTTTGTTTTTCCACTTGAAATGAGGAAGCGGGTCGACGGTGCATTCAGTGCCTAAAGGGGGTGGCGCAGCCTTCTTGTACATCCCCGCTCAACTCTGACCTCGCTTTTAGATGGCATCACCCTTTCTATTATGGACGCACATTTAATATCCAGAACAATGTGCTCAATCTGCTTGGGAAAAAAAATGGAAGAACATATTATGGAGCTCATGAATAGTGCATGGGCCTGCAGTGTGAATTAAAGTGGTTGGGGGATAAAGGAAGGCAGTCAGAGTGTAGACATAAGCAGATGACTACTGGCACTCTGTGTCTCCGTCTGGGCCGGCAAAGCTCGGTTTTTGGGTGTCTCGTGGGTTTGTTGCTTCCTACCTGGAGTAAACCTCGAATGCCTGGGGTCGAACAGTACACGAGCACACAGTGTGCAGTGTGCGCAAGTCAGAAGAAAAGATGAGATTGTTATGGAGCGAATGGGTACTGCAGTACAGTACACCTGTATTACTGAAATCTGTATTCTTCATTCTAAATCACTTAGAAGTACAGTCTACACTCAAATTTTACAGGCCATTGCAAGAATACGCAACAAAAAAGCAGAAAAAATAATAAACATGGAAAGAATCTACTTTTAATTGTTAAATTAAGGCAAAATATCAACTTTTAACTTTTAGCCTTTTGGAAAAAATTACTTTGTTAATCTTGTGTTTCAACAATTTTGACACTGTGTCTATAAAAAGAACCATCCAAAGTTCCTCACTGTTAGTTGCTGACTTTATTTCATTTTATTAGGCACATTACATGTTCATTAGACCATACATTAGTTTGTATAGCGTTACTGTAGTACACAGTGCAGTACACAGTCATCTAGTAAAAAATACAACGCTTAAATTAATGCTTTTGATTTCTGCAGACTTCACCGCATCCATGCACCTCCTTCCTCGTACAGTCCAGAAATTGAGGATGGGCTGCACTTGAGTTACCTTAAAAGTCCAAAAAATAGGTTCTGTGTGTACAGCTGTGATCAATCCAATGGCTTGGACCACAAAATGTGTCCAGGTGAAAAACTCACGAAAAGGTCATTCCATTTGTATAGTATTTTACGAAATAACTAATAAATGAATAGGACATAAATTATACTTTTCCAAGTAGAAACAACCTGAGGACAAGGTCTGATTTTTGCTTTTATTTGTTTGGTGAGAAACTTGCTTCTGTGCAGAGGAATCAGTTCTATCACTTTCGTTGGAAGATGGTCTTCGGACCTTATGCTGATTATTGCGTATTGCTTGTTCTTGTGTTGTGAAGCTTCATCTAACCCTGAGGGGTGAAAAAGTTCCCAAATATTTCAGTGCTATGACAAGCATGTTTCTTTAGTGGGGTGTGGTGTGGAGGGGGTTCTTAGAGCTTCTGGAAAAAGGCTTTGGACAAGAGATTGACCAGCGGCCATAGCAGCCTCCTGTCTCCTCCAGTGAGCACTGAAGCAGCAGGCCAGTAGCTTTGCATTAGGAGGGATGGCTGGAGTGCACTTGGCTGTGGTCCTGGCTTCATACATCATCATACTTTAAGAAGAACTCTTTCTGCTCTAGTTGAAATGCTGGAGTTTGTATCACTTCCTTGGTCCTGTTATGAATTTCTGTTCAATTTCAAGTTAAAATTCACTGTAGCAATATTTTTTCAGCAACCACATCTGGAGTTACACATGTCAGAAAGTGGTGTTTTTGGGGAATCCCTACACAGCACCTGTCCTTCATGTTACTGTGCAAGGCAAGTTTATTTGCCTGAATTCGAGTATCCAAGGGTTAAGCACATAAGTGTTTTATGAGGTATTTTGTTTAAAAAAATCAATCAACCATACTGTACAGATACCAAACAGACCACTGAATTTTGATGAGCACCATGCAGCAAGGCTAAACACAGTACATCCATCCCTCACATGGCAGGGTCCCTAATAATGATGGACCGCTACCATAGCTTATGAAATGTATTCACTGTTTGTTAAAAATGTTTTGGGACAGAGACACACATTTGGTGCCTGAACTCAATAAGGTTTTTGTCCCTCATTTGTACCATTCTAGCTGTTCTCTGGCGACATCCACTTGGTCTGCTGATATCCAAGTTAGATTTGAATGGAGTGGTTGGACTGTTCTCCTTCAGTGTATGAGACACATTTTCTTTCACCCATTTTATGAAAATGATACCATTTTTTCATAGCACAACTAACTATGTACTTCCAACTTTGTCCTAGCCATCACACTGACAGTCGAAACATATCACAACCACAGACCAAGGGAAATATACCTGGGTCATAAATGGTATAAATTTGAGATGACTACAGTAATTAATTCATTTATCTGGTGTTTTTCCCCAAAGCAGCTTACAATGTTATGCTTCTAACAATTATTTATCTATTCATACAGCAAATTTTCTTTTGGTAGGGCAATAGGAAAATTCACCACTATGTACCTTGCTCAAGGGTACTACAACCAGAGCAGGGCTCTAACCAAGGTCCTTATAATTCAACGTCTAATCGTTGTACAACCTGCTGCCATCTATAAACGTACTTTTAAACTGAACAATATACATGTAACTATTAATAAAATTTTTTGACCAATATAACATTTTGCATTTTATAACAAAAATACCCATACCCTAGCATAAATGAACTAACTACATGGCATCTGGATGGTTTGCTCACTGAAAGTCAGATGCAGCGATTTTATGAATTTTACTTTTTTACATCATAAATACACATGAGCAAAATGATCCAAATGTTCAACATACTTTGCCTCTCATCTTATGCTCCTGGAAAATGATTTGGGCCCTTATGACCACCAGTTATTGATCGTAAATGAATCAGTTAATGAAAACCTTAAATCACAAGCTAGAAATAATATTTTTGTTGAAAATATAATTTTTAAAAAACTATGCATTATAGACAAAAATGTCAAAAATGTCATTGTCGCATAAAAAAAAATTAACTGATTTTTTAAAATTAATTTTTAATTAATTTATTTTTGATATCTTAATGTATTTCAAATGCCATTCTTTACTTTGCAAATAATGTAATTTTATTTTTTTCACAACAGAAATTCAGTGAATTTACCTCCTTATGTGATGGACTCTGATGTACAGAGATGGTGCTATAATAAAGCTGTAAAGCAGTATAACAATTTGTATGAGCTGCCAGTGTGAGAGGGCAGTTGATGTTTAGAAACACTGCATAAACACAGCAAGAGGTAAAACATTCAAATATATTCCACTGAAGAAGTAAGGGCAATTTTTAAAATCTAACTCAAAACATTGACCTAAGATTTTCCTGCCAAAGACATTTGGACTTCAAGATGATTTAGAACAGCTCTTTCGAAAAAAAATGTAACAATATAATAGCACATAGTAATTATTATATCCATTAATCCATTATCATTAAATTCTATATCCTGGAATCACTAGGCATCAGGCTATGAAACTATAGCCTAGATGGGACACAGGTCCATTGCAGAATAATAGTAATTATAGCATTATTAATTATTAGTAATAATAGTAATGGCAGCAATAGCAGCCTATTAGTAAAAGCAATAATAGCACCACTCATCTAATTCTGATAAAATATTATTATAACAGTCAAACATAAGAAGAATCCCAGTGAAGTTGCCTGGCAGTACAGCAATAACTGAAGGGGTTTTAGTGGATTCTTGTATACTAGACCATAGAAAAAGGACACACTGTGTGCTGTGCAGAGAGGGACAGAAAGAGACTAAGCACCAAAACTGATAAACACCATTGCAGGCCTGCATCCCACCCACCCTCAGCGGACGTGTGATTGGGTTGGGTGGCGTGCAGCAGGCCAGGCCTAAGCAGGACTTGTGAATGTTGGCTGGGCAGCATGGTGGAGACGCGGACAGTGTGGCGTGGGTCCAGTGCTCTGGCCAGAACCCAGTTGGTGCTTAATCACAGTCCCTGGTCAGCAGTGCCTGTGCCTTTCACAGCCAGCTGACATCAGGTTGAGGGAAGTCCAGGATGCCGGGCTGCTTGACGTCACTGGTGTACACACACCCCCAGTCTCTCTTTTTTGCAGGTGTGTAATCTTGTGCCGGCAACGGAAGAGAATGGCGTGGAGGAGGGCTTGCCAAAGCCACAAGCACAGAACAGGCAGAAGAGCCAAGTCTCAGCCTGCCAAAGCTGGATGACCCTGCTTTTCTGCAGACTGTTTTTCTGTCTCTAGTGTGTCACTGTGTTTTGTGCTTCCGCGTGTGTGTTTGTGCGCGCGTGCACACTTACACATCTTCGTCTGTGCATTTCGGAACAGGACATTTACGTTGTCTATGCACTGCATAGTCATTACAGCGAGCAAATCCGCATTATAGACAACACTGAGAAAAAATCCATTGTCACTAAACACAAAAACAATCGGCTACCTAAAAAAAAGATCCGAAAAATTCTATGTAATATAAATGTTAAAATTAGTTAAAATTTTTTTATTATCAATTAATTAAAACAAATTTATCCCAGAAGACAAAGTTGAATCCATTTAAATAAATGTAACACTAAACAATGCTGAGTATATGAAGTGTTTCTTAGTTATCAGCATCATCCTTAACAATAATTTCCAGCATAGATTCCCCCTTACACTGGGGTATTGAAATAGAAAACAACTTAGCAATGTAAAATATTCACAGTTCAGAGAGCCATAGGAAAAAAGATTAATACAAAACAGAATAAATGCAGAACAACATTATGCAACCCCTTAAGGCATGCGATTGCAAATAAATATTTTTTCTTCTGAAATGATGATCTCAAAATGTCAAATGCATGGTAAAGCAAGGATCGAGGTTCGCTTGCATGCAAAACCAGTACAGACATCTTCTAAAACATGTGCATGGCATTATCAGGCCAGAAGTACGAACACGCATCTTTCCGACTTCCGATCGGGTTGCCATATGACGTTTAAAGAGCGAGCGGTCATGTTCATGTAGTTAGTGTGTTGTGCAGTACTTTTTTCTGTAAAAATTAACCGGTTGTAGAGCAGTGCACCTGCACAACCACAAACGCAGTCCTGCAATTCAGTATTAATTACAATCCCAGATTTATGTTTAACTGCAGGATTTATGTTTCTTTCCCCAAGCCTGTTATGTCCATGAACAGCTGATTTGTGAGTCTGTGCAATGTTCCCCTTATAATATTCATTCTCCCTATAATAATATTTATTCTCATTCTCCTGCACTGTCATGCATCCTTGCACTTGTTATATGTTTTTATGTGTGTATGTGCGTATGTTGTGTTGTCTTATGTGCAATGAGAGTCATTGGGAACGGAAACTAAATTCCCTACATGCGTGGGCACGCTTGGCCAAATAAAATCTGATTCCGATTCCCAAGGAGCAGAATATTCTAATTACATGCGTCTAGAAATCCGTATCTTGCACCGGGCCTTGAGTGGACAATCACAAGGCTGAGGGGTAAAATGGAAAGGAAGGATGGGCAGATCAAAGAGAAGACTTGGCCTGAAGATGTTATTATTCTGTCATGGAGGAAAGACGGATCTCGAGATGGACAGCAGCATGTCAAAGTTACTTTCATATGCCCGGATAGGAAAGGAAAGAGCAAGGGGTTTCGACCAACCAAGAAGCCCCCCAACTCCTTCTACAGGAGGGTAAAAAAATAATGTAATAATTCTGATGTGTAAATATGCTAATTAGCTTGGAAATGTCAGATTTGCATACATATCCAGTGACCCCCGTTGCAATCCCCTCCCAGCGAACGCTGGCATCTCCTCTGACAGCTCGGCCATTGTCCAGGCACCCTGTTTTGCATACCGGAGTGGCCCGCCATCACCGCGGGTTACCCTCTTCGCCCCTCGCTGCCTGTCACCAGGGAGAGTGAGGCTGATGCGGAGTGACAGCGCAGACAGCAGACTGACTGAGCGACGGCCGACGCGGAGGAGAGGAGGGCAGAGGCGCAAGCCGGGAACGGGAGCTGAGAAGCATTTGCTCTGGGCTTAGCTAAACTAAATTTAAGAAAAAGTAAATCATGCAAATGTGACTTCTAATTTAATCAGTTAGTCAGTTTGCCCCCCCCAACCCCCATTTTCATTGCTAGCTATTTGACTGTCCCAGAAGTTTTTGTGCTTAATATCTGTCAACCTAAAATGTTTGGCAAAAATCAAGCAACGTCACAGATTTTTAAGTGGGGGGGAAAAAAAAAAAAAAAACTTTAAAACTTTACTGACAAATTAAAAAAGGCGAGAATGTTTATCTTACTTCTTTGGATCAAATCCGTAATAATGTAGGTTCATTATTTGACCCGAATCACAACAGGAATGAATTTCTGCAGATTTGGTCCCACAGCTCATTTAATACTTAAATTATTACAATTATTATTGATTTCGACCCCTGTGTTGTATTTATTTGCATCTGCGTGGATTTCTCCGTTGTTATCATTAATTGCTGTGACCTAGTGTTGCTTCTTTATCTTGCTAAATAAAAATAATTGTAATAATATTGTAAAAATATCTACAGGACCCTAAAAATAATAATAAAGACCCTGTTCTCCCATCCTGCTGATGCTACCATACAGCACACTGCACGTACGGGAATTATAGAAATGCGTCCCCATCTTAAAATAGAAATGGTTTTACTCGTATGTGAAGAAAAAAAAAAAACAGAGATGCGAGGAGCTAAACGTGCGGGCTGAGTCGAGTGGATCAGGTCTCGAGCGAGGAACTCGGCCAGTAATTGTTTAAATAATCACTTACATGCTTTGGACCCCATATCGCATGATAAAAAGTTAATTTAGGTCACATTGTGCCCAGAAGCAGTGAATTTTAATTGTTGAATGGTATTAATAATCTTGAACATGAAGCAGAAAAAAACGAAAGCTCGCAATAGACGTAGTTGTTTGTTTGCCCTGCACATTTACAGTACATATGTAAACCAATACTGCGCCGCTCACCCGCCCGGGGACTCTTAAATTCGACATTTTTACAAATCCGACCTGATCATGCTGCCCTAAAGTGCCTGATAAATTATGATGAAATATAATTATAAATACAATCTGACTGCATTTAAATGATTTAACTGTATGTAAATGAACTTATGTCACAGTTATTATTTATACATTTTAATATATAATATACTACAAGCTCTTCATAAACCTGGACAGCTTTGTAACTGTTCTCAGATTTTTTTGCTACTTGGGAATTAACGTATGTTTTTTTATGACAAAGTTTCTCGTAACTGCCTGGCACGTTGTGGAAACCACACATTTTAAACAGACTCTAGAAAATACATTTTAAAATAATTGCCAAGTTTATGGCTTTTATTTTGATATAAATCTTCAAGACCGCTTTAATAAGTATAATATGGTGCTACAGGTAAAAGCAGAATTGAGTCACTTGCTTCCATTTAAATATTTACTTTTAGGAAATTTGGATTTAATATGGCCAGTCAGAGCAAAGGCCTCCATTGATGCAATAAGAGAAGAAATGTACTCATTAGTTTTGTGATTTACAGACAGTGTTTAGCTCCAGAAACTGTGTTAAGTAGCTGCTTAATTTTATCAAATGGATGTTATTTGTGGTAATAATTTTTAAAAAATGTATAAAGAGGCTGCAAAGAATAGCAGCAAGTAGACGCTCCACCGTCACAGACCAGGTGGTACCTCAATCTCCAGGTCACATCAACCAGGCCTTCCCACAACCCTCACAGCCCAGGTGGCACTTCCATAATTTGCCCATTACATAAAACATTTAAAAAATAATTATGAACCAGTGATATCAATATAATATGCTCCCCATGCAAATAACACAGCAGACAACAAAAGGAAACCAGTTCATATTTACTGTGGTTGAGAAAAGTAAAGACCTTATGTTAGTCTCAGAAATTGTGTTGTTCATGAAAAACTAGCATCTAAATGGTTGTCAGGTCTGGCTAGCTCTCTTGAGACCTGGTGGGCTTGCCTGAGACCTGGTTAGTTCACTTGAGATCTGGTGGGCTTACCCACTACATGACTGACTGACTGACTAGCTTGCTGCTTGGCTAGCTCACCTAAATCCTGGTTAGCTTACCCAAGACCTGGCTAGTTCACCTGAGACCCAGTTAGCTCACCTGAGACCTGGTGGGCTCACCTGAGGCCTGACTAACTTGCTTCAATCCTGGCTAGCTCACCTGATGCCTGGCTAGGTCACCTAAATCCTGGTTAGTCCACCTGAGGCCTGGTGGGCTCACCCGAGGCCTGGCTAGCTCGAGCTGAGAGTGCTAACACCTCTATCACACTGCACATGACCTCTAACTGGGGGGTCAACAAAAATACAGAAGCTGATATCTGTGAGATTCATTTTAAATACTTATCACCTTAATTTACTGATTCTGTTTCAAAATGTTCCTGTTCGCATGGACCGATGCATGCTGCGCGCGCACGTACACACACACACACACATAGTGCAGCACTGTCCTTTCTGGCACTGGCCATTAAAGTGAGCTGTGAGCTCTGGGAGAAGCTGAGGGCTCAAGCTGCAGCTGAAGCTCACGATGAGGAGCCAGAATGTTGGCTGCAGCTGAAGACCTGGCTGCAAGCTGGGGAATGGAAACCAACTCCCGCTTCTCAAATACAGGCTCTGAGCCCTATGCCAGGAGACCATCCCAGCCAGGCTGGCCACGCTCACTGAGAAAAGCATTTTGTTTGTGGTCTCACCTTGTGGCTGAAAAAACACAGCGAGTTGTGATGGGTTGTGAGGGGTGGCGAAGCATGCGGTCTGCCCAGAGTCTAGGAGCTCAGCAGCATCCTTATCATCATCATCTCTCTTGGAGCACATGGCATTCTGGAGAAACAATAGCCACCACAACTATGAAGCCAAAGATGCTCTCATTTTTAAATGTTTACTAAAGCATTTATGATGCTTGAGATGTACATGTAGGCTGACATTATTACATCGGTACTATCAGTTTGCATAATTCCATTTAAATGACACATTCAAGGCGGACTACTAAGATTTATTAAAGAAATGCATGTATTTTTATGGCACTGTTTAAATGCATCTGTATGTCAGTGTATGAGAGTTTATGAAGTAAGTGACCCCAAGGTTTCTTCCTGCAACTATTAATGAAATCTCAAGACTGCGTAATTACTTTAATTTTGGGCATCAATAATGTACAAGGCATTAGAGAGGGAAGGGAATTGTGCAGGGCTGGGCTGGAATAATAGTGGGAGATTTTAATTTTAGAAACTTAAATTGGTGGCCCTCAGATCCCACCTATCACCAGGGAACACAGTAGCCTTTTAGCTCGGCTAGAAGCATATTTGTATCCCGGGTCAGTAAATAAGAGTCGGCAACACAAGCAGGACATCACCTGGGTTCACAGATTGGAGCAGCGATTGTAGCCGAGCAAAATGCTCACAGATGACGGAATGGAATTCCATTTTCTCACATACCATTGTGGTATAGATTTGGAAGTTTGCTGCTACTTGGAAGATAAGTGCTAAGCAAGAACGATGAAGGCAACAGAACTGCAGCACCCGGGTCAAAGTGTGAGTAGTGGGCTCTGTCAGCCAGGTGGTGGGAGTTTGGACAGAATCAAAAGAACTTCAGCAGCCTTCCTGCCTCTTCTCCATAACATCTTTGGGAATCCTATTTATGGCAGTTACACAGAGAACTCAACTTAGGTGACTGGGATAACATTTTGTCTTTATACACCTACATTGTGGGTAAGCCGACCAGGGAATGATTACAATTTAGGGTAACTGTATAAGGTGTTTCTCATGGCCCTCACTATGCAGCACATAAAATGGTCATCGTATTTTAGGTCTTATTAGATTGTTTACCTCTGTCTCTCCCTCTCTCTTGCTCTGATTCTGCCTCTCTTTCTCTCTATGTCTGTCCAGACGCTCCACCGTTCGTTCCCAGTGGAGCAGATTGCCGGGCTCCCTATCCCTGCCACACATCAGTACTCAGCCTGCTGCCAGCTCCCTGAAGGATGGACCAACACCTGCTGTTGGCAGGCAGATCCTCCCCCTCCTCTAACTCCTATCCACTGTCTCTGTAAGCTGTACAGCTCCAGGGTGAGGCACAAAGAAAGGGGGAGAGTGGCGGGGTAAGAGGGGGGCATCAGAGACCCTCGGCTCCCAACCCCCTGCTCGGTCTTTCGGTTGAACTGGCTCAAGGTTCTTCCTCTTCATTGCCTGAAGCCCCCAGTGTTCTGTCCATATGGTTGTTGCTCTTCTTTTTGGCCATGGTGGAATTACAGGCTGGCTGACCTGACCTGTATGAATTTGGAAAGAAGAGGGCAAACCAACCAGAAACAATCTGAAAGAATGAATATGGCATGTGGTGAAAAGTCAGCCATGTGCAACATTCAATGAGCCCACTCCCTGATTGACTAATGGGTCATATTATATGTAATATTGCAGCCATTAAGTGGGCTTAACAGTTAAGTCTGAGGTAGCTCCCTTTCAGGTGAGGTGCAGTCAAAGGATAATCGAGCATCTACCGGGACAACCTTAAGACATGAAGACGAGTACAGAATGGGAAAGTAAAATGTCTGTTTTAATGACAGAGCTCATCTCCCTCCTCAGGCTGTTAGGAGAAATGAATCCTTGCCTTCAGTGTGATTATTATTATATTTTAAATAATTAACAATCATATTGCTTTTTCGGATTACATTCCAGTAAGTGAGCTATTCTGCTGCCAGTATTATCTATAAAAAACACTCTCCTTGCATGTCCAAGATTTAAATTGGATCATGGCTCAGGCTATGTTCTGGGCGGTTTCAGTAACTGAGCCAATGTCCAATGATGATATCCTAATCAAAGGAAACCCTTTGGATCCAGTAGCAAGAGCAGCGTGGAATCCAAGTCCAAGTCTGTAGGGACAAATGTCTGTGTCCACAGCTGTGAGCTTAGTGCCCTCTGCCATATGAGATATGAGCTTCAGAAGAAGATAGCCAGCCAACTGAACAACACATTTTCCCAGGTCCAGGGATGTGGGAGTGTAAATGGAAATATGTTGCTGCGTGTTCATTATCGCTGCTGCATCTGGTCTGTTCAAAATGCCATTAATGACTCTGATGATTCGGGCTTTCCAGCTGTTCGGCCTCACCGGAGTTTACTGTCGACCTCAGTGTCATCTTTGCAATGCCGTGTCTGCGAAGCTCACGTGCGAGCGGGTGTGAGCAATCATCAACCCGGCCAACTACTGGAAGCATAGGCTGCGCTTCCCCGCTCAGAGTCAAGTAGGGCGATTGTGGATTCCACGCAGGATTTGGAGCCTTTACATCTCAAAGAAAACTTTTGCCCGTTTTATTAAGTCCATCTGAATCCTTGAAGTGTCTTGAAACAGCGGTTTGTAAACTATATCGACTGGCAGGTGCAGGTTTGTGACAGCTGCTTCGGGGAGCCGCTGGTTAGATATTATGAGGATTAAAATTACATTTGCCTCCCTTTGTTGTCTTAACATCTTAGCTCATGCACCTCTCGTTCACTTACAAGGGGGTTCTCAAATTTTTCTGAAGAGCCAGAATGCGCAGTTGTTCCCGGTCTTTGTTGTGACCGCAAGCAGTAAAAAAAAAAAAAAAAAAAAAAAAGTCTTAAGTAATTAAATGAGAGAGGCACTGCTTCCAACCTCAGTATGACCACATGCTGTGTCTGCGTTCTTATTTTCCCCATCATATACAGTTCCTATGACGCGAACCTGTGTGCCGAATGCATCAGTTTCATTAGTGCTACCGCAATACTACGTAAGCCTTAGTAAGGCTGAGTTAGCGCAAGAACATCGCACCATTTAATATGCAAGTTTTTTTTCAGTAGGAGACTAAATACGGCTTCTGTTCATACAATTTTTCAATTCAATTTGGGAACATTTGCTTCGTAAATAAATTGTAAAGCATTTAAATGGGTTTGATTCCCAAATGGATTCCAAAATATAGAATTTTTGTCATAAATTTTCATGAATTTACAAATATAAAAACTGGCGCTTTTAAGTAATTAAAAAGGGTAAAAAAAGAAAAATATTTCACAGTTGTGACCCTTTGTTAAATCATGGCTGTGTTCCTTTTCTGTTTCCAAAATGTATTGTATCCATTGTATCCAAAATGGCAAGAACCTTCACTCACCTGTGCCCCACTAGAGCAGTAGTCCAGGAGGTTCCAGGTCAAAGACCCGAAGGCTTTGTCTGGCTGAATCCCGTGACTGTTTTGTCCACATGCTCTGGTCAGGAATTAGGGAAGCCTCAGAATATGGAGCCTGGCCTAATAAGGACAATTTGGGCTACTGGGTCTGATGTAGGTGCCCCACTGCCACCCTGGAGAAAACCAAGGCGAACAAGTAGGGGAGGAGCTTCCGAAGAAGCCTTAATAACATCAAAGACATCGCTTTGTCAAATGCTAGCCTTACCCAGATTCCCGGCAGTCCCAATTCAACCCACCGCGCACTTTAACCCACCGAAGATGTTGAAACAGATACAGATCATCGTTCCTTGAAGATTTGGCGTCACACATCAGTGGCACGTCGCACCTTTGCTCACATACACGCAATGTGTGCATCAGCCATGGTTAATACAGCCACTATGCAGCTAGGCCCGGACTGTAACTCTACTAGGCCTGCGGATGTGAATATAAGGCTGCGATGATAGAAGCAGAGGGACAGGCAACCAGATAGTTAAAGTCTCCTCGGAGCTAATAGAGTTAACCATGCTCACTTGACAGCCCTCATTAATTATCCCGTTTAAACACTTATTGCTCAGCATCTGTCTGCTGCCTGCATCCACCCAGAAACAGAAGGAACAAGACAGAGAAAAGGAACCCTTTGAAAGGAAACACACCGAGTTCACAAGTGTGATTTCTTTTTGCTGCAGAATTTAAAAAGCACACATATGTCTTTTGTCAACTTTGCACCGTTTTGGCCGTTTAGTCGTTCGTGTGGATCTCGCGGTGTCGTTGGTGAAGTCACCGGGACACGAAGATGGCTGCTTAGAGAGGACAAGGCTTCGGCTAATAAGAGTCATTGAAATCAATATCTAACAATCACTGTTGGCCCAGGAGCAGAAACAGCCCCGTTGTTTACTACAAGGATTTAGCACAGTTGACACCGCAAGAAAGGCTGTTATGTAACCTTTTCTTTTTAAGGACTGGTGGATGGACCTTCTGAGACCTGAGATGTTCTCTATGGTAGGGATGGGTGCTTTCAGATTTTCGGCATCCTCCTCAACCATTCGTTTAAGTTTAACTGAGGGTTCCCGGACATTCCTCTTTGTATGGTGTGTGCTACTGTACCTGATGGACAGCTCACCTGGGTACTCGCTTGCATTCTCCAGGGCAGTAGCAGGCAAGGGCGGTTGGCGCTGGAGTCTAGCAACTCAGAAGAACCTTACATGGCTTTGTTCCAAAACCCGTTCAAATTCACGTGATTTCCTTAAAAGGATACGCCAAAGTCAGGCTTTTAAATTGTAACAGTCAGCGGATGTATACAGGATTTACTATACACAGCTCTATATATTATCCATACAAGCCCAAAAGTGTGCAGGCATGCACTGTGTCCAACACAAAGGATAAGGAAAATTGCATGTTATTTATTAGTGTGACAAACCAAATTCAAAACTGTCAGGCTATCAAAAGAGCTCCAGATATTAAGCATTTGTCCAACTTATGAGCACATAGTATGAGTTTGTGACCTGTACGTCATGGATCCTCAGCACTACTGTCACACCCATTGTTAAAAAAAGGCATTGTATTTACCCTGAATTGTAAATATACCCCAGTGCCTAAATGAGACAAATAATCTTTAGCTCAGGTAATATTTAAAGTATACTGTATATTTGTTTAAAATGTGTCACAGCTCCTGGTAGGAATACCCCATTATTTACCAGAAACTCTCTTTTGGAGGTAACGGATGTAACCATGCACACCTGGGCCTAATAATTCCATTATGTAATCTGGCTGATAAGCAGCTTCTAGAACTTTAGAAGAGCGAGACTTGCCAGTCAGCTTATGGACTCTCCCATTGTGCTATAGACTTTTGCTGCATCCTGATCCTTTTCTCCTGGTTTCCTGGGGTTCCTTTCCTTGTGTGTTCCTATTCTAGTGTGTCCATCCCTATACGTATCCTGCGTCACCACCGCATTCAACCTGCTCTGCCTTTATGTCTCCCTGCTGTCAGAGTCACGCTGCCCCAAATGTGTGCTCCTTGTGGATGTATAGTCCACTGCTCTTAGTCATTAGCTGTAAATACACAGCACTTGAGTTCACCTTGTTTTCTTAGTTAAAAAAATATTTTGAATATTTTAAAATAATATTTCTTTCTGAACACATGAAGCTTAATGCTTAATTCAAGTAGAAATTCTTTGTGGTAGTCCAGGGAACATGTCAGAAAATTTTTCAAAATCATTTCTTCTAAATATTTTGTTTTTCAAGACTACCTGGTGCCAATGCACTGCCTCCTGTAGCAGGGCAGGCCTGTCTCACTTCTCCTTTTCCTCTTCTCTTTGAGCCCAGAAACCTTGTTTGTTTGGCTTTTGCAGGTGATGTGTAAAAGACCCCATACTGCCAGGCTTTAATGAAAGCCAGGAGCAATTTTGTCCTTCATTTTCTCCTTTGGTCTCTCATAGTCCTCCCTCTGTCTCCTCCTCCTTGTCATTTTTTGTATAGTTCAGGACTGGATTTAGACTGATGGCCTTGATAGTGAAGACAGTTTTATCTTCAATTTGCTTTAGTAATTATGCTTCCCTAAGGCAAGCATAACTTTGACATGAGTGGTAAATCGAAGTAATTTATGCACCTGTTATAAACTCGCCGGGTTGACTAGCGTCAAGCCAACCTCACGGTGACGTTCCGTTCAAAATTTCCCATCAGTAGTTGTACGCTGATGCTTTGCTTCGATGCTCAGTAGGCAGATTTGTTTGCATCGCCTTATTTCTACCAGCACCTGGTCGCAATTGTTTCGTTGCCACATCTTCCCTGATGATCACTGTTTCAGTGTCAGAACTAATCCGGGTCTGTGGCATCACAGGTTAATATTTTAACAGGGTGAACCAAAGCCTGGCTGAGAAATGGGAATCAAGAGGATCGCATTTCAGGGCTTGGGCCAGTAAAGGCTCTCATTAGGCTCTGGCCTCATCTCAATGTGCTGGCCCGTTGCAGCAGCCACCACTGGGTCATGAGACTCCGGGGCCTCCAGGGAAACAGCCAGGATTTCAAGCAGTCTTCCGGCTGCCTGATGGAGCCAAGCTATGTTTCAGACCACTGACCCTATATGTATACCTTGCAGCAAAGGATTTTGGTTTCATTTCCCTGCACATCTCTGCTGTTCCCTTCTTTGTGGTTGTTTTAAAACACTTTATGGATTTTAAACCAAATTTATTATAAACTGCGGAATTGGATGTCCTGTGGGTGTTGGACCTCGATCTGTTTGTTGTACCATCATGATATCACACCGTGCAGCAGATCCTTAATTCCATCTCGGGGGAGATGGCTACACCAGGCCGGTGTGGCTGCCAGACTGCCCCGCTTGTCTGTTAATCTCGGCTCAGTGAAAGCGGAGTGCGGAGACGGGATGCCAAGCACAAAATGTAGTACAGATGGCATCACTTCGAGGGGACCTTTTTATTTCTTTTCTGGCGTGTCCTCATCTCCGCTTGTATATTTTTGAAGGAGGGCAAACAAACACTGATACAATTAATCAAATGCCCGTTCACGGTCATCTCTTTCCCTTAAGATCTCAGTGACGTCTTCAAGACACACAAGCTTTCCTCCAGGGATCCTTGAAAAATATCGGTCGTTGCCATAGGTGGATGTTACCTCAGACAGGTCCACAGCAATAGCAGAACCCATACAAAGAAATCGTTGCAGCCTCCATATATGTCTTGGTTTGGAGTTGGAACTCTGAGAGGGACATCTGCTGGGTTTCGATGAACATATGTTTCAGCAGAGGACTGCCTCCAAAACCGGGAAAAAAAAAAATCTGTTATGTTTCTCCAATGAAAAAAGCACAAAAAGATTTTTTTGTTGGTGATGTTTTATATTTTGATTTGAGCAACAACCCTTTCCAAAAAACAGGATTTCAGAGTAATGGAGTCATAGGGGAGGAAGCTCTGAGGTTTTGGGGGGGGTTGGCTGTAAATTCCCATCCCAGAGCGGTCCGCTGTCACTTTGAGTGGATCCTGCCAGCATGCACCAAGTGTGCGGAGGGTGCTCATCCAGTTTTGTTTGAAGGTTTTCTGTTTGTTTCGTGTTCAATTATGCAACACAGTCTACTGGAAATAAATAGCCTGCGACTTTTGCTCCCAACTCATTACCACGAAAAAGAGACAATTCATGCAAATTATAGTGCACGGCGTATCGGTTCATAAACATTAAAATAATACATTTGACGTCTGTGATCAGGTACTTTCGCTACGCTTTTGTCGCTGCACCATGAACGTGGATGACCCTTTTGCATGAATGAGGTTTAAAAAAGCTCTCGCTGATACTGTTTAATGGCGATAACCATCCACTGGTCTGTGCTTAATCCAATTTGTGAGAACTCCACTGCAACAACTGCGTCCACTCAACTGCAGGCCAGGCATGGACACGAGCCCAGGAGACACCGTCCTCTGACACTCAACGCTCAAGTTTACAACTATGTTGATCCCATTTCCAACATTTAAAGGTGAACAAAGCTACCTTACTTTGAGCAATAATGCTTATTAAACAAGACGTGTCGGACATGAAGACTATGAACTTGATGGGAGAAAGTACGATTTACTATCGATAACGCTGGGGATGTGGGTTCTCCTGGAACAGCTCCGTAAAATCTGCCCTGTTGACCATGATGATGACGACGATAAGGCGTCGCGCACCACATTACAGTTACAGTGCAACGTTGTTCGGCTGTCGAACCACAAAACCCACGCAAAAGCTTTTAGGCAGTGGAAGTGATTCATAGTGGCAGAAGGCATGGGAGCACTGAGCCTGACTGTAGACTGATCAAATTAATTATGCTAAGCATCAGTAAAGAGATCGGGCTGAGGCCACATTGTTCCCTTCAATAGATGCTGGGGGTGAGCCAGGGGTGTTGCCGCGGTGTCGGGCGGCCCCACTGTATTTATCGCTCGACATCACCTCACCTGGGCCTTACTAGCAGTGAACAGATCACAGCGTACCCCCCGCTGGTAATAAGGGATAAAAATCTACCCATCGTGTATTTAGCTAGAAGATGTCATACCATCCCTTTCAGATTCACTACCAAAGTTATAGCCAAAAAGTAAATCATAAAAATAAAATTCTGAATGTGCTTTTTGTCCGGTTTAGGTTTTAGCATAGAGTTTAGCCACACTAAATAAGGATGCTCTTTGCCCTCTAATGATGCCGTGCTTGCAGTGTTGGGAAGGGGTGGACGCAAAGCAGACTTACTTACTGGTTCTGGTGAAGCGAATAACAACCCATTTGGATTTAGTTTATGAGGCAAGCTCACCTTCAGTTCTCCTACTGTCCTTTTTGTCCCCGTCCGATTGCCTCCAACATCTCCCGTTCTTGTTTTCTCTCTCACACGCGCTCATTTTTCTTTCGCCGCTTTGTCTCCTTGGCAAGGCCCGCGGCCAAGACCGTGTCACGTTATTCACCTGTAGTGGCGATTTTGAAATTAATGTCTTCATTCATCATCTTATTTGAGGCTAATTCTGGACTCTGTTTTTGAAGGGGAATTATACAATAGGATTGATGGTTGCTGAAAAACATCTTTTAGACAAGCGTAAACCTTTCAAGCGAACTATTCGAGTCTGTTTTTCAAGTTTTAAGTTCAGGAAAATTTTTGAAGCTGCATGCAGTTGCTTCATGTTGCAGGACTGTAAAACGTCAGCATTTACTACAATTTATACCGGCAAAAAATAATTGAGTTCCTGTTTCTCAACTGCTGAACTTAAGAGTTTAGACTGAATCAGTGCTTTTTGTGTGTACTTTTTCATACGGTCACACACTGAAAGATGGGTTAATTTGAACTGTTTAATGTCTTCCATTCATTTAAATCAGCAGATCAAAGGCCTCAAGACCAGGGGGCCATGTGAGCTGTCCCTGAGAGAGATTTTACTGAGGCATAATGTACAAATGGCATCTTTCAGGTAACTGACCCCAGGGAAAGTGGGTATTTCTGAAGTTCAGTTTCAGTTGCTAATCTGCAGTCACAACAATGGTAGCTTTATGCGTGGAAGAAATACAAGATCCTCCTCTCACATGAAACCATATATTCAAATATTGCTGACCTTGCCCATTAAAGGGGACGCTTAGTGGCCTAATTATTTCTGTTACAAGCCATCTCATTTCCTACCCATCTTAGCTCTTTTCATTTCTCTTTAAATGGCAATTCTTTTCTTAAATAAAGAATTCTTAAAAATGCTTTTTAAACAGCCAGTCACTATATCTTTAAAGAAAGAAAAACCGCTACCAGGGCACTATTTTGTCTTTTTGTCTTTACATTTACTTTTAAGCTTATATTTCTCCATTTTTTGGAAACACTTAATTCTGTAGTCCATTTGCTACAAAAGAAATAGAAATTGTGGGGGTGTGTGTGTGCATGAGTGTATGCACATATATTGTACAGTTTATTATTTGAAGGAAAAAACTTCATGTAAATCACAAAATGTATCATAGTTTGATACTTCCTATGGTATAATATAAGCTTAAATATGATTTTAAAATGTCAGTTTAATTCTGCAGAAACCACAGGACATACAGGTCCCAATAGAACAGAGCCATGCTGATGTATTTAGTAGTCAATTTTTGTTAGAAACATGGGTTATGTGGACCATACAAATTGAAACCGTAGACTTATTAGTGAACACATACACAAACCTTTCGTATGTTATACTTTCTCACAAAGAAACTTCTCCCGTAATAAGGTTTTACTACAATTTTTATGATATTGTATGTATGCACTGAAGACCAAGTTAATGTTTAGTGCTAGTGTCTAAAGCATTTAGCAAAATGTTTGGCAGAATTTTATTTTTTATTGTCTTTCTCTTCTGCAGAATGTAAATGACCAAGGGTAGCATACTTTACTGCAAATGTCTATCTTCTCTATGGAGAGGAAACATCTAAAATAATACGTATATTTAAAATTATGTTCGAATATAAGAACTAGTGATGCCATGGTCATTCTGACTTACGTAGTTCCTAATATTTATGAAATTTGTTTATTGTCTAAAATCAAGACACTTTTTAATCCTGAAATATGCTATTATATTGCATATAACTATAGCAGTAATTGCCAGTAGCAAGGAATGCTGGTTAACTGAAGTACTATAATAAATCTACATTTGGACAGGAGCGGTTTCGCTAACAGGCCTCCTTTTGTAGGTATTTTTAAAGCCTGCCTGGCATACATGTTACTTGTTATTAACACTGTATAGAAATAATAAGCAGTGTTTAAATCACACTGGCACACTGCTGTTTCTTGGGTGTAATCCTGCTAAAACCTCGTCGTATGAAAAGGAAGTCGGCAGGCTGCCGTTCGGCACTGTTGGCTTGGCCTTTCCGCGCCTTCGCCGAGCCAACATGAGCCGCGCCTTACTGGTTGCCAGGAAGCCCCTCGCGCCTTCGGGCAAAGTCATAATCGGAAGGCCTCCGCAAGACCGCGTTGCATACAGCGGTACAAAATCAGCATTGGAAAGAATCAGAGCTGTTATTCACACTACGCTCTGCTTCCTGCGCTACACACCCCTAAATCAAAATTAAATGTACGTCGCTTATTGAACTGTTTATTCCTGAATGCCTTTTGAATTTGTATTTTACTTTATATTCTGATCATTTGTTATGTTTTTATTCTTAGACCGAAATGGCTCAGACAAAAGGAATATGGTCCGTACAACACCGCTCTTCATCAAATATCTTCAAATATTGCACTGAAAAACGTGTTGCTTATTGAGAAGGTATGACCCTCTCATATGACGGAACCTAAACTGACTTTTTTAACTTACAGTAGAGTTTATACTTGGTTGTGTTTGAGGCCATAGCTGTATTTTACAGTAAAGTACTCTGTGTCAGAGCTGATGGGACAAGAATGAGGTGATGTTGGCAACTGGTTAGTTTCAAGATGGGTGAAGGTCAGGGGAGCGGATTTGGGGGCTGCTGCTGGCTGATGTGGGACGCTGGGGTGACAGCCTTGGCCGCCACTCATCGTCACTCTCCCTGATTCGGGGTGATGTGCCAAGACGGACATCACCAGGGTAGCCGAGTCTCGGAGCAGCAGCATCGCACAGCATGCTACGTTGTGTTGTTGTAAATGGCAGAGGGGCGCCATGTCTTGTTTCAGGGAAGATGTCGGGTTTTGGCACTTGGCACGGCTGACTGTGGGTTGGCCGCCTTTCCTACAAGTGTCTCCAGGGTCCCATGAATATAACGTGACTCCTTTTCACCACAAGAAGTGAACCATGTAAAAATATTCTGTCTTCAAACAGCACGGAATGTTTTTTCATTTCCAGCGATTTTGTTATCTTCAGGAATACTGTAGCTACAGCAAAACACTTTAACTGTACTACCTCCAAGGGAACGTTACATTGGCACAAAAAAAGCACCGCGTTTCTTCGGATTACAAAATATTATCAAATGTAATAAAAAAAAATGAATGGTTAAATGATCTTTAGGTTCGTGCGATTAAGAAAGATTTGGGAAGGTTGATAATTTCATCTTTTTCATGCAATATAAAATGCAAAACAGTGACTAGGTCAGCTGTGTACTTCTTGTCTTATATAATCTTGAGGTCACATGCAAGTGCAACTTCTGCTCATGGAGAAACAAATGAGTGCTGAGATTTACATCAAATGCTTTGCTGGTGCTAGAACGCATAAGAAAGAAAAGCAGAGATGGAACAATCCAGTTTGAAAACAGGAGAGCCGCCGAGCGCACATCTTGGCTCCATCGACAGTGGGGAGGCAGATGGTCCTTATGGGTAGGATTCACCCCTCCTTCTTGTTACCCTCTTTCTATTCTACCCCCATCTCTGCCAGCCCTCTGGTCTCCATGGCTGGTTGCTGCTGGCAGTTTATAGATTCTGTTTGGTAGGACAGCCATACACACACCTGCACACATGCACTCCCACACACAGAGTGACAAAAAAATGAAAATACAGTTAATATATTTTTGGACCAGGTGGCTGCAATATAATGTGACATTTTTGACACTGTATACCGGATACACTGTAAGAATATATTAACCTTTACCATTTCTCACCTTCCTAATTTTCTGAGAAGTCTCTCCTTGAAATGTAGCTTCTGTTAATGCACGCAGTTTCTTCATTTTTATAGTTTAAGCCACTAGAAATGCTGACTTGATGGCCACTATATTAGGTACACTTGTTTATAAGTACAGACAGGAAGTCATGAGGCTGCTACTCATCCAGACAGGGTTGAGAGGTTCATTTACTGTTGGACTAAGTTTTAAAGAAGGCAAAATTTGTGGTGTAAGCAGTTTTTTTGAACATTTTGTGGTTGTTGGCTGTTGGTGTTTCTCGACTGTTAGCAAAGAATAACAAGATAAAGTTGCAGTGGACAAATCATCACAACTGTATAATTCAAGATTGTGAATATATCCTTTGGCATAATGAATTTCAGTTTCTTCAGAATTTGCTGCTAGCAGCCTGAATCCATGGATCCATCTTACTTTGTGTCAAAGGGACAGGCTGGTGATAACGGTACAGTGGTGTGGGGAATGTTGTCTTGGGACAAACCAGGTCCCTTAATGGCAAATAAACATCATCTGAAGGCCACAGGCCTGCAATGGACTGGAACTCCATTTCATCGCCTATGATTCTAGGCTTGAGTCCAACCACCACAACCCTGACCAGGGATAAACATTTTACAATAATGGATGAATGGATGGATGGACGAATGTCTATAGAGCACTTAAGCATTGTTGCTGACCTCGTGCATTCCTTTATGGGTACAGTCCACCTGTTTTCTAATTCAAGTTTCCAGCAGGACAAAGTTCTAAATCACAAAGCATTCATCACCCCAATGTGGTTCAAAGAGCATCCAAGTGAGTTCACTTTCTCTTCAATGACTCTGCGTAGTCTTAACATTTCAGCTCAGTCTAGCAACTATGGGATAAGATAGAATGGGAGGTTTGCAGCACGAATGCATGGATAAAAAATCTGTAAGAAATGAGCTACGTTAGAGAGTCAGCAGGGATCAAAATCCATAAAAAAATGTTTCCAGCCCCTTGTGGGAGTCATGTTTCAAAGAATTTAGGGGGTTCTGCAGGCAAAAAATGAGAGCTACCTGGCACTAGGTTGCCTAATGAAGTGTACAGTTAGTGAATATTTTTTGAAAAAGGTATATAATATATAAAATATAGTATAATCAATCCCTAATAATATTCTTTTATAAGGAATTACATTTAAAGAAAGTTGCTAGATGCCTTCAACCCACAATGTCTGTTTCCAGCTCTTAAATACGGTGGGGGATGTTTTGTGGTGTGGAGTCATGGGGTCCAATGATTCTTCTGCATGGCTGTACGAATGGCCAAGGAATGCGAGACATTTTTTTAAAGATCCAGGTGCACCTTATGGTGCAAACACTGTTCCATCATGGTGGTCCCATATTCCAGAATGATCATGGCGCCAGACACATTGGATAGAGTCAAACACCTTCCATGGCCTCCACAGTCACTAGATCAAGTGCAGAGTGCAAAGTACAATTCCACCTCCTTCATCCCTCAAAGAACTAGAGGCTTTTCTTCCAAAAAGGCCTTAAACTGTTCTCAAGGCAAAGGGTGGCCCTATTCCTTATTAGGTCCTGATATTAAAATGGTGTTAGATGTTTCTGTTATTTGGTCCACCTCCTGTATATACACAAACCTATACTCTATTTACATCACTGCATCATTTTTCCCCTCTGCAGTCTAACAGCCTGGAACATGAAAGCATCTGTCAACAATCAGAGAGGAAAAATGCATGAAAACAAAACGCTCTTGTTTGGGATACGGCTTCCTGGGTTTTGTCAAACGCGTCTCCTCATGCTTCTTATGTTCCGCAAGTGCTGTTGCGCTCGATTTCCAGGAGCATACAAGGGCACCTTGACCAGTTCAAAAACGTCCGAAATGTGTGGAGGCACTCCGGTCTCACGACATGGAACCTTTTTAAAAGTTTTGCGTTAAGGGACTGATTCCCGTCAAGCGCTGGGTCTCTGCAATAACGTGGGACGTCCATTTAGACGTGAGCAAAACCTGCACCTGCATTGTTCATTTCTTGGCTCTGACCGCATGCGCTGAGTCCAACAGCGTCCCTCGGGCCATGTGGGGTCTCTGCAAATAGGGACAGCAGGTAAAGTTTTGACTGAACGCAGCAATGTGCCTTGTAGGTTTCCGGCTCGGTTGCCCATAACGGCCTTTATGAAACACCCTTCGCCTGGACTTGCTCAAAAAAACCATCCATTTCTACAAGTAGATGAAAATCAGTCAGTCTGCACAAAGGCACTGACTAAGCAACAGAACGCTGACATCCCAGCGCAGCTCTTCACCGTGCGGAAATCCCACACCGATGAAACATTTTGCAGTTGCTCCATAGCCTGTTTATTGTTGGTAAATCCGCTGTTCACTTAACTGTGACTGCTTGCGACCCCGCCTGTCCTGTGCAGCTCAAGGGACTGCGCTTGTTCTTGGGCCTGCTGCCTGCCAAGGGGTTAGACCTGCATCTTTCTAAATGAGCAAAAGCAAAACAGATGCTGGCAATTGTTTTTTTTTTCAGCATTCAGAATTACTGTTAGCAAAGGGAAGTTAAAGCGTACATTCAGTTAACTTATTGGATTTTCATTTAAATTGGAAAAACGTGGAAGGCTATGGAAGACTTTGCCCCGTTTCCTTTTTCCGCAGGTCTGCTGGGTGTACAGGAGACTGTGATTTGTGCTGATTTACTCCTTGCTCTGCTGTTGCCTTGGTTTTGATGGTCATGGGACAGATTTAACATGCACTGAACTTTTACCTTTTCTTCCCGTTGCCTGGCGCAAGAAAAGTTTCTTGAAATTCTGCCGCAAGTCTTCTATTATGTTGCGTGATTCTGACTTTGCGTCGACATTTAATTTTGATTTTAAACCGCGCCGCTGAAATTTGTGCAAATGCTGTCAAATCGAAAAGTGGACTGACTTGTCAAAGCAGTTGTAACTGAGAAGGGAAAACAGTTCCGGTGTTTATGGCGAATTAGAAAAAAAATAACACCATAGTATTTTTAATCTGTAAATCAGGAACGGGCAATGGGAGGATTGTACCCAAATGGATGACTGTCAGCTCCCACAAAAAATAAATGACAGACTAAAGAATGGATCAAAAGGTAGGTGTACTTTATTACCTCTTTGCGTACTAGCCTCCCTTTCAAGATGTGCATGCAATAAAAGTCAAACAGTGCAACTTAAAAATAAGCTGCACAAATCACACTGGTACAACAGTGCCGTCTACTGTACAGCTGCGAAACTGCTTTATCTTCAGCTCAAAAACAGCTGAAAAAGTTTTGCCTGCTCATATGAAAAGTCCACATTTTGTTTTCAGAATTTTACACTGAAATGTGTTTGCTTAGCTTCATTAGACACAATGTTTCTGGCAGCAATGCATTTCAAAATCGAAGCGTGGCCAGTATTATTTATTTATTTTTTTTTTTGGCACAAGGAATGAAATACGTGACATCAAGTTTGTTGGACTGTTTGTGTTTTGTACATTTGAGAAACATTTACATAAATGTGCTCTGGATATGTGGGTCCGCTTGCCCTGCCAAGGATTAAGGCAGCGGAAACAGTGGAAATGCACTTTACCTTCTCCGTAGCTCGGTTAGTATTCAAAGATCACAGAAAGCATGCATGTGCAAAAATACGCAAATACGGTGTACAGAAAACACCTAATAGGGACTGCAGGAGGGTTAAAATGCTGGAGATCACTGGCAACAAAACAATGCAAAATGTTATTATTTTTTAAAAATTTGCAACTGCTGCGTATTTGCCGTAAGCTTAATTTGGTCAAGGAAGCTTTTCTGCCGAGTCCTTATTTTGCTTTTTTCCTCATAAGAGAACAAAAATAATACGTCTTGTCCAATTTTCTGTCTCTGCATTTAATTTTAATTCCTCCTAAAACGCCGGACACTCGTTGCTTCCGTACATTTATTTGCGTGCATCCATTTAATATTCTGTTGAACAGACAATTGCTCTTTGTTAAAGCTGAAGTGAATGAATCCTTCAATACTGCGATTGTTTAGTTAATAAAGAAGTTAAGTTAAAGTGTGTGTTGAGGACGTATTGGATGTTCTGTGGTGGGGCTGTCCAGAGGCCCCGTGGTCTGCAGTGACCAAGTTCAAGCAATCTTATTACATATAAATCTCAATGGCCACATGACTTCATACCTAAAGTCACTTTCCTCGCATTCGTTTCTATTGTCTGCCTGCTGTTTGTAATTTTCGTCTCAATATTTGAATTTTAGCTGCGCAGCTGCAGCTCCCTTTTAACTGTATATACTGTATACTTTATACTGTATATGAAATAGCAGAAGTGATTGGTTCTGCTGCATGAAGAACTACTGAGCAGTGAAAATTGTTTAATTTCAAATGTTATGGTTTTCACCTTGGCAAGATGCAGCGAGCCCACCAGGTAGACAGTTTCCATGTTTATGTAGTGGAATTTGTATCTACCGTATGTTTACATGGGTACTTCATAATGTTTTCTTATAGTTAACTAACAATTGCTTTTTGGCAAATCCTTGGACTTTTTTTTCTTTGCTGATTAAATGTTCTTTTTCAATTTTTGTTCAGTTCAATTCATTTTGGGTTGCTGATGTGTCAATTTTCATCCATCTTTCTGCAAATAGCTGTATCTACCTAATATGAATATCCATTGTTGTAAGAGCAATACATCAATGTTCAACCTGATTATAGTCAAATACAAATACAAATATTTTGCACAGCTTTTGTATTTTTTTCTATTTTGAAGAATACTGGCGGATTATAGTGAGTGATTCTATTAAAGGGTCAAATTTAAGGAGAAAATGTAATTAAAGTTTTTACTTCAAAACAACTGAGAGAAACAGCAGTGATTTTTTTTTAAGTGTTTGTATGCAGGAAAAAATTGAATGACGTGCACAGATTAAATGGTGGTCAGGTTGTGAAGTGCATAAGCCCACTGCATGAGGTTGAAGGGCATCTTCCTGCTCGGCCTCAGATCCTGGGGTACCTTTGCCCCCCGGTGTCCCTCCTGCTGAACCACTAACGGTATCTTTGGTCGCATCGAATTCCCCAGCTTGCGCTACAATGGAGGGACTGTTTGACGGCCGATCCTGGCCTCCTCCGCACTCCCTCGCCTCAGCTATTCCCGTGCCAAGGGAACCTGAGCCGCAGGGACCTGCCGAAAGTGCAGAGCTCCTCCTGTGTCCATAAGGCAGGGCTGAACAGGCTGATGGCGAAAGCGCGCCGATCCTCACATGAGCCGCAGCAGTCATTTTTCTGCCTTTGCGGTATTAACCTTCCCATATCAAATAACTGTGGTTTTACTTATTATTATTTTTACACCGGCCAAAATCAGTATACAAACAAAGTTTAAGTCCAAACTTACTGGCACACTTGACCTTCTGGTGCTCAGAAAAATAACAGTGATCCTTTCCTATTTTGCAAACAAATTTTAATTTTCTGCAATTATGTTAGTAATATTATTTCTCCAGATGTGAAGAGATTTAAATGTAATTACAGATCATTTTTAATCCTGGTTCTGACGCTTGTAGAATATCGGCTCACACAGCTGTTCCTTAAAACATTAGTAAAAAGCAAAGGGATTTTTGATCATTTGTTCATCCGTCATTAAATAAACTGAGGTGAGAAACATCAAACTGCTAGCCGTTGTCCACTCGGGAAATTCTTCCGAAAAGCTTCCCAGAAATTTCAATAATGTGAAAATATTTGGAGGCGCCAAAAAAACAAATAGCTAATCTGATGAAATAATAAAAGGCATAAACAAGCAACACTTTTGAGCGAGCACCCTGCAGTGTTCCCATGTTTTAAAACACACCGGGGTTATTCTGTGTGAAAGTGTTTACAGAAGGTGCACATTGGCCGGGAAAGGGGAGTGGGGGTTTGCGGGGTTGGGGGGGAGTGGTACAGGGGAGGAAGGAGGACAAAACAAAACATTGCATGATAGTCTTTAAGCAGTTCCATCTGTCCGGCAGAAATTTCAGGCTAATAGCCTGTGGCACTTCAGTCCGCTGCCCTCGCTCCCCTACCTGACTCTGTCCTATTAAATCCCTCCAGTTCCCCCCACACCCCAGAAAAAAAGCAGAAGGAAAAGCAGCAGTTGAAACTTGTGCATGGCTAAGTCAACCGGGCAGCGGTGATGATGATAGCGAAGAACAAGCCCTAATTAAAGAGAGAGAAAGAGAGAGAGAAAGAGAGAGAGAGAGAGGGATAGACAGAGAGAGAGAATGACCTCAGGCACTCAGTGATGTGGAAGAAAAAGGGTTCATCATTCTGGTGTGTTTTTTTTTTTAAAGACGGCTCACTCTCTAAGCAGATGACTGCCGCTCACCTTGCCACGGGGTCTGCGTGAGATTGGTTCATTGTCAAGGAGCTTTTTTCTTTTTTTTTTTTTTTTTTTTTTTTTTACCCATGATTCCATATGGTATGGAGCGAGCTACATGTTGCCCAACATGCCAGTGCAAATGTTTTCTCAATTAGGTGTCTTATCTCCGGTGAGCGCACCAGCATCAGATGAAGCTTGCTGACAGCGTAATGGCAGGCAAAACCTCGGAAGGTTCCATCAAATGGCAGCTCTGCTACGACATCTCGGCCAGGACGTGGTGGATGGTAAGTTGGCAGCCACCAAAGCTGTGTTTTTTTTTTTTCTTCCTCCTTCTTACCCCCTTTCTTCCAAAAAGAAACTTCCCTCCCTCTTTTGCACACACAGAAAAGGAAACAATAACACCTCTTGTTTTTTTTTAACTCCATTCTTCAACTTTTCCTTCACAATATTGCTAAGTCGTTGATGTCTTTTGTATTTTCCTGTACTGTTAATTTCTCAGACGCCTCTTTCTGTTGGTCATGCCACATTGGTCCATTTTCTTTTCCTTTTTTTTTTTTTTTTTTTTATTTTTTTTATTTTTTTTATTTTTCATACCCGTTTTCGCTTTTTATTCTTCGGATCCACTTGCTTCCAGAGTATAGGGCAAAAAAATTAACGCATTCGTGCCGCGTGACAGCATTTCCTTTGCTTGACGCTCCTCTGTAAAGGTTTGAAGAGTTGCACTTGTGTGGGAAAATTTCTTTCATTTATCCAAAACTAAAAATCGGGCTGCTGAATTTCTTTGCGCTTTTTTTCGTTGGCCGAGCAGAAGCAAAAAAAAAAAAAGAAAAAAACCCAAAAACAGATTAAGTAGTGCAGTCACACTGTTAAGCTAGCGCTCTGGAGAAGTTTGGAAATGTGAGGAGGAGAGAGGCGTCCCGTCCTGGTGTGCTTCAGTCTCCCTCTTGCAGCGAGGGCACCTTGCGCTGCGCTCCAACCCCCTCGCTGCCCAAGCCGACCGTGCGGAGCCCCATGGTCCGTCGCAGAGCCCTGCCACACGGCAGCGGCAATTAGCGCAGGACACCGGTGGGTGGGGGCGGCGGTACCGAAGTCCGGGTTCTTCCGAACAAGCTGGACTCCGCATCGGGGCAGATTAACTCGCCTGCTGTGGTCAGCGAGGCCAGACAACCTTTGACATCCCTGTCGCTCCAGCAGACAGGGGGGACGTGGCGAACGGGGAGGGAGAGGGGAGGAAAAAGTGGTCTGCCGATTGCACCCGGGGACGAGGAGGGAAAAAGGGGGCTCACAATAGTCTATTGTGGCCAGAAGATACGAATGAGCCCGACCAAGTCGGATGAAAGGGCTTTGAAACTTCTGCGCCCCTGTGTTCATTAGCGAGTGCCTTGTTAGCTTGGCACCATTATCGCTACTGTCATTATTATAGGCGGCATTAGAATAACTATTATTTTATAATGGCGCTGGCTTAAGTGGTGGCAAACGTTATTGCTTCTGGCAAGCAGTTTCCTTACCCGCTTGGATAAAAGAAGAAGTTTGTGTCGCTTGGAGACAATGGCTGCATTATTCTTGTGTAAGGAGACCGCGAAGTTTAGAATGTCCCTGTCCCTGCCGTCTCTGCCCAGGTCGGGCCAACGGCGATGCACCAGCTGCGCTCCGCACCCCGCTCTGCGGACCCATGCAGGGGACAGAGGAGAATGAAGACAATGCCGGCTTTTTTCCTGCGCTGCTGGTACAGCGATGAATTAAATAGCTCAGATTGTTTTAGGAAGAGTTAAAGAGTTTGAGGAAGCGAGACGCAGCAGTGAAATCGTAGCGCGAGTGTTTCTTCTCCGACACCAGGAATGACGCTGTGCAGGAATTTGTCCCCCGTGGTCGCCGTGGGCCGCGGCACCCCAGGAGGATGTCGTTTGCGTGGAGCCGTCTCTCCCGGTGCCCCGTCGCCGCTGATCTTTTTCTGCCCTTTTGAGCTGCAGTTCTACGCGGATTCTGAAGTCGCAGCTGCTCTATGAAGATGAGGCCGAACGCATTTCGCTGCAGAAATGAACGCCCAGCATCCTGGCCGAGCAGATTTCAGTGGTCTAAATGAGGCAGGGATGTACGTAGATGCGGCTCACAGGATAAAGGCTGTGCATTTGGCGTGTTGTTGTTTTTCGTCGGATGTCACCGCGATATTCGGGGGGTTTAGCTGTTGAAAATAGCGCCGTAAGTACTTTTTGACAGAGTGTGTTTTGTTTCTCGTCTGCCTGAGCAGTCGCACGTCATAAAGGAGCATCGCAGAATAAACAGCTTAATGCCAGTTTTGTCACTATTCTTTGCTAGTCTGCTGCAAAACAAAACTGTTCAGGACCGTTCAGAGCAAATATGAACTTTTTAATACCTTTTGGTGTCCAGAGAACTGGCAGAAATCACTTTATTTGAACTGGGATAAATGATGTCTGTTGGTGACGCTTTCTTCGTTTCCACATAACTGGTAGTGACCCAATGAAAGAGGAAATGTTCATTTTTCTGCTGCATAGTGGGACATGATTGAATTTTTAGAACTTACAGAAAAATGTACGAAATATAAAATAAAGTTTAAAGAAACTGTGCTCTTTAACAATGCCGTGCATGTGCAGTAGGTATTCGGAATTCTTTTTCAGTTTTCATTTCTTTGTAAAAAGTTCTTTGCCACCTTCAGATGCATTTATTTAAATGTTTAGCAAAATATTTCATACATTATTATTGTTACTTTTAAAGATATCAGAATGTAATTCATTATGTTGTCAAATGGCAATGAATTTGTATCTCTAGTAAATGTGTAATGTGGTTTATTCAGTCTAAGTACTACAGGTTTTGTTATTCAACTATCATAAACTCCACTTTGACACTTTGCAGTGCTAAACTACTGTATCCTAGTAACCTCTTTTGCTGTTTATTTCACTTTTGCAAACTAGTGACATGCACTTTTATTTGCATAAAATATATTTTATTTTGCGTTTGTGTGCAAATAGCTTGGTTACATTCTATGCTGCGCACGCGTTCTTATTTATCGGAATTTCCTGTGACAGACTTAATCGTTCATAGTGAAATACGAAATGGAAAATTTTTTAACAGCAGAGAATGTGGAATTGGATAGTACTGAAAAGAAGATTTGGCAGTGGTTAAAAATAATTATAACAATTTCCAGAGATAAGGAAGGATCATTTATTTAGGACAAGTGTATGCTCGATTTTTATTTTATGCTGTTCAGTTTAGCTATCCATCTTGAACTTAGCATGGTTTCCCATACAGTATAACACAGAACTCGATTAATAAATGTAACTGAAATTAAACTTTCCAAATATGTGAAAATTTCAGGACTTTCAGCAGTGTGTGAATTTATGGCAGTCGCTTCAGCATTAAGCCCCTTTCCTGTAGTGTCCAGCCCTGTCCCGTCCTGTCCTGTCCTGTCCTGCCCCATAATGGTTTCAGGCAAACATCCATGCTGGGAACACCTACAGTGTGTTGTGGTGTCTGCTGTCTGCGTTCCTTTATCTGGGCATCCCAGAGGCCCCGGTCATCCTCAAAATTACCTGCATCCCCTGTTACTTACACTGGCCTTTAAAACATTTAGTAGGAAATTTTCTTGTCAAAAGAAACTTCATCCATTTAAAGCTTTTTAATAAAATACATATTTGTCCTAAATAAGCCTGACTTAATTCTTCACCAAAATTATCAGACAGGGAGGAAAAATATATATCGCTTTTAATTTCAGTCATGTTTTTTCTTCCAATGCTAATTTGATTCTTTGCATTAAATAAGACTTCACCTCTAAAATAGGACCATAGAAAAAATTGAATAAATTTATAAAATGTTTCTTTTTTTACACTTCTGGAATCGGAACTGTATTATACGGTGTATAAATTGTAACCTGCTATTAATTTTACACTCTTCTTAAAAGCAGGTTCTTCTTTCAAGGCAGGACATTTTTTTGTTTCCTTATTTTAAATGGAATTATTGTTATTAATTTTGTATAATGATAACCATTAAAACATTATTATATGGATTCATGCAAGATGTTTTATATATGTGTGTGTACAGTATATGGTATTATTCGATGTCTGTTTGTGCAATAATAATAAAAGATAACGTTTCTCTTTAGAAGGGTCTTAAACACTGAATGTTAGCAGTCATCTTTCAATATTACCATATCTTTTGTTTCTAAATCACAATTTTTTTAACCATATTCTTAAACAAATATCTCCCATTATTGTTCCAGTTCTGTTAAATGCAGAACTTAAGCCTGAGTAAGTGCAGTAAATGCTGTATATCCCTAAATAATTGCATTTGCTTTTTTCACATAAAAATATACACATTTCCTTGTTTTCACAAGTTGCCAGGTTATCTGTTTCTGTAGAGCTGTTGCTTTACATTGCGCTGGTTTCAGAGCGTGATGCTGGAAAATGGTGGCCATGTATCTGCTTCATTCCCTCCCACTGCGCTCGCGTCCCCTTGCCGGGCCGCAGCCAGGCTTCCTAACCGACCACCGCACAGATTCGTAAACCCTGCCTGCCCCGCTGGGTTCTTCTGACGCCTCCAGGATCCAGCCTGGGCACTCGGCTGCTCCCATCTCTGAAGGGCTAACCGCAGGCCCCAGATTTCCAAACCCCGCTGGTTAGCGGTGCCGCTTGCTCTCACATACGCACAGATGCTGTAGCACTTTGGCCATCGTTTTTCAATGCAATTTTTAAAATTCTCATCATATCCACCTGATAAAACTGCAAAATACCATGCGGTTGTAAGGACGCTATTGCGATTCTCCCACCTCCCATTTACTCCCCATTATGACTTTTCAGTTACATCATCATTTTTATACCCCTGAAATCAACATTTCTGTACAAGAACAGAGCAATGCAATATTTTCTAGACAGAGATTTACCTGCATTTCACACGGAAACGGGAAAAGGTTAACTGCTGCACCTTGTTTCCATATACGGAAACGGATTTCCGCTTCCGTTCAGTTCACCGCCTTCTTGTCTGCGCTTTGATCCCTGCGTTTTTGAAGAAATTTAGCGGTTTAATGCGGCCCGACTCTCTTCAGCAGCCACATGGCCTCCCGTGCGGATGTGTTAAATGTATCTGCGCACACAAATGGACAGAAGCTTTGTTTTGTAATTAGCGCCTGCCATTAACCCTGGTTGTTCTCCCGAGGTGCTTCGGTTCGGGGAGGACGGGGGTCCGGAGCAGCGGGGCCGTTTACCCACCAGTGCGTTAATGTGCTGCGCTGATGCGATATCCCACCACCTGAGGGGTTAATGCCATTTCATCTGCTGCATGAGTGCTGCTCCTATAATCCACTTGTCAGGGAGCAGACCCCCTATAAGGCAAGAGTCCTGCCTGCATGTGCAAATGTTTATGCCCGTGTGTGTGTGTGTGTAAGATCTGAAATGACGTTTTATTCATATTGCACTTGTGTGTGATTTAGGTGATTCGGGCCCCGTAATTCTACCATTTGCAGGCCAGCTCAGGCCGAGTGCCATTTGCAGCCCAGATGCGGTTAAGGAGTCACTCACTGATACGACTGCAGCGTAACAGAGATGATAAATCAGACGTCTCATGCAATTTGTTGCTTTCGGGCCACTAAAAATAAGAAACACCAAAAATGATGCACTGCTTGCATCTCAGTTGAGAGGCAAATCCATAGTACCATTACTTAACCACACTTCTTTAAATTAATAATTTTTTGTACTTTCTGAGGGCAATTGCTTATAATAATTTTCAGATTTTTATAGTAATGTTAGCTGCAGCTGACAGGTATGCTGGATTGTATTGGACTTCAACTGTAAAATTTCAGTTCTTTCCCAGTTTGGCATCCCAAAGTTGGCATTAATGTTTGTGACTTGTCACCCCATGGTCATGGGTTCGTAGCACTAAAGTGTGGCATCCCACATCCCCCTCTGTTGACTGGGTGCTTCCCATAAGCCCTGCATTGCAGCATGGAGACCGCTGCCACCATCTGTGCCTACCTTACTGTTCAGGCTTTGTGTACAAGAACAAACATGGTGGCATGATGCAGGGATCCCTGTAAACCAGTACTGAAAACTGAGCTGCATTAGCTGGAACCATGTGTAGGTATTTACCGTGTGCGTGCGCGCGCGCGCGCGTGTGTGTGTAAGGCAGCAGCGCTCCATCCTCTTCATCATTGTCCTTCCACTGCAGTGTAGATATTAGTCTCATTTATGTGTCTGTCTGCTGAATAAGAGGCTTTAGCGAAAAATATTTATGCAGCACGGCAAGACTTGATATTCCTCACCATTTTCTTCTTTAATATTATTAGATTTAGTCTCATTCAATACTACGTATCCCGGTTTGATAGATTAAAAAATATATAGACAAATGCATTGCCGTATTATTTGGGAACTATGCATAATAATGACAAATAGCGCAATCGCTATAGTGGTTTGGTCATCTTTGCCCCACACCTTGTGAAATAAACCAACACTGAAAGCAGGAATAAGAATAAACAATTTTCCCTTGCTTATTTATTTGTGTTAAATGGCCCCACTTTTTACTTAATCACAAATGAACTTTCCCTCGTAAATGTGAAACAGTTCCGATGCCAGCATATGCGTCTATGCTCCAACACTCCAGAAGACAAACCTTTTTACAGCTGCAGTTAATATGGAAACCATATGAGCGGCAGCCCTTTATCCAGGACCCCCTTTGGCCGCACTAGAAAAAATGTGGGAGCGCGTACGTACATTTTGACGGCGAGCAGCACCGCACACAAGCGCGTAAAAAGCTGATCTGGTTTGACTGTGTGTGAAGGTGTGTTCTTCTGCGGTGCAATTTGTGTCTGACCACGCTCTAAGTGTCACATTGCGCAGAAGATGTTTCCAATTTGGAAGCCGCCACGGACAACGGAGAGATGATTAGAGAGGAGGAAATTGGAGGATTAAAATTGTCTGCTTGAACTTCCTGAGCACTGCATGCTCTTGCTTTCTCCATGCCTAGTAAGCTGCACCCTCCCCTGCGCAGACCTGCAGACGCTCTCGCTCCCCCCGGGCTGCGAGCGCTCGGCCCCGCGTTCACGGGGCGCGTCAATCTGGCAGAGCTGCCGCCATCCGTGCACCGTCTCACTCGCGAGGGTGCGGTCGCTGGGTTGTCACCTGGTTGGACATGGACTCCGACGTGCACAGGGATGCTACAGGACGAAAACCCTTCCTGGGTGTTGGGAGGTGAAAAAAGGTTCATGCGCTGTTACCCTGTTGCTGTCACTCTTATGCGCAATAGATGCTTGCGCCTGTTGCCAACAAACAACAGGAGAGGAAACTGTCACCCAGTTCCCGATGAAGTCTTAAGACAGGCCTTGCTGTAGTACCTCTGAGTCCGGTGACCTTAACTCGATCCTTTCCTGCTCGCCTTGAAGTTTCATTATGTGAGCATAATTTTAAATTCTTCAGGTTAAAGCATTTGCTAGCAAACCAGATTGTAGCAAATACATAAAACCTTTCGGCATTTTAGCGCACAATACGCGCTTCTCATTGCGGCCCGACGCGGTCGCAAAAAATGTTTCAGAGTCCGGTGGAAGTTTTGAGCTCCTCGCGCCTCTCCCACAAGGTACATCGTGAGCAAAGTGAGCAACTTTAACGTTTGAGACATTTTGTTTGAGGTGTTTTTTTTTTTTTTTCCATTTTTGATTCACATACTCCGGCGACTCCAGGGGTTTTTGCTTTATTTCATTATTACTACGGCATGCTGAAAGAGACTTTAGCAAGAGGCTGTAATATCCGTTTGTATGTTTGGAGTCTTAAGAAAAAATGGCCTCGGGGTGTGTACGGTCCTTTTTTCTTTTTTTTTTTTTTTAGAAAGGAGAGCCCCTTCAGCTCCTTCGCAGTCCTAATTTCCGTACACTGCACACACACTCACAGTATATACTATACTTGCACTATAGATACACATATTTATGTATTTACCCATGTACTTATTTACTCAAACATTTAAAGGAACTCAAGAGCACTTTCCAACGTGGCGCAGTATACTTGATGCGTATGAAAGTGCTTCTCCCACAGAGCCCTCACTTGGCTCCTGATTGTTTTGTTGGCTTATGAACAAGAGAGGAGAGAAAATAAGAGAATCAAATCTGGATCAGGCTGTGTGTGAAAACACAGGGAGGGGTGCCATGTGGCGGGGGGGGGGGGTCTGGATGGGGTCCAGGCAATTTACAAGTAAACTTTCAGACCTTATTCCATCTATTTACTTCATTAGTTCCTTTGAATTAGCGGGCATTGTGCTCACGCTCCTGGCAAGCTTTCCATTCTGCTGACGGCCAGCGCTGAGAGGGCAGCGTAAGAATACAAGATTCCTCCAACTACACGCTGTCAAAATGTCCATTTCTGCAAGTGACAGACACTAAATTAGAGGGAAGCATTTGACTGCTTTGATAAAGCTGCTTCCAAAATTAAAAATGCTGACAAATTAGATGAAATATAAATCCAAGTGATCTAGAATATAGCCATCAAACATTTTCTTTCTGTTGTGGGTCACATGCAAGTTAAAAAGTATAAAAAGTAAAAGCATAAATGCATTTACTACAGCACAGTTGGTAATTGTTATAAACATTTTTTTAGCTCACTGTCCAATAGTTGTACGCTTTACAACTTTAAAACCTATGTATATTATTATTCAGCAAATCAATATTATAAAGGTTAAGTGACAAGCAAAGTTTGGACAAAAATGTTTACATCACTTGTAAAGGCAGCTGGGAAAATTTTGTGCGACACGTGGAACTGATGATAAAAGAAGGTGTTGCCTTGATGTTCCATCCGCTCTTCAGATCAAGTAGGTGTGGTGTCATTCTGCCGTATCGGTTGTTAATGGTCTTTAGTCTTTATTCTCACCTGTGTGATTATTACAAACCTCTATGCAAGTGATGTCAGGGATTTAAATCTATTTAAAATATTTAGATGTGAAAACTACACTGGTGGTTTATCAAAAAAAAAATTTATCTGATTTTTATAATAAAGCATTGCTGTATTTTTGTTATTTAATGCACAATGTGTTTATTTTCCTTAATCTTTTAACATGCAGGAATACCTCGCCTGTGTTTCGATAGTTAGCTGGCAGGTGTTCACCGTTGACTCCGAAAACAGGCCGTGAAATCGTTGGTTTCCATTCGTGGTCAGAATGTCAGTCTGTGTTACACCTTCTTGTAATTCTGGCTGTAAACTCGTACTGTTTCTCATGTTCCCAGGGAACCCGTGCAAGGAATGACCACCACTTTGTCCCTAAAGTACCATAGTGGTCAGCAAGTACTGTGGATAATATGGCTGCTGTATTATCATCTCAAAGTTGTTCGTTTGAACCGCAAACCTGCTGTAATACCTTTGATCGAAATCTGTGCCGTCAACTGACACCTTAGGAATACCCTGCTGTATAAATAGGTAAATCAGTGTAAGGCACCTTGGGCAGAAGCGCCAGTAAAATTAGAGAATAAAAATAATAGTGGTGAGGACAGGGATTGTGGCAGGTCTGCTGGTGTGGGATTTTGCT
Organism: Heterotis niloticus; assembly: GCA_018136845.1. Taxonomy (NCBI): domain Eukaryota; kingdom Metazoa; phylum Chordata; class Actinopteri; order Osteoglossiformes; family Osteoglossidae; genus Heterotis; species Heterotis niloticus. Next base: position 9,852,996 of record CM030899.1, on the reverse strand, counting down.
CTTATGAATCTGGCCAGCCACTTTGGTCACACGTGCACGCAAAATAACATTCAACAATAAACCGTTGCACCGTTTGTTAAATTAGGTAAAAGCGATACATCAGTTTGACACAAAAAAATAGCTGCTTTTTTACTCAGCCCTAATTTACTTAGAAAATTTCTTTGGGAATTGCCGTCCACAGTGAAGGCCTTCATCGTCCCAGTCAGGGAAGCGACCAGTTTGGTTAGTCGAATCCCTTTTGACTTTTCTATCGTCTCCTTCTTTCTCCTCTCATTCTTCTCCTTAACCCTTGCTCCCCCCTCTCTGTCTACTCTGTGCTGCCTCTGTCTCTGTCTCTGTCTCGCCCTCTCTCTCCCTCCGTCTCTCTGTGTGTAAGCCGCACTCTTTCTGCTGTGAAATGAAGGGATCAATTGTGTGGAAGGGATGCGTGTGAAATCCCTGCTGTCTGTGGGGGTCAGGGGTCGCTATGTGAGAAAAGGGACCCTTTCTATTCTTGGCATGGTTCTGTGCGGAGCACCAATCTCTGCAGGGTACCCTCTCTCTTGATCCCGGTCCTTCTCGCTTTCTCTCCCTCCCTCTACCTCTCTCTCCCCTAGAGGACACTATGGCCGCCCGCCAAGACAGCTGGTTCTTTGGGCCTGTCTTGAACCGGTTTCTGAAGGCTCGTATGTGAGTGTGTGTGTGGGGGGGTACTGGTGGGGGTCTTAGTTACTTGTCTTTTTAGGGGCACAATAAAAGCAAAGATGCTTCCTCGCCAACTCTGTAAACACCGGCCATCCTTCTTGCAGGTGCCGAGGTGGGGGGAGCTGCCTCCACACCCCACAGCAACTCGGTGACAGAAATATTTGATCGCACTGTTGGCATGGTAACAATGAGTTGTGCACTGTTATTGACATAGCTGTACATCCAGGGGTCCTCTGCTTGGACACACTGAGTTGTGGATGCACACTTTTTAGCTCCGGCTGTTCCATCTCACCAGGTGGTCTTTCAGCACTTTCTGATGGAAGAGTCTTTTGAATAAAAAAAAACATGCTTTAGCTTTTACTGTTCAGATGTCAAGACCACATGACAACGTGATCCCCTGTTGGCATTTCATATAATTTAAAATGGAAGCTAAGCACTGGAGGAGAGCAACACTAAATAAATTTAGGGATTGCTTTTGTCTCACCACAGCTGTAAGAAGAATGTACTATACAGTCATCTACATGCACTGTATGGCCAAAAGTACATGGAACCCCCCTTCTAATGACTGAGCTGAGCCGTTTCAGCCGCACCCACACAGTAAACACATTTTAGATAACTGTGTGGTTTCAACTTTGTGGCCATAGTTTGGGGAAGAAGCTCCTTTCCATGATTGTGCTCTCCCCCCCATGCACAAAGTGGGCTCCATGAACACATGGTGTGGAAGAACTTGAGTACCTGTACAGAGCCCTGACCTCAACCCTGCTGAACACCTTTGAGATGAACTGGAAGCCTGACTGTGAGCCAGGCCTTCTCGCCTGACATCGGTGCCCAACCTCGCTGATGCGCTTGTGGCCAAATGGGCCTAAATTCCCACAGCCTCAGTCCAAAACGGGGTGAAAAGCCTTTCCAGAAGTCAGAAACTGTTATAGCAGCAAAGCAAAGAAAAACTCCATATTAATCCCCATGGGTTTTGGAATGAGAAGTTCAACAAGCACTTATGGGTGTGATACTTAGGTGTCCACATACTTTTGACTATACAGTGTATGTGCTCCTCTTCTTTCAGCCCCGCTATCACTTTTGTCTCCCTTTGTTTTCCTTCTTTTGAACCTGAAAATATCTTTATTTGTTTATGAAGTCTTATAACAGACCACGCAGCCTCTAAAAGCATGTCATTGTCTTTAAATATTTATAATATTTTTATTAATCTTATTTGTATGTGTGTGTGTGTCTGTATGTCTTCTTTGAGTGAATTTCTAAAGGACCCTGAATAAATGTGAATCATTTCCAAGAAGGACATCTGGTATTTCAGTGTATGTCACTGTGTATGTGTGTGTGTGTGTGTGTGTGTGTGTGTGTGTGTGTGTGTATACGCGTGTGTTTGCCAGGTGACACTGCGAGTGGGGAAACGTGAGAAGCGATCCTCTCCTCTCCTCCTCTCCCCTCTTGGTCTCCAGCCATGCACCACTTTGCTGCCAAAAAAAAAGGTGTCAGTCGCTCATCGAGGGGAGACTTGAGAGTACAGAATGAGTGTATGTTTGTGTATGTGCATCTGTGTGTCTTTGTTGATTTGTGCTTTTATGCGAGGCTGCAGACATTTTGAGCCTGGCGAACTGAATGTGTCCATGGGAAAGAATACAATGTAAGTGCGTTTTGTACAGTTTTGTTCAACATGCGGTTGCGTATGGGTATATAGTTGTGTGTGTTTCTGTGTGTGTGTGTGTGTGTGTGGTAGGAGTTGTGAGATTTGGCTGGTAGCTCTGGATCTTGGCCAACACTGTTAACTCTTCCAGTGTACAACAGAAGACCTCTCATTTTCCACCTTTCTGCTTCTATTACCAGGGTCTGAAGTTCTAACCAAAGACACAGTTGGAACACAGCTGACTCGGGTCTTGCTGACTTGTTGAAGAAGCTCTTCTTCTGATCAGTGCTGCATCCGCCTTTGCTAGCTGTGTAAAAAAAAAAAAAGTTGCCGGGCTCACAGTGGATGGAGCGCTCGCACAGGCATCACCCTCAGTACCTCCTCTTGCACCACCTCTGCTGTTCTAAGAGCTCGGGTTCAAATTTTGGTAGGAGCAGCACTGTTGTATCATCAGCTCTCAGCTCAATCCAAGATCTGCGTACAGGACATCTCTTGGACGGCGTGTTAGACGCAGCCGTCATGGTGCTTATAATTTGAGCGGCTCCGACAGCTCACACATAAAGAGGTTTTTGTTTTTCTCTCCAACCTGAGCTCATACCTGAGGACATTAGATACGAATTTCTCATACTGGGCTGCACAGCTGTTTACAGCTGCCGGTGCTTTGTCTCTCTATCTGAATGGTGCCGGTATCGCTGTGTTTTGTACAAGTTCAGACAAAAATGCTGAAAGAGGAAGATATTGTTCAGTGGCACCTCATCATAATTGGTTCCCGTCACCGGTTGTTCAAATCTTTGTTAAATTTGCAAATATCCTAACGCTGTGTAGTGGCAAGAGTTGTGGCCGTAAGCGATGTTTGCAGGATCCCTCTGAGAAAAGCTATTAGTCTGATGGAGATGAAAACAATTAAACAAATGAGCAAAAACCACCCATAAAGCAGAGCAAGACTGCTACTTTGCCCATTGAAAAGAGGACTGGATTAGGTGAGATTATCCAGGATGTGGTTTGGGATGGGCGGGAGTGCGGGACGCAGTGGTTCAGACACACGTTCCTATGGCCGTGTAGACAGAAGGACATGGGGGGGGGTGCTGCTGCATGGGGGTGAGGCGTACAGACAGATGTCACCGTTCCAGAAATCAGATTAAAATATGTGAAGACCGCTGCTGTAATTACTCCAATGAGACCCGGCCTTTTGCACGACGGTGGAGAATCGTCCTGAATTCGGGATCCAGACCGCTGTTAACGTCGGACCGTGACTGCTGCAGGTCGTGCACGAAGCTTGGCGCGATTGTGCGAGTGCGAAAGTGTTGCGTTTTGAACGGTGGGGAAAAGCTGGTTTTATTTTTTTGACTAACAGGAACGAGAACGAAGGGCTTGCGTTTGGGGACAATTCAACCAGATTAACGGGGTTCACCCACCTTAGCTGGCGCCCGCATTCTGACTGGACCGCACAGCGGCCACTGGTGGTCATCGCACAAGCAGAGCACCGCTGGACCTAGAGAGCAGGAAGTCCGTTTCAGGACGGTGGCCTTGCGAATGCAAAGCGGGAAGCTCAGGAGGGAGCAGCCTCTGGGACATCCCCTCCGGTTACCGGTGTTGAACAAGGTGCCATTTCATCTTGTGCCCAACCTGAACCCTGTTTGGCATCCCTAATTAAAGTGATTCAGAGCTCTGCCTGTGCCGAAGGAGGACCTCATTACTTATGGCTGTCCAGTCAGGGACCCCTGGTGACCTCCCCCCCCGCCCGTGCCCGTCGCCCTGGTACACATGCTTCCAACAGGGCAAGCCTGCGACCGCTGAACCCCGAGAGAGTCGGCAGCTGGCGAGGTGTTTCCTCACCACGCATGGGTGGGATGTTCTTCAAACGTTTTTTATTTCTCAGGGATCAGCAGATGTGTAGGAAACGTGCACAAGGACTTGCATGCGTTTTGAAAGAAAGGTTAATTTTCTGAGGACGGCAAACACAGGAAAGTGAACCTGCGGGAGCGCACGATGAGCTTTTATGGAGACGGAGTCTGGCCATGTGCTTACTTCGGTGTAGCACAGGCTCTAATGGATCCAGTGTGGGCGCATGCTGGCCTCTTTCAAGCCCACTGGCAGATGAAGCAGAGCCAGCTGCGCCCGCTGGCCTATCCAAGGTGACCTCTGGCAAAGCTGGCTTTGCATCTGTAGCCTCCGATTCTTCCGGGAGTGGTGCTCCCACCCCGTGGCTGTGGCGGCTGGCAGGGATCCCCGGCGGGGTGCCGGCTGTGGTCCTGCCGCCTGGCACTGGGATGCCGCATGTGGACACAGACAGTATTGGGGGACAAAAATGTGACGGTGAGGTAGGACAACCAGCGATCAGCTTCTGGGAGAATTTGGGGATGAAACTGAGTTGGGAGTCCAGGTGCGACAGTACAGGTGAGAGTGCGATCACTAGATGTACTGCGGCCCATCGGTGAAGTGTTAAAACATTTTCCTTTTTTAGTCATTTCCGGGCCGCGTTTTGCTGTGGAATTTGGATAGTGGAGGGGAACGACAGCAACATATCGGTTGTGTGTGAGGAGTGCAGGGGAGGGGCAGTGTGGTGGGCTAGCTGGTAGAGGCTGCCATCTGTCCAGAGGAGCAAGGTGACCCAGTGGGCTGGCAGACAGGGGAGCCAGGTGTCCGCACACCGCAACAGCATGTGCGTCTGTACACAAGGCTAGGTTCTTAAAACCACCAACCCATCGGGTGCATGCGGGATGGGGGAGGGGTGATGTGGCCCGGCTTTTAAAGGACGGCGGAAACGGAGCAGCGGAGGGGCTCGCATGAACTAAATCCTCAGGAACGTAACCGCCCCAAGCAGAAGGTCGAAGTGTGCCTTTAGGTACGCGTTGAAGGTGGGGGGGGGGGGGGTCTTGCCATCGTAGCAGTCTGCTTTAAGGTCTCCATGGAGGTCCAGGCAACTGTAAGCGTATGTCAGATTCGAAGATCCTTCCTCGGCCTGTAAAGGTGAACCCCTCGCCTGCAAAGTGGACACATCCTCCTGCAATCAGACGTACACCCAGCAACTCCAAATTCAAGCCATGCACCGCTGAGCGGGTCCTGCTTAGCTCTAATTTGTTCCATCTCCCCACAGCCCGGCGCACTTCCGCCACCCATGGCCCCTCCACAGCACCTCCTCTGCGCCTCTGCGGTTACATGCCTTTCCCCTGTAAGATGTGGTTTGGTTTAGGGTGCCCAAATGCTTAGGGTTGCAGCAGTGACCCTGTCCTGTGGGAAACTCTAATCCATAGTGGTCCTACAACATACATGTGGAGTTTCGAGTGAGACCATGTTATACCATGGTAACAACGGGAAAGTCACGAGGCCATGCACACATGCGTTCTTTAAAATTAGCCCTCCAGGAATTACAGGTGATATGAGCAAATATATGTTATTTAATGAGTTTAAGTGTATGTTATTGGTGGAAACCAGGTGTGTAGGTGCAGCAGTTTCCGGCTCGGCCAGATCCGGGCACAGGTGTACGGAAGCGCCGCTGATGTAACCGGACACGGCCGAGGGAGTCTCCTGTGGGACTGATGGTCGGGTGGTAGCATTAATGAACCAGATTAGGTGTCTGAGCCCAAAGCAGGAGGCCAGAGGAGAGCGGAAGCAAACAAAAAGTTGCCTCCTCTGCCTTTCTGCACTGCGGTGGGCCAGACAGCCACTTGGGGCTTCGCTATCAATCTTTCAGTTTTTTCACTTATTAAGTACACTAAGCTTTTATTACTCGCGATATGAACAAATAACTTAAATGAAGGAAAAAACTGCTGCTTCGATGCTAAGTACAGGACACATTTCATTCAGCAGAGGCAAAAGATGATCGTGGTGAAGAACAATAAAGATTAATAATTTAACTTAAATAAATAGTGGCACACAATAGCTTAATAACATCTGTAAATGTGCGATGTAGATTCAGATGCCAGTTGTTGAATCTGTGGTTGCCCACAGGCTCATAGCTGTTCAGCTGAGTCCCTGGGCAGCAGCACCGCCTTCTCTCCCAGGACTCGGCAGCAACTTTCCGATTACGCTCGTCCGACAGCGCCCCCTGCTGGTGTGGTGGAGAACTGCTGTAACGCAAGCGCTAAAATCACTGAAATACGCGGCTCCTTTTTCGGGTGTAACTCGGCCGTCCACACGGCTCCGGCGGGGTCTCCTCCCGAAACACCTCGCAGGTGTGTAAACGCAGAGGTTGGTCACAAATGCGAATGCGACTAGACTGACCGTTTCCTGCCTTGCGGTGTCTTCTGTCACCCAAACCCTCAGCAGATGGCTTCTCCATTCCCATCTCTGTTTTCTGACTTCCTGTGCTGGCAGTGCTACCTCACCCCCCCCCCCCCCCGAAGCCCCACCAGCAGCCCCTTCCCCTGCCACACCCCCCACAGTGGTATCAGGTAGACACTCTAAAAGAGGTGCTGGAGATCTCTTTTCACCTGCTCCCTGTTGGAGACCCCCGCCGAGAACAGGCTGTTGTTTCGGCGCCCTCCTCCACAAGGAAGACTGGCACAGCTGCCCCCTCATTTGTAAATGATTAAAAAGGCCAGTAGAGTGTGTGCCATGTAGCGGTGTTACCAAACACAAAATTGCGATAACATCTCTTCATAGCTCAAGGAGGACAAAAAAAGAAACTGAAGAGAAACAAATGGAGGGGAAAAAGCACGCGAGTCTGCATGAATGATTTTCAGAAACCTGCAATTCCCTCGATCGAGGTGCATTTGCTTACGCTGGAGGACAGCGGCACGAGATCCGTCCCGATTGCAAGCTTGAAAAATGTGCTGGGGGACAGAAACTAAGCCGGGGGTGGCAGGAATACTTGCTGAGGCACACGAGGAGAGGTTCGAGTCGGGGTGTCTGTGCGGGACTGTGGCTAATAAAACTGCATTGGACCTTTTGGGTTGGTGGGGGTGAGCAGCTGAACTTCCTGCAGTGGTTCTATTTATTTATTCTGAGGGTCCCTTTCAGGTCTCCATAATAGCCAGTAAACAAAGATCCCCCCCCCAGATTGCTTCTTTTACTGTTATTTATTTATAATTCCCTGAAACCACTTTGTGTTGCAACTTGATAGCTTTAAGCTTGTGAAAATGCCGCTTGAGCTTGATCGAGATGCTGGAAGAGAAGTATGGCCTTGTCCCTCTTTCTTTTCCCCCCACTAATTCTATCCTTTGGCCACTCACGCAAATAAATACCTTTCTACTTAAACATACATTGCCTAATTAATTTATCCCATCTGTTCGCCTCTTCGCATCATTTCCATGACACACGAGTTTCTGCAACAGATTTACCTCGAACTGCGTCGATAACCAGAACAGAAGAGAAATCTAATTGCACTTTATAACTATTTAATACGTGCACTTATCTATATGTTTATATATGTCATCTTGGGTTAAACGTGAGAGGGGGATGTAGATGTTATCACTCTGTTTGAGTATGGGAATCTGATGTGGCACTTTATCGCTCGGCATCTCTGCCGCACATCCTGGAGCCGGGTCACGGTGGGAAGATCGGCGGATTCCTAGCAAATGCAGCCTTCGAGACAAAAGTTAGCAGGGTTACTCGTATCTCGGGGGTAAAGGTCCGACCAAGGTAGACGAAGACTGCGGAGATTTACTTCTGCCGCTGAGGAACCCCTGCGCAGAAGCAAGCAGAAAATCAAACCCTGCATTTTTAATCAAAGCCATTCTTGGTTTTATATTTTGCTGTTATTTTCCTGTTGTTCTGAGCAGATGAATCACGAGTGATCCTTGCATGTCTCTTGAGGAATGGCAGGTCTAGCAGACAGTTGCTGCTTGCTGCCGAAACATCTGGTCGGCCAAATGAGGATCCGTCTTAATTCCCCCCGGTGCCGAAGACTGAATGTTATAATTGTAATATTTAAGGGGGAAAAGTTTGATGGGAACTTTATTTAACCCTGAAGAACACACTAGTTGAGCATGGAAACTGGTTTCAGGGCTCATACCAGAACCTGGCGGAGATGGACACGTGCGGACAAGGAGGCTCTGTGGCAACGAGGACGAACATCCAGACCCCTTTCCTCAAACACCTGACCCGAGTCTCAGAAGCAGCTTCACAAAGTTTCTGTTTGTCTTGGAGGGAAAAGGCAAGGAAAAGGAACATAAGGTGTTTTTTAAGCCTTTGTTGATTTGGCTGGAGGTCCATCGCTAAGATTTTTGGCCATCTGCAGGAGCTTTATCCATCGTGCTCAAAGGGTCCACAATCCGCCGCCCTTTCATGTATAGATCGGTTTCTCTCCCTCATTAACTTGTAATGTATCACCTGCAAACTTGCTAAGGGATACCTTTGTGGCCCCTTCGCCATCTGCAGGGTTCAGGCCCAGGGGACCGCCTTCCCCCGTAGGCATTACCTGTCAGCATGCCGACTGTTTTTTCTACTTCGTGCCCAACTCCGGGCTTCAGACTTCGAATTCTTAACTCCATTGTGAGATGAAAGCTTTAAATGAAAACTCCCATGTGCATCTCTGGATTTGTTCCGAATGACAGCAATTGGTACTGATATATATAACATACGACGGCAATTCATCCAGAAGTAAAGCCACACTATTATTTCCCACTTCACTGGTCACTTTTGTCCAAATCTGCTCACAGTGATAGGTTTGAAACCTAGTCAAAAATGATTTCCCCATTTGCACTGGGTTTCTTTTGCAAGAGCAATTCGGTGGACCGATCAAGGGTACAGCAGAAGGAGCGGAGGTTTCAACAGGAGTCCTGCAACTGCATGGCAAAGACCCCAGTGCGACACTGCTCTCAACAAACATTATAGTGGACAAGGACATGAACTTAACACCTAAAAGCTGCTCATTCGAGGTTCTTAACTGTAAAATACTCAAGCGTATAAATGAATTAAATGTTTTTGGCAGCAGGTGGCCTAGTGGTTAGACCTGCTGCCTTGCACCGAAAGGACCCAGCTTTGAATCCCACATCCTGCTTTTGTACCCTTGAGCAAAAATTTTACCCTGAATTGGTCCTGTAAAAATTGTCCAGCTGTGTAAAAGCACAATTAACTGTAAGTTTTACTTTACTGTTTTGTTTAGGAGAAGAGCAACAGCCCGATAAACACGTGCAAACGTAATGGATGGGAGCTGCACTGCAAAGCGTCCGATGACCCTTGCACTAAAACTTAACCCTTGCTGAAGCCCTTAACATCTCTCCAGCTAAGCAGTTGCAGTGTGGAGGAGAGCTGTCCCAGTGGTAGGGAAACGTTTGGGTGAGCGACAGGATAAGGAAGGGCTCCCCAAACCTCACACACGGGTGTTTTTCTGGCTGCGTCTTTCAACCTCCGAGGAGGAAGTATTTAGATTAATGGGACAATGCAGGAAGAAGATGTGCTGTTCATGCACAACCTGATCTCATGATGTTGTACCCCAACAGAGTGCCCTTAGAGGGGGGAACAGGGTATTTGTTTATCAAACTGAGCCCTCCAGTGGTGGCATTAAGGCAGGAGCCTGCTGAGTTCCAGCAATAAATACTTAGTAAAAAGCACAGTAATTCCTTTGAGTCTCTTGTAAGACATATAACTTGTCTTGTAATGGGACAGAGGGCCGTTATCGGACCATTAAAGTCGCGAGGAGATGACCCTCAGCTTGCTCTCATTCCTGACTCGCATGGCTGCAGTTTACTGCGAGGATGCAGCACGAAGCCCTCAGAGATGTGCTAGTAACACCCACGCGCTGTTCTTCTTCCTCGGGACCCTGCTTACCAAGTGAACTGCTGGCGTTTTCCTGTGGCAGGTTTTGATCTTGGGGATTATTCATTTCCCAGACATTGTTGAAGATTAGATGTCGGGTATTATCTAATATCTATTTATCGTTAAAAAATGCATTAGTAGTCTATGCAGTGCATTGGCGCTCCACTTCTCCGTAAATATATTGTATTGTAAATGCGTTAAATAAGCATTTAACGGTAGTGATGGCTCAACAGGTGACCCGTGTTTGGTGCTATTTCGGAAACCCTGGGCACGGATATCAGCAGTACAAAAAGAGATTCAACTGCAGCGGATTCTTTGTGTGTAGAGAGAACCTTGACAGCAGTCTCTTTTGTCGTCTGCAAGGCGTTTCCTCCAACATGTCTGGTGCCAGCAGCGGGCTGAGGAACAGGCCTCGCACCGCAGCGAGGACATGTGATGCCACGCGGGCAGCTGTTCCTTCCAGAGGCTCCCCGTGAATATTCATGATGGGCCTGGTCCCAGGGCCCGGCGGCTGCAGCTGTTCCCGCATTCACAGGCAGGGGACCCCCCCCCCCCTACAAACCACATGGACAACACTGCTTGCTGCTGGCTTCCTCTCCTGTGCTCCTGGGCCTTCTACCCACATCTCTCTGCTCCCTCTTCCACTGCTTCAGAACTTGGTCGTCGACTGCCTGCTATTGCTCATGTGTCTGAGTATACGGCCTACACGCTACCTCTTGCTGACTTGCAAACGTTTCTTACCCTGGAGCCCCATCTCCACCTAAGGTGCTAACTCCCTTATGTTAGCTGGGACTAACTTGTATGAGTAGGTTACAGTGAATGAGAGAAATGAATGAGACTCCTTCCCTCAGTCTGGGGTCATTGCTCAGGCTCTGGCAGGGAGCTGTGGCGCAGAAAGCCTCTCTGCCCAAGGTAAAGACAAGGCCTTCTCTCTGAGCTGTGCCACTCTGAGACCCCTCCTCTGACTCCCGCTGGTGGGGGGCATACCAACACTCCTTTTCGCAGTACTTGCCCTTTGCCAGGTCAGTGGCTGCGCAAATAAAAGGGAGCGCTATTGCGCCCAAAGACAGGGTGGTAACCAGATTAAGAGCGATGGAGTCCATGCATGACAGATGGTCTGAAAGTTCCAGTCAGACGTGGTACATCCTTCCATTAGTAGACCGAAGCTGACTTGCTGGTTCTGACCCTCCAGATGAACGTCTTCTGGCTGCCTTGGACTGGACCTTGGAAGAGCACCTGTGGACACCACATTCATTCATCTTGTTGCTTGAAGCTCTCATTAGCTTTAAATGCCTTGATGCTGCTTATATATTCAGAGCAATGTACAGTTGGCAGTAGTAAAAAAATTTTATACTTTCTGTTGAAAGAAATTAGTCGGTTATCTGTGGGTTTTATATGAAATGTTGAGTTCAAAATGTTTACTTAAAGATATTAAAGCGATTCAAGGTTTAGGGAACTCCGCTGATGCAGCCTTCTTATGGAGGTGAATCATTTGTGTGCAAAATCACTGGAAAGCTGGTTCACCACCGGCCTTTGAACTAAGCAGAAATACGCAATATTGTCGTACGCATTATTACTTTTAGTGCCGGAACTGAATGAAACATCACTATGTTGAAAATCGCTGGATGTGACAGTGTGATGATTCTTTGCGGCTTCATTTCATTTGTTCAGAATTAAAGATGAAAGAGCAGAACACATTACAGCTAAGCTTTCTCCTGGGAATTGCTTGTGGGGGTTCTCTCGAGTGAACCGGCCCAGTGGGAAACTTACCCCCCAACCCCAGTAAGAGGATAGACAGCTCAAGAGGGCTGGAGCTGGAGCTGGAGGTGGGGTGAGGGGTTGGACAGTACACACAGCCACCATGTGCTTCCCATTAAGTCGTACGGAAATAAGCGCTGACCCCCCCCACTTGTGAGGGCACGTCTATTTAATGCTACAGTGCAGAGAGCGGGACCAGCGGCAGTAAGAAAGAGCAAGACACGAGGGGGAGGGAGGGTGATGAGGCCAGCATCCTGCTCGCTGTACATCAGCTTTATTGAAAGTGATGCAGAAATCTAAACACTTCCTGTACTGCTCTTGTTCCAAGTTGTCTTCACCCTGTGTGGTCTTTTCTCCTGCCTTCATTGGACCCGTATTGTGCCACAGGATCGCACTCTCGCGTCACCTGCAGACCTTTGAATGGCCTAGAGCAAGTCACGTCCAGCCTGTGGTACAAGGGTGGGCACCAGGTTCGCTGTTAGCAAGGGGGCAGGAGATGATGCTGGGATGGGACTCACTCCTTCTCCTCTTCTTATAAAGCCTCCAGCTTGATCCATGGCTCAGGAAGGAAACCAGTCACCATTTGTGACCAAAGGTCCCGTCACTCCAGCATCACCCTCCAGTCCCTGTCAACCTTCCCCATCAATGCTGCACTGTTATCCCTGTCTGTGATGGCCAAAACACACCCCAATGTCTGTGCATAATTCTCTGAGCTCTGCTGTTTTCATCCCCCTCCAGACCAGTTGTTATTCCTCTTTTAAAACCAACAGAACCTCCTTTTGCATTACAGGACACAAACCTGTTTGGCTGTAAGTTTTAAATGCTGTTTAAATTTTTATTTAAATCCTATGGTTAAGCGGCCTTTATCATGTTACCAGTAGAGGGCAGACAATACAAATTTTCGTAATGCATCATGGAGGGCAGTTGGCAGTCTTTTCTAAATGGTCTGACTGTAACATTAAGACTTTCCAATATGGCTCTTGGGTTCGTGGCAGGTGTGAGTTTGTAGGTTTATTCTTGTCTCGGCAAACCCAGCAGCACATATAAAACTACAAGAAGAGTAACGGTGAGAGATGTGTATCTCTGGACTTCCCAGCTGCCACATCTGCTCTCTCATCGGGGAGGCTTTTTTGGAGGAAACCAATTTAGCTGAGCGTAATCTATTGGGTTTACATAGGAGGCGAGGTGAACCTTCCCTGACCCAGGACTCGAGATTCCAGCAGTCACACAGAGCCCCTAAATATCCCTGTGGATGGGCTCCGGTCCCATATTGGCCTTTCAGAGGTCACTGGTGGGGGCGTCAGTGCTGCAGGGAATGTGGACGGTGCACCAGACTCCATTCCATAGCTGAGGTTACAACGTCACTCCATTGTAGCTCTGGAAGTGACACTCATGGTGCACTTTGGCTTATAAATAATACATTAGACTGCTTTGGTCAACACTCCTGGGAAGTGCGGGATGAGTCTGTTCTCTTTGCTGCTTTGTAGAGACAGCAGTGCTGGTCCAGGCTTGTGGTCTGCCCTGCAGGAGAAGGTTCCTTGGATGAGAGCAGCAAAGGTCCTTTCAGGTGCACCTTGTGACAAACACCCTGTTTCTGTTCTTTTCACTGCGTCCCCTGTTCTGTTATGCGGTTCTCACAAGTGGCCGGTAGGGGGAGCCATTACTCCGAAGCAGAGCCAAGGGGCCTGGACACGTTTTCCATATCAGGAACAAACGGGACTAATTTTGTTCTGGATTTACTTTTTATAAGCTGTTTTGAGTTCATGAAATACATAGCTCTGTCTTGTGAAACTGTGATTTTTTTTTAACCATAAATAATCTCAGCAAGACAGCAAAGAGTTGAAAAGGGAGCTGTTTAAATGATCGGGATGCCTGCTAAAGAACTGGTTGTATTCACCTGAGCTGCTCTGGAAATGGTTGTGACTGACAGCTGATAATCTGTCATGCAGGGTGAAGGAAAACACCAGACTTTTCTTCCCGCAGAATGTATTTGACATGGGTCCACAGGGTGTTAACCGTGTCAGGACCCCAGCACAGCACAATGCAGTCCATCGCTCTTTGTGCTGTCCCTGTGCCGTGTGGGATTACAACCTCATTACATTGCAGTAGGAACAAGCAGATGCTAGACGCCAGCACCGAAACCTTGTAAAGAAACAAAGGCGTGTTCCACTCCCGCTTATATCTGAGCCCTCCACTGGGCAAATGCACTGTTTAAACCACTTGTTTGGCTTCAAATTCACAACCGTTATTTGTGTTTTGGGGGTGAGGAAGGGCTGCTTGAGAAACTGGGATGTTATGCAAAAAAGCATAAAGAGGATTTATGGGGGCTCTTTTCGTAAAGGTGGGCCCTGCCACCACGAGGTGCAGCTCAAGTGCATGTCGTGGGAAGATGAGGGACCACAAAGGCCGTCTTCAGCGGAGGGCGTTGGCGACGAACAAGCCTGGCACAGCCATGGCCGCGCCCTCATCCTGGCGCTGTCGGCCCACGTTAGTCACACCGCAGGAGAGGGGGATCTGGGCTTTTTGTGCCCGGGTTGGCATGTTGTCATTGCCCGCTGCAGCCGCCGCTCCCCCCCCCCCTCTGCTAGGCATGCACCGACCCCATACCAAACCGGGCATGGGAAAAAAACCTGGGAATAGGCATGTATAAATGAACACAATACAGAAAAACCGTGCCAGTCAATCAAACCTCCCTCCTTTGTTCTCACAGCAGAGATTACTGTGCATCTAGGAGGGTGTCACCCACATTACATTGTTGCACATCCCTCTCCCATAACACACTGCTCTGTAACCTTCGACATGTCCAGTACACTGGAAGTCTGGAAAACTGACAGCGCGCCCTAAATCGTCTGTTATTTTCACGCGCACCACATTTGCCAAAATTTGTGGTGCAACAAACATGCAGTAAAACCTCAGTTATCTTCTGCAGAAATGATGAAAAAACACTATAGGAGGTCAATAATACGATCTGTTGTAGAAGTGGAGCCTGTAAACTGCACTGGTTCAAAATAATACAAAATAAATTAGTTATACCTTTAATAATAGTGACTGGACACATAAAACGGTCTGTTTTATAGACAACAAATGTACAATTTAAAACAGTTCTTTCAAATGTTAAAAATTCTTAAAAGTAGTATGAATTGACAAATTATCGTGGTGAATTGCTCAAAGGGATAAAATAAACACAACACTATTGCGAAATTGCATTTTAGGAGGTAGTGTTAATAGAGGCATTAATGCATTATTTGTCCCATTACACCTTTTTTTAGGTTTGGTAAACTGAGCTGAATTTTTAACCTGAACGTTTTGCTAGCGCGCCGCCTATTGCTTGGTTTGCGCAGATAGCATTGCTCCGGAAAAGCCGTTTTAAATGTGCGCTCAAGCCAGATGCCTTATGGAAGCATTTTGTCATTTATATGTGGTGCTAGTAAAGTGTTGTAGATGTTTTATTGATATGCAGTTACCGTTGCTTTGCCACCCCCCTCAAACACAGCTGCGGCCACCGCTGCCGTTGCTGAAGGGTTTGGGTTTCGTAATGAACTGGAATAATTAGCAGGTCCACTTGGACTCAACCTTTTAGATCACTTCATTTGGGTCACCTGTCAGTTAAACAGGCATGGAGTGGGGGGCGGGGGGGCAGAAGTTTACTGGAGTGGGAGGGAGCATTTTCCCACCCAGCTGTTTGCTTCTATCTGCTGCTGTTGTTTTGCTGAAGAACAGCTGTCAGGTGTCTGACGTTCTTCCACTATTAGTGTGTGTGTGTGTGTGTGTGTGTGTGTTGCTGCATTGGTGGCATCTGCAGGGGTGAATTTTCAGTGTTGCAAACATGTTCTGTGTTGACAGATTTTGTATATGCGACACCTTTGATTTTGTGTAACGTGTGTGTTGCATTAGTGTGTACCGTACGCACTGTGGCTGTACAAAGTGTGTGTCTCTGTATTTGTATGCAGCCTCTGCCTCGGTGTGTCTGCGTATTGCTTGCATGATGAATGCTGGCAAGCTCACACTTCTCTTTTGCACTCCATGAGGTTATTCCTGCAGAACAGATACCTGGCTGCTGTGTCCACTCCACATTACACACACGCGCACACACACACACACACACACACACACACACACACACACACCATTGATGACAATTCTAATATGTATTACAGTATGTACATGAATGTGTTTATGTGCGTGGGTGTATGTGTATCTGTGAAAGTGTATGTGTGCATCCTGATGCTTGCCTCTTCCTCTGTTCGCTACACAGTTTGCTTGTGCTCAAATAGAAGCAACAAACAGGGAAGGGGGGGTGTGGGGGTGGTGTGTCAGATCAGCCCAGCATATGCCCGCCTGTGCCAACAGCTTGCATATGTAGCCAACGTGCCCGCGGGCTGCCTCTCGGTCTGGGCTTCACCAAGACGTGTGTGTGTGTGTGTATGCGTGCGCGTCTGTGTGTGTGTGCATGCTCATGTGTATCTGTGTAGGGGCAAGCTGCTGGACAGAGGACAGGGAAGCAGTATGGAAGCCAAGTTGCATGCGTGCGTGTGTTTGTGTGTGTGTGAGAGACGTGGAAATGTGGCCACACTGCTCTACAGAGTCCCACTTCAATCATAGGCCAAACAGCCTTTAACCCTTGACCTCAGATGCAGCCCTGGGGACATCTGAAGACCATACAGTGACACTTGACCTGTGGTTTCATCTGTGCACCAGAAATATACCTGTGTGTTTTCCCACGCACATGCAAGTGAGCGTGAGCTTGCAGTGGATCAGGGCTGAGTGTACAGAGGCTCCTTGTGAGCACGAAAGACCACGATGTCCTGCAGAGCAGCTTGAAGGGCCTCCACTGCACCTTCTTAAAGCATCTCCTTCATTCCGAGCACCAAGCAGAACCTCCAGCATGGTCTTCGTACTCCGTATGCGCTCAGCGCTGTGCAAACTTCCGTGTGTGTGCACGTGTGCATATATGTATCTGTTAAACGCAGTGCCTTTGTGAACACGGACACATGGCTTCACGTGTTCACACATTCTCTGCCATGTGCAGGTCTCCTGTCTCCCGCTCTTCCCAAAAGCCCATCTGCTCGGCATGCTGCTCCTTTCATTGCACAACTGTCTGGTTGTTTCATTGCGGCTTCCAGGCCGCCAGGCTTCCGGCGCAGATGAAAGAGCTCCTGCTCAATGGGCCCGCGAGCAGCTTGTTCCCCTTCACACGAGGGCTTCTTTTCCAGCCGACGTCGCTACGGCGCCCATTATTTTAATGCCAAATAGGGCTGAGTCCAAATCCCGCACGGTCCGCTAGGTCACTTCAAACCTTACCTGCCCGTGTGGGTCCTGTCAAGCAGATCCATGGGAGAGTCTCCCGAGATGCGCGGCCTCTGCTCTAATCTCGATAAATGGTTTGGCTCGTGAGAGCATTCAAACCATTCGCTGCCTTTTCTTGTCCCTTACCGCTACACAAGTGTTTTATTTAAATAATCCATTTCTTTTCAAGTCATCATCATCTCCAGTTACCACCAAATGCAAAAAGCCTGCATGTCAGATGGAATGTTTTGTTGTGTCATTTTTTCCCTCCGGTATTAATTATGATTAAAACAAAAGAAATACAAAATAACTCCAAAAGTTGTACCGTAAAAGTGATGCAAATCTAAAAAAATATTTCCCTCCCAATTTATTATGCTTCCCTACTTTTGCAATAGATTACTTGGAATTTATTGTTATAGATTATTTGCAGCTTTTTGGAATTATTATTGCTCTCTTTTGGGCATTAGTGTCCTGTGTTTCACAAGAGGAAATTTGTCCTCTCTGTTGATTCTCTGCTCAAGACTAAAGCACCCTCAACTGCAGGTATTTACATTACACATTTATAACAATTAACATTTGGGAAAAAGTACCAATTTGTGCACAACTTTTATAAATGTTTCGAGCAGGGAATTTTTCAATGTTACCTTTCGATCTTATGTTCAGTTAGCATCAATAACCCAGAGACAGTCTTTGTCTCAGTGTCACAACAAAGAGACGGATTTTTACTTTTTGTCTTATTATAAAAGACCAGCGTTCCTGTCTTTAGTTGCCAAAGGAAAATTAAGCTGTGAACATAAAGGCAAATGCAGATATGAGGCATTTCTCAACCTCCTATTTCATTCACGTTTTAGGCAGAGCAAAATACACCCTGCATAAAACTCAAAGATGTTGAACATGTATATTTTTTATTTTAAACATTTTATATAATGTAACAAATGTAGTATGAATTTAAAAAATACATATATTTTCTTGATAGTGTGCATAAATTGTACTTGGTTACCTTCTGGACAGACAGATTGTTTTGTTATTGTATTGGCAAAGAATAGATTAAAAATAAATAAAGTAAATTATTTGACATCAGGTAACATTTACCACAATTATAAAAATTAAATGACGAAATCCCGCCACCTTGTGGACATATGCTATAAAGAAACACGACCTACGGTAAAATATTTTTTAAAATAATAATTATAGATACAACATTTCAGTAATACCGAAAGGTTAGCCCCAAAATGCAGCTTGTTTGACTAATGTCAAAAGTAAAAATTTTTTATGCAATTTTGATGACTGTGTTTTTGCATTTTGCTGCACAGGACAACTGGCAACCAACTCACAATGTGTACGGAGTACATAATAATAATAATAATAATAATAATAATAATAATAATAATATTCTAAGCTTCATAAATAAAAAGAACACCTGACTACAACAGTACTGCACAAAAAACATTAATTGTGCAAACTGTGTGTACAAACTACAGTAAAATCAATACAATTTTACTATTTTTATTAACTTAATTAAGCTGTCATTCCCCCATCCTAACCACAATATATACCCTGTTTCAAATATACATATTTATACATCAATTGTGAATTTGTCTAAGTACATAATGATTTATATACTGAAACATATCAAAGTGCATGCACATTTGTTTGCAAGATAACTTCTGTGAATTTCATGTGACAGACTTTCCATTCTAGTTAAATATATATGTTTAAAAATAAAACATATTTGAAATTGTGATACAAATCAGATTAGAAATCACTCTGTCAATAAATAAAAACAAGAGAATGCATAGTGTACCAAAGCTATGTGCATATGTTTACAGTGTGGGGTATACAGTGCTGCAGTCCTGAGAAAAACAGATTCTGTTCTCTGTTCATCTGCATATGAGTTTGAGGGGAATGAAACGTGGACCTGCTTTGCAGAACGATTGACTTCATTCCAAACTGCAGTTGTCATGATGCTGCTTTGCCACTATAGTTCAAGCAAAAAGCAGCAACAATGATCAAATTAAATCACAGAAGTGTGTGTTTGTGTGTGTGGGTATATGTGGGTGCGTGTGCGTGCGTGCTCAGACTGAGGAGTTGGTTTTGAGGACTGGGACCAGTGAGGCGAGAAACAAAACAGGATGTGTTTTTGTTCATCTTGTCCCATCTGCACGGTGGAGCTGTCGCTTTTCACCTCTCTTCACCACTCCTCCCATTCCCCTTCCAACGCGGATGGCCTTCTTTCTCGTTCCTTTTTGTCTTTCCATCTCAGCTCTGCAGTAAGTGGTTCTCTGAGTGTTTTTGAGTGTGAGTAGGAGTTGAGACCAGGTGCCATGAGTGGCTGCACCTCAGCACAGGCCTTGTAGGAGTGACAGGCAATGGAAGAGGCTGAGAAACCCGCTGGAAGACATGGATAGGGCCATACTGGGAGCTATGGAAAAGGACACAGGATACATGCTGTGGTACTGGCTGTGGTGTAAGTCTTAGACTGAAGGTGCTAAACATCTGACAGTTTGGGTGCAGCAGGTAGAACCCGAGGCTTCCAAACCACACATCCACTCCCCACCCTCCCTGTTGCTATTGCCATTGATGGACTGGGCCTGATGCTGCATCGGCCTTAGCACCCCATCAGCAAATCATTCGCCTTCGGCTGCTGAAAAAAGATATTCAAGAGGCAATTCTTCTCACTTGCAGCACTCACAGCACTCAGAGTATTTGCAGTACTCGCAGTACTCGCAGCTCCACCACCCTGCCCTTTGGTGCCTGACTACCTAGTATACAGCCATCTTGGCAGCAGCAAACCATCCTAACATGAATCAGTATTCTGTGCCAGTGGTGAGTTCAAGTGTTTTATTTATTTATTTATTTATTTATTTATTGCTGGTTCTTGATTCAGCTTTTAAAATGCATTTGAATTTCAGAACCATAGCATCTTCACACGTTGAGAAAAAAAGAGCAAAAATGAATCGCCTGTCCATGCCGTCACTCTGGTGTATGCATTGTTCGCCACGAGACTTTTGCTTATGAGGGCTCTTCGTCTGTCCCTTTTTCCGCAAGTTGTTTCTTTCGCAGATACACACCCAAGGGCCGAAATGAAAGGTGTGGCTTGGTGCACTGCACTGTAAGAGATAGACTTCTAAAGCTCCTGTGGGATGACTGCGGGTCTCCCTGTTTCCCTCTGTTAGTCAGTGATGCTGAAAGCTCTTTTAGATGGAAACATTTACAGCGATAGGGGGGATTTATTCAAGAAATTCGTGCATCCGTGTAGCCATATTCACAGAAGTGTGTGCGCAGTGCAGTTGCTATTATTTAAAATAAATCATTCAGTTATTTGATGTAAAAGTGCGAGAGATATAAAAAGCATTAGCAGAATGTGTCAGTAACAGGGAAGGAGGTTCAAATTTGGATGCTGTTCGTATTGTAACAGTGCTGCGTATGAGGTCAAGTATGAAGTTAACTGCAGGTTTGCAAGGGTTCCTTCATAGCCCTTTTCGGGACTCTAAAAGTGACCTCGGTGTCATTGAAACAGCCTCGTATTTGAAACAAAAAGTAATGTGGCAGCATGGCTCAGGGCGGCTACATGGTGTGCAAACAAAGGAACTCGGATCACGAAATCTCTGCAGCTGCCCTTCGCAACCCGGCGATCGAAACGAATATTTGGAAAAACCGTGAAGAAAAGTGAAGTGCAACCCGTGTGACTTCGCACTCGGCTAATCTGAAAGTCAATGAATGTTTTGTTTTAGGTGTTGATGGTTTGTATCTGGCTTCTTGATATACCCGCCCGTGTACCTAGCGGGTACAACTCCGGTCGCTGGAGAGTGTGATAGCGTTACAGACGGGGGATCCGCAGACACACGTCTTGTTGGTTATTCATAAGGCCCAGTTATGTGGAGCCTCGGAGGCAGACTGCCATGGAACTGGATAGTGTAATTACCCCCAAGCTGGATGAGCTTGGTGACGCCCCTCCTTCTCACACCCCCCTGCCCACCCAGGCCTTTGCCTCCCAGCCCTCCCAGACCAGGTGTGCGTCTCAGCATTTCCAGGAATATTTTGATTATTGTAATTTAGCAGCGTGCACTATTAACTAGGTTAAAAAAAGAGCCGCATTTACATATCAGGTGTGGTCCAGGTGCTGCCGTGTTTGGCCCAGCTGAACGTCTACAGCCAAGTGGAACAGAGCACGTGGCTCAACCCTGGCAATAGCGGAGCCTGACAAACTCGAACACGCATTCAAATTGCCTTTTTCACATTCACATTGTGACTAAAACGCTCGCATCTACTGAAGCTCGTGCACGTTTTAATCTGGCAGTCAAAACTCAATGGAGATGTCGGTGCAGGATGCGGCGTAAAGCGGATCGAGAACTGATTGAGCTCTGGGGGACGGATAAAAGCGCCCGAAGATGACAATGAACGAAGTAGGCCGACCCCTGATGTGAGGGTTTTGGGGTCCGTTGACCTTAAGGTCGTGTCACTTTTACACAGACCTTGTTGTTGCAGCAACGGACTAGTCACTTTCGCACAGCTGTCGCTCGGAAGGGATGAGTGGAAAAAAAGGCGCTTGGAGGAGAAGGCCAAGGGTTTCGCTTCCTTCGACGGCGTGAGTGCTGTGAAAACCATTCCCTCGACCTCATAATAAAAACAGGGATTGAAACGCGTTTTATGGGCAAAATTTAAGACTTTCAGCAGCAGTTTCTTCCGTAGCTCCCAAGCTTGTACCTGTGGTGAATGTGTATAAAAATATAAATTTCTACTGGACGTCACTGCAGCACTGAATCCTGAAACCAGGGATGGTTAGAGCAGTTTCTTCAGAAATATAAATAGTTTTAAAAAGCCTTTTGTAGGGAGTAACAAAATCTGAGATTCTAGAAACACTGCCCAATTCTCTCTCGCATTTACACCATTGAGGTCAGCCAGGTGCTTCACGAGTGAAAAAGTGCGACTCCTTCGCTAAAGCGACGGCTTGGCTTTGTTCTGCGCTGACGTTTCCGCGCTAGCGCCCTCGTGTGGCCATGTGCTGGCATGCATGACGAACCTGGGGGGGGGGGGCTCGTGTGGCACCGCGGCTGCAGTAAATATCCCGGCGTCGTAAAGTTAAACACCGCTCGGTCACGCGTCTATATCACATTTATATCGCATTCTCATATCATTCTCATTGTTATAAAAATATCACGGAAAATGTCAGTCTATATATCCTCTATTTAGCTTTTTTTTTTTTAATTGTTGAGGAATAGTGCAATTGGATAGCTGTGATCATTGTTCATCAGAATCAATAATAATAATAATAATAATAATAATAATAATAATAATAATAATAATAATAATAGCGGAGTATTTACTGTGAATTCTTACCGTACGTTCTTACTGTAGACACGCACAAGTTCCCTCCTTCACTTTTCTTGCTAACATTTCGAAAGCATTCGCAGGCGTAATAAAATACAGTCGACATGTGCGGCCAAAAGATTTAAAGAGCTCAACATGAACCCAAATAAAATTCCGAGCGCAAGCCTGCGATCCATCATTTGTGCGCTAAACGCCGTTTTGTTAACGGCTGCCGCTGTTGCAGACGCACAACTTTTTTTATTGATTTATTGGGAGACTTGCGAGAGGGCCGGAGCGGCGCGTTTCCTTCGTAAGCGCAGTTGCTGACCGTGGCCCTCGGTGTAAATCCTTCATCGCTGCCTTTTTGACGTGAAGGTAAAACGCTGGAGACAAATCGCCGCCTTTGCCTTCTTTTATGAGGCAAATAAAAATGCAGCATCTCCCTATTAGCCGGAATAATAATGTTGTTTTATTAAATGTATTCGTTGTTATGTGGTTCCCGTCGGCTGAATATATTCCAGCTGGTGTTATTTATTATTTTCATTACAGAATATTTGGAACATTTTTCAAGTCGAAACACAATGCTTTGAAGAGAAAACAGGAAAAGACATTTCTTCACGCTCGTAAAATGTATGCGATTTATAAATAAATATGAAAGGAACCACATAACTGGTTTTCTTTCCCACAGAAGCACTTTAAATAACCACATCTACGAAAAAAACTTATGTCTCAGGGCACGTACGCTGGAAAATACTTTGTGAACGTTTAAAAACCGTGCAAAAAAATTGCACTCAAAATTTTAATGAAATTCTGCAGCCGCCGACACTGCGTTATTATTTTGCGCGATTTTATTCTAAGCAAAGATGCGGCTTCTGCGCGCCGTTTCGGCGGAGCGGTGGCGTCTGAGCCGGAGCGCGGGCTCCCCGACCACCAGCAGCGCTGTCCCCCGCGTCCTGCGCGTGGCCTGACACCCCCCCCCAGCCCCCGCATCGCCCCGCACTGCAGCGCGTGAGATGCAGCGACCTCTGGATGGCGCGAAGAGCCGCGTTTCGGCGAGCCGCCGCTTTTGAGAGCAACAACTGCACCAAAAGAGTCCATTTTGGCTCAGTTTCGACCCCGAAAAGTCGCATAAAATGCGCTTCAAAATTGGCAGAAGACGCTTTTCAAATCTAATAAACAAAATGCATAGGAAAGATTGAAACGGTTCCACTGTTGTGTGACGCAGACCTCTGTGCAAATTTATGATCATTCGTCCTCTTTTACAGTCATTTAACATTTAAAATTTCCCAACACTTTTTTTTTTTTTTTTTTTTTACAAAATACAGGCTATAGTCTGTCTTGTTCATTGACTAAATTTGAATAGATTTTAATGTTAATATTCTATTCTCTTTGATTCATATACCAAATATTCATAACATACAATAACAATATTAAAAAATACCATAAAACGGCAGAGCAATTTTTACGTATCTAATAACCCTAAACGCATTGAAAACGCAACATTATTGCCTGCTGTATGTCGGATTTAACTACAGGTGATTCGCTGTGTTCTGAGGGCGTTAGAATTAATCTTATTCATGATAATCTGCGTTTATTCATCTTTTTACAAGAGAGTTTTTTCAGACAAGATTTTCCACGAGTGAAAAAAATCTTTATTTATTAACAGCGTAACTTTGATCGTTTTGATTATTATTATAATATTTATGCCCATATAACATCGCGAACCAAGCATTCATGGCGATTTCTAAGCTATATATTCATAATCGTGTTAATTTTCACATTTTTGTTGGTATTGTTGGTAGAATAAGATGCCAAATTATTTCTGGGACAGATAAAAGCAACTGATGTCTTGCCGATTAGACTTGAATGTTTTGCGTCATTTCTTTTAAAGCCGTGAAAGACTGAATAAATGAATAGATTCATAAAAGTGAAGATGTCGGTTCTTCAGCTGCCACCGGACACAAGCCCCCTCCCCTCCCCTCCCCTCCCCCCACCGGTCCGGTGCCGGTGGGTCACGCCACCCCCCCAGAGCACGTGTTCACCGGTGTTTTTAACCACTCCAAGGTTGTTTGGTGACAGTTTTTCATTTTCTCGGTTTGTCTGACTGCCTTTTTGCGCGATTTTGCAATCCTCCAATAGAGCAAAAGAAGGAAAGATTTTGATGCTGTAAATCTCTGCCGCAGATGAAGCATCCTGCTGCGTTACTTTTCAAACCAAAGGCGAATCTCTTGCATTTAAATGGTGCGGGTTTGTTCAATCCACGCGGGTGTGGAAATGCGCAGAAAGCCACTTTCCCCGCTGTTTTCCACGACTTGGAGCCGCCAGCGACGCGCTGAGGTCCGCGATCGAGCCGCTCCGGCGGAGTCGCGACAGACGGACGCATTTCGGCCCGATGTGACAGGTGTCTGTACTGTAACGCGTGGAAATAGAGTCTGAAAGCAGCAAAGGCCTCCATTCTTTCCCGGGCATTTATTTATTATAGTCCCAGATTGATTATGAGTAGCTTTTTTACTTTCCCATTTTTCCTTTTCTTTCATTATGGTTAATAATGTTGTACATCTCAGCTGAAACCACAGACGACTGTAATTTAAGCATTTTGGCACCAAAATGCATATTTGGGACTGCAGTTTATATTTCACGATTTCCCATTTTCACCCAAGTGCAAACAGAGAATGTGAAGTAATAGCAGATTTGGAACAACACAAAAGCTGGAAAATATTCCGGTTGCAGGGAGGGCAGAATCTGCGGGGCCACATTTGGAGGTTCGGTTAACTGCAGCACAGAAGGTGCTTACGACGAACACGTTTACTGTATTTTTGACAAAATATGGCCAAGGGCGATTCGTTTTCTTTGTTAGTTTCTTGCTGAAGGCTCACCTATTGGATATTATAATCCTTTAAAACTATATTCTGCTGCTGCAGAACTGAATGTTTGATAGCCAAAAATGTTCCTAAGTAACTTTTGAACATTTATTTGCCAGAGCAGGATTGTTCATAATAAAGGGAGGCTTATTTTGCAGACAAGTGTAGTCTAAACTATGATTACTCACAAAGTTCAAGTTTGTGAGATGTTAAAAAAACTACAGCACCTGCTCGGTGTTCCTACTGAGGTTTTTGGAGCTCGGCGCCGTACAGGTGACAAACCCCGGGACACAAACTCGTTTACCTCTGCCGTTTTCTGCACGTCAAAGTTCACGGAGCAGCTGCGGGACAACAGTTTCAAAAAGATGGCACGGAGGCCATGGAGAGGTGGAGAGAATGGCCGATAGTGTTAAAAGCGCTTGGACGTCTATGGAGGTGCGAAGACCCGCACAGTCTCGTCCACGCAGTTACAGCTGGCCGGGCTCCGCTTCACAGCCCCTTGTCGGGGCTCAAAGGAGCGCCGACGACCCCCCTGCGCGCCCCCGCTCGCGTCCCGCAGGCTCCGGGGGGCGCTTTTTGGAGCGCCTCACACCTCTAGAAACAGACAGAAAGGAGAGCAGCAACAACAGTCGGTTATTACACGCCAAGGGTCTCTTTCAGAAGCGCTTTACCTCACGTTGCTTGTCTTCTGGAAGGTTCTGCAAGTCCGCATGGAGCGAGAGAGAGAGAGAGAGGAAGAGAGGGAGAGAGGGGACGGGAGAAAGTTTGTCAAAGCGCCCAGGAGGTTTTTTTTTTTTTTTTTTTTTTTGTCGGTTATCCGTCAGCGAAGTTCGCGCTCGCCGCGTGTCCTCCCGGTGCGGATCTCCCACACAGCCCTGGCACTGGCGGGCGGCGGCCGCGGAGGGGGCGGTGGTGGTGGTGGTGGGGGGGGGTTTAAACGTCTTCGCGCAGAACTTGGCAGAAGGTGCGGCAAAGGCGTCTCTTCTGGCTTCTTGCTGAGACGCGCGCTGGCAGGACCCGAACTGAGAAGAAACCATTAAAGCATTAGGTCCGCACTATTAAAACTTTTATCAAATTAGCTGCTGCAGTTGAATAAAACATAAAATAACCAGACAGTCAGTCATGCGTTTATTCATTAATAAGAACACCCGCGTTCTTTGTTTTACGCATTACTTTTGTGGCACTTTTTCAATTAACCGCGATCATAAAATAATAATTTGTTTTTTTTTTTTTTAAACTTTGTACACGAAGCACTTAGATGAAAACGCATTTAGTGGCGTAATAAGCCACGATTAGCTAAATATGCGAAATAAATAAATCCTTTGCGGATGAACGTCGTCGATCTTTTTTTTTTTAAATATTATGCACGTGGGAAAAGGTGCTCGTTTACTCTGCAGCACAACGGGGGTTTCTGGGCTGTTAACACTACTCAGCAGTTTAGTCTTGGTAATTTGCCAGCTCTTTATTAAAACAGCAAGAGTTCAGGAATAAAAGGTTGAATCTGTGTGAACTCCATCATGTAGTATACACAAGAGCCCAAACAAAAGCCCTTACTTCACTTTGAATACACAGAACGGTCTGCAAATATAGCCATTATCGTCCTTATTATTCGCTAAATTTATTTGCTGACGTTGCCCATCTGATAAATATAGGTCAGTCTATTCTGCTGTATAGGCTACAACATCTTATTTATCACTGATATTAATGGCAACCTTTTAAACCGACTAGGGGCAGCAGTTCTTGTGGGCCAACTCAACCAGTGGGCAAATCTGAAACATATATTGGTTTTAAAAAAAAGGTCAGCATGAAGTGAATTATTCAGAGCTTCTACTTTCAATATTCTGGCTTCAGGTTGGCTGGCTGGCTGGGAAATATAGAGAAAGAAATTTTACAAACTGATTTCACTTTTAAAAAGCTGAACGCGAATTCCTATATCTGTGCATCTGTCAAAATATGAGACAGGAGAGATAACCACACAATTTACTATTGTTCACATTTGCAGTTTTGTAAAATGGCACACAAATGAACTCGCTGATATGTTTTAACTTAACCAATGTAATTGAATTCATATAGGAAATAACCATATAGATAAGCAAAAAGACAGATTTATGAAGTCCAGCCAGGTTCAAAATTGCCTGTCAAACGATGTGCCTCAATTTCTGTTAGCAAAAAGGATTCTCTTCATTAGCCCAGTGCTGCTTTCATGCCAAGTTTCTCCACATCTTGCTTCACCATCTAATGGGCCAATTCAATCTCAGCACAGAGAAGTCCTTGCCCATTAAATTTATTTATTTTTCTGTACCATCTGGATACAACGCTTCATCTCAGTACATAACACTGAGGAAATGACACAAAATTATTTCTCCTCACATTTATCCATGTTTGCAGAGAAAGCACCTTCCCCAAAACATAAACTTTAAAAGAACTGGCATTGTACATAATTCAGACTACTTGCAAAACTAACAGAAAGTATTATTACTGATCACTCTTTCTGTTAATGTTTGATGGTGCTTCAAATCCATGACTTTTATTCATTTTATGTTTTTGCCAGAGCACTGGAGGGTGTGGCAGAAATGGCAGAAAAAGCTTTTCATTTAAAGGTCAGGAGTCTTCTTTCCCTGAAAACTTACAACTTTTTAACGCTCAGGCCGTGGAATCCTCCAGGAGTTTTTGATGACTTTTTGATGAAAAAGTATGTTCAGTTTATGCCAACAAAAGGATCTAATTCCTGGCAATTAAATAGTCTTATCACAGCCATGAAAAGAGTTCATATTTAGTATTATAGTTAATATTTTATTTAACTGTGTTTTCATTACAAAAAATTAAGGAATTTATATATAGGATGTGATTTTTTTTTCTCTCAGTGAGAGTAACTTCCAAAATCTTTATGATTCATGTTTGATAAACATACAAGTTTCACTAAATATCAAAATATGAGAAGATGTTAAAAGTCAGGCTATTCAGATAAAATTCTATTTATAGGAGACTAGATGAATAGATACATTTAATTTATGCTATAGAGACTAGATTAATTTCCCTTTCATATATTTAACATTAAGAACAGAAACATTAAAACCAGTTACCTTTACCTGCAGCCCCTATGCAAATAACAACCCAAACAACAAAACTGTTTCCTACAGCTTGTATCCATAATGCAGGCACATCCTAAAATGGCCAGACAAAAGCTTCTCCAAGATATCAGTGGTGTCTGAAAGTGACCTCTAACACCTAAACACTTTGCATAATATACGTAAGCTGCTAAAAATTTCCAGCAGCTTTTTGGTCAACACCAGTGACCCAAGCACAGCTTCACCTTTGACTTCATTCCTTGATAGCGTGAATTAACTTTTCTTTGCAGACACAAATATTTGCACAGCACCAAAACCTTTCAGAGTGTGGTAGTATTTTTTTTTTTAAATCTCATTAATTTGTGCAATTTTCATTTTAATTTATAACACTTTGTGTTTATGTATAGTAAGTTCAATTCAGCATAATATTTTATTCTACTGAAACTACTAATGTATTTTTAACATCATAATTCTTGTGTAGTTGTGTAAAATGTGTATAGTTTGTTATCACAATAGCTCTTAAGCACTTTTAATACTACTGTCTCTGCAATGCATGCATTATTGAGACCAGAATGAAAAGGACAAGATGCATTTTGTCCAAAATAATCAGAAATGTCACTCAGAATTTCTTGTGCTGGTGGTGGTTGTGATCAGAGCCTGCAAAACAAGCTGCTTTCGTAACCAAAAAGTCCTGAGCAGAACAAAAGAGAGCAACTTGATCAGTGTGGAGTATTGAAGGCTCCATCCAGAAAAGCACCCTTCTCTTGTGTTGAAGGCAATGCTTTATATTTCACTTGCATCTTACATAGTAAAAGTAATTTGCTTAACTTTTTCCAACAGGTGTTGTTTTTAGTTACGACTAAGTAAAGCAATAAAAACTAAAATCCTTCTTTTGAATAAACCGTATTCAAAACAGACATATCAACAATCTAGTCTGAATAAAATAATGTTTTCTGGCAGTGTCAGTAAGAACCAAAATGCTGTTAGTTTGCTAATTTGCGGCTATGTACAGTATCAGCACTGTGTTTGCAAACGTCTTCGTCGTGGTTTATGATGCACCTGACGTATAACTGAGTTCTTAAACCAACCGCGTCACAAAACGGATACTCGGTTGCTTAAGGTTGTCAGAACGTCATATTTTCATCAGTTTTCTTAAAAAAAAAATTACACTCTACAGCGTAAATCCTGCGCTTTACCTGCACTGCCCACACACACACACCGAACACACGTGTACAACAACGCAGGGACGAACATGCCGAGCCCTGGCGCTCCCGCTGTGGCACCACACAGTACAATAGAGTACAGTAGAGTGCTGAGAGTGCAGTTTACTGCGCTCGTCCTCCATGGCGTGCTACGGCGCAGCGAAGCGACAGAGCCGCCAAAACAAGGGCTGGGTGCAATATCATAACCAAACGTGCAGCTCAGTACAGTACAGTACAGTAGCCCGACCCCGAGCATCTTAGCCCGCAGTCACGAACAAGCAGGTCCTGCGGAGGCGCGTTCTCGTCTGCTCCGGGCAGCTCCTGCGCACCGCCCTTGCGAGTTGAGAAACTCCCTGCGGCAGCCGCCACCACCAGCAGCAGCAGCAGCAGCAGCGACGCTGACAGAACCCAGAACCCAGCAGCAGCAGCAGCAGCAGCAGCCCCGCGACTGACCTGTGTTCTTTATAGCGGCCAACGGCGACTGCGGACATTTGACGCTTCTGTGTCGAACCGCTGCGAGCTCGTGCCACCGGTAGCAGAGGATGGGAAAAAAAGAAAAGAAAAAAAAGCCGCGAAACAGATAAAACAGAGCGATGACGACCTTCTGTAGAACGCGGGCGTTAAATAATAGCGGTAGCGGGAAAAGAACACTTAAAAGTGTAAGACACGTCGCTGGTTTGCCGTATTTACGTTTGTTGTAAAAATCGCGCACCGGGTCGAGCGTGGCAGCACCCCCCCCCCTTCTCCTCCGCGATGCACGCGGACGGCGCGCGCTGCAATTCCGCAGTTGTGTGCGTGGTGGTGGTGGTGGTGGAGGGGGGTTCGGTGCTGGAGGAGAAACTTCAGATTCCAGCTCGGGAGCCGACGGGCAGGACCCGCTGCTGTCTGGCAGAGGACTCCGCTAGCCTTGGCTCGCCCGGCGCGGCTCCGGGTTGGGAAGAGAAGGCGAGGGAGGCTCTGCGTGGGCACTGCGTGGGATCCTGCGTGGGTCACCGCGCAGATCGCTGCGACTGCGGAAACGAACGTGCGGCCGGATCGATCGCAAGTTGCGCACAAAGTCTGAGAGCGCGAACAAAAAGACGTGTAGACTGTGTGCCGAGAGCCGACCGGCTCTGCCAAGCTTGGACCGCTGTCAAGTATCGAGGAGGAAAGAAAACACTCACAGCAAAATGTGTTCATCTTTCTTATTCTTTCTAATTGGGATTAAACATTAGAAGCCGGAGGAAATTGGTCAGATAGTGTTTGCTCTGTGTTCCGTGTATGTTAAAACAACGGGCGCAAGTTGTGAGACTTTTCCCCCCACCTTGCAATAAACCAAAACGGTGGCTGAAAATGAAGCACTTCGTCTCAACAATTTAAAGTTTCTATCGTAAACTTTGCATGGCAATGGTACGTGCGAATTATACTTTTGTCTCTTGAGTTTAGCAGATTTTACTTCGCGCTGTAGATGCCAAAGAGCGAAGCGAAAGGCAGGTTGTGCTAAGGTCTGTGACAGTGTATTATCTATTATTTAGCAAGATAGTGCTCGTGGTGCAACTACTGCACCACATCTTTTTCTTAACATTTTCCACAAGTCGGCACTCAAAAGACAGGCTGCGAACTTGTTACTGTGCCTTTCGCAAATACACTGTCGTTCTGAGAGAGAAAGCAGACGCTCGCGTAAGAAAATACTGTAAAGCTTTGCGCTAGGACTGCAGTGCCGTCCGGCGAAAGCCCTCAACCTAGCAACACAGTAGGGAAGAACGGAGCCTACTGGCGGTGACTGACGTGGTGTTGTCCAATAGAATTTGGTAGTGTACATTAAAAGCCAGTTATAGTCCAATCAGAAACGTGCTTCTGTAGGATGGGGTGGGCCTTTGTCTGCGGCATGTTATCTCTGCTCTGCAATTTGCTTCGTAAAATTCAACTTGTCAGATTATGGGAACTTCTTTAAAAGTTGAAATTTGTGCATAAAACTATTTTTTTTACCCAGCAATTGAGCCATGAGAATTATCTCAAAGCATCACTTTTAATTGGTGAGCTTTGTTCCTGCTAATTCAATTAATTCTCGTTTAACAATGCCCCAACTATGAAAACTTGGCCTTGTAACAAAAATTATTTCCGTTTTTATTCTATATTTTGTTTCTTGGCTATTTAAGAAATAGCAAAAATGATCCGCGACCAGGGTGAATAGTTTTCAGTTTCATGATTAGGCAGGTAGATGTTCTCCTTAAAAGACTTGACAAATAATAACAATTACAGATCACTTATACTGTGTTGGTCGCCGAGATTTAGCACTAGTGTGCCTTTCGTATTTTGTAAGCCGAAAAAGGAATCAAATCACTATTATAGCAAAATTATCCTTTAAATAATATATGGCTCACATCAACTTAACGCTACTGTTACTTTTTGGTATAAATGAAAATAGTTATCATTGTAGTAGTAATTATGCTTGTGATAGCAGAATTACGCGCTGTATTTTACTAAACTACAACTCCCAGATAAAGGCTGTGCACATGCGCACTGTCGCCCCGCGTTTGAGCAGAGGAGCCCGGGGCTGTGGCACAGCGAGGATGGCAGGACGCAGGCAGGGCGACCGCCAGCAGCGGAATTGGCTTTCTGGCCGTTTTCTAGAGGGCGCCCAATTGACTTCTTTTTGTCGTTAAATTCCCCCAGTAGCAGTAGGCCAAAGCAGACCACGATGCAAGACAGATCCAGGAAATGATGGGGCACGGCGTACATTTTCTGATGACTCTCGAGAGTTTATTTCCATGTGTAAACATAAATAAGATAGGTGTCATTTGTGAGCAACGTCACATTTTAAATCCTTTAGCTGCCCTCTCGAATACAAACACCCTTCCATTGCCATTTAAACCGCTAGTATGCCTGAGTACAGCACTGTTATAAAAATATTAAGACACTTTTTACACCAGCGTAAATATAGACATGTGAAAACGCCAGTGGCGCTCAAGTGTTAAGCTGTTGTATTTTCTGGAAAAGAGGAGCCTAGCAATGCGAGAGAAAGATTGTCGGTGGCCTTTCTGGTCCGCGGTTGTGAGTTCTTGGTTCAAAGACCATTTATCGCTTATGGATAATGATTAGTTAGTTTTTTAAAAATATTTTTTATCACCCAGTATTTCACCGGGAGCATATGTGGCTGTGTTGTTTGTTCTCTGTACACTTTTTGCAGCGCTGATGCAGAATGTTTTATTCTTTTAAATGCCTCATAGCCTGGTGTGAAAGTGTGGACTTTGTTGTGAGCAACGTGTCAAAGCCTGCAAACCGGACTTGTTCCTTTCTGTATTACACTGCATTTGAAATCAAAGGAATACCACTTATTGCTTAGAAATAGTTTGTTGGGACGTGCGAGAGAGTTAAAGGTTTGCACCGAAGGGGCGGTGTGTGTCCTGGCAGGCGTGAGCACTGCCTGCATCCCCGCTCCTGCCAGCATTCAACCTTTACAAGCATTTCCCGCTTCGCCCTGTTGCTGGAGGGACGCCGTACAGCGAACGAAAGCGACCTGCCTCTCCTCGCCGGGCTTCGCTGTGGCTGGCAAAGCGCTTTTACGCGAAAGAGCAAAGATGCCCGATCAGCACCCGGAGGCGGTTAAACACTTTAATTCTTCATCTTTCGGACTCGATAACTGAACGTCTCGCCTCGAAATATCCTCACTTTAGTAACTTTAAGAAGCCCTGTCACTCTGCATACGGCGCTTCCTGCAGGTCCTCCCGGTGCAGCGACGCGTCCGAAGACCTCACACACACACACACACACACACACACACGTTTAAAGAGCATTGCTGCAACGTTTTCAGTTTTTTTTTACTCTGCGGAGGATATCGGGGACACTAAGCAAGCAGAGGAACCCGCGTGTGTGTTTTCCTCCTGGCATCGTGGTTAAAAGTGAACTGTTAGCTAGATCGGACACAGAGGAGGAGAAGGAGAAGGAGAAGGCGGCCGGTCGCTCTGCTCGGACAGACACACAAACCGGGATGTTTGCACGGCTTCCCCGCCGATGGGAAACATAAGGCAAAGGCAGCGACTGCGTGTTGTCTTCTCACGGACGTTGCCACGTGCTCCGCTCACATCTCGCGGTCTCGCTTTGCACTAAATCAAAGGGACGCCGCGCGGATTTGGCAGCGCCGCACAGCCACCGCAAAGCCCGCGATGCTGCCGGTGCGAGCGGGCAGCGCGCACGGAGAAGCCCGGTGCTTTCTAAAATCGTCGCTTCAACTCAGCAGTGGAGAATCCTAACAGATTTTTTTGTTGTTTTTGAAATACTTGCAAGCCAGCGATTGACCGCATTAGTTATCTTTTTTTTTGGGGGGGGGGTTATTTCTTGTTCGCGACCCCGCAAGGTTTCCAGTTTACGCGCTCCTGGACTCGACTCGGCCGCTCGCTATGCCGCTGGTGAAAGTTGCGCGCGCGCCGGCGAACGGAGCCCTCCGCCGCTCGAGCAGCTGAGTACAGTAGACGCGCGCGGGGAGTGCGAGCCGTTGTAACTCGAGGCGGGGTTAAAGTTCAGCTCTATGGAGCGCCGGAGCGCCGCTCGCGCTTCGCACAGTTGGAAATGTGAAAGCAAGAAGCGGGCTTGATTTTTTTTTCTCCCTCCCTCTCTCCCTTCTCTCTCTTTTTTTTCCCTTTTTTTTCACTCACGTACACGCATACACACACACTGACACACGCGCGCGCGCGCGCGCACACACACATACATACGTACACGTAGTCGCTTAACACACACACGCAACACGAAAGCAACTGGACGCGGGCTGCAAACACGCGCGCGCTGTAAGGACACAGCAAAAAAAAAAAAAAAAAGAAAAAAAAAGAAACAGGAGACAATGTATTCCCCGCTATGTCTGACCCAGGTAAGTGCGACTTTTTCCCTCCGTATTCGGTGAGGTGCCGGGCTGCTGCGCGCCGCTCCCGTCCCCGGCTGTGGCGGGACACCGCTGACGGCGCTGTGTGACAAGAGGCGTCCGGTCGCGGCGGCACATGGCGGACGGCGGGTCGCCTCCTCGCACACGCCGTGCGCGCGCTCCCGTGTCCGTGTGTCCGGTTGCACCTCGGGCGCAACAAACGGACGCGGTGACAGCGAGCGCGCTTCATCTTAGCAATACGCTCCTTTGCCGTCTGCTTGAGCCCAGAGCCGGTGCAGTGACCGTCAGCCGCGTCACATGCTCGAAAGTTTACTTTTAAAGGATAAAAGAAGACGTCGTAGCGTTGTTTCCTAACTGTAAGTCATTACTTGTGGTGTTGGACACCGAACGCGCGCATGTTGTTTCGGGCGCTTTTTAGCTCCGCGAAGCCCGCGCCGCCGTTTCGTTGCGGGCT
The DNA here is from genome assembly GCA_018136845.1 of Heterotis niloticus. Taxonomy (NCBI): domain Eukaryota; kingdom Metazoa; phylum Chordata; class Actinopteri; order Osteoglossiformes; family Osteoglossidae; genus Heterotis; species Heterotis niloticus. The sequence goes on along the minus strand of CM030899.1, from coordinate 9,818,175 downwards.
GCCGAGCAACCGAGCCGTCCGCCGCTTTGCTCCAAGGTGACAGCGTGCCGTGGCAGCCTCGCACGAACTCTCCGAGTCGTCATCTGTGCAGTTTGTAGCTCTCACTGACAGCAGCCATAACTCCGCTTGAATCGCCACTTTTCTCGCTGTGTTGCAACTCAGTGGTGTAGGGGCATCTCATGCGGCGGACAGCGCTTTTGCGTGAAACAAACCGCGCGTTTGCGGAGCGCGGCAGCTCGCACCGGCATCGCATTCGAAATGTAAACTTCATGCACGTCCGGTTTGTGGATCTTCATCGGAATGCACCGCGTGTTTCGGACGTCTCCAGAAAAAGCAGCAATTTTACCAGAACTTTTTTTTTTGTTTGAGTGTATATGGTAAGGAGCGACTGTTAATACTAATTTATGTAGGCTTCCAACGTGCTGAATTTGGGGATTATTCAGGGACACGAATGAAGCAAGCAGGGCCCCGAAACGGTGTTAGTCCGACGCTGAAGCGACCGGTTCGTACGCCGCCGAGACCCGCAGCTGGTGCGGGTGTCAAAGGCCTTCTGCAGGGTGCGAGGCGCGGTCCTGTCCCTCTGTGAATCACTGCGTTCCACTCCTGCCCCCCGTCCGTTTGTCCCTCAACGTGTGAGACTCTGAAGAAGAGGAGGACACGGTCATGAATGTGAGCCCAGTCCGACCGGAGTGCTGGAGCCTTGAGCGGCGTGGGCTTCGGGGGTTAGTTGAGGTGACAGAGCCCAGTCGCATACATTAGCATTACCATCATCAGCACTAACATTGATTTTATTCGCTTTTTTTAAGCTGACGTTTTCGTCCAAGGCGACTTGCAGTGCTAGATACTCAACTTTAAAATGATTTATAAAGGAGGCTGTCGCTACTGTATCAATCGGGGGTAAGAACCTTGCAACATAATAAACGCATTACCAGAAACCGAGCATGATTTTTATTCATAATATTTCACTCCCATTCAGAATGAGCGCTTGCACCGCATTATATCTCGTAGGTCAAATTTTTGTGCGATGCCTAAACCCTACTGTGTTTAAGTTAGGTGCTTACAGCTGCAGCAAAAATATTACATTGTCTGACTTTTTAATTAAGTATAAATACAAAAAGACATTTTTGTACTCAGTTTTCATTTAGCAGAAAATATCAGAATTAAGGGTTAATTCAGAAGTGTGTTTGACATGAGAATTTTGTGTCACACTATCTAAAGTCTGTATTCTGTATGACTAAAATTCATCATTCTGAAAATATGTTGCTTTCATTACTTGGAAATGTGGCAGTCAGGACATTTTTTAAAGTTATTATGGACCTTTATATATGGTCAATTTCAAAGCTATGATATTTATTGGATTTTTATGTTAGTTATTAAAATGGTATTCATAAAATTAATATTTGCAGGTGAACATTAGATTGTATTACCCGCAAATTATTATAGATGTAATAAAGTAAAAATAATGAACAGTGATGTATGAAGTGTAAGCAGATTTTGGTTTTCAGTACAACTGAGTATTTAAAATAATGGAAATTTTCTGTGCATCTGTGTATCAGACAGAGGTTACTTAGTATATTATTTGTAAATAGTCTGCTTTTAACCCTGGTGCAGTTTCCAATTATACAGAAACACCTATCAGATATTTTAAATGAGTTTTCTAATGCGGTATTAACACAAACAAATGTTTTAGCAGAATAAATTGTATGTTTAATAAGATTAAGTACTATCATTTCTAAAAGTTGCACATTAAATAGATATTATTAAGGCAGTCAACCTGTAAAATGAACCAATAGCAGTAATGTCCAACTTGCCAATAACCTGTTAGGATTCATCCATTAAAAGTAAAATAACTTTACTTCATACTATATTAATACTTTAAATGACAGCCTTATTCATCTTTGACATTTAATTTTTTTTTCTGGAGCCTGACTGGCTTCTTCCTCCCGTATGCATTAAATATACCTGTGCATTTCTAAGTGCTTTAACTGATGTGCAGCTGTAATTGATGGGACATTTTGCCTTTGAAGAATACATCATTGCATGAAGAGCACTGTTGTTTTCAATAAGACTGTATCGGTCTATAGGACACATTTTTCTTCATCCCCAAAAACTCCCAGCTTTTACTCTTTGCCTGGCATTCGCCGAATGCATAGTAACAGAAAAAAAAGAACAGGAGACCCCGGGCATGTTTATAATACGTCTTACTTAAAACTTTATTTATTGAGTTAGCTGCTGGTTCTGCGTGTGTTTATTGGTTTTTACTGAAATGCTATAGCTGGTGAATAAAAGAATCTGCTCACTGTTTTGTTTAGCTCTGTGTGTTGTAGGGCTTGCAGTATGTGTGTCATTGTGCGTCTTTATTGCAATTTCTGTGTTGAATAACAGTTAACTATCAGTTTTTGTTGGAAAGATGCTATGGCGAGCTATGACAAAATGCCACTGAGATGATCTGTAAAAGTTCACAAAGAGCAAAGTTATTGAAATCGCTACTGCTAACAAAGTGGATAATTTATAGTCACTGATATATTTCTGAAGATAATGGTTATATTGATTTTAAAAGTTAGGCTTAAAATGTAATGCCAGTAAATCAATGTATAGGCAGAAGTAGTGGCAAGGTTTGACATTTCTCATTGTTGTGGTGTCTTGTTCTAGGAAAATCCAGTACGCACACTTAGTTTAGTGGAACCAATGCGGATGGTGTGTGCAGCTCGACTGAGTACTTGGATCAAATTTTAATTTCAGAATATCAGTATGGTCTTAAGTATAGGATCATAGTCATTTTTAGGATATAAATAATTGCGGGGTTAAGTTTTTAGAAGGTTGTGTGTTGTAAACAGTCACGTAGGCCTTGCATTCTAAGGATATATTGTATGGTTAGAGCTGTAATATGGCCCGACATGAAGACGGGGTTTACCTACCATGCAAATGCAATACAATATATGAAAAGAATGTGAGACCCAAGACTGTATTACACCACCTCTGTCTTGGCTATGCGCTGCTGTTTTTAATTTAAATTTAAAAAAAAATTGAAATAAAACCCGAAGGAAGTAACGAAACCGTGAATCTGCAAAGTCTCGGTAACCTCGTGTAATTTACGATTTTGCTTAAGTATTTTTTTAATTTCTGGTAATGTAAGTATGTAATTGTTGGTAATATAACCAAAGTGGCAGTAATGCACTGTTGCCCCTCGACTGTAGTGGTTTCCTGTAGATCCATGCTTTTTGTTATCGTCTGGGATATCATGCTACGAAATGCACGCCAAATTCTGCGTATTACGTGACATGGTATTCATTGCCTCTTTGCCAGGTATGTGAAAGTGTGCATTTTTGCATTATTAAGGGGTCCGAGACTCAAAAAACAGTACAAAATAATCATAAGAAAATTAAATATTAGATGTATAAAAATTATTTTTAATACTTAGAGGACCGGAGACAGCAAAGTGTTGCACAGGCTTGTTTCATCCTGCATTGACTTGGGAATAAAGAAATGGACAACAGATCCCTTTTTGCAGTGAGTGTTGTGTTTTATTCTTATAATTTCTTAGCATTAACACATCATCTGTTGGTGATTATGTATTACAAATTCTTGAATGCATTAGATTTATCAATTAATGGAAGTAGGTGATACTGTAAATGGGAGCAAGGAATTTTTAATTTTTTGATTAATATTTTTTACACAAGGCCTGTCCTGAAGTTGAAAGCTGCTTTTGACCCTGGAAGTCATCCAATGGTGTAAATTAGCAGGGATCGTTTTTACTATGTAGTGGAGCTGTTTTTTAATGTCGTATAGTTATACTGTCATACTATCGTACAGAGGGACGATCCCAACTTTGGTGTCTTGCGGAGCATCAGTTTTATAGTGGGCCAAGGAAGGGTAGTGTGAAGTATAACAAAAAATTTATTTGATGCAGTAGACAGAGTACTTCATAACTGCAGTGGATACACCCACCCACACACACACACACACACACACACACACACACACACACACACACACACACAGTATACCCACTTCAGGTATATATACACCTATATATACCTGAGCTCGTCTCTCACCGGTCTGTTCAACCAAAGCCTTTTTTTGGAGATTATGCCGCTGCTTTATGGTCTTCCGCGTAATTCAATGTGGCTCAAATAATTGTCCATTTAGATCGGCGTATGTCGGACCAGAGAGCGGACAAATGATATCCAGACTGCACATTGTAGTTCAGCTATGTTATGTGGTAGCGAAAATTTTGTCCAGATGACAATATTTTTAAATAAGATTTTCCATTATATGCAGCGTTTTCATTGTATTCGTTGTGTGAAGTGATTCATTAATACCAGTGTGAGGAGGCTGTATGTGTGTGGGTTTGTTATTCTGAGGTTTTCTTTTTTGTGTATTCTCAACAAATGAGGACAGACAGCATATTTGTTAATAACCTTCATTCATCTACTAGATGCCGTGTGTTGTGAACTGCAATGCTGCAAACGCCGTGGTTAATTGTTATCCCTTCAGGGAACCCAAACTTGCACATTATAAACAGGTTTTTAAATTTCTAATGGCGATAAAATAATTGTTTTATTTTCACGTAAGGTGCGCAGTGTAAGTGTAGACCTGCTGAAGTTTTGTTGATTTTTGCTTCTCTTTCTGAGGATGTAAATGCAGTGACTTTAGCTTTGTTTTAATCTTTGAAACAACTTTCTGTTGATGGAGCGCCATCAAAGATTAGCGTATGGTAAATACAAGGTAACTCGTCGGTTTCAAAGTTAAAACAAGCAAAACCCTATTTTCATTTTTAGGCGAGCTGTTAAGAACTTTTGGTGGTGAGCTTGAATGTGGCAGGTGCACGCGAGCGCCACAACAAACACAGAAGCTGCACCGAGATCCTTGGAGAGTTTCTTGTGCACAGCGGAGGCTATGCTGCGAAATGCTCCTCCTGTATAAAATTAACAGATGTACAAATCTGTGAGGCTCAAAACCACAAATGGAAAGTCTGTACGGCATGAACGCTTATGAAAACATAGAAATAGACAGCGTCCTGCCTTTCTGCACTGTTTTTGCATGTCCGCCGCCTTGTCGGACCCCTGTTTTGTAGGCCAGCATTCTTGCCTAATAGCCAAGAAGCGCCTTGTTTCACACTGTATGTTATCTCCCGCACTGGGTCGTGCAGCAGGCCAAAAAGTGTCAGACATAACACAAATAAACATTCATTGCCAAATTTCTTTCAGTGCTTTCTGTTAAATTAAGGTTTTTGCTAATATGCAAGTAAGAAACAACCTGAAGCTAGAAAAATGATTTACTGAAATGAAAGTGTTTAGCCTTATGTGATGTTAAAAAGTGTTCTAAGCAAAAAAAAGAAAAAACTTAGCATCACCTGACATTTATTGTGGGAAAGAATAGGAATGTTACAGGTTGTAAACGGTTGAGGTTTCCTGAGTAACCAGAAGTCTTGGCTTTGTGTTTTTTCTTCCTTCCCACTTGGTGCAGGATGAGTTCCATCCATTCATTGAAGCGCTGCTGCCCCACGTGCGCGCCTTTGCCTACACCTGGTTCAACCTGCAGGCACGCAAGAGGAAGTACTTCAAGAAGCACGAGAAACGTATGTCCAAGGAAGAGGAGAGGGCGGTGAAGGACGAGCTGCTCAGCGAGAAACCAGAGGTCAAGCAGAAGTGGGCGTCGCGCCTCCTCGCCAAGCTCCGCAAGGACATCCGGCCTGAGTTCCGGGAGGATTTTGTGCTCACTGTCACGGGAAAGAAGCCCCCCTGCTGCGTGCTTTCAAACCCCGACCAGAAGGGCAAGATGCGCAGGATTGACTGCCTGAGGCAGGCCGACAAGGTGTGGAGACTGGACTTAGTCATGGTGATACTGTTCAAAGGTATTCCCCTTGAAAGTACTGATGGAGAGCGTCTGGTAAAGTCGCCGCAGTGCTCAAACCCAGGCCTGTGTGTGCAGCCCCACCACATAGGAGTTTCAGTAAAGGAGCTTGACTTATACTTGGCATACTTTGTGCATGCAGGTAAGTTCCTTTATTTTTATGTTTCTTTAATTTAGTTCATGTAAATGAAGCATTTCTGAGTTTTTTCATGCCCACTCAGCAAGGGATGCTAAATTGTTATATAACAGCTTAATTTTTTATATGTCAGTTACCACTCTAAGAATGCATCTTGGCTTTGCCGTTAAGGTGAACAAAGGAAACTTGGGAGGTTCTGCATATCTTCTTGATATGAAGGACCCATTTGAAGCACATCTCAAACTTACTGGTTTTCTGAAACACCGCAGCAATTACTTTTTTAATACAAAAGAAAGTGGTCTAGAATCAGAAATACTTGTCTGATCCAAATAAGGTAGAAAGGCTTTGATCCTAAGTAGATTTTATTCGTGTTTTTTGTGTTTTCCCGTCATTTTTATTTATTCGTGAAAGCGACACGTGCAAGTCTAAAAACATTTTGGTTCAAATTTAGGCCCTAGGATGCACGACATTCCAGAAAGTCTGCTTTGCCATTCAGTAATCAGAAACAAACTTTTCCAGCAACAGACTGTTCATTCCCCAGTGGTCAATAGAGCAGCAGTCGAGGAAAAGGGCAGCGCTGATGCCAAGTGGCCTACGATAACACACTGCTGCCCGGACCAGGCGACCGCGGTGAGGACTGGCATTCGGACGCCTTCAAGGCCGTCATTGTTCTCACAAAGAAAGCTAATTATTTTCATTATTATTACTTGAAGATGCACGTTGAGAACTGTGAGGCCTTTTTTCCGATTTCTGCTCTGAAAGTGAAATGCAGAGGAAAGGGGATTATCTGGACAAAGTCTGCTTGCCAACTTAGTCCTGATTTTGTACTGACATATTTTAAATTACACTGTGTAGTTTGCGTTCGTGTTAAAATGTACTTTCATTAAAGCAACTGAAAAAAGTTGTAAAGTTTTTGTTTACCTCTTATACATAATAATGGGTTGATTGGGGAATCCGTGCAAAAGAAAACAGTGTCTGAAATGTGTTTGCATCTAGATATTCAGTCTTTAGCGTTATATCGATTTAAAACAGTAGGTTTTGGTGATGTTTCAAGGAAAGGAAAAGTTTTTTTTAGAGAGTCAGGCAAAGAATTTGGCATGGAGAAAAAATAAGCAAATAAACAAACCGTCAAGTATCTCAAGCACTTGTATGAGCTATAATAATATTTCTCGGGGGTCCAATAGTCATGGATTACTGCAGCATGGATGATATACAGCTGATATATAACTGTAAACTGGTTTTTAGTATTTATGCTAACTAAACGTCCTGTTTCACTTAATAAAACATTGGCTATATGAGTGAAAGCAAAAATGTATTCGTTCTGTAAGAAGTGATGACTTGGCAGTGGTGGCAGTGGAACAATATTGGCAGCTGGAGGAGCTTCAGAAATCATGACTTAAATATTATGCTTTGATTTATCCCTTACTGTATCTCTAAAACTACAAACTGTTTATTTTCTTGCATTAACCCTTTCTGATATAATTATAATATGCAGGGTGATAAAAGGCAACACATTTTTATGGTGCATTAAAGTGTACATAATGGCGCACAAAAATAAACAGCAAATTAAATAGGTAACTAATATGCCTGTTATACTGAGGTTGGTGCCAAAACTTTGCCGATGTACTAATTTCATAGGTTAACTTTATTCATTTATTTGCATCAATAGTACAAAGTCACATGATGAAAATCGGAAGCCGAATATATATATATATATATATATATATATATATATAAAAATTGGTTGCTGTGATGTAAAATTTATATATATATAATTTTATGTATATATAAAATTGAGTGCTGTTAATTCCAGTGGCAGTGTGAGGTTAGTTCAATGCAAGGGTGGCGTAGAAGTTTGCAAGTTTTCTTCTAGGAACCTGCAGTCACTACAGTTGCTGCATTGTTCCTGCTGTTTCTCTACATTCGGTTTATTTTAAGGGTACAGTTCAATTTATACTAACAGGCAAGATAAGCTGTGCCCCTTTCTTTTCCCTAAATTCAGTTTAGAAGTACTTCATTTTTATTTTTTTCTTACCATTCAACTGTGCAAAGCAGTAAGTAACACATATGCAATGCAGTATTGTTTTCATTAAAATTTTATTGTGAGTGTGATTACATGAAGCATTTCAAAATCCAGTGAATCCAAGAAGTACAAATTATAAGTTTTCTTTGTCCTGAGTTGTCAATATATGCTCCACTTCCATACACTGCATTTTCATTAAATAACAGGTTTTCACATAATATTAATATTATTTGGCACATACTGCCTTGTGTATGTTTTGAATTTATTTTTATTATTTTTTTTTTCTTTTTTAATTTGGGAGTATTTTTCTGGTACTTCATTTTAAAAAGAAACAAGATAAGAAATTATATAACTGTGTTATTTTAAATATCTAGTAACATTTAAGTGCTTCGCTGGGAAAAGAACATAAAAAAAAAAATTGAAAGTGTGAGAGTCACCTCTGTCAGGCCAGTTTACATTTTGGCACAGAAAAGAAACGGCAGACAGCGTTAACTCCCGTCCTTTTAGTCCTGCTTACATGAAACGCCGCGTGCGAATGGAGACTACGGGCCGAGCCACTAACCGATGGTGAAGCTGTTAATTGGAAAGAGGCAGCAGGGAATTCTTCTTCCTCCGACAGCGAGACAGCGCTGGCTTTCTCGAGCGTCACACAGAAAGCGCTCTGTTGCACGAGGCGAACGGAGCACCCCAGTTAAAGTCATTTACTCGCAAGCAAATCATTTAATTACCGGCAAATTCTAACGGACAAAATGCCCCTCATTTCATATTGTACAGCATAGACTTGCATTTTATCTTCGCTCCCTTTCGTGTGCGTTCAGTTTGGATTTTACTGGAGCAAATGGAACCTAACTGGTAAACAGAATATGTGAGTTGTGGCAACTGCGTAGCCAAAACATACTTGAAACTATTGTGAAAAATGCACTCAGCTTATAGGGTAAATATGACAGTAGTAGCATTTTTGTTTTTTGCAACAAAAAGTGACGGGCCAGAGTTGTTGTAAAACAGCTAAATTGAGTGAATCAAATGAAATGGGCAGTTTTGAAAAGCTTTTAATATAAAAGGTATCCCTGATAATGCCGTTTTTACTTTTTCTGTTTTATTTTTTTCACTTTTTAATCCTAGTGGCTCGGGAAGGGCTGAGAGAAAGCAGGCAGGGAAAAAAGAGCGGAACGTTGCTGGGACCGGTCCTCAATTTTGGGCATCCTCTTGCTGTGGAGTTAAGAGCTTTACGCAGTTCCTCTCTGGCCCTCTTGTCTCCCTTGCTCTCTTTCTCTCTCTCGACGGCCGGCCCGTCGACTGGATCGAGTTTCTGCTCCTGTCTTATTTAAAGCAGCGGAGCATTTCTGGAGCCCTCTTGATTAAAAGGCATCTGAAGAGATGCTTACCTCATGCCCGGATTCCGAAGGTGGGGTCCTCCAGGGTGCCTGAAGTCAGTAATTAAATTTATCCTCCTGTGCTCTCAGGGCAAAGGGGTGGCAAGGGACTGGAACTCTCCATTGGCGCGCCCCCTGCCTTTGCTCTCCCCATTAACATACACCGTGCTCTTATTCATTATCTGTACAAAACACACAACAATGACACGGCATGTCGGAAGTGCACCTGCAAAGTCCCGCGTAACATTTCCCTGTACCGATGGCATACAGGGTGCCGATAGACGTGCTGGGAAAAGTGGAAAAGGCTAGAATTTCAATGCTGCGTTAAGTACTAAAATGACAACAGAATAAAAAGTGGGAAATTAGAAACTATTTATCAGCGAGCCCCATGGGTGTCATTACGAACAACCTGAAGAAATGTTCAAAACCCTGTGCAAAATTCAGGACTGGCTACCTTTGGAGCAATATGTATATATTTGTTTTTAGCAAATTTGACCAGGATCTGTGCATAGCTCAAGTATATAAAAATGTATTGCGGGCCTGTTTTAAGCCAATTTTTTTTTTTTTTTTTTTTTTTTTTTGCAGAGTCACTGTATGGTCAGCGTTTCAAAGGTTAATTGCGGAAATTCTTAAATTAGAAACATGCATAGGATCTTAAGGCTCCCGGCATTTCTGATGTTAACATTTTTCATTCTCAGCCCAAAAACGTGTATCCCAGACTTTATGCTGATGAATTCAATTTGGAGACTGTGTGCACTATGGGAGCATAAATCTGCCGGTGTCTCTTCTGGCTGTTATAGACGAATCATGACATTTCAGTGGTTTCACGTAAGTCATCTTTGCAGAGAAACCGACATCACAGCAACCACCGAAATGCCTCTTCGCAGTGCGTTTTTTTTCCTCCTCTGGTGAACTGCGCCGTTTATGGCAGTTCTGGAAACCTTCCCTCTTCTACTTGCTTTTTCTGTTTGTTTTCGTTTGGCCCCTTCCCTTCCAGCCTGTCTGAGGGGATGCACCTTTTCTGCTGCCAAATTCAGCTGTAAGGGACAGAAGTGTCACCCCCGGTGGCCCTCGCCGCGGTACAGTGAATCACCTCAGCTTCTCCACAATAGCACCAGAGCCTAACTAAACGCTCTCAAGTGCTCCCTTTTAAAATCAATTTCACAGATGTATTCTGAGTGCGTATGTGTACGTGTACCTTTGCCGCTTTCGAATTTCTTTTATAATTGTGCCCTTATTTTTCATTTTGAAAAAATTTGACTCGGATTGATAATAACTGTAGGTTCTGCTGTTAACTTCCATGGTAAACAAAGAAGCCGTTCTTTGAGCTGAGGGTCCCTAGTCAAGGTAAAAAGCGTTATTTTGCAGACACAGAATAAGAAGCGTGCTGGATTCAGTGAGATGAAATCCCTAAAATCTAAGAATGATTTTTTTGCGTGGTTGAATTTGTATTTTTCAATTTTTTTTTTCTTTCCGCATACTTAATTGAATAGTGCAAGATGTTAGGCAACAGTTGTTATATCATTTTAATTCCATATATATCGTTTTGATGTGTATAGGATTTCCTGCACGAATCTGTCTGCAGGAGGAGTCACACTGATTGAATTCAATTGCATTTGCCATTTGTTTTACAAATAGAAGTTTATTCAAATTGCTGGATAGAGGTCTGAATGAGAGGAGCACTTTATGCTTCCTTTCTGGCAGAGGGCAAATCGAGTGGGTGGCTGGAAGGGGAGGCTGCAGGGTGTTAATAGATATTTTGATGATCTTTGCCATCCAGTAGTCAGATCCCTGCAGCAGTGTTGACTGTAAGAATGTGAAAAGAGGTCCCTTCCCCTCCTGCTGGAATGGAGAAGCAGCACACAGCCAGGCGTCTGGGTGTCGGAATCACAGGAGTGCACCGCCTGTGGAGGGACCTGAGCCTAAGATGTCAGGGTTGTGACCCTATCTGCCGGGCATTTGACCTCTCAGATAAACATCCTTTCTCATTAGCAGGCAGTGCAGTGCAGCGCAGTGCAGAGGGCTCCTCCGACCCTGGGGAGCATCCCCACTAACGGAAAAAAGGAATACGAGGGAGCTATTTGTGTGCGTGTTTTTCCATTTCCCTTTATGTCCCATCTCACTTGCCTACATTTTTACAGCTCTCTTGCAAAGGTTCTGAATAAGTTTATTTGAATATTTTGCCAAACAACAAATGGAGTTTGACTGCAGGAATGATGTGCATTGTTTTATATAATTCTGCCGGAGTCTATAAAAAGATTTAATATGTGTAGTTAACACTGATGACAAACTTTAAAAATGACATTTTGGATGAGATGAGATTTAAAGTTTTTTTTTTCCAGTTAAATATAAAGAGCTTATGTAAAAGCTTTATATAAACAACTTTTGCTTCTTAATTATTTAAGATTAGTCTATAGTCATAATTTGAAAGATCAGATGTCTAATCTACAGATTTTGACTCGGGGTGATAAACTTGGACTGAATTTCTTCAGCAGACTGAGTCACAACTGGAGAACACACACCTTCTGTTGAAAAGCACATGGACTTTCAGCGATCTCCTTATTTACCATAGGCGCTTGACTCAGAGTAACAGAATCATCCAATATTTGCTGGCTGGCTTTTGGCAGGTTTCATGTTACAGCCGTTTTATATTTCCCTTCCTTTCCACGGCGGACGAATAACAATAATTTGGAGCTATTTAAGGCGATTGTGGGATAAACCACAGTCTTTGTTGTGGTTACTGCAGTACACACTGTGGGTTGGGACACTTCCCTTGGTTGGGGCATTGATGTTACTGTTGGGGATCCGCCCCCATGTCCCTCCTAAATCTCTCCTGCCACTTCACACGCTCTGCCTCAAATAGTGCCAAAACAATATAACATACCATAGTTTAATACAATTTGTATACTTGCATATCTCTCCCCTGTCTCCCCGGCACACAGAAACCCAGTCAGACACGCAGTAACAGCTGCCTGTTTCTCAAACCAAAGTTCTCATCGAAAGAATTTATGGTGGAAGGAATGCATTTTGTCAAACTACATCGTTGTGCCTATTGCTATAATTTATATTAGTGTGTGTTTTTTATTGTGTTGCACATGTCCATAATGGCAGCTGTATTTCGTGAAGCGTTTCCTCTTTTTGTGAGGAGATGCAAAAGCATACGCTTTTGCAGCAAGAACTGATTCAAAAATGAAAATATAACGGTCGCAGCGTTTTCTGAATAACTTTGGATGGATAGATGTTTGCAGCCCAGGATTTGCTTTCTGAATTTGCAAAGTAAACCTTGTACCCAGTAGGGTGCTGTTTATTTACCCGAATTGATTTTGTTCTCTTCTATGAGTGTGTTTGATATTCGCCATTAATAAGTCACTGTAATTTCACGAGCCATGCCAATAAAATTCCAAAGGTGTTCCAGCCTCAGTGCTAGAAGACCCGTTCTGTTCAAGTGAGAGGATCCAGTGGAGTCACATATTATTGGGTCTGACCCTGTTTTGAACCTATTTTTGCTACAGTTTATTGGATTAAATAAAGCTGATAAGATTCTCTGTAGCAAAATACTTTAAGATTTTTGTCGAACAACATTACCCTTCTGTGGTTACATTTTTTGCCGACCTGATTGCGCAGCAAAATCAGGTAATCCGTTTAATGTCCATTGTCAACACTGATCTCTCTCCGAAATCCTTTCACATTCATGGATTTGGAACATAGTTTCTGGCTTTAGTTTCGAGGACCAAGAAAACAACAATCGTAACGCAAGAGCCCAGTTTGCAAAATAAGGGATCTTCGATCACATTTCTTGTCGTTCGGGTGAATATTTCCCGGCGCTGCGGTGTGTGGCATGTGAGAGTAAGTCAGCACAGTTATGAGTGTAGACGTAATGCAATGTATTTCTAATGCCGCTCAGATGGTGGAAGTTAATAAGATCATTGTATGGCGTTTGAGTCCCGAGTTATACAATTTGAGAGCCAAAAGCAGAAACAAAATGGAAGAATAAAGCCATTGAACCTGCGTTGCGGAGGCTGAATGCGGTGACCTGGGGTGCGAGAAATGAGCATACTTTGATCCCGCCGTTGCCGCTGTCCTCCTGTGTTGTGTAACGTGTGGGGTAGCCAGAGGTGGGGGGTTGACACCAGGAAAGTTTGACTCATTAATTCTGCATTAATGCCCAGCTATAGCAGGGGGGGCTTCGCAGCAGTGCACAGTGGCTGAAAGAAAGATGCTGTCTGATGGTAATTTTTCTAAGCCGTGCCTTTATTGGTGTCCTGCATTTGGTGGAGTATGGAATACATTTCCAGGATGTAGGGGGCGTGGGAGGGGGAAGCTGATAATTGCCCACCCCCCCAGCCAGCTTTGATTTTGCCCCTCACTCCCGCAGACTGCTTTGAGGGGCTCTGATCTGGCCCGTTGAATGTTCTGTGGGGGTATCACGGTCTGTTTGGAACACAACGGGACCCTAAGTCGCCTTGCCCCAAATGGGTTAAACTATATTAAACTCTGTGGGGAGATCTATTCCTAATGGCCCAGACCATTCAGGTCATAAAGGGAGTAGACATTTCTAGCCGTTTCTGAGCAAGGCTTTGGCTAACTTCTCAGAATGGACCCTTTGTGTTCACACGCCATTCAACAAGAGTCGCATTGTCTTAAGCCCCTGCTAGCAGACCGCTAGTCATTGCTCAGTCTTTATTGTGCGCTCTTTGATTGTATTAGGACTTGATGAGGACTTCATTTGAATTGTGGGCAGACAGTTCATGTGCTGTTCTGACTGAAGCAGAGAGCAGCGCCAGTCATCTAATTACCTTCAGGTTTGCTGGGGCTTTCTTCTTCTTCTTCTTCTTCTTCTTCTTCTTCTTCTTCTTCTTCTTCGTCTCGTTCTTTTTGAAATCCGCACAACAGTAGTGGCAGCACCGGCAAGGTTGAGCGTTAGGCCCGGCGCAAGAATAATCCGTTTTAACGCGCAGCGCTTCCGCGTGGGCAAGTTTTTGTGCATCCGTCCCGATGCTCCATAATGCACATGTTGATTGTTTCTTCCCATGTAATGAATGAATATATTGTTGATGACAGTGAAGAAGGACATAAAAGGGGGATGGAAGTGAAAAGAGGAGTAGGATGGGCTGAATTACCAGTGTCTGGATCTTTGTGCTCAGTGTGTTTAAATGTCAGGCCCCTTCCCCCCAACCCCCCCCCCCTTTTTCTCGAGCTCACAAAATGCGACACACATCACGATTTGAGTTAACCTCTAGCTACAAGGAGTAGCCATCCTAATAAGTGCAGTTACCGGCTGAGATTCCTGACACCTCTGACTGGACATCTGACTCCCAGGTTTCTGTTTTTCAGGCGCATTGGGGGGGGGGGGGTATATTTGAAGGAGAATCTTCTTTTTCTTTAACTAACTAGACAAACCTGATGTCTCCACCTGCCAGCTACTGTCAATCGTGCGGCAGCGCATCATATGCTGGGTTCAGGTGGTTCTCGGTAAAGGTTGCAGTTGCCGCCGATTCCGGCTGCACTGTTATGATCCAAGCTTCACCCTGACGACTGGTGCTCCGTGCCAAGCGCGGGTAGAAGGAGGGCGAGTGGGAGGGAGAGAGGCAGAGGGCCTTGTAATTCAGGATCGGGCCACCATTGTGCTAGGAAGCCATTTGGGATGGAATATAAAAGGACGCGCAGACATGAAACAGGACAGCTGTGACTGTCTGTGGGGGAAAGTTGGTACAGATGGTGGGAGAAGTGAAAAATAAACTGCCGTATGGCTGGTAAAATATAGAAGAAAGACCTGGGGTTTGTGGAACTGGTTCTTCTCACATTTCATCTGTTTCTTCGTGTGTGTGTGTGTGTGTGTGTGTGTGTGTGTGTGTGTGTGTGTGTTGCTTGGGGGGTGGAATTTTTGTGTGTTTTTGGAGAATAAGGTTCCACAATCACTGATTTGTCCTTATATCCTTTGTGTCCATCTGCTGCTTAGTTCAAGTGAGATTTAGAAGTGCATAATCAGACCTATAACCTGGCATTACAAGTACCTGAAACTGTACTCTGCAGATTTTGCCCTTGTCATGCAAAGATTTCATCCAGTTTTGTCCTTTGTACAGTTTTTTTTTTTCCACCTTGTAACTTTTAGTCTGCCTCAGTGTTTGTTTGCCCGGCTTCCTGCCAGGTTCACGCTGTCTAGAAGTCCTACAGGAGTTCTGCTCCTAGCTTCCTCGCTAGTGATCACACGAGCAGTCAGTGACCCTTATTCGCACCCGTGTGTCGTGGACACGAACAAACCCCCTCTGTCCCATTCACATGAATATCAGTCTGGATGCAAGTGTTCAACCCACGTTTAATCCTTAATTCTTTGTTATTATTGCTCTCTCAGTCCCAGCTTGCCTAAAAAAAGAAAACAATTTCCAACCGTCAGAACGCAGGGCAGTTTGGAGGCCTGCATATTTTAAGTGGGCTGTCCAGTGTTCCCTTGGACCCCTTCCAGGAGGTGAAGTGTACAAAGTTAGCATTTTGTAACCGGGGCCGTTACTGGGCCATTCCCTGAATGCATTACAGCTGCTTTTACAGCAATTTAGTCTTTGTGCATATTGTCAGATGTTGGTTTTAATAATTGAGCCGAGGAGGGGGATCGAGGGCCAAGTGTGTAGGTGACTTTAAATTATTGAACTATTTATCCCGAGCGCTGCCCTCAGTCTATCCATCTGTCTGAGGTGTAGGAGGGAAGTATGAATAAATAAACAGATAAATGAACGAATGAACGAGTGAACGCAAGGACTTGGCGAACGTCCTGCCAAACCACAATCCCTGACACATGCTGCTTTCTGTTTGTGTTTCGTTTCTGCGGTAAGAACGGCGCTCCTTCCAAGAAAGCTCCGGCGTCGGCAAACACGCGCGCTCAACTTTGCGACGAGAGGAGACGATTATCGTTTTGCTCCCCGTGGCATTAAGGCGAAAGCCCCAGCAGGCGTTTGTCCGTTTGCAAGTCGTCCTTCTTTTTAATGCTTCCAGGAGTAATAAATAAGGGCCCTAGTTCAATTGCACAGCAGTGCTTGGCGATATATGGCCTTTGCATTTACAAGGCCGTCGGTTTTCATCTTATTACAAATATATTTAAATGCACTTCAAAAAACTCTTGATGCTGTTGAAATGACAAGGACACGGAAATCAGGGTAGTCGACACAGTTTTCCAAATAAGTGAAGAAAGCTGTAGCATGCTGTGGTGTGGAAGGTATAAGATGACCGTGCTGCGTGCCGTATGCAGGTTGGGTCCCTCATCACTCACCACGGTTGGTCCTCTTGGATTCCCCTTCACTCATCTCACAGCGTGCCCCTGTGAAGCCGAGTAGGATATCTTTCTCGTGGTCACGCAGTCACTGCCCGATGCAGCGAACAATGAAATAAGCATTTCTGGATAAAACCGGGTGTTTGCCCAATGCGTTCACCATCGGTGACATTCATTCACGAGAGAAGAATATGACCCTTGCTAGTTTTGTTTTAATCGGATAGAAAGGGGGCTCGCTCTCAATCGTAGACATTGCAGGCCTTACATGTATGTGCACTTGATCCACACAACTGTTTTTGGAGTAGGAACAAAAGCAGCACTTGATTTGAGGTGAACCAGGTGGAATGGGGGCAGGCTGACAAAGCTAACTGGTATATTTTTGTAAAAAGATGAACAAGTGCTTTTCTGTTAGGCAAAACTTTTTTCACTTAAGGAGTAATCACAGGGCTTTATTCTCTTTTACTGTTAATTCAGCTCCACCATTGGTTTAAACGTGCCTGCTGAGTAAGGGTTGGATGTGGTGTTGAGAGGTGCTGGGACTGGAAGCTGTATCGCTTCTCATTTATATAAATTCAGGTTATTTTATATCTGCAAGGCGTCCGGCCCTGCAGTACCCAAAGTTCTGTTGCACAATGGGCAGCGTGGATTTCACAGGGCCAGTCAGGGCACCGGCATTCTCCAGGCCTCAGGGTGTGTGGGAATATCGAAGCCAGGACATCATCGCTGCGCCATGTGATCAGACGGACGAGCTCCACTTCACCCATCCTTTCCACCAGACAAGACAGAATGAATCTTCCACCTCACTAAAAACAACAGTCCTGCCAAAGTGTGCGCAATAATTTCTTGTTTTAATTGCGAACTTTTCTGGGTAGCGTCAGTATTTTCCGTTACATGCATATTGTGTTGCCATGTTAGCCACTTTGTGGGTGCCGCTGAAGTTCGCTGCTTCCGCACTAGGCATGGTTTGAGTTTGCACTTCTTGCAGCGCTGCGCCTTTTTATGTGCCACGTACGTTCAGCTCTGTAGGAGACCCTCTCAGGGGGTGGCTCCTGCCCAGCTTCCCCAGGCACGGCGATGGCCAAGTGCTCCCTTCACGCCCACCCTCCCACGCAGCGAGCCGCAGGAGTCTTGCTCTGTTTTTCTTCCAGGCACAGGGCTGGTGTGGGGGGTTGCTGGGGGAGTCGAGGGAGAGACAGGGTACAGCTCAAAGTCAGATATACTGAGATAAGGCAACAATCAATCATAGGAACTCTGGGCCGTGTGACCGGCCTGACTCTGCTGCTCTCCCTGTGACCAGGCAGGCGAAACTTAGTGCCCTGCTCTCCCTCCCTCCCTTCGTCCCTCCCTCCTTCTTTCCCTCCCGCTCTCATTGCAGAGGGAGGACAGCAATCTGGGGAGGGTCTGATATTGTTTTGTGGAGAAGGCAGTGCAGGCAGAGCACAGTGCTGAGCAAAGAGAGTGGCCAGTGCTTTTTGAACCACAACAAAGCTGAATAATGTCTAGTCATTTGACCCTCTTAGGTCCGCAGTGTGAGTGTGTGTGTGTCTTTGTGAGTGAAAGTGAGTGTGTGTTTTATGGTCTGTCTGTAAGTGTGAGCTTTGACATGATAAAATGATGCAAGCGTTGCCGTCCGTTGATTTGGTCCGGAGCATGCGCACGTGGACACACACACACAGGGCCCTCCCGCGTTCCCTCTGTCTCGGGGAATCTTCTGCACTCCACTCCACAGCCTCCTGCTAATTAAATTCCAGCGCTGTCCATTAGATGGATAAAGCGAGCGTACTGCTGACTCAACACAGGTACAGGGGGCCTTTGTAATGGCCGACAGAGCTCGAGTGCCCAAGCAATTCATTGGGAGCACATTTTACACATCTCTAGGTCGCCGCATACTTTCAGGCTAGTGGCGTGGGGGTGGTGAATGGGTTGAGCACGAGACACAGACCCCTCGTGAACCTGTCCTGACCACTGCTTCTCAAAAATTTCGTTGCAACAGCAGTTGCGATCATTATATGTTTGCGTCTCCGGGACTTGGGATGCGATAGTTTGCCTATAAACATTATTCTTAATTGTAAGGATGGGTGTCTGCCATCTATCTTTTTTTGCTGTCCTTGTTATATTAATCATTCCAGGATCGGCTGCTAGAGTTAGGAGGCCAGAGCAGGGAAGGAAAAAGAATGCAAACTTTGAAGGTAACAGGTGCTTTGCGGTCCTTCCAAACCGAGAGTGGTCTAATGTTTTCTTAAAGGCTGTTTTGAAGTTCAGAACTGGTTCCATGTGTCCATAAAGCTCCTTGGAAATGACAGAAATCTGCACGATGGCTGAGGTCTCCCTCAAGGCCAGAGCTGAGAGCCACCATCGAGACCAGACGTGTAATTTGGTGGGTCAAACTTTGGACTGCATCCCAGGCAGGGTTGAGGGATGTGGTGGTTAACAAGCAGGCCAGCCAAACATAGACATAGACTCTGTGTGTCTGAGGGGTCAGATACGCATGCAGAGGGGGCTGAAGACAAACCAACTGCCACATCCCGTGGCCATGTCAAACCAGCCATCCTCGTGTGAAGAGAAAATATGGTTGTGTGGCTTATTAATTTAGGGTAAACTGTTGGTTGTGAATATTTCAACCACGAATGTGTCCTAACCGTAATAAGACAACGCAACACGATAAATGTGAATGTATATTTGATCGAATTTGATCAATATGCACACCTGTCTTACGGATTTTTAAAAATTTGATTTAATTACAGCAGGTGATATGTAAGATTGTAAAATATGGTCAATATTTAGCATTTATGGAAGAAGGCTTTGAGTAAAAAATAATGAGATTATACTCACCTGCCAAACTGGTCTTTGTAATAGATTCACAAGGGAAGCCAAAATGAGAAGAACAAGGAAACACTTCAGCACTACAGTAAACGTCAATAAAAAGGTGTCAACATGCAGCCAAATTTGCTTTTCTCACACTGCATTTATCCATCTCAGCGACTATACTGTAAATGTACCCATTCTGGTGAAAAACAACTTATTCTGAGAATCTGCCTTGAGGCACTCCTAGCCTTGTGTCATGTATCATATTAAAACAGTTCTTTTACGGTTTAAAGTTTTTTTTATTTTGCAGCTTTCATATTTTGTTAGAACGTATTACTACTACCGCTAACCAAATTAAATATATTCTGTGATTTTTAATTAAAGTGTTCAGAAAAAAATCCAGCTGCTATTACGCGAGGAGGAAAGAAATAGTTAATTTCCAGCTTTTAGCTCTAGCCTGTAACTTTACTTCTTAATTTCACACCTTTTACCCGGAGGGCAGCAAAAGTTTGCAAGACACAGCAAGTATTATTTGGGATCTGACAGCCAGTAAACAATGAAGAATTTGTACTTGTGCAGCAGCCCTCAGACAGAGGGGGAGGCTGGGAGCAGGAGTGTCTTTAACTCCTTAGTGGCCGCTTTCGCTCCTTGCGGCTGTTTATCCTGCTGCAGCCTGAGCCCAGATTTAGGGGACACTGCTTCATTGTCGATGTCACTGCTACTCCGCTGTATTCCCAGGAGGTGCTGTGGTTGGACCCCAGAGCCGGAGCAGATTTCAATAACGCTTGGGAGAATGTCGGACAATCTTGCTTCACGTGTCTTTGACTTGCTTCTCGGACTAAGCGACAGTGTCGTCAGACCAGATGAAGCTTATTCTTTCTCAAGGCTTTGCAAAGATTTGATTTGAAGCCATTCGAAAAAGAGAAAATTACATGCACACACACACATATATATGTTCTGCTGCTATACTTTATAGGAGTAGAATGCCTGCAGTAAAAATCCAATTCAGAAGGTGATTTCAGTAGAGGCTTGGTTCATATAACAAACCCTCGCCTTATGAGAACTTGCAACTTGCACGCTCGTGTAATTTGTATCATAACACTTGCATAATGAACTTTAAGTTTGGGAAAAAATGGCTTACAAGAGCAGAAATTTCCATTCGCAACACAAGCCTTGGTGACATCTTGTACCACATGGAGCAAGAGTACTTCCCAATGTGGGGCATCCTGGTTCTCCCACAGGCATTTGCTGGCTTGTAAGCACCTCTCAGAAATCTTGCAACCATCATTTATCATAATAATGAGCCGGAAAGCAAAACAAAATACAGTGTGATAAGTTTTAAGGGACAAAAGGGATACACAAACGGAGGGTGTTGTACATGAGGGCTTTCAAACATGTGGCTCTTAAACATGGATTCAAAAATGTTGCGTGATTGCCGATATTCCGGAGTCGATCTGAATCACAATTTCTGATTTTTGACAGATGAAGCAGGAACTTTCCATGCTTGCGGGAAAAAAAGGGTAGAATGTTTTGTGGCTCGGGAATGCGTTTATTTTTTTAAATAAATGGTGACGATTGTACTTTGTGAGAATTCATGTCACGAGCTGATTTTCAGAAGCAAAATAAATTCGTAACGCGGAGAAAGCCTGCATTTGTAAGACGTATTTCCTGTGCGCTCCGCGGAGCGCGCAAGTCAGCCTACTGAGTACATCCTTCAGGGCCTCGAAATAGTTAACTCGGTCCCAGAAACCCATCATCGCTGTGAACCCCGGCCAAGCAGACCAAGAACAAACAAAAATTTAGAAAAAACAACAACAACGCAATGTCCTGTTGCTTCCTCTCCCTTCATTAGCATTTGAATTGCTATTCTCCTGGTTTTGTTCCAGTATAACCTTATGAGTACAAAGTGCTTTCCTCTGGGCACATTGGGGGGCTACGCTGACAAACATAGCACTCAGCAACCAGAGGAAAAGGAGTTTTCCTACAAAAACGTAGACGTAGGTGTTCAAATGATCAGACAAACTAAGCCAGAGGCAAATATGTTAAGGCTCCATTTATGTGGGTCGCTGGTGGAGAATTAGTGAAGCGGGTGGGTGGGTAGGTGGGGTGGGGTGGGGTGCAGCTGGCATCGACATTCCCACAGTCCCATTCCAATGGGCTGAGTTTACGCTCACATCTTCTAATTCAGTGCTCACCCAATTAACATCTCATCTGCATGACTTGTTGCATCTCTTCCCCCTCCTCCTTCAAAACAATGCTGTTCGACTGGAGAAACTTAATCCGCAGCATCCCTTGTTAAGATAAAGCATAAAGACTTCTTCTGCACGGCAAATACGGCACTCTTTGGCAGACTTGGAATTGTTAGATAAGTTCTTACGTGCCTGTTGTGTACCGAGATACGCCGAGATTGATCTCGCTCTGGAGTGGATGCATGTGAAATTGTATTCTTCTGTAAACAATGTTGTCTTAGACAGTTATTAGCGCAAAGCTTATTTAATCTGTGTCAAAGGATCTGTGTGTTATATTTTTGACAAAGCCGGTGTTAATGGGGGTGAGCTGTCTGTCTCGGTGCTCTGCACTCATCCAACCCGGCGTATGACGTCTTTGAACCATACACTAAACGTTTGGGTTTAGTGGGCCAGGCTTGAAAACCGAAGTGCTTAAATGTGTTTTATTTGACTTTCCTTTTGGTCAAATGGTGGGTCAGTTGAAATCTGCTCTCATACAGAAAAAAACTCTACAAGCCAGTCGGCAGCACCACAATAACACTGGTTACCTGCACGCCGGTTTAGCACCCAGGACTGAGAGTGTGGTCAGGGCCAGAGCAAAAGAGCGCGAGTTGGTTTGTGCATTTGTGGAGATATGAAACAGATGTTGACACTGAGTGCTATGCTGCTGGCCTGGTTCCCTGCCCTGATGCAATAGGACCACAGCGATGCTGCTCATGGTGCGGAACCCAAGGGCTCACGCTCGGTTAAGCCCTTCATCTTGAACTTGATTTTGACAGCGGTACATGGAGTGTTTTATGCTACCCCCTTTGGGGAAGAAAAAAACACTGCAATGAAATGGAAACATGATGTAATCAAAGAGTTGTTCTACAAAAGTTCTTAAGTCAAGAGATCTTAGAGTCTCTTAAGACGCGCTAGATTGGTTTTAATAAAGTTATCAAAATCCAATTAGAAAAATAAAGCATTTTGTAAGAGCTTCGCAAATTAGAGCCGTATTTGGGAATTATCGGAAAGATATTTTGTGCAGATAAAACATTATATTAAGCACCAGTCAATCCTTGTAAAAATCACCAAGAAGTGTTCTAACTGTGCAGAACTTTTTTTAATGGTGTATAGATTGTCCTTGACTTGTGACCTGGTTAGGCGCCGATGCCCAGGCCGTAAGTCGGTCCTAATCGGTTGTAAGTTGAACTGTGACGGAGTGATAATGTCTAAGTGTGTAGTCCACTACGCAGTAACTTCCTTTCAAACATTTGTCAAGTGATGTGATCTCTTGCAACTATTCCGCGGGTAAGCCGGATGAGCTTGTTGATGGCCCGTCATCGGGTCATTGGGACAACGGGTGCAGGAGCAAACACGGAGGTTATGGGAGATAAGGTGGCAGTTGTGGGAAGTATGTGATGTGAGTTCAATTCTGAGAGATGCTCGATAAAGGGAAGACGTGCCGAATTAACCCACGCCGTCCACGTCTTTGTGTAATAAATCACTTGTGAGAACAACTAACACTGTGGGTTGGCAAGATATTTTAGTCATGGAAGGCAGGGAGAAAGGAGAGGGGAGGGGTTGAGGGTGAGCAGGTGCAAGAAAATGGTTTCTGGCTGTGTGTGGGGAGGGCAGGTGTGTAGCACGCAATTCGGACGACGTTCGCCTCAAACAATCATTACACTACGATGTCACATATGCATACTGTACATGAACAGTATTTTAATGCATTTTCGTACCATACTTTCTTTTTTTGTACTGCTGTCGGCACACATCACCGTTACGCTACGACCTCGTACTGTGCGTTGTATGTTACAAAATGTTTTCGTTGCCTGTAAGATGCTGATTCGGTTGCCAGACTTTGGGAAATCGTTAAAAAAAGGACAAATTTTCTCAATTTTTTCTTGAATATGCTTTTTCTATTGCTATTATTTATTTGTTTATTTGTTTATTTAAGCATTTTAAGTCAAGGACACGCCATCATTTGTAAAGGACACCTCTGTGTTGTGTGGTGCGCATGGAAATATCTTTCCAAGTGTCTTTCTGGATTTTTTGCACGCAAAAACAATATTTCTATTTTCTTTCCTTGCGTTGAGCCAAAATGATGGGGTTGGTGATGTATTTTTACTCTCTTTTACCACATGTGCCTGCTGGCCTTGCAGTAGCACATCTGAGGGTGTAGAGGTATAATTTGTGTGGCCGTGCAGAAGTTGGTCTGTGATGACCCCAGCCATAAATTATACTGCGACTTCTTTGTTTCTCCTCACAGTAAGTTGCCTTTTCTCTCCTGTTCACTGTCTTTTTGACAGTGCAAGTTATCTTACCTTTTTATCCGTTCTTTATGCACGCGTGCTGTGCTGTCGGACTCGGGATGCAAGGGGTTTTGAGGGAGGAGGTTTAAGTGCTATAAAACCAATTACGGACTGGCTTTAATCAATAGCACACCTCCTTGTAAATGACTAAATTACTCCAATTGGCTGACCAGAGAGCAGGGGAACAGAAAGCAGTGCTTATTTAGCCTTTCAAGGGTTTGTCTGGTTTCTTGGGCTCGCGGTAACGTACGTGAAGGTTGGTTTTGAAGCTCTGCGCTGCCTTCACCTTTTGTTTCACCGCTGCTGTCTTGCCGCCGCGTATGCGGCATCAGTCAGTGCATATGCGGCAAAGCAGCCGTTCGGCTGTGCCAGGAGGAGCCACGGTTAGATGAACCTGCACTGGAACCACGGTATGGTTGTAGCTGAGAGGTCAAGCTTTTCAAACTAACCAGCGCAGTGAGGGACGTCAGTGCTACGACCGAGAAGATTAATGTGAATTCCTGTGTCCGACTCATCAGGACAGCGTGCGCCATTGATCTGTTGGTGTCTTTTAATGTACAGAGGTCACTTAGGCCGCTTTGGGAAAAGGACCGAGGATATTTCTTAAACTGAAGCGCTCGAGTCGAAGACGGAGAGTCCATCACCTCGAAATTAAGACTTTGTTTTTGCTCGACGCAAAAATCGTTCTGGCCTTGACAAGTACGAGCACGAACGAGTTGTATTAGCAGTTGGTTGATGGATTTTGAAGTTAACCAAGAGAAAAGAATGCCATTTAATTCCATTTATATACAGCTTGCCAGTCATCACTGCGCTACTGCAGACCTGGCTGCATAAATCTGAAGGGGCCACCAGCCCTTTGCCTCACTTAGCAGAAGCAGGCAAAGAAATGGGAGCCCAAACTCTTTAGTTTTTTAAGTTCAGGAATGAAGTTTGGGAAAAGTGGCTTATAAAAGTACCTTTTGCACTGGCAAAACAATTTGACAGGCAAAGTTCACCGAAATCTATCCGTATTAGCCCTCAACATGCATGGTCCGCATGAACTATCTCAAATTTGCCATGGGAAGAAAAAAAATTCATCTCGCCAAATGTCCACCAAACACCTTGGCGGGGCAGCTGCTTGCAAGTATGATTAATGCGGCACATTGTTCAAAACCTACCGTAGATGCTAAACGCAACTGACGCAGTACATGCAGTTCCCATGGTTGACGCATTATTTCATTTTTACACCTCATTAGGTTCCCTCTCTGCTACTAGCATTCGGATTCACCTTGGTTTAAAAAAAGACACGGGGAAGCACTGATTGAATTTAAATAAGCCATGCTGCCTTTTTTTTTGTTCTTGTAGCACAGCCCATAAAGTCTACCCCTGCCCGTGAAAGGATTTCTAGAGTCACAGTGTGATGGAGTAGACCTGGGATAGAGCGAGAACAACGGGAAGGTTCCTTACAAGTCATGAGAGAAGTGGTACAAACATCTCCTCTTTCTTGCCTCACACAGCGAACCTCTCCGTCATAGCGCTACGCATCGCAGGGAGGGATGGGGGGCGATGGGTACGGACGGAGGCCAGCGGTCTCTTGGTGGGTGGTAGTGGCTTCGGTGGAGGAAGGTCCTCTCCCAATATATTTGCTCTGGAAACACAGAATGGTCTTGGTCTCCCTCAGTTCCCGTGCAGCACATGATATTTAATCCGTCATCTTTGTTTTCCACAAACACGGCGCAAGCTGTCGCTGGCAGTGCACGGGGCTCAGGGCCCATCTGGAGAGCGGACCGTGTGCGAGGGAATTAGAGGGGAATTTAAGTAGGGGTTTGCTTAGGAAGGCTGATAACAGCGCAGCTCTGTCCTGTTTGCGCTGCCATGGCTGCTGTGCCCTAAGCTGCGATGCATAATTGATGCTCTGTGTTATACAAGGGGGCCGCCTTTGTTTTTGTTGCCGATGTTGCCGTTGCATATTTGCCCACTTTTTTAAAAACGTTTTCACGAAAAAGGCTTTGGAAGTCCAGGAGTCAACCCCTTGCCAGTCCCCAGCTATCTCCCAAAAAAAGGGCAGCCAGTGGAATAAAACCTCCACAGGTCCAGCTGCAGCTCCACGAAAGACAATGGCAGCTTCACACAGGCCTCTCGAGCGTGTGGGTCTCTGTGTCCATTTGTCTGGAATTAGGTGGTCCCCAAAGTAATCACATTTGGCTTTAAAGGCCAAAGAACAGTGTGTTTCTTTTTGACGTGCATGCGTATTTGTTTTCTTGTACCTAGTGGGGATGTGTCAGTAAACAGAGCCTCCCTGGGAATAGTAAACCCAAAGGAGATACTGTAGGGACTTTCTTAAAAAGTCAAATTCCTTTTTTTTTTCTCAGCCTTTAGTCAGCATTAAAAGTGCTACAGCTGCAAAGCTTTTTTTGTCATGCACTTTTATATGCTTTTATGTTCATTGGGGTTAATTTAGGGGCCGTTTATTGCATTAAAGTCCAATAAACTGTGTGAAACCTTAAACTGCAATATTCCTTATCAAGAGAAGCGCAAAAAACATGCATTTGCTTGTGTGTTACCGTGTCTCCATGCTACCAGGCCTGACATGACACGAGCTCCTGCTACCCCGCGGAGATCACTTCCATTGAGGTGTGTGGATGGTTTTCAGTGGGCCGCTCACTTGTTTAATGAATACAATTCATTAAAAGGTAGACCTTAATGCAATCGAGTTACCGGCGGGCCGCTGCCAGGCACAGCTGAGCGGTAAATAGTTCTCTCAGCTGCTTTCGGGAGAAGGCCTGCATCCAGGGCATCTAAGCCGCATGTCCTTCTCTTCCAGAGCTTCTTCTTTGGACGCAAACAAGCTTGTATCTATAGAGTGACGGTGTCTGAAACCAGGCCAGTTGTTGGTTTACTGCCGTTAAGACCGTAAAGTTAAAAGAAGATCCAAGGTATTTGTACCTTTTTGAAGACCGAAGGATGCGATTCAACAGTTCGTCTGCGGTGCGGCGCTTCATCGTCCATTCTTTCGTCCCGTTTCACCGCTCCATCTTTACGGGTTCTTGTGGAAACGGTACATGACCGTTGGACTTAAATGCAATATGGTTTGTCAGCTGTGCTAAAAATGTAATTTTCTTTGTTATAAAGATGAAAACAATTGCAACAAATCCAGTCGGTTCAAATATTGCTGTTAGCTTACAACTTGATGCCATTTGCTTATCCATGCAAATCAAGGCCAGCCAGTCTGAAAGGCTCCTTTAGATTTTTATTACCTGAGGGTAAAGTTTCTTTAACATTTTGTGCCAAGTGCAGCTGCTTTTTAATTTCCTAGTTTTCAGCTTTTGCTTTTGCCTTAGCTGGGTTTCTGCCGCACCTTACAACCACGCAGAGCATATTTCTAAATCGGTCTACAAAATGCAAGTATTTGGCACATTTTGAACCCAGCATTAGCGGAGCTACTATTTACGCTAATCTTTTTAGTACCTTTCAGCCTTGAGCTGTTTCTAGGAAGTGCTGGTATTGTTTGCTGCTGTGCATTTAAGCTTCACACCTGCAAAGGTGTCCTACTGGACGTACAAAGCGAGAATTATTCTGGCAGGGGGTCCATTCGTGTCTCGCACAACAGCGTTCCGGCGGAGGGCGTAGACCCCGAAGTTTCCCGGAGGATATTCAGATTTATTTGCATACCGACAGGTATTTTGTCATTTAATCAGATCTTTGTTTTGTGTCTTCTGCATTTTGGATTTTTATGTTTCCGCCGTCGTGTTCATGCAGCCCAGAGACAGGTTGGCCCCTCCCAAGCAGACAATAGAATTATTCTTAAAAACCCAAGAAGGGTGTGGAAATTGATAGCCCTGGAACGGGGCAAAGTGAGAGAGTGACTTTAAGCAGAAAGAGCCCGATACAATAGTAGAGCGACTCGCAGGGCCATGAAACTTTAGAAACACGCACGTGACAGACCCGGCTAACCCCACTCCTCAGCCGGCCTGTCCCTCCGGTGTCTACCCGCCCTCAGAGGAGGGAGCTGGAGATTAGAATGCGCATGTCCCTCTGTGGAAGGAAAGCTGTTTCTCATCTCCCCCAGCATGGGAAAGTCCACCACGGGCCACAGCCGGGAGAGGAAGTTGGGCTGTTTCTGAGACGTGGCCAAGCAGATGCATTCTGGAATGTTCCCAAGTGCCTCCCTCAGCTCTGAGGTGTCTGAGACCCAGCTTGCAATGTGCCCCTGGTGGAAAGGTTACATGCACTTTTTTTTAAATCACGCCTTTTAACCTCTGTATGGCCATGCCTTTATTTCCATGTATAGATGTGTGCTTCAGTTGCATGTGGTTGTTGCTGTCCATAGGAGGCAAACTCTCTGCTGAGAACGCAGAACTTGTGCCTCAGACCATCGGAGTGGGGGGCGGCGGGGGGGGTCAGTGACCATGAACTGGTTTCCAGGCCATTCGAAGTTGGTGCCCCTCCCCCTTCTGGCTGCTGTAAATCCTAAGCACTTTAAGAATGCTTTGTGCCGTGGGGAGGAGGGATGAGTGTGGATGGGGAATCAACAGAAATGTTGCCTGGTAACAGCCGTCAAGGGCCGCAGCAACCAGTGGTAACCTAGACAAGTCATGGGTCAGATCAGGTGTGTGGGGGCCAGAACCTCCTCTTAAACCACAGAGTGTTGCTACTTATACTCTTCCAATGTTTGCGAAAGAGCAGCGTTCAGATGCACGCAAGATGAGGTTATCGTTGTGTTTTTGGACGGCACGCACGTAGCGCGGCCTGTCGGATGTGGGACCCTGGGAGTACTAGTCTTCCGGAGACCTTCGCTCGCTACCACTGCTACCCTGACCTCTCCTACACCCTTAGCACACATCTCAATATCCTGAAGCCAGAGAACAAACAAAACAGACAAAATTCAGACCGGCACAATTGGACTCGGGATGATATAATTTTACGTGGGGTGCCAGCATCAGAAAGACGAGCGAAAAGCCGGCAGTATTACCGGTGGCTTTAGGGCAGATTTATTTGTTTGTTTGTTTGTTTTTTTTTTAACATCTCAGTTGGTTCTGTAGCCTCAGCAGAGCAGGGATGGCTTTTTCTGGGGTGGGGGGCGGTGGGGGTGGCTGAGGGGTGGGTGGATGCACTTCGTAAGCTGATAAATATTTAAGAGCTCTTTGAGCCAGAGAGTGGCGCCGTCAACGGGAAGCTCGTCCCAGCTCCTAATTAAAGTGCATTCTGCTCCAGCGCCCGCGCCGCCCGTGCCCAGGGACCAGCGGGCGGGCTGGGGGTCCCGGCTGGGCCTGCTCCGGAGAATGGCAGGGGGAAGGGAAGGAGAAGCCCCCCGCGCCTGCTGGGTGGCATTAAACATCAACAGATGCTGCACACATATTGCGGAGGAGGTGGTCCGGTCCGCACAGAAGGCCATTTTATTCCTTGCAATCACAACATCCCCTCAAACAAATGATGCAGCTCGCTGCCGTGAGAACACAGATAAAAACCAAAAGGGAATGCCGAAAACAAACTGACTTATCTGGTCTATTCACCTTACACGCAAGCGACATCTAGAATGCTTTTCGTGCCTTTTTTTAATTTTCAACTTTCTGTCACCCTCTACCAAGCATCCGTCCCACGCGAGAGCGTTTACCTTGCTGCCGTTCGCTGGGATTTTGGTTGCTGCCTCTGGCTTGCCTGGACTCTGTGCCGTCAGAAACGGTTTGAATACGACTTTGCTCAGAAGTAAGCAAGCGGGCCGGACTGGCGCTCGCCAACAGTGCTGCCTCTGTCTTCCGCGCTGGGCGGGAAAAGGGCTGCTCTCCATATGTTGCCTCTGTCCCCTATTCTCGGTGTGAAAGAGGGCAGCTCTCTATGTACTGGTTCTTCCCTCCATGTGCTTTGTCTGCTGTTGCACTGTGTTTGTTTTGCTTTTTTTTTTTTTTTTTGCCAATTTTGTTCCAAAATATGGCAGTCTTTTGACTTGAAAGTTGTATATGATTAATGTTTGAATGTACTTATTTAATAGTTGCTTTTTCCACTCGAATGCACTGTCTAAACTTACATAGAATATTATCATAACTATTAGAGCTTAAGCATAATTAAATGGTCCTTTTTGCCCACTTTTTCATGGACACTCCCATCCTCACGCTTTGACCTATGCCATCGCTGCCCTTCATGGTACGGCAGTATGAGAACTTCGTGTCAGGAAGACCTCATAAATAACCCTTTTTCATGCTGCCTCTAAACAGCAGCAGCTCACCAACCACCCTGGCGTATCCCGTAAATGATACTGTCAGGGCTAATACATGACTTTCATTATTACAGAGGTTTGCAGCGGATGGACCGCGGCTACCGCTACAGCGGGGGTAAATCAGTGGGCGGAGCCTGGCTGCCAGGTGCCCTCAGCCGAGAAAATTGTACCGGCTCCTAACACGTAGCTCCGTGCAGCTGACGGTTCGGCATTTGTATTGATCAGCCACTCTGCTTGCTCATTGCGTATAAGAGAATTTGTCGTTAAAAATAATTTACAACAGAGATGTGCATCCATAAGTGACACTTGGGAATTTTCATTCAAAAATGGGAGGAAAAAAAAAAAAAGCAAATAATAACACTGCACAACCAGAGCTCAACTCTTGCACTTCCATCCTTGCTCCGGTAGGAAAGGGCTTATTACATTGCACAGATCCATTCATTTTATACCCAGTTAAGGTTGTTAGTGCGTATTGATTTCATGATATTTCTAATTGAAATGCTTAGTAGGATTTACATTGCAGAATTTCTCTGTTTTCCTGTACACATTGCATACATACAGTATAAAGATAGAGGGTGGAAGAAGCAAAGAAAATGAACAAACAAGCCCACCAAGCAGCCAATAAATAAATAAATAAATAGGAAAGCATCTTTTTAGAGGTCCACCCCTGACCGCTGTGCGCATCACCGTGCGCTTCTTCACCCCCTCGGCTGATGCAACAGGGCCTCTTTATCTGATCAGAGCCCGGAGCCAGAGCGGCAGGAGCTGAGGACCTCTGCACCAGGAAATGCTTAAGGGATCTGCTCTTTCGCACAGCCGGTCTCCCACGGACTCCTAGAGACGGTTTTATCTCCAGTTGCTAAGATAACAACTCTAAGCTTCCAGCAGTCCTTAGTCCTGCTGGGCCCGTTTTCACTCCGACAGAAAGAATGCTGCTTTTTTTTTTTTCTTTTTTTTTTTTCTCCCAGATATTAAAAAATAAATATATTCTCCCAGCTCATCCCAGTTGCATGTTTTGTTAACTACTGCAAACTTTTTTTCCCCTATTTTGCCTTTTTTTTTTGCTCATTTTGAGGAAAGTGCCCCACTGCCGGAGTTCCCCCATTCATTTGGTTATGAGGATTAATAAGACAAAGGGGTGCAGGCTCTCTATGGTCAGAACGGACTAATTAAAGAGTGAAATAGATAAATTAAAGTGGTAGCCCATTCCTGCTCTGAGTGACTGCGCCCTGCCAGGATTAAGTGGACTCCCCCTGTTCCTTTGTGAGGCTTTCCTCCATGGCACAATCAGGTTACCACCGCCGCCGCCGCCACTTTCAACTCAGACTCCGCCATGCCGAGACGCACTGGCCTGCAATTACGAGGCCCTTTTCAGCGGGGCCTCCTCGAGACGGACCTGCTGCTGTCCGCTGGGAAGCGGCCCAAACAAGCCCCCGCGCGACATGCGGGACATCTTAACGGCAGCCAGGAAAGCGCTGAAAAAGTTTTGACGTCAAGTTCGGTGAAGTTTAACGCACCTCCGCCTCTCGGTCGCTTTTTCGTCAAATTAATTTACATGCCTGTAAAAGTCTCTGTCGTACTTATTTTAAGTGCAACTGGCGTAACACATAGGTGGCCTTCTTTTCACTCTTTTGTATGTGCATTAGAGTAAGACGGTTTGGTGTTTGTTTTTGAAATGTACAATATATCAGGGAGAAAAGTGTAAACATGCAGCATATACTGGGGCTGTGATAAATTTTTTCCTGGTTGACTCACATTTTGTCTGAAGATATGGATTCCTTTATAAGATTAGGTTTTATGCCGTTTGGTAACAGAAGGGGCGTAATCTGCAGTGGCTGCTTGTGATGGTATTTTGTGAGGTCAGTGTGTCACAACCCCCCCCCCCCCCCCGCCCCAAGTCCATCCAGCCCAACCAGCATGTCGTTCTTACTGCTGTCCAGCTGCCTCCCCCTCCTTGTCCACCTATGCCATGCCAGTAGCTCCTTCTGAATAGTAAAATATCAATCAATGCCACTCTTGCTCCGAGACTGAGAGTCAGACATGCAGAGTTATCATTAATCTCTCATTATCTCTATGTTTTTGGAAGGAAAACAAAAGAGCCGGCATTCGCGCTCGGCCAGCAAATTCAGAGCAGCGCTGCCGAATCCA
The DNA here is from genome assembly GCA_018136845.1 of Heterotis niloticus. Taxonomy (NCBI): domain Eukaryota; kingdom Metazoa; phylum Chordata; class Actinopteri; order Osteoglossiformes; family Osteoglossidae; genus Heterotis; species Heterotis niloticus. The sequence goes on along the minus strand of CM030899.1, from coordinate 9,785,858 downwards.
TGGCCCGTGGGCTTCCCTCGCTCCTAAAATAACGCAGCGTGAAGGAGCCGAGCCGCAGCAGTCCCGCCGAGACGCGTGGGTCAGAGGAGAGGGCGGGGCATTCCTTCTGTGGGGGCGGGTCCAGGGGAGTGAGGGCAAGGAGGCCAGATCGGGGGGGAGGATAAAGGAAACGCCTGCCACGGGGCAAGAGCCACACAGGAAGCGGATCACAGAGGCACTCAGCACAGGCCCCTGGCCTCAGCCCCCAGCAATGCACATCCTCGCATTGGGTGGCCTCTGTACTCTAATCTCTCTTTTGGGGCCAAGAGGGAGAACGAAAAATCACAATATAGAGGCAGACAGACAAACAAGGATTTTTTTATTCTTATTCTGCCAAATTTGACCCCTTTAGAGTGTGGCATTATATGTGCGTTTCATGAAGTATAAAAACATAATCTGTTGATGGTGATAGCATAACACCAAGACGTTTAATTTATTACTTTTACTTGTATGCTAGCAAAAAAAAAACTTTCACTTCTTGGCAGATCATGGCGTTTACCTTGTTGTTTTTACATTTCCCTCGCACTGCATTGAGGAAATTATACCTGCTTGTTGTAAAAAAGCAAATTTCTAACAAAGTTTTTTGTTCGCTTGAAAAACAGGTGAGTCGGCACCAAAAGCTCAGAAATGTATGCTTGGGCGTGGAGTGGGATGTTGCTCACTTGTGTGACTGATGAGGAGGGAGCTTCACTGGATGTGGGCATCGTCTCTGCTCAGTCTGTGCTTGCCACGCTCTCTGTGTTTGTGTGGGTTTCTTTCCTGTAGTCCAGTTTCCTCCCACAGTCCGAAGACGTATGTTTCAAGTGACTCTAAAATTGCCCATAGTGTGTAAATATATGAATTTGTGTAAATGAGTTGACAGTTGTAAATAACTATTAGATAGATAGATAGATAGATAGATAGATAGAACTTAATTATATCCTGCAGGAAAAGTCACCCATACAGCAGCATCAACAAAGGACACAGTAGCGGATGGCAAATTATCTTTAATAAAGGGTGTCAGTTATTAATAATAATAATAATAATAATAATAATAATAATAATAATAATAATAATAATAATAATAATAATAATAATAAGGGATTCTCCAAGATTTTAGAAATGTGCACTTTGTGAGTGTAGGGAGAAAGAGCCTTTTTAGCCATTCTTGCTTTTCTTGTTCAGATATGCTGATTCCAAAGGCCCAACATCCAGCAAAGCTGGAGCTTGTCTCTCAGCTCTTGTGGAACACATTTTTTGGTCAGCAGGTTACTTTAATGAATACATGAGGACCAATAATAAGTCAGACTGTCCATGATGACTTTGAAAATACCATTAGATGGCATTGAGTGCTTCCTTCTACCTACTTCTAGTTCTCCCCAGATTCATATCTCCCGGGTGCTGCACATGCCCAGTGCCCAACCCACTTCTGTCCGCGTAAGGAAAGCTAATCCAGCCAACCCCCTCTGAGAAGACTGAGCTCAGAGGACTCAGATGGAGACCTCTCTCTTCAGAGCTGGGCACTTTGCCTGCTGCTTTCTTTGTAGGTGCCTTTTTTGAAGTTTTTTAATGTGCAAATGTTTTTGCTTTTTTGGCACGGATGTTTAGAATGTATTCTATATAGTACACACCTAAACCCCAGAGTGATCTTCAGTTGCTTTGTAGATAATATAAAAAGTTTTAAGAATCAGGCCTGGAAGTCCATGAGAGGAAAATCACTTTGGTGCCCCTGAAAGTCATGGAAAGCAGGTCATGGGACCATGAGCGGGGTCAACCTCATCTGATCGGGGTCAGTACAGGTCAAACTCCTTCTGACAGTTTGAAATGCTGGAGATATATCTTTGTGTAAGAGACATTAGTGTAGCCTGATCCCTATGATGTTGTGGTGTGGCTGTTTAAATGAAGGGAATTTACATATGAATTGGTGATCGTTGGGTGATCAGTAGGATGTAAGAGGTCATTTTTTCTTAGTGTACGTTTGCTTCCGAGAAAAAGGTTTTCTGATGTTGTTCCACTGGTTTACCCATGTGTTTTATTATCTGCACTTGTTTGCAAAAGTGTGTGGGAAGGGGGAGTGAAAAAGCATTTGTTGACATGGACCTAGATGAGCTGTCAGGTAAGTCAGGAATGAACGGTGTTTTTCACTGTGATGTTTAAGATCTTTATAAGTGGTCATCCTTCAGGGCTGACCTCACCTTCAATCCAGCTTTCACTTTGTGTAGCAGAAGCCTAGAAGGTATAGAAAATATCTACTATCTACATTCCCAAACTAAAACTCACTGTAGTCTGGAAGTCAAGGATTTGGGAGAGAAGGTGGAACTGTTCAGCCTACTTTGTTCTTCTGTGACCTGGGTTTTTGCAAGCTTGACAGTGAAACAGACAAGCTCTGTTTTTTTTTTTTTTTTCCGCTGACCTGTACCGTGAGCAAAGTGAAGTTCAGCCCAAGCCACCACACCACACCGTCATCCATGGGCATCCATGGGACAGACATGAGCTGTCCATGCTGTGCATTTGAAATTAGCACATCTGTGAGCCAACAGCCTTGCTTGTTGACCATCTTGCTTGAGGTACCTTTGTTTCAGTCAGGTTTGTAGTTCTGCTACAGATGGAGGCGTATTTATACTCTCAGGTAAAGCGAAGGGCAGCGTGGCAATGAGGATCACAGTCTCATCCAACTGTCTAAAACTGTGGTGTCCATGTATTTGCTCCTGCTCCCTGCTTGTCAGTAAATGTAATAACGATTTTTAATGTCTTAGGATTAGCGACGGATGACTGCCAGCCTTTAAGTGACTTTACCTCCTTAGTCTTGTTAATCTCTCCTGGGAGATGAGCGTTTTGTAGGTTGGGATTTTCTTTCCCTCGTACGGCTCTGAAGTAGGAGTAAGACTGCTTGGATGTCTCTTTCTGAATTCAGGACTCCTTTGTTTTCAAACAGCGTTGTGTGATTCATCTAATCTTCACTAACAAGAGTAAAAGGTGTATGAAGGTGTCTATGGGGTATTTGATGTTTCAGGGTGCACCGGTTGAGCGTTCGACAGGGGATGTATGGTTTAACCTCCTGCGTAAGTACCGGCTGTCCCATACTGACAGCCTGAGAACAGGGGTGGTTCAGAGCAGCATGCAGTGGCCACCCGCTCACGAGGATCAGTCAATAGTCTTACATTAACCTCAATTGCACTCTTCAGGGATAATAAAACCGCTGCTCTCCCGACTGAAAATAGAGCTCTCGGCTCACTTGTGCGGACATTTCTCCCCGTTGATACAAATGTTTATTTTAGTTTCTACTTTTTTCTTCTCATCCCAGGAAGTGTTAAAACTAATTAATTGAAAAAGATGGGGCATTCAGGGAAGGAAGCCCAAGATTTGGTTTTTCAACGAAGGCCTTTATATTTGCACGGAAATTTTGTCGTACATTGTGTTTAAAAGTGGAGGTCCCCCGCTCAGTATCAGAATCACAGGATTATGAGTTTTTTAACATAAAATTTTTTTCAAACAAAAAATTATATGTAGTTACGTAATCGTTTGTGGAACATTTTTAGCTGCCATTTTGTGTTTTTCTCCTTAAACTTGAGCCAGAGGTGAGAGAATGTCGAAAAGGTCCAGTGGTTAGTAGGACTCGCGATATGGCCACTCTGCGGAGTCGCCATAGTTTATGCCATTAGGTATGTTTTCATAGATTTGTACCAGTTGCCTGAAAATGTCCTTTCTGAAAGTGCTTATTTGACTTTTAGAGAAACTGAGAGAGGTTCTACAAGAACTGGCCAATGGTTTTTAGTGTAAGGCCCAGGGTGCTTCGCTTTTATTTTCGTGGTCATTTTTAGGCTTTGCGTTATTTATTATTCAGTGAAAGCTATTACTGTGGGTAAGAGGCTTCTCTCAGGCCGGTATCGATTGCTTTAATTGCAGCGAAAGATTGTCAACTCTTAAGATAGATATTATAGGGGAAGCTGCCAGGATGCATCTCAATGGGCCTGGGGGATGGGGGAATGGAACAAATGCAGGGGTGTATGAGAAACATCCCTTGCTGACACTGGCCCCCGTGGGTCCTTATACTCCTGCATACAGGGTTCCTGAAAAGAACGGTCCGAAAACCACTAGCTGTTCGGCATTGACCATCCGATTAGAAGGAACCAACGTGCAGCTTTAGGGCTGTAAGTGGCACGTGGGTTTCCTTTTTACCCTTTCTTTGGTCACCTCAGTTCAGCGTAGATCTCATGAGTTAGGACGTTTAAATGTGGGGGTTTGAATGAAAAACCTTTGAAATCTGCAGCCACCCACAAAGCACTTTATATATAATACACCTTGTACGCCCGCTGCTAGTATATGAAGGATTTCCTTGAAATCCAGATGGAGGAAGAGTCGAGCGGCGCGCTACGAGCTACAAGCTGCTCTTTGACAACCCCGGCTTCTTGCAGATGTCTGATCTGATCCCGGTGGAAGAGCCGTGACCACGAGCGATATGCGAGTCAGATCAAAGCTGTAAGCACCATCTTAATCACAGGTCAGGGATCCGATTCCGGGGTTTGCCTCAGATTCTTCTTTTAAAAAAAAAACCTCTTGATATTCACACTTTGCTATGCGGTGTGAGTGGGGAGAGGGGCTCCAGGCTTCCCTCTCACAAGAATTTACTCTGGCCAACATATGAGAGCAGTCCTTCCTGTAGTCCGGTTCCAGCAGTACTTCACACATCCTTCTTGGAGTGCAACCCAGCAGACTAGCCTGACAGACAAAAACGCATTTGTTTGGACCATGCAGCATTATGGTGGCGGAGCAGCTTTTCCCAGAGGCCACGTTGCGAGAAATGTATCTATAAAGTTTTGACATCTCCTGCGATGCTGCTTGAGCATGTAGACACACACAGCTAATGCAACCAGGAAGGAAATCCACCTGTAATCCAGCAATCTTGTCTGACTGTCTATTAGCTTCACTCTTCAGTATTCCCTCCCAGTTCATGGCAGGATAGGACAGTGCTGCAGGAGGCTCAGGGTTAGAACATGTTCCTCAGGGATGGATGAGAGCTGGGGGGGGGGGGGGGCGGCTTCCACATCCTTTTTAAGTGATGTCTCCGCTCTCCTTCTGGTTTGTTACATCCCTGACCCCCTTGACCTCGTACACGAGCTCGTGAAGTGCACTCAAGGTCACCAAGGTGGGTGGGTGGGGGGGCACGAGGGTGCTTGCACTGGTGAAGTGTGACCCCATCTGGTCACGTCGTGACCTCACTCACACTTGGATTAGCTTGCACAAAGCAGCCTCCCTCTACACGGATTGTTCCTGCCCTGCATCACCCCCTATTAGCCCCCAATCATTTGGTCTGTCAGTCATGTGATTAATGGGGGGTCAGCTGTCTTCAAGTGGATTGGTCCTCCGGAATGTGAGACAGACATTTGGGGAGGCTGGAGCAAGGAAGGGCAAGGAGCAGATGACCGCCCTTTAGGACACACTGCACTGTGAAAGTTTCAGTTTTTTTGTGCTCAGATATGAACTTGAAGTCCAGCATTCTGTCTGTTGAGGGAACTTCAGGTAGAGTTATGTTAGCAAAGAGCTATGTTAGTAGGAGCTTTAGAGGTTTGTGTTTGGCTTTGACTCTTTTTCCTTCGGTGTCGGTAGTTGTCCGTGATGTTTGGTTAGTTCGGAATAAAGGTTATGGTCCAGCTCATACGAGGCTGAAAACTGTGGGGGTAATGGATTTTTGCCGTAATTCTGTTCAAAATAAATAAGGATATCGTGCCTTTGGCCAAAATTGCACCTTTCCTATATGCACACATTTTGCTGAGATGGACTGAAAGTCTAGTCTTGCACCCTTGTACGTTAAAGAATATAACATTACACCCGGAAGGTTCCGAACACCGAAAATGTCACATGCTGTAACGCTTGTTCTGTGTCACTGTAACGTGGGAATGGGTAACAAGTGCATGTAAATGACAAAAAACCCGGGAATGTTTCTGCGGTAAATATCCTGAATGGTCACATACAGTTTAGTGGATAGAATATATTAAAAGTTGTTTCAGACTGTGTCTTTAGAAAGAAATAAAAATGTAAGCGGTTAATTTGAATATTACTCGAGATGACCTGGGCCACTTGAAAAAAAGCAAGTTTTCATGAGGCCCTCAGCATCACATTTATGTATGATTTTGCTCTCTGTTCTCAACACTTGCGCTAAAACTTGGCTTCGGGCTGAGGGCATCCAAAATATTTGAGAATGACCTTGCAGCATTCCTGGCCTGGTATAATTTATATAGAAAATGTGGCGTTTGAAAAATTGCCATTTCCATCTTTGGGTGGCTGGGGCTCTCCATTACCAAAATGGGCTGAGTCACTGCGCTGGGCGAATCCTAATGAGCACCCTGGCCTGGACTTCGCCTCTCTCTCCCTCATTGTGCAGTCTCATTGAGTCCGGGCCATCCCGGCCATCTCAGCAACACAGTCCTTTCATTGGTCCTTTCGGTGATTAATATCTATTGATAATCCAGATGAAGACTTTAAATTATATACTCTCTGCGGGGTTCACAGAAATATGGCCATCGTGGTTTATAAAAAGGATCGGGATAATGAAATATAGCCATGCTATGCAAAATAGGACAGCATTAAGTTAAGTACTTCTCAATTTGCTACTTTAGCAAGCTGCAGGTTGGGATATTTCTGAAAAGCGTGAGCTTTGTTTACCACCCTGATTTCTACAGATGCAAAATAAGATGAAAAAGCAACATAGTTTATAATATTTTATGCTTTACCTCATACTGGCCTGTAAGTCAAAATACATTGCTATATATACACAATTAATTTTATTTATATTTATATATAAATTTATTTATTTACTATTTCGAGGTCTTCATATATATTTCCAGAAATGCTGTGTCAATGCGGTGTGTTAGTTGAGAGAAAATGAAAGAGTGCTATTTTGAATCGTGACAGCGTAAACTGTAATCCGAGCAGGGGAAAACATGGCAGATTCCTGTATGGTTTCAATTAGACGGGACTGTGCTCGGCGTGTGTGTCTGTAAGTTATGAGTCAGGCATGCAATGAGCTGGAGCCACGTGTTGAGCCCGAGCTGTGGTTTCCCTTGTCTCCCACTTTCCCTTTCCCCTCCTGTGGCTGGTTTGGGATGTGACTCCCGAACCACACACTTCCCCCTGTCACCACAGCTGTGGGAGCCGGGCGGGGGCACGGCCAAGCCTCCCCGGAGCTCCGCTGCTGCCGCTCTCTCATCCAGGCTTCCCCTGGTTCCCCGCTCACACACACTTCTGTTGGCTGCGTCGATCGTGTTTGTTTGCTCTTGATAAATTTCGGGCATCACGGGGACTTTCCGGTGAGCCCAAGGTAAGCTAAAACAACCCAGGGAGGCATGGCACTCCGGGCCCAGACAGGAAAAGCAGCTCCAAATCCCCTCCAACAATAATGAGCCTAACGCTGGCGGATCAGCCGTCTTATCCTCGCTAAGGTTGTTAGCATGCCGGAACAAGTCGTTCTCTGCGCTGTAAGTACTTTACAAGGGAGAGCAGCTGTTCCACATATCATCATGTACAAAACTATTTTTTTCGTCTCAGGTTTTCGATGAAATGAGATGTTCAGCAGATACGGGCACCTGCTGATAGCCTCGGTTAATAAGCACTGACGCAGATAGCGGCACAAAGCCAGTCCCACCCCGAAACACGCACGCACGCACGCACGCGCAGTGGGGTTGCATTGCCAGTCCAGCTGCTCAGCGCAGACATCACGGGCGTATTGAGGGGTACCAGGCTACAGAGCAGTGCAGGTGAAGCACCTTTTGACTTTGCTGAGATAATGCCAGGTAACTCATGAACAAAACATCAGGGTGAATGGGGATGTGATGGTTGCCCTGCTTCCCAGTATAGAGGAACAGGCAGTGGTTCAAGGTGAAGGGATACACGGCAGAGTGGACCCACAGTTAGTAGTTTAATGTAACCCCATGGAAAAATAGCAGACGAAATCTGAAACATTTAAAGTGAATATAAAAGAGGAAACCTTGCCGTTATGGGGTAAAATATTTCTGGGGTTAAACCAGTTGCCTGTGTGCAGATCACTGGGACATGTATTGGTTTTGTTTCCCCACACCACCTAAATGTGAGTGCTGAGGAACCTGTAGACCACTCTGCTCAGCCTCCTCCTTGTCTTATTTCAGAGGGTTCGCTTAAACTGTGACATGTCTTTATGCCAACAGTAGCGTCAGTAAGAAAAATGGCTTCCGTGATCTACTGATATCTTGCAGCGTTGAAGTGCAAAGAGTTGGATCTGCCGTTCGGATGGGTGTCAGGTGCTCACACAGTGAACGCTCGATGACTCTGACACTGTGAAACAGCAGTACAGGGCATGCGTGCGTTTTTAGTAAGTGCTTAAGTTTTTTTGACTGGATTTATTTATATACATTCACTCTCCCTTGTTTAACTCCTTGTAATTTGTTATTTTACCAACCGCAGACCGCGTGGTAGCTGGTGTTTACGGCATTATGGGCTTCAGCGTATCTCGGGCATGAGTGGCTTTCATGGTGTCTGCGTCTGATGAGTTGTGTGGTTCGAGCCCTTTGATGGTGTGGCTCTCCCCCTCCACGTGGGCCCGTAACTCCTGCTACAGGCGCGTGGACTGCCTGTGAGGCACGTGTGGTGCCTGGAGGGCCTAGTGCGGGGAGGCGGCTTGCGCGGGCATGCTCCCACCGTTCACGCTGAACCCTGGCCTATGGTCCGCTTAGCGCTGCAGCGGCACCAGACTGGGATGAGCATGAAGCCACCGGGTGCTGCACTTTGCCAGAGGCTTTGCGGCGCTTTCACACTTTGCTCAAGAGGGCTTTGAGCCTCTAAGAAAGCAGAGCACAGACGCGAGAAGGTGGCGGATCACTTTGCTGGGCCGCCGTGTTGAAGAGCGTTGCGGTCTTCGGCACGGTGCCGCGTTGTTCGGCCTGTAATTGTCAGCCCTTGTTGTACAGATGCCGCTGCAGATGGGGCTCCTGTACCTGCTTGCATAGCTAATGAAACCGAATGGCAATCCTCTTTATAAACCATAAATATGTAATTTGTTCAGCTGTTGTAATGAAATATGTATGTGTGAAGCAGCGATGGTTTGGGTCATTAACAGTGTGCCACTGTGTATTAAGAGCTTAGTGCTCGGGAACACCAAAAGTAATGATAATAGTTTTAAAAATTCATCAGACAGAATAAATTCAACAGGGAAGTTAGTTCCTCATCTCATTCATGCAGAGAGCATCCAGCCTGTACCGGTGGCGGACTTCAGGTTGTGGCGCAGTCACGCCGTTGCTCTGTTCTTCCACGAAGGCTTTTTAAAAAGGGACGTTCATTCATTCGTACGCGTACAGTCGTGAAGACAAGGCGCTACATAATACGGCTACGTATGCTCAGCACTGTACAAAACGGCAGATATATTGTAAAGGCTTTGGGTTTGTATCAGCGTGATTTTATTTCCCTTAAAAGTGCATAAGTTAGAAAGAGCACAGTTGCAGTGGTATAGTTTCATAAGAGTTCAGCCCAGTGGTTATGGAAGTTAAGTGCAGTGACCTCACCTGCTGAGGGCCCAGAGGGCGGGGATCCACGGCAGGGTTAATGCCATCAGGAACTGCCTCTGCCGAAAGAACATTCCTCTGTGATTCTCTTTCATATGAATCACTGATGCCTGGGAAGTCATCAGATTTGATGCGATTAGTTTTTGGCTTCCTCAGTACCTTTGCCAAATAAGTCCGAAGTGCATAAAGGCAAAGAGTGGTAGGCCTGTCCGCTTGGCGAGACATTTCCTTTCCAGCTTGGTGTCGGTGACACTCGGGCGGCTACTGTGGGGGGGTCGCACCCGAGGTGATGGATCGAAACATCTCCGGAGCAAAAATGGATCAGGTAAAGGTCGACAGTGTGATTTGATCCAAAGCCCTGACCATGAACTTAAAGATTTCATCTGCTAGCATGCATGTTGCTTTTTTCTGCGCTTCAACTTTTCAAGGGGGGTGCCTGTGTATCAATTACACATCACAGGGCCTCGGTTTCACTCCTCTTCTCTGCTTCTGGTCCCGTGCCCTTACGTGTTCCTCCAGCTGCCGTTCTGGAATGAATGTGTAAAAAGTACATTTCTGCTTCAAATTTATTTTTCGTTTTCGGAAAACAACTAATAAATAAGCTGAAAACCGATAATGTACGGGTCAGGAGTAAGGACTGTACCTGCAAGCATTGTAAGCGTGCGGTAAGGAGGAGCGCTCGCAATGGTGGACTGTGGCTGCTCTCTGCTTGCATCGCTGTTTTGGGTCGAAGCAAGCGCTCGTGGACACCAAAGACAACACGGCAGCAAGCTGGCAACGGTCGGATGGGGGAGAGTGCCAGCTGGAGCACTGCTTCCCCAGCCCCGTGCCTGCCAGCAGCCGCTGCCTTTGCCGCACACCTCGACTCGAACTTTAGCCTCGAGGCAAATATTTGTCGTATTCACGTGTGCGGCACCGAGTCGCCCTGATTCAGCGCAGGCTGGAAAATGAACGCGGAGAGGACGGCGTCTGTGGATGTGCACACGGCCGCGTCTTTGCCTCGACGGACTTCTGTCGGACTTTTCTAGAGCACGTGCGTTTGTGTGCGAGTGTATTTCTGGAAGCGTGCGTGCCGCTCCTGAGCCGGTGCAATACCGTGGCCTCGGAGTGCCCCCTGCTCCCTCAGGAACATGCTTGTTAACACCGAGGCTGGAGCGTCTGAGCCCGAAAGCCCGGGCGGACGCCAACTGCGGCCTCTGGCTCCCGGACACGGCACAGTTAATGTTTTTTCCTGGCCCGATTTCAAACTTCCCCTTCGCCTCCCGTACCAGCCGGTGTCGGGCGAAAAAACGAGAGGCGGCGGCTGCAGAAAGCCTTTCTGCTCACTTCATCTGTTTCCACTCAAACTCTTCCCCCGTCGTCCTCTCTAGTTTTGGGGTTTTGTAAAGTATTTACAAAAAGAAAAGCACGTGCAGCGGGGCTTTGCCTCCTTTTTGGCGCGCTTTCTGGGGCGGCCATTTTAAGACTGGCGCGAGGGGGAAAGAACGAGAGAGGGAGGAAGAGAATGTAGCTCTGAGCCCTCCTTACATGGCGGAGGACTTGCTCTGCCTCCTGACCAATAGGAGTTGGACCCTGCCTGGTCACATGACGTGCCACGATAGCACTGCGAGGCGCCCGCTGGAGCCAGCCTCGCTCCTTCCACCTTTTTCCCCCTCCCTTTCTTCCCCTCTCCTGAAAGGCAGCGGCACTGCGTGTCCGGTCGCCGCAGACTTGCCGTACTATTGATGTCAAATTGTTTGCGATATTCCTCGGTCCAGGTTAACGGCGTGCGAAGCACCCACCTCCGCTTGGCGCGCGTCCAGCCCGCTTGTTTTCAGGAAAAGTTTCTGAATGGTCCCGGAGCTCCTGCGCAGCTCACATTCTTCATGTTTCATGGATTTCCCTTCTTGGCTTGCCTCCAAGAGCTGGAGATGTGGCCGAAGTGGCGGGACGTGAGGGGAGAGAGAGAAGGAGTGAGAGAAGAGAAGAAACTTATGCCCTGACACGCCGATTTCTCTTTTCCCTCTCTTTTTCAGTCCCTGGCCTGCAACCAAGCGTGACAAGATTAGTGCCAAAACAAGGGGAAAAACAAACAAATGATGATGTAATACAAGGAGAGAGAGGCGTGTCCTTTGTTTGAGTAAACACCGAAAGCGGTACGCAGTCATCGTGGCGTCTGACGCCATGGCCGCCCTCCCTCTGTGTAACAGGCAAAGACGACCGTAGGGTCCCTTGAAAGAACTGCACTTTTAGAGCTGGTAAATTTACATTGGAATTATGTGCAGCTCTGTTTACGTGGCTATCGGTTGTGTGTTTTTTCAACTCCCAAATATCTATGTTCAACTGGACCGTAAGGCCTGGTTCCTGTTGATGGTGGTGGGGTGGTCGGTACCCACGATGATGCTGTGCCTGTTTGTGCTCAGCAGGTCCCGCTCTCAGTTGTACTTTCTCACCTGGCTTGTTCCTATGCTGGCCTGACAAACCCTCTGCCACAAAGAGATGGGCGTATAGGGAAGGGGGGGGGGGTGTTGTAGTTGGGACTGTCTTACCTGCCATAGTCAGCGCACTACTTTTAGTGCAGCAGAGGAGGAGGCGGACTGACAGAAGTGTTTGGCGGAGCTGCCCTGGCTTGTAACCCCAACCTCCACATGAGGGTGATATCAATGCTTTGACCCCTTTGGAGAGGTTCTTCCTGCTGTTCAGAGCACCTCGAAGGCCCAGACGAGTCTACTAAAGGCAAAGAATGAGCTAGAAGGATGCAGAGAGGCAGCGTGACATTCAAATGATGGAAAGAGAGAAGCAGACACAAAGACAGTGGATTCCCTTTCAAATACCACCCCAGCTCATGATCTCTTTAACCATGTGGCTCAACCATGTTGCCTGATGGACTCACATTGTTGAAGAAAACCATTCAGCGCTTTCAGTGCTGTCTCAGTTTCGCGTTTTAATTTATTTCCATTACTTTTCTGATAAAATATTAATGGGTGAAGGATATAAAGTAGGTTAGCCTATGTGGTGGTGTTGTTAGCATCAAAAGAAAAATCTGAACAAGAGGAGAAACTGCAAAGTAGAAGGAAGTACGGCTTTAACCCCTTTGTCATAGGGTGTCTCAAACCCGGGCCTCACGGTAGCTTTGTTCTCGCTTTGTTTCTGTCACCACTCTGCCATCTCGATTCATGACAAAATGTAGCGTTTTACCCCATCGCAGACAGAGGATTGCCTGCGGACTATTACTACTGTCCCAGGCTCTCGGGCCGTACCGTTACCTCCAGGCACATCTCTGTCTCACACACAAGCACGCACGCACACGCACACAGAAACACTCATGACTGTTAGTGGCTTGGCTCCACGTCTCAGTTCAACCCCAAAGTGTTCGCCCACCCCACATCCATCCACACACCCCCTCAGCCGCTTTTAAATCAACTCAGGTCAGGACCGTTCTTACTGAAGGGAAATTCTGGGGAGAGAAAGTTTTTGTGGTGAAAACGAAACCGGACAAATAATTATTATTATTTTCATTACTTCTGCCTCCCCCTTTCCCACATAGCTGGGTAATGAGAGATCTGTAAAAGTGCTGTTAGGAATTAAAACCCTTCACGTAAATGGGAAACATATGTACACAGTTGTCAGTAATAGCAACCCTGAATCACAATAAGCTGCGGCCGCAGCCGAGTGGGAGAGGTGGCGTGGATTTTATATAATCACAGTAATAGCATGTGTTTATCTTGGTTTTGGCAGAGGGCGACTGTTGTACTTGGGCATTTCGGCTCGTCCGAAATAGAATGCCGTTCGGCTTTTTTTTTTTTCCGAAGCCGCAGCTCCAAACGCCCTCCCCTTTAATTCATTTACTGCTCACCCACAAGTGGGGAACAAGCCTGGCTGATTAATGCAAGGCCTCAGATCAGAAGTGCTCCCCTTCTGTTTATAAAACGCGGTGCGCCAGGAGTGCTGCGGTCCACGTTGGGGCACAAATCAAGTGAATATGACCCTTTCTTCACCCCCCCCACGGTTAATGGTGAGCCGAGTATGAAGGGCACAGAGAGACAGAGGGAGAGAGGAGCGAGGGGCTTCTTAACCAGGCAGGGTGATCTGTGATGGAGCCTCAGCTTGGCAGCCCCGTGCGGGACCCTGCCCAGCCGGCAAAGCGGAGGAGGCACCTGGGATGCTTGGGTTTACCTGCAGGGTGAGGAAGAGAGACGGGGTGCCCCCCTACTCCCCGCCGTCCCACACCACCTGCTGCTTACCTGCCAGAACCACTTAACCTGTGCTCTCAGACCAATACTTGACTGCACTCATCAGAGTCAAAAACTTTCAGCCATTTGGAATGAATTTTAATAGGAAACGATGCATTTCGTAGAAAGTGAAAAGTGGTTTTAATACACCGTAGTTTCATTCCGACTGCGTAGGACATTTACTGCCTCGACCTGGTTTGACGTCAGACTAAATGATATAAAAACAACAGCGTCGGCAGAGTGTAAAAGAATTAATGTGCTGTATATAATATGAAATAAATGGAAGCTAACGTAGTGAGTCGACTGAAATTGTGAACATTTTGCTGGTAAACCTGGTTTAGTTGGAAGAATAATTTCAACGCTGTCCAATCCGAAATCCAAACCTAAATCAAAAATCAAAACCTAAAGTATGTGCATGAAAGTATAATCAAAGTGCATGAATTAATTTTAAAAATCAAAGAGAAACTTTGAAGAAGAATGACATATACTTATATAAGGATAAATACTGTGAGGGGGGGCTGCAAAATGTCAAACGTAATGGTGTTTAGAAATGGGTTATCAGAAACAGAGAAGGATTTTATTTTGTTTAAATTTTTCACAGGGGACCTCTTGGAAAAGTAAATCTAAATAAATGACACAGTAAATAAATTAAATCCATAATGTTCCTTCCCCTTACTTGCTATTAATAGTAAAGAGGACAGCATTGAATTCAGACAGGATTAAAATCTCTTTTTGATGTGGTTCCACTTTTTTTGCCGAACGCGATTTCTCGCTGTTTGTTGTAGCGGAAAACTTCAGAACCATTGCCGATTTTTTTTTTTTTTTTTTTTTTTTTAGTACGAGGAAACAATGCCAAATGAAAACCTCAGAGAAAAGTGTTTTTTTTTTTTTTTTTCCCCAGGCCTGGGGCAAGATCAGAGGGGGTGTTTTGTGGATTTCGAAGGATGGAAATTATCAGAGTGTAAGCATTCGGAGGATAGCTTTTGGTGATTAGGGTTTTGCGGGTGAAGAGAAGGCAAAAAAAAAGCAGTCAATCTGCTTTTTAACAGGGCATTTTAAATAGTTTTCTCCGCGAGAGCAAGTAAATTTAGCAGTGAGCGCAACGTTTTTTTTTTATGCTCTGAACTGTTTGGGACAAACCGCGCTATATGTTTCATATTTTTTTCTGACTGGCGACGGATTCTCTATATGTGTTGGACTTCACAGATCAAAGGCTGGACTGGCTTAACAGGATGCGCAGACGTAACTCTTGTTAGCAGAACCTCCGTGCACCTTGACGCCGCCCGCAGGTAGTGTGTTACAGGTAGAGCCTCTCAGGTAATGTCAGTTTTACGTAATCTTCAGCCAGGAGGCTCTGGAAACAGGAGGCAAGCAGGCGTTGCCCTTTACATGTGCGGTACGCAGCTTCATTGAGCCTCCTGGGCCTACAGAGTGTCATACATCAAGGGGGCGGTGGCGCAGCGAGGGCTACGGCGAACAAAAATGCAGAACTGGCGGAGGCGTCCAGTCACTGTAGGAGCGCGTGCAAGATTAGTCCCATTCACAAGGAGTCCTTGTAAGGGATATTATGTGTAGCAAGCTAAAAGACGGATCAGTGTAGTGGGGAAAAAGAAAATGTACAAATATCATGAAAAGGCTGAAAGACCTGATCTGCTTTTCAAATAATAGAGGAGGTCTAGGGCAGTTGTGGCCCTTCAATGAGTGTTTTGGGTACAGCTTGACTCCTCTTTAGCCAAAACCCCTGCTATAATTCCCCCTCTTTCATTCCCCCACCACCTTTTCTGTGGTATTTATCAACGAATCAGTAAAGCCGCAGTATACAGTTCATTTTAGCACTGTAATTGTTGGTGGTGCATTCTGGGAGACCGGGCTGGGGTGTGTAACATGAGGAAATGTTTTAGAGACTAATCACCATAAGAAAGGAGTCTTTCAGAGTGTGTGTGATTCCGCTGTCAGCACTAAAACCAGATAATGATTCTGTAATAATGGCACATTGTCCGTACTTCGGGGTCTGGGACCAAATAGGGCTGGGGGGTGGGGGAGTGGGGGGGTGTCGGGATGGTAGTGGTGCGGTGGGTGGTTAGAGGGGTAACAGAAGATCGTATTTAACCGTTTAGCTGCACAAACACGAGCGCCGCCGACGACAGCCCTGCCGGCCGCTCCGGTTGGGCAGTCACGTCTCTTTGCCAAGCAGGCAGCGGTCCAGCCACAGTCAGTCGGTCCTGTTTGGTTCTTTTTTAATAACTGTTTACAAAGTTCACCTCCGGTCCACAGTACATACTGTTTTGCATACAGATATTTCACATTATTGTGTTACGCCGTATATTCCCGGTCATTACAACTTGGCGGAATGCCTAAGCTGGCGTTTGCGGTTAATTATTAAAATAATGCAATGCTGTTAGTGAGCATCTCGTAACTTTGCCGCGTGCTCGGTCGTGCCGCCGTTCACACGCGAAAGCCCGGTGACTTTGGAGCCCGTCTATAACAATCTCATCTCGGGCGCGTTTAATCAAACCGACAGGAACGCGCCTGCGGTACGACTTGGCTCTCGGCACGGCCGGCCGAAAGAAAACCGAAACGTACAATACAATCTCAATTGAACTCGGGTGTTTTTCATGATCATTACAAATAGATATGCTGCCCACAATTGTCCACATAAATCCGTCCAGGCTGCTGTTTATTACAAATGCAAACAGTTTTGTTTGATCGCATGAAAGTTTGGCAGTAGTTCAGTACATTTATAATATTCTCCTGTCCTTGGTTTTGTGTTTAACTTTTGTAGTTCTGTAAGTGTGTTTTTTCCTCTTATTGCAGAGGTGAATGCGCATATGTTCACGTGTGCCTGTTTCAGTTGTGTACGCATGCATGCGTGTGTGTGTGTGTGTGTGTGTGTGTGTGCGTGCATGAACAGCGGACAGAGGGAGAGCCAGCACGTGCTCAGAGCAGACAGCTGTGAAGCGAGGCTCGGTGGATCCTCCATATGTTCGGGGAGCGCTGCACACTATCACAGAGCCTGATGTCTGGCCCCACAAACCATGAGTGAAGCAGCAGGGAATTCACCCTGGTAGAAGAGCTCCGAGCTGAGGGAGAACAGAGATCGGGACAGACAGAGGATAGCAGAGCGCCGGTGATCGGGAAGGTGTCCCTTGTAGAATCCCGTAATGAGTGAAATAAAAGACAGAGAAAACTGCGTCAGGCACAAGTTGAAGGAGGACGGCGTGGCTCTGTGCTACAAGGCAAAGGAAATGTCATCACACACAACAGATGCACGGATCTAGGATGATATGTACGTGCAGCTCTACGCACATCACAGCCATTCGCATCGCATTCATCTGTGCGCATTCCCGTCTTTTTAGTTTCTTTCCCCAAATAAAAGATTAGATGCCGACATCCCCATAAGGCAGGGTTCGGGGTGCTGGTGGGGGGGGGGCTTTGAAACAAAGCATACCCTCGGAGCGCCACGGTGGGTACCGAGATTACTGGGACCGCTGGGAAAAACAAATAAACAAAGAGAGGAGGGCGGTGCTCAGAAGGACTTCCCTGGACTGCTCCTCACAGACCGGGCCTTTGTGGGATGGGGGTTCCGCCGCTGCCTCCCCTGCTCTTCTGTAAGCACCAAATTAGCCCCGCATCTTCTATAGCAGGAGTGCACAGCTTTGTTGGCGGTGCACCTTTAGTATCGGTTGGTGCATGGCTAATGCGAGCCTCCGCATCTCCCTGCCATTGAGTCTTGTGATTGCAACAGAATGCCAGATGCGATAACAGCAAATCTTTTGTTTCATTGTTTTTCAGCCAAGGCCTTTTATTTTACCTTATTAAAAGCCCCGTTCCTTGTTGGTCCGGATTACTTTTCTCGCAGAAAACAGTCCGATTAAATGTTATGAAATGAAAGAATCTGCGATTGTTTTAGGAAGATGATTATGAACGTTAATAAAAGGCGAGCGTGACTGCAGCTAAGACGAGAGCTCCACTTGAGCACGCAGGTGGAAAGAGGCAAACGTGAGCGGAACACCTCGCCGAGGATGGGATTGGAACTCACCTGAGGGATGGCCGGTGGATCCGGGTTGCCTGGTTTTAGGAGTACCCTCTGCTCGTGACAAAAGACGTCCCGCGCAGGTGACGCAGCACGTACCTCGCAGGCTTTGGGACCGAGGACCCGACATGGGGTACGGACAACAGGCGCACCCGTTCGGCCGTCGCACGGGGAAGCACGTCTGGTTGAAGGCCTTGTTTTAGCTATTCTTTGATCACAGGAGCATTTTGGACCTGGCGCTGGAAGGGGCAGGATTGGGCCCCTCGTCTGCGTGTGCCCCTGATGTGCAAGAAAAGGCGCCTAAAAAGACGTAGTGAGCCATCTGCGTCGGGCGGCGTGCCAGTGTCTTGCCAGCGCACCCGGACCACCTGGCCACGGTGGCAGCCAAGTATACCAGCCTGGGCCACATACCCTCCAGACTGCTGCCCTCTTTAACCGCTTTGAAACTCCGGCAGCCGTGGAAACAGCGCGGCCGCCCCGTCTTTGCCAGTGGCTTTGTTTGAAGACAGGCGGTGTAGTGTTGGGGAGACGAGACAGTAAACAGTGCCCCTTTTCAGTACCCTTCCCCCTACCCCACCAAAAACACACAGACACAAACACACACACACACACATCCCCTTTGTGTGTCTTTGAGGGTGAATGCCTGCTCCTATTTCTCTTTTCGGCTTTCTTATTTGCTCTTCTTTATCCCTAAGTATTTAGCACCATCATTTTTTGTCTCAGGCCTCCCATCACCTCCAGCATTAGAGATGCCCCCCCCCCCCCCAGAAGCACTGAGAAATGTTATCCTCCATTCCCTGGCAGCGCTGGGAACAGGGAAGCCCACGTGGACCTCAGGGGGCACTGGCCTTGGCACCACTGCCTGCTTTTGTCTTTCCTCTGCCCGTTTGAGCATGAACGGTGGAGGAAATGTCGCTGTAAAATGTGTGAAATCCAAATACTACCGTAGAAATGAGCGCTTACCGTCACAATAAATTTTTACTACGTTACAATTTTTAGATTAATTTTAATACATTTATATTGCACCTGAAACCAGCTGTTGTCTTATATTTTATCCTATAAAATATCTTACATTAAAAAAAGTCTTTACTCCTCTCAGTTTTCTGGGGGTTGCATTCAGTTTTGTTACACTGTCTGCTGCTTTTGTTTCTACAATAGTCAACTTAAATTGATATTCCTACGACAGTGGTTATTTATGTTATTGTAATATTTGCTATATATAATGTACATTATCACCTAAGTTAACTGAGTACACATTGTCTAAGGATCTGTATATTATTTTCCTGCATTATAGTAACGTGGGCTTTTCTGCAAGAGATGGACGGAGGAACATACAGAGACGGACGTTGTCGAAACGGCAGAAAAGGTTTCCATCACAAAATGAGGATAGAGGAATTCTAAACCGTACGCGCCTTGAAAAGAATCTCCCCCGCAGCTACATTCGGCCGCGGCGGTGGTGAAATGAGACACACGTGACCTTAACTTAGCACCAGCGAATGTATTTACAGTTGAAGGAATGTCTCAGGAGGCCAAGGAGAAGGCCAGGGTGGGGGCTGTGGTCCAGGGCAGGGCCTGGGTTTAACAGGTAGTGCCAGGAGAGCAGGGGAGTGACACCCACACCCACTGGAAGACTAATTGATCAGCGCAGGAGCCGTCAGGCGATAAATCGCTGACACGCTGCCTCTCGGCGGGGAGCGAGGTGCAGCCTACCTGGGAGGGGGTCACGGACCGGGAGATAAACCAGAGGAGTTTTCCTGTAAAATACTGAGTTGTGTCAATTTTTTTTCAGCTCTCAAAATTTGATCTTACGGCATTTGCGCGAAATACATACTTTTATTCTGTAACAAAAAGAGGTAAATGAGACAGTTTATATTGTATATAGAAACGAACAGGATTCACCCCAAAAACAAATGGCAAAAGTCTATCTGGTCATATGTGTATGGCTGGCTGACTGGGTGACACCCATGTAGGCAACTGCAAACACACATGCAAACACACACACACACACACACACACACACACACACACACACACACACACACAACCCTACTCTAGGCTGGTATTATCTGAGCCAGACATCCCAGCTGTAACTTGGGCCTCTGACAACTCCGAGCATTGGAGAGGGAGAAAGAAGCAGAGAGACGAAGAGACAAAAGCGTAAGAGAGAGAGGGATAGAGACAGGGAACGAGAGTGGCGCGCAGAAACCCTAGCTGCACCGCTGCAGCCTTCCACCCCGAGCCTCCCCGGCAGAAATCGATATAGTGGTCGATGCGCCAGGCTGACTTTGTCCAAAGCTCAACAAGCGTGGCCAGCCAGCATGCACATGTTTTTATATTTGCAGGGTTATTAAGTCACATCTCCCTTCTCAGTTGCTTTGCAGTTTCCAATCAGGCATCGATTTGGACGCTTTACTTGTTTATTTCATTTGTGTTTTCAGCAGAATAAAGTATTTGTCCAAAAATGGGAACTCGAGTGGATTCAAGCTCTGTTCCAGTTGCTAACAAAAACTTTTGTTACTGTCTCCAAGCCAGGCTAAAGGGATTTCGGTTGAAACGGGTGATGATGTGAGATGACCATGCCGAATGATCGGTGCGAAGGAGGGATGTAGAAGGCAAGAATGCCGCGGTGGGGTGGTACTCCAGGCGAGTCCCTCGGGAGGACTGTCAGGGTAACCTGAGTGAGGGCTCTCCCCACCGGGGCTATCGATCACTCCCGCCTCACTCTTCAGCCTTGGACTCTCCTCGAGCAGTGCTGGAAGCTACAGCTCTCCTCCCATGCAGGCATGTCAGGTGGAGCTCAGGGTGATGGTTCATTTTCCATGAATCTCTCATTAAACACTGCGCCTGTAACTGATCAAACTCACACTCACCTGCTTGTTCAGGGTGCAAATATTGCGTCGGGATGAACGTGTGAAATTGTTTCACTTTAGCCGTACTTTCCAGAGAAATGATGCCTTTTTGATGCGTACCACGGTACTCGGTCATGGAGCTGACAAAGAAGGGCCTAGTATGTCTGTCTCTTTCCTATTTGCTCTCAGGGCAGTCATAGAGTTACAGAAAACCCATTGTCTGCGTCTCTGGAATCTCGTTCGGTGAGAGTTTCATTCTTTTCGGTGATGGCAACGCAGAACGGGGGAGACATGTTCTCTGGGCAGGTGAGAACCCTCAAGGCAGGTCCCATCTCGAGCTGACAATGATTCCCTTCTCTATGCTGGATGAAAGGGAAGAAGGGTCTGCATACTGCATACGTCTTCGGGGTTTACGGGTCACGAACTGTGCCGCTCAAAGCACCGTTTGCATTTCGGTCTGTGCTAGCGTCTGCTGAAAAGGGTACCATGTGAACGCCACCCCCTGCCACAAGTTTATAGGCGTTGTCCAGTCGTTTCACTCGGAGCCAAGGGATTTGCAGGCCTTTCAGCTCTGCTGTGAACAGTCAGCAATAGGAGAGGAGAAGAAGGAAAGAGAAACAACACTGGTAATGCCATCCATTACAGTGCTATAATTATGGTAAGTGAGGCAGAACCGAATCAATACGGCAATTCATCAATGGCTTTCCAAACTATTTCAGTCCCGCTTATGTCATGCCGCTGCCAATGGTGTCCTTCATGAGCACAGTATCTGGCATGCGCGTCAAGGCTCCTCCCATCTTAATCCACTTTCCTCGGACGTCCATTATTCCGCCACCGCACCGCTTTAATGTTAATCGCGCTTTTGTTAATTGATCCACGGCCGCTGCCGCACGACTCCGGTACGACTGCGACCCCAGAATACTTTGCGCGGTTGCGTCCAGGCTGGGCACTGGTGTTCTGGGAGTTCGTACCAGCCCACGAGTCGCCCCGCTGGACTTGCTACCTGCTACGCGAACGGAAGCCCAGCAGCTCCAAAAGCCACGGAGATCAGAACCGTACTTCCGAGTACCTGTTGGTACGCTTTAACACCGCAAACGTTCCATTGCTTTGCCTGAAACCCTCTAAGGTGGTAAATACATGAGGGGAAGGCGAGCACGTGTTTATTGAACTGCGGATGAGACGAACGTCCCCACGCAGGCAGCGAGATGTAGATATCAGTATTTGGACAGAAGAAGCGGTGGAGCTGGTCGGCCTTTCCCAGCCGGTTCAGTTCGCAATACGCACGGGCGCTAAAACGCGCGCACCTGGCGTTTTAGAAATAGGACGATAATTCCGTACGGCGCGCGCTTCCGAAGTCAAAATGCCGAGTTGGTTTCATCGCGATCATTTGCATTCGGGTTAGGAAACCGTTTTTTAAAATTTATTTTATTTATTTATTTTTTTCCAAGGGACGCTTTTTAACGGTTACGCGAGAACAACTAAAAGCCCTGTCAGAAAAAGCCAAAATCAATAAAACCATCGGAGGAGAAAAAAAAAAAACAAGTCGTGCGCCGATCCAAGGTGCTCGCCGGTGTCATTTCCAGCTGTGTTTAGTCATAGATCATCATCTCTGTTTTACTCTGCGCAACCTGTCAGATGGTACAGTGGCATAAGGCAAACAATCGATCACCCGCAATGTAAATCTCCGTCGGCCGGTTAACCTGCACTTTACCGGGCTCGATCCCGGCAGCGTTGCGCCCATTTCTCAGAGGCAAAGTCACGTGGCGCTCCTTTTGCTTGTCTTCCTCTTAACACTTTGTAAGGAAAGCCAAGAATTTGTATTTAATTTCAGCGTATTATTCAGTCTCGCGTTTTTTTTTTTATTGGCTCGTATTTTCCAGGGATTTGGTGGCGAAGTGATATCAGCGTTTTGGACCGGAATAATTTGGTTTTTTTTTTTTTGCAGGGTACGGCAGACTCTCGATGATGCTCCGGTTTCGGTGGTTGTGTCGTTTTATTTTGTCGAACGGACCTGTTATTAAGGGGTTTTTGGGGAACTCGCGCGTGGGTAATAATAACGGGGCTTTGGCCCAGAGGTGGTGCTGCCGGAAGCTTACGAACCACCATTGTGGAACAGTGCGTGTCGCCATTGTGTTTCCTTCTTTGTTGTTCACTCCGGTTCACAGTAAAGACTCTTGTTATTCGCGGGTATTAAAAGTGATCTGTGGTGCTCCAATAGGTTTGGGAAAATGTGGCACAAATTATGGCAACTTGTGAATGGAAATGGGACAAACACTTCAAAATGGTTGCCAAAGCGTTTCAAGATGGCTGCCAGGACGCCGGGTATTTGTAGGTGGAGGGTGATGCGTGAGCACGTTTGCTAGGGGGTCAAGTGGTGGACAGTAGCGCTCACGAAAAATGCCTGAGGTAATACCAGCATTCAGGACATGCAAAGAAAGCGGTCCGCTTGTTTATGATATTGTGCCGTACTCTGCTGCGTATGTGCGTGCCTGTTGTTTTTTTAATGCATCTGAATTTTGTTGAACTTGGCAGTGAACCTCTTGGCAGAAGCAGCTCGCGAAGCATTTAACATGATTCTCTCCGAGCACAGCCGTGCCAGGCAGGCTGCTTTAACAGCTATGGTCAGGGTAAACATACGAGAGAGACAGAGTAGGAGGAGGAGAAAGAAGAGAGGCGAATGAGAGCGAGAGGGTGATGAGCGTTAAAATGGCTACTTGGCGGCAGGTGTTCCCACCCAGAGCCAAGCCTTTTGTTTTTTTCATTTAGCTTTTTTATTTTTAATAAATAAAATAATTAACTGGAGTCACGATCAAATTTTGCGCTGCTATACGAGTTTTGATGTCCAGTTTGGCAGCGGAGAAAAATAGCTCTTCGCGAATTTCGGTTGTTTCCGAAGCCAAGAGGAAGCCCTAAAATGGTGGCTTTCTATTGTGCTCAAAATGGAGGCTGTGGGGAGGGGCACAGAGAGGGCAGCCTCTAGCTCATTGGGCAATTTAGGGCAGAAAAGAAAAGCTTTCTTTTTTATTGCGACTGTCCGTTCTCTTTCCCTTTTGGTCGCCTTTGTTATATAGAGAAGCTGCATTTATTTTGATCATTAATGCGTTTGGCTGTAACATCGGTGACAATGAAGGGGTTGCCGGATGGCCGCATTTAGCATTCTCACCGTCAGGCCATGTGCCGAAGGCCGCAGAAGACAAGCGCGTCTCCCTGGCACCGGTTGCCCGACGGTCCAGCTGCCCGGCGCGGTTGCTGGCATGGCCCCGGATCTCCTAACGCCGCTCCGGAGTGCGTTTCACAGAACGCTCGCTTTTCAGCGGCACTCTTCCTTTTGGCCGTTGCGTGCTTTCTCTCCCTACTTTTTTGCCCATTTCACAGACGGCAATGCGTGCGGTGACCTGCTGAAAGTTTCCGGGTAAAATAACGTACTTCTTGTAAAGATAAAACAAAATGGATTCGGTCCCACCGAGTAATAAAAATCAGTCCCGAACAGTCAAAAATAATGGGGCGATTTAGCAGAAATATTACGCAGGAAGTCTGTCAAATTCGCCGAATAAACGTTAACCGTATCGCATAAGAGATTAAAAATGTGTTCAAAGTACGGTTATAAAGCATAATTATGTATTCGTAAATATCATTTAAGGAAATGTAATTTATATTTTACTTAAAAAAAAATAGTAGAGTACCGTAAAGAAAAATGTACTGTATAGTAGTGTGGTAAAAAAGGACAGTTCGGTATTATTTGTTGAAACACGGTGTTAAGTCATGAAATGTATAAATTAAAATGGTCGAAAAATGAAAAAGACGCAAAGTTTAAAAGTCTTAAATCGGCCCGGCGGAAAGCAAAAGCACAGAACTCTGTATTTTCTGTAATGCTTTTCACCGAGATTCAATCAGTCATCTTAAATTTTTGCAGAGATATCGCAAAGGGATTTTATAGTTTAACCGTGCGTTTCCAGAAGCAGTCATTCATATTTACAGAGCAGCTAGACTCAGACAGCGCTGTGCCTTTTTCCGGCGAGTCCTGCAATCCTGGCACCGCAGCTGGGACACACACTCCTGCCGAGCGGGTGCCAGCGTGCGGAGGTGCTGGAGGAGGAGAGCTGCTCGGATGGGGCCCCACACGCTGCCCCCCATGGCTGCGCTTGCTTGGACGAGTGGCTCGTGGGGTGCGATCCAGCAACCGGGCCTGAAAGGGGCTTCCCATGTGAAGGCATGCCAGTGCCCGCGTGCTCGCCGGCAGCAGTGGCGGCAACAGGGCAGGCGGAGCACCGGTCATCCCATCACTCATGGTGTGTTTCCTGGGCTTTTGGCAGGACCTGCCAGTCTGGGGCAGTGGCCAGGGACTCAGAGGAGGAGAAGGAAAGAGAGACAGTGAGAGAAGGGCCCGGCTGCCAAAGTGAATCACCCGGCCTTTTTTTCCTCGGATGTGGCGCTGCCAGCACCCTCCACACTTTCTCTTTCCATTCTTTAAAGAGGGAGCTGGGAATGTGGAAGCGGCGAACCCGCCTGCCCGCAGGATTATGGTTTCGTGTCTGCGGCCAGCTTGTAAGCCTGTTTGCTCCTCTCGCCAGTGAAGGTGCAAATACTGGCCTCATGTTTATTTTATTATAACAGATTTATTTACCCATTTGCCCCCGAGTGACTTGTTTATGTGTAAAAGCAGGCAGTTTGTTTAAAAAAAAAATGTGAATGAGATCAGAACAGGGCGATGGTGGGAAGGGAAGGCAAAGAGCCTGTATTGTGCTTATTTCACTTGGTGTTCTCCCATGTCCGCACGCAGTTTCACGTACCGGCCGAGTGAAAACTGGAGCGTTTATTTCGCTTTATCGCATCGCATTATTCCCTTAGCAGCCGCCGTTATACAAAGCTGTTTGAACAGCTTACACCCGATACATTTCTTCATCTGTATGCTTGCTGAAGTTCAGGTTTACGGGTCCCTCCACTGTGCTCTCGACGCTCCTGTTTGTTGCCGTGTCACCTGCCTAAGAATTAGGATTTCCAAATAAAAAGTTAAATCGTACCGCTATGACTACTTTGAGACATATTTGTTTCCTACTTTTATTGGGTTTTAGGAAATTGTTAATGACTGCAAGTTGGCAAGATTACGAAGAGCAGTGGATAGCGGAAGAGCAGTGTCACCTCTCAGTTGGGCATACAGGCCGCTGTCACACCTGACCCTGGACTGGGCTTTAGCAGCATCTCAAGCCTGACTGTTTTTTTTTTTTTTTTTTTGTACAGTTTCTTATAAAACAAAAAAAAAAAAATAGTCACAACACAGCAGGTGACCTCTGTGTTTTTGTCGTCACGGGTGTCACGGTCGCTTCCTGAATTTACGATGCAGAAAAAACACAGTTTAAGCAACAACAATTCCAGGGAAGCATTAGAGAACCCGACTGAGGAAATCGCTTTAATAAGATTCAATAGCTCGCCCGCTCGCGGAGTCCCAGCACCAAATACTTGCCGTACTTGTACTCGCTCTGATCTATTGTGCAGATGGCGAAGACCGTGTCGGCGAGCGGTCAGGCCGTGTTACCTTTCCTGACCCCTCTGCGCCGTTACCGTGGGGAGCAAGAGACTCGACACAAAGGCAGGAAGTGTTGTTGCAGGAAGTGTGGAAATACTGATTTAACAATAACCTGCCTGAAATCTTTATTGCGGCGCTCCGCGCGGGATGTGTTCCTCGCAGCAAAAAAACATTCCCGATCATTTCAATCATTTATTGTTTTGCGCGCGGATTTTTACGGCACCCTCACTGGTAATATTTCAACTCATCTGTTTGGCTTTGCAGCTTTTGAAGTTCCTGAAAGAATCAACGTGGTTTTTACGACGCAGCGACAGAAAAACAAATTGTCCGAGCGGGCTCCCTTTTCCTTGTAAACGCCTCCCGTACCGGCCGCGCTCTCACACACATTTGACCCTCTCTCTCCCTCGCTATGTCTCCCACCAGGGGTACGGGAGGTCACGGTACACATTAGATCCCTGACAGCTTCAACTTCTCTCTCACAGCCCCGCTATTTAGAGAAAGCGAGAGAGACAGACAGTAAGAGAGAGGGAGAGCAAGAGAGGGGGAGAGCTGCAAGTGGAGCGAGTAAATTGAAAGCAGCCACAGGGCTGTATATTTCACTCTATCCCAGGGGAATGATGGGATTCTGCTTCCTTTTGCCTTGCTGGGAAAAGGCCAAGATCTTTCCCCCATGCCCCCCCCCATCCCTTGCCTCTTCTCTTGCACCCCCTCCCCACCCTCCCACTTTTTCCTGGAAATTGTGGTTCATATCAGGAGAGTCTACTTGTAGAAGAGGGGCACAGCAAAAAAAAAAAAACAGATAGTGAAAAAAGAGGACTGCCCATGGGCTCTGGAGTTTGACTTTTCCCACAGATTCCTTGGCAACGGCGGGCAGCAGCGGCTGGGAGTCAACAGCCGGCTTCGCACCCTGCTCACCGCGAGCATCCCCGGCCGCTGGCCGACTGCCGCTTCCACTGGGGTCAGCTCCGTCCTACAGTCTGCACGCAGTAGAGGACCTGAAATGCGAGAGGAGGAGACTTTGACCAAGCAGGAACACATCTGTCCAAGAAAAAAAAAGTACTGCTGTGGGGGGCTTGAGATTCCATAACTGTTTCAGATAGTTTCACAGAAGCCTGAGTTAATGCTATACCA
Organism: Heterotis niloticus; assembly: GCA_018136845.1. Taxonomy (NCBI): domain Eukaryota; kingdom Metazoa; phylum Chordata; class Actinopteri; order Osteoglossiformes; family Osteoglossidae; genus Heterotis; species Heterotis niloticus. The sequence goes on along the minus strand of CM030899.1, from coordinate 9,758,562 downwards.
GGGTTGAACTTTAAAACCCCGCTGACTATATAAATCACGCAGACAATGGAATATTTGCCACCTCATAAATGCGCGGTGCATTTTGTTAGCCGCACCTTGAACTCGTACCCGCGCTCACATGGACTTGTGAATCTGTAGCATCGGTGCTGTGGAAGGGCAGCAACCCTGCGGTCACGCGGTGCTGAGACGTAGGTGTTTAGAGGAGCGTGCGTCCTTCTCGGTCTTCTCTCGAGGAGCAAAGGTGTTGCCGAGAGCCGTGTCTGCCGGCTAATACGGGACGGCCCAATGCACCCACACGCCGACCGTCATCCTGTCGTCACAAACCCTCGTGCTCTCGGACTTAGCCCGCATTCGACTTGCATCTTCACGGCAGTTTCATTTCCAAAGACCGATTTGAGACTTTAAGTGCAAATGCCCTTTAGAACTTAAGCGGTCGATGGATCCGGTTTGGGTTTCGTTGCGATATTTTGCAAACAACCTCATCCAACTACAGATATGCGTAGCGGCAATAAAAAGCAAAATTATAGCCGAGCGGCATGTTGAGGCTTCGGAGCGTGCGGTGTAACACGAAGCTGCAAGTAGCAGCTGATCGCGGTCTTTTCCTGACTGATATCCCCCGTAAGCCGGACTGGCTGGGCAGTTGGCTCAACTCTCTCGAGACCCAGTGCGTTGCTGCTTGTTTTACTCCTCCGTTCCTAATAAGTACTTATTGCAAGGGACGTATCGCCAAGGCTCCAATGGGAAATCCTTTGGCGAGAATCTAATCACGGTCGTCCACGCGAAAGAAAGCAACCCTTACGGCTCCACCGACAGGCCGGTCCCTCCGAGCAAGTCTTTTGGGATCACTGTACTGTGTTTATATTTGAGGGAAACATGGAAGAAGGAAAAAGTGATTCATTAGGTGCTACACGTGCATGTTTGAGACACTTCTTCATCAGCGCACACCTGGAATTACGTGTATATATTACATATATGTGTATATTCTACTCCCATCTTGGGCTCAGGCCTCTGAAGGCACTCTGCACACCCCCATGTCCTTTCCCCCTTTTACCCTTCCACTTGTAGGCCTTGCTTTTTATCTTTTACAGGCCGCTATGTATATATTTAAAATAGAGTTGGGATCTATAAACATCGGCTGTAATTCCATCCTTTTTTGTCCCTCTTCCTGATCCTTGAAAAACATTAATGTAAGCAGCAGGCTCTCTGCGGGAAGGGAAGAACAACAGGCCCACGGCTCATACATCTACGGATGAGAAGCAGAAGGGCTCCAGCCGATGGGGACTGTCTAAACACCAAACTCCTTCGTTGTGCGGTGACGCAAAACAGAGAGGAAAGGTCAAGGTTACTTAAATACGGGACAGCGGAAGTGCGCGCTCAGGCCCAGCTTTAAGGAAAAGGCTGAGATATGAGGTGGTGGTGAGGTGGCGCGCTTGGAGAGTGGGAAGGCTCGCAGTGGAAGAGCTTCTGCGGTGTGCGCCAGCCTGCTCCGTCCATTGCTTGCTCTCTACCTGGTGACACCTGACACGCAAAACACATTTATTTTAGGTAGGAAGGCTATGCGATTACTCCGCCGCTTAGTCCATTGCTATCCGCTGATCTCCAAATTCGGGTTGGGCGTTTCCTCTTGTGCGTTGTCTCTGCTGAGCTTGTCGCTTGTTGAGAAAGGTTTCATCACCTCCGGTGCTGTGCAGCTCTTCCTTTCCAGCCTTTATGGTTCGCAGGCGCCTGTTCTTCCCTCAAGAATATATTAGCAAGAAGTATACACTTGGCCCCAGCACTCCTTGGCCTGCCGGTACCTCGAAAGCCTAGATTTGGAAATTTGCAACAGTTTTGCCAAGTCTGTATTTTCTTCTTTCTCGTTTTTTATTTTAGGGAAAAACAGAAGATGATACTTGTGAGAACAATAAACCAAATCCGTGCAGCTTCACCTTCCATTGACAGCCCAGAAAGGCACGTTTGTGTTGCTAAATTAAGTTTCTGCCTCCTTTTATTGGGCTTCGTGTTCCTGAGCCCAGTGTGTAAAAGGCCCTTTGAGCACAGGGTTTTAACACACAATTGGATTACAGCGAGGCACTTGGTGAGAAAGCGCAGGCCCAGACAGAGACCTGGGAGGAGTGCAGATGGTTCCGTGCATGCATAATGAAGCAGGCGGGTGGTGGCCCTCGCACGGTGCGGACCTGGGGCCACCTTCGCGCAGTCTTCGCACGGTTTATTGTTGGACGCTAATAAAGACATTTGGTTAAAATGCTGATCTCAACGATTGGCGAATGACCAGAGTCTCAAGGACGACAAGTGTAAAAAAAATGAAGTTTGTCGTGATTTTCAAATGCGTCGGTGTTGTATTTCTCCTCATCTTCTCTCTAGTATTGCGCACCACGTTAAGGACAAATGTCCAAGGAATTTAAGAAGATGTTGTCAGGCACTCGATACGCATTTCCTGAGCAAGATTCACTACCAGGTTCAGTCTCCGGCTCAATAACACCGATATATATATATATATATGAACCTTTATAGATATTTTTATATTATGATATTAACACTGGCATATATACATACACACACACATACATATGTATGTATATATACTGTATAGATCTTGCTTGGTGTTGTTTCCAAAAATAATTCTTATGCCAAGTCCTTTAGAAATGAACACGTGCTACTCCAACTAATTCCGATGTATTATACAGTACATAAAAGCATAAAGCATCGGGGCAGCATGGATATAGGCTGTTCCCTCAAATTGTATTAATGTATTAGTGCATCGGCGCATTAAAAAGATTAAGATTAGTTGCTGAGCTTCACATCGCCGAGCTCTACATCTGATGAACCTGAGGGAAGAAACGGCTCGCGACGAAGTCCCGTCCGGCTTTCCGCTACATTTCCGAGGGCCGCTCAGGAATTCTGCCGGAGCGCCGCGCGGACGGTCTCGCAGAAAACGCGGGCTCGTACAGAAGGTTAGGGGGTCGAATCGGCTTGTTTTGCCGCGTTTTGTTTCGCCTTATTTATTTATTTATTTCCGCCGCTGTTGTTTTCCGAAGCAGGTTTTTCGCTCTCCGAGGGCCCTCGATGGGGGGTAAATGCAGGTGCGACTCAGAGTCTGGATCTCACGCCTCATTTGCATGTTTAATTAGTGAGAGGGACCGGGTGAGAGCACTTGGTGGCGGGGGCACGGCAGACTGTGTGAAAGCAGCCCCCCGCCCGCACCCGGCACCCAGTGCGCCCGCGCCCCCCTCCCCGAATACACCCCGCTTTCAAACATCGCCGCTGTTGCTGGGGGGACGTTTTGTTCCCTCGAGTCCAGATTGCCTTTGTTTTAAGCTGTTGATGCAGACTGCGACGCTGAGCAGAATGCAAACAAGTCTTTAAATTGTTTACTTTGTCTGCAGAAGGGAGGCGAGGCTCAACTTTTTTGCACCTCGAGTTACGCTATACTTTTTCCCCGTTTTTCTTTTTTTTCCACCGCCTTTTTTTTTTTCTTTCTTTCTTTTTTTTCATTAAGATTTTCTCGTCACGTCCCCTGCGGAGAGCTGGCTTGTCGAGCGCCCGCACCGCTTTATAGGTAATAGATTGTCGTGTTCCTCGGGGCTAAAGGCCCGAGCCGACCCGTCTGGCTGCACTCGAATGTAAAACTGTTTGCTTGGAGATAAAGATAGGGTGCAGAACTGTGGGGGAAGTCTTCGGTCCGGCTCCCCCAGCCTTCCCAGCGCCGAGCGTTTATGTCCTCCTAACCTTGGAAGCCCACTCTGGAGCCATCTGAGCCCAAAGCGACAGTCGCATCCTGGCCGCAGCTTGCTTGCACCTTTTGTCCCGACAGACCGCGAGGTTTAATTTAATTCCGTGAACAGCGGTGCTGTGCTCACCTGGACAGGAGTAATATTTATCCCATTGCAAAAAAAGTATCTGCAGCCTAAGAATAAAACTGCACAGCATCTAAATCATTCTAAGGGCCTGTGTTTCTCTTTCCTCACCAGAACAAAGTTTTTTTTTTGTTCCCCGATTTATCCTATTCTTTCTTTGCTGGGGAATATTGAAAAAACTATACTTTCAGAGACTTATTAATGAAGTTAATGGGGTTACTTTTCTTTGTTAGAGGTTTGCATTCTCATAAGGTCTCATACAGACACGCATTTGAGGTTCACGCTCAGCACAGAAGCTCTAGAGAGTAGACTGGTCGACGTTTCTTCCGTAAGACCCGACCGCAGACCAGCACCTGTACTTTAACCCGAGATAGATGGGCCCCCTCCTTAAACTTGAACCTTTCTGACAACTTCTCTCCTGTAACCTGTAGGCTGTCTGATGTTGCATTCAGGTACGAAATGAGTTTTGGTGCAGCGGTTCAGATATGAATGCTGTTAGGCACCTGAGGCGAGGCAGATAGGATGGAAATGGAGAGTGTGGGTATTGAGAAGAGGATGTGTGCCAATAACCCTCATTCTGGTCTTGTGAGATGGCCCTTTTGCCCAGTTTTCGAACTGGACTGGACTGGAATGGAATGAAGTGGAGTGGAGTGGTGAGCCAAGACATATGACTTTCTCGAAGGTTTTGCTCAAAACGGTCCCAGCATTCTGTGTTGACGGTGCCACGACGCACATGCGTTTGCTCGACGTCTGAAGAACCCGACCCAGGCCAGTCGGGGTGACTTCCACCTCAAGCAGCCCCACCGCTTCACTTTATTTTCTGATTTTTTTTTTTCCTTCAGGCTTTTTGTTAACCCGAATCGGTTCAAAAGTGACGCATTTAAGCACTATTAAATGTTGCTCCATCTGTGTCTCTCGTGTGACGTGGGAACTTGTTTCTTCGTGCTTCCTTTGCAGAATCAGGGCAGTCCGAAAGCCCGAACCAGGCAAGCGAGGCTGATATCAAAGACCAGCCGGAAAACGGTAAGCTCCGCTTTACTGATTTTTTAAAAATTACTTTTTCCTTTATTGCAGAATCAGGGTGTTTCACACCCTGTCATTTAAAACCATCCATTTGTTCTGCAGCTGATAAAGGAGGGCGTACCTTTGTGCAATCGATCGTGTGTCATCCCGTGCCAAGTGTGCCAGTATCACTGCCCACGCAACTCAGATTTCGCAGAAAAATTATATTTGACAGACAAAGCAGATTTAGCAGAAAAGCCTTCACCTCGCCAAATCCGGAAGTGATGCGAATTTGTGATATTCGCAAAACCTTAAGCTGTTTCGTGGCAGGGGCGAAGGACCGCGCTTAAGTGCGGAGAAGACATTAAAACCGGTCATTTACCCCCTAAGACTTCAGAGAGCCATTTCCTGGAAAGGCTGGGACATTACCAGTCAAACAGAATGCAGCACACGATGGCCGTGGCATTTATTTCAGTCCCAGCTGGGTTTTCTGGTTACAGTCACTTTTTTCATTTTCTTTTGACTGTTGCTGAGCGGCTAAGCCAAAAGGTCACGGCAAAGAGGGAAGTCTCTTCAATAAAGATGTTTCTAAAAGTGGCTTCGGCGAGTTGTTCTGGACATGGCCACTTGGCTTTCAATGGCCCGTTCTTACGCCACTACGGGACGGTATTCAATTTGTTTATGGATCTTCCATTTTCTTAAACACTTTTTTTTCCCCAGGGTCATTTATTTACTATGGTTTATGCTCTACACGTATGAGGTTTTATAAGGTGTTAGAGTGACTTGAGACTTGGGCGTGGGTATGGAGGATGCCGGTGGCTGGTGATGTCCTTTGGCAAAGTGCATAGTCTGCATTGCATAAGTAAAAAATGCAGTCGCACGACTGGGTTAAAGTGCAAACACTTTGTGAGCAGGTCAGAGGTGAACAATCACAGAAAACCGAAAATGACTGTGTGGTTGGGCGGCGATTTACAAACAGCCTTAACAACGGCTCCGTCGGTCAGAGGTAAAACCAAGCAAGCCTGGTGTCTTACTTCTCACCTCTTTGCAATACGCATTTAAAATGAAAGTCGAGGTGGGGTTTGCGTGTATCGACGAACAGCGAAACGATGTAATTTACCATAAAGCTTACCGCATTCTGGTTTGCGTAATTGTGAACCCGATGAAATGAGAAATTGACCGGGCGCTGCACTCATTTCAAAATTTTGACTGAGTCAGAAATCCTTCACCGGGCTTGATATATCCGTCCTTGCCCCGGCTCTCAGCGCTAGCATAAACTTTGCCATAGATCAGCAAGACATACGGTACAGGATGCGAAGGCTGCTGCGGCCGTTCGTCTTGGAGATCGTCCGCTCTCAGCTTTGAGCTGGTGATCGAATATCGCAGAATAATTATCTGGGGACGGGGACATCGCCACTCCCCCAACCCGTTTTCCACCCCGCCACCTCAAAACATTTCGGCGATAAAGTAGAAATAGCGTAAAAAACGCCTTTAGGTTCTGCCATGTCATTGTTCCGCAATGTCATTTATATGCAACATTAGCAAATTAGATTTTTGGACACACGCAGGAGCTGTGCTCCCCTCCTTATCTGTGCCCTTATTTGGTGCTGTGCTCAGAGTATTGGGCACAGGGAAGTAGAATGTGCCGGAATCGGCTTCTCTTGGTCCCTCGTGGACGCCCGCGCGTGTGTCTCCCATGTGGACAAACACGTAATCGCTCCCTAAATGCCAGTGTGATTCCGTTTTTATTTGTTTTCCTTGAGCTTTGTGTTTTTTCACCTATGGTGTATGAAGCTTCTCCATCTGCCGTCTGTCTCCTGTGTGGGCCTGAACCAAGTCACAGGGATTAGTGTCTCTGCTGACCCAAAACAGGCCTCTGTTGCACAGTGAATGTACGTTCTGTCAACACTGACCAGACAGTCTATCGCACAGTGTACCTTGCCCCTTACGAATCACAGCTTGGCAACCCCACGGTTACCCAATAAATGTGGAGTAACTGCGGAATCATTTTCCTAATAATAATAATAATAATAATAATAATGAAGATGTCAGGGTTAACAATCTCTCAGCTCTTGCGCTGTACATTTGGATTGTCTGGCCCCATCCGGGAAGTGATAGCTCTGTCACCTTTGGTCTAGAAACTGCCACCAGAAGCATCCTGTGTGACCTGCAGTTGACCCTGGCAGTTGCAGGGTTTGGAGTTTGCGGTGAAGAAAGGGGCACAGGCTTCAGATTCTGTGTTTTTCCTTTTACCCCTCACCCCCACTGCTCTCCCGTCATGGTTTCACCTCCTCGCCCCTTTTCCGCTCCACGCAGAGAACCACAGCGCGAGGGGGAGGGAGACTCATGTGTTGTTTTTCCTTACGAACCCTGACCCTTGCGCTTGATGGTACGTGCCATCTCACAAAGCAGGACCGTGTCTTTCGGGGACATGGGCTGTTGTTGTGCACACTTCAGAAAGCGGGACTTAAGGCCAGAGGATATCCTTTTATTAACACTCTAGTGCTATCGCAGGGTTGCATGGAGACGGACAGAGACAACAGCCCCAAAAAACAGATGATTACAAACCCCTCTTTGTCCTTCTTTCCTTCCTTCTTCTTTTCAATTTTTTTTTTAAATTCAGTTTTTCCTCTCCTGATTCTTGCATTGGAGATGAAATCCCTTGTGCCCCCCATACTCCCAGCATCCTCTGTGCTTTTTGAATGCATGCAGCAGACACAGCTGGGAGCGATTAGCGTCAGTGGAGTATGGGTTCTAGCCCCTCAACAGGAGCAACACGCTGGGGGTACCCTGACTGGGCCCGCAATGTGTGCTGCAGGGTCTCCGTAGCTCCAGCAGCAGGCCGGCGTTAATCTCCGGCTGCACTGCGTCATCCAGCTGTTCCTCCCCGTAATTGTGCTTCGGTGGTCTGAGGCCGTGTTATTTCTGTGTGGCGGTCTACACAGCTGCGTGGAAACTTTGACTCCCACCCTCCCTGCCTCCCTCTCTCTTTCTCTCGCTCAAAGTCAGGGGCATCTGTGCCGGCCCGCTCTCTGGTTCAACACAGTTTCAAGCTAATGTCAGCAGTTCTGATAGCAATGAGCCATAGACGTTATCCTTCCTCGGTGCTCCATGCTTTTTTATTTATTATTTCACTGGTCCACATGCTATGTGTCTCACTGTCCACCCACATTCGCAGCTAAACTCATTTCTATTGTTGGCTATTTATGACGTACTTTCTGGCTGACTGCAAGCTTTAAATTGGTGCACGATGTCTTGGAAGACGTTCCTTGTCTTTTCATTTCTTTCATGGTATAGACATCTAAGCTAAGTAAGCATACATTCTGTCAGTCAAAGATAAGGAGATCCAGCTGCGCCCGCTACATTTCAATTAATTTATTATTATTTCGTAGAGTTTTCTCACGTTCGGTTGCCATGTGAAGGGACTTTGTGAGGCCGCAAAAACGCTGAGAAGAAAATGAAGTATCATTGACATCACTTGCATCGACGGCTCTTTTCTACCATTCAACCATTTCTAGAAAAACGATTAAGGTTATTCTTATAAAACGTTCCGTAAAACATATGGACCTCACGTCATTTTGCTAAACATGGTGCGAAACACTGTTTGATTTTTTTCATTTAGGCCTGAGAATTTTCCCACTCCCGCATCCTGTATTGTAGATGTGGTAGGAACTTTTTTTTCTGCTACAGAGAACAGGCAGTGTGAAGAGAGCTCATCGGCATCTTTAGATTTTATTATTCTGACTGACATATTTGTCGGAAAGTAGCTGGGACATAGGACACGTTAAGGTGATCTAGGACAACATTATTTATTTCCTTTTTACATTATTTCTGAAATTGCTTCTAAGATAAACCTTTTAAACTTTCAGAACCTTGAAAACAAAAAATACTGTGTGTCATTAATGCTATAGCATTTCATTGATTAAATGTATCCCCCCCAAGTGATCGGTCACATTGCTGAATTTTGAGGATACAGGTAAATCTAGGTATACAGTATTTTGCTATAATGCAGATAATTTTTTTAATTCCAGCTCCCGGTTTGCACAACCGATGTCCCGTTATAAGGCAGCACCAGAAATTTGTCCGGAAGAAATCAATAAATTTTAAATTTGTAAGTTACCCGAGGACCTTGTTCCTGTCCCATGCTTCTTGTGGCTTATACTACGGCAACCTGTAAGGGACATACACTTTGCGAATATCCTGTCTCATGTTTCTTGTTTCTATGTGTTTGTGCGGTTTCTCCATTTTAATCTAAAGGGCTGTCAAGCATGATAGGGCCAAAGAGATGAAAAAGTTTGCAACCAAGATTGAAAAGAGGCTAATAAGGCTTAAAAGCACATTAAACAATGAGAATAATAAAAATGGATAAAATTGAAGTTTTGAAGTGATTGCAACAGTTGAAAGAGGCGACTCGACCCACCACATCTCATAGTCAACTGTTCTTATTACTTGTAAGCACAGTAAACTCTCTTCTTTATTTTAAGTTGTTCGTATCACTCATCTTTTATCACAAATTTTGCGCTGAACAGTACTTTTCCAGCATGAACCTTCGAGAAAGTCATTTGTCCTGGATGATTGCTGTGCTGTGTAGAGTGATGCGATACACGCTATTGGGTTTTTGCAGTGTTTTAATGATATTTGGGAACGATGACTTGGGGTTTTTGGATGGGTTTTTAAAGTACATCTACACCTCTCCATACTCAACAAGTTATGGCACCCTCCCACGTACACACACACACACACACACACACGCACTCACCATTAGTCCCCTCATACCCTTTGCTCCATCATTGTAGGCAAGTAAACACTATTTGTTATTGTACTCATTTGTTCTATTTTTGGTTGAAGGTAAATAAAGACTTGCACTTAAGATCCAGACAAACAGAGACCGGTCATCCACTGAAAGGGTTAACAAGTAAAGCTTCTGGCCCATTGAAAGTCAGTTCCACTGCACCTACCCCCAAGTACACCCAGGAGACCACCCCAGATGTGTCGTCCCCCCCCCCCCCCCCCCTTGAGACAGACTCATCTTCCTCTGGGGATCACAGGGGCCTGCTTGAACCTCCCTCGGTCTGTTGAATTCCTCCTGCAGAGTAAATGTGCGCTGCGTGGTTGATGCCAACCCTAATGTCAGAGTTGTGTTATTTTGCTTTGGTTTATATCGACACCTGTCATCTCAGAGTGTCATTAAAACATATTTTAACAACCCATTAACATTGTCTCTCTGTCCCTCAGGACATCTGGGCTTCCAGGACAGTTTTGTCACATCAGGTGTCTTCAGCGTTTCAGAGCTGGTGCGAGTCTCACAGAGTAAGTTCCTCCGTCTTTGTTGCACCAAACACCGAGAAAGGTAAACTTATATTGCCCAAACCTGGCAATGCTGTGTCCATTGTGATGCCCCAAATGCAACTTTAATTCTTTACACATAATGTAAAATTCATGAAACAAACGCCAGTTCTACAGAAAAACATCCCTCATTTAAAGCTGGACGTCTGCCTACGGTATATTCACAATAAATTGTGCAAAATACTTATGCTAACAAAAGGCAAGATTTGTTTTGTCACTGATGTAAGCGATTTCAGATTAGTATTAAACTGCTAGCATCTCCTTGGGCCAAGCGTTGGGCGGCACTAAGAGTATTAAAGTCCCATCCACTTAGGGGCTCGCTCCCCACGTCCCGTCGCATTACAGCACAGGCAGCTTATGGGTCTCCTGCCACATGTTGTTCCTACAGAGTTGCCCATGAACGTGCGGGAAGCTCATCGATTAATACAGGCATATATTCACGCAGATTTTATCAAGACCGCGCAATGCATGCGACAGTAACCGGGAGTTTTAAATTGTCTTTTGTTCCATTGAACAGCGTTTCCACGCTGAGCGGTTTCGGTCCTTTTACGGTGATTGGAACAGCACACATCCTGTTGTTGTGCGTCATGGACACTTAAGGCCGATGAAAGGGGATTACTGACAGCTTGAGAGCGGGCGACTTGGGGTAGTATGAGGGAGCAGTGGTCCCTGGGCGGGTGCGGCATCACGCGCGTCCCGTGGTGTTCAGAGCAGCGGAGGACTGGAAGTTGGAGGTAGAAATCAGATGGGCGCTTAAATGAACGGTAGCAGGGGGAGGAACGTGACCTTTAAAAAGTGCACACGTCTATGGTGGAAAAGTGACAGAGCGCGGGCCAATCCATACAGGCTTGTCGATAGCCGCTAACAATAGCCGACCCAAACTGCCTGTCAGCACTCACAGGGGCCTCCTGATCGGAGGAGCATTGATCACACAGCACCACGACTATGTCCTGGATGGAGAGGTACGAGCAGGATGGGGGGCCAGGAGCTGTCATACCACTGCAGTCCCAGCTCTGTGGCAGCACCGGGGGTGCGAGGTGTCCAGGTGCTCAGCTGGCCAGGTGACTCTGGCAGAGAGAGACTGAGGGATGGTTAAGGAACATGGGGGCTTCAGGAGAATGCTGTGTGTGTGTGTGTGTGTGTGTGTGTGTGTGTGTGTGTGTGTGTGTGGAGGGTGGGCGTTACAACTCAGAGAGCGGAGCTCCTGGGAGGAGGGGATTCGAGGGGGATATTAGTCCGATTAGCACAGCTAGTGCAGCCCGGCATCAGAAGTCCTGGCATATGATTGTAACAAGATTAAGGAATATGCATAATTGATCCAGCTCTGAGAAGGGATCGGCTTTTATCCTAACATCTGTGACATGGAGGGAAGAAAGGGAGATGTTGGGTGGCATATGCTGGTTGGAGGACCAAAATCAAAAGTGCTTTTTTCCTTTCTTTTTTCATTTCCCCTTTTTATCCTCTTCTTTTTGCCATAGCTGGGTGACTTCTGGCCAGGAGGACACTTCTGGTTTTGGGTTGGGGCTGGGGAGGGGGCTTGGGGTGGATTTTGGGGGGAGTTTTTGAATTAGAATTGTGAGAAGGCATCCCTTCACGTTCTCTTTTCCACGGTGCGGCTACGCACGGCATGACTTGCTCATCTGGTTATTTCTGCCCTCTAAGGGCCTGAGCCAGTAAGCAGCTGGGTTACATGCCATTCAAACCTTCTGTTGCAGCAGCACACGCTTATGCTCAAGCACACACTTCTGCTGGGCTTCAAGATGAATTTTCAGTTAAGACATCCAAACTTCTTAAAAACTAACCCTATCATTGACAGAAAGAGAAATTTTGTTCTCCAGAACAAAAAACTCAAGCCAAAGCACTCAGGTGTAATATTTAGCTGTTTGAAATATCCAAGCTTTGTGGATATTTTTGGATTAAATTAATGAAGCAAGTAAGCAATGTTTTGGTTGTTCTGTTTCCATTTTTGAACAAGTCAGTCACTAATATGGTTAATGCGCTGGTATTCTGTTGAAAGGACCCGGGTTCGAGTCCCAACTCCTTCTTTTGTGTATTTACACCCAGCCAAGAATAATTTCTTGCATAAATGAGAAAATCATATCAAGTAGTTTAGCACCGCAAGTCTCTTTGATGGCAAACATCAAAATAAATGCGGAATAAATAAACATATATGTCTGCCGCTCACCGCTAAACTACATGGTACAACCTCAACAAATGCGAAATCCGTTTAGAAGGTGTAAAGGAAAAGAAAATTTACCAAATTCTGAAGAATTTACTGAAATCTGATTTTGGATGCTTTTTCCAGGCAAGTCCCATAAAATGCAGGAAAGATTTCCATGTACAATATATCCTCAGCAGCATCAAATAAGAAAGCCATCACATGTTTGCTGTTTGGTAAGAATTGTTTTTTTTGATCTCACGTAGAATCCCTTCAACATTTCGTGAAAGCTTACTCTCACTATGCGGCGGCGTCCGTTGTCAAGCAAGAGCACACCTGTCGTCTCCAGCGCACGTACAATACCTGGGCAACCTGCTGCATTCTGACAGAAATACTGTTCTGGTGGTCTGTGCTACAGTAGTGCTGCGAGGAACAGATAGGAAAGGACTAGAACACTTGCTTGTGCATGTGATCTCTTTTGTGTGTGTGTGTGCGCGCGCCAGAGTTGTGCGAGAGAATGCGACAGACAACAAGAAGGAAGCATTTGTGATTTGCCTAAGTGAACAGGTGAGAGAAATGAGAAATGGGCGTAGAGGTATTGTGTGCGTTTGACTGTGTGTGTGTGGTTGTGGGGGGGGGTGTTATTTAACTGAATGGGTAAGAGGAGCAGAGCAGGCCAGCGTCCGCTGAAAGATGAAAGGTGGTGATATTGAATGAACGACAGGCTGCCTTAGCTGCTCCCCGTCTGCTCTCTGTGACCTTGGCTTTGTGCACCCATTACACAATTCAGTGGCAGCCCAATCGAATCTGCTTCTGTCGATCAATATCCTATTAAAGCGGCACACAAAAAGAGAAGCGGGGGGAGAGAGAAATGAAAGTCTCCATAAAGTTAGCGGTTATAGCTACGTTTTTGTAAATGGAACTCCACATAATTGGCCGGTCAATACCAGGCTGGGGTAATTTCAGAGATTGGGTCCGCCCTTTCCACATCCCCCATAACCCCCCCAGCTAATTTTTACACTCCCTCCCTCTCATCCTAGGTTCTAAGCCGTAGAAGGAATGCCCTTCTCGGTGCAGGAGTGAACCTCAAACCTGTTCCATTTGCCCATTCACCCTCTCTGGTTCCCTCAGCTGCTCTGCTCCTTAACTGCTTCCTGGTGTTCACCAACTGCATGAGAATCCCAGTGGGGTGGCACAGAGAACGGGCAAGCAGTCGCTCCTCCCCAAGGAGGCGAGGGTTCAGGGCGCGGGCTGCACACTGGCTCGGTGCATTATTTTTTAAAGCGAAAGCCCTGCGGACTCACTGGCAGCCAGAGTGCTGCCCCAAGACAGGGACACCTGGGATTCCCTTGGCCCGCGCTGGGCCACGTACTCATGTGGAGCTCTGGCACGGGCAGTGCCGCCATATGACGAGACCAAGGGAGCAAATGAATAATGGAGGAGGGGAAGGAGTCATCCTCCATAGCCCCCGCCCTCCCCCAAGCCTCACCACCTCTGGGCATGAGGCTTGCACCCGGCCAGATTGCCAAACCACGAACAAGAGGGTAGCGAGGCAGCGCAGCGGTGCCAGTGAGATGTGCCAGCAGCCACACTTCTCCTAGTACCAGTCACACTCACACTTTTTATGATGCCTGTCAGTGGCAGATGCTCTCCCTATCATATTTTTCTGTAGTTGTTATATGAAAACGAGACAATTTTTAAAAGAATTCTGTTACAAGTGCCCAGTTTCTGTACTTTTTTATATTAAATCATTGAGTGGAACCGAGGTTTGAGGTTTGGATAGAACTGTTTTTTTTTTTGTGTGTGGGGAAGGAGTGCAGCTGTCCTTCAGGAAATGCTTGGGCATCGCAGTGACTCCTTCTCTTATCCATCCTGATTTCTGAAGCATTCCCACATTCATTCCTGAGATGTCAGCATTAATCTCGTGCTCAATTTTTATGTGCATCCAACGTTGCTTTCAAGAGCCCTTGCGATTTTTGCTCCGAGTCAAGCTCCGGCTTTGTTTTCGAGGCTTTCTTGTTCGCCGGGCGATCATTTTGTGGTCCGGGTGTGGGTGCTTGAACCACGGTTGCACTCCTCTCCTGTGAGAAGTGAGCTGAAGGCTGGAGAAAGTCTTCGGGGGTTTGCAGGAAGTGCTGATCCAGCAGAACAAGCCCGGAGTCCTGTCAGGGCATGAGCGCTGCTCAGCCCATTCGCCGTCGCCAGCACACTCAATAAGGCAGCGGGGAGCCGACGGGGAAGGGAGGTGGCAGGAGGATCAGGCCACAGGCACTAGCTGGACACACATCCCATTTGAAGTTTGTGCTTGTTGTCAAGCGTTTCACTTTGATGCTTCAAATCTGCTGAAGGAGGTCCGTTTTTGTTTTTGATTTTGCTGCTCGTGGAGTTACGCTCCCGATGTCCACATGCGTGGATGCGGCTGCCGTGGGAGCACCCGCTGGCCTTTAGGAAGGCCTGCGTGAGAAATGGACGACTTGGTATGTGTCAACCTCTCCGCAGTCCCTCACAGCGGCTCAGCCCGCTCGCGCTGCACTTGCGGCCCCGTGTCCCAAGAAAGGTGAAGAGCGCGGCCCCACCTAACGCCTGTGACACGGACACAACCGTAGCCCCCGAGCGGCTCGCACGCCTGCGGTACCGGTTCTACCGTAAAATGCTTAAAAGGCACACGGGGTGGCTTGAAACTCTCTGCTAATGCACTTAGCAGCTAGGAGAAGCAGAGACGGAAAGTGGGGTGTAGGTGAGAGAAAGAGAGAGAGGAAGGCAGAGGGGCAGAGCAGGAGAGGGAAAGATCAATGCAAGTCTGATAGCTCCCGGCTTCATTTGGAATCCTCTAAGCAAAAGCACTTGATAAAGCCCTTAAGAGGTAGAGACTGCGGATTACCTTTATGATTGATTTCCGTTCCAGTCAGACCGACTGCAGTGTGCTCGCTTTTTTATTTATTTTTTTTTCCCTTCTCACCCGTAACCGTGGACCCACCGTGGCCGGCTCGGCGCCGAGGGGGCTGCCTGAGTTACGGCAGCTTGGTGCCCAGGTTAGCTCTCACACAAATTACTCCACATCCCACTATTAGCCATGCAAATGCAGCTGCTTTACTGCACCTCGTAAATAACGCTGCTGCTTCTATTAAAGGGGAGGGACAGGGCTGGCCAACCAGCGGAGGGGGGGCCGGGGGTCTGAAAAATAAAAAGATGACTCAGAAATTATTGACCTCCCCCCGTGAGTAACTGTGTTAAACTTTATACGTTTCCTTTCGGCGCGATAGCAGCGCCGGCTTGGCCCCCACGCCAGTGTCCTCCACCAATGTGTCTGTCACATTCTGTCCTGCACCATCCTCCCCTTCCCAGCATGCATTTTGTATGCGTCGCCTGCACCCTGTTTGCTCTGCCTCTCCCTCCCTCTCTTGCGCTCTCATACACATTTGCGCTGTCCTCATCAAAATCCACGCGCCCAGTCACTTAGAAGGCTTCCTGTCTTCATGTACTGCATGACAAAGGTGCTGGGTACCGTGCACCACTCACCTATGCACAGAAACAAAAAGGTGCCGGCTGGTAGAATTTACTCCGTTCCCCTTCTTGCTTAACCGTAGAGGAGCTCTAAAGAAAAACTGAATTAAAGTAAGTAAGCAAACGTGTGAGGTGTTTTGTCCTTAAAAGAGAGCAGGTAACATGGTGCTGAAATACCGCGTAACCATATGGTTTCCATTTTAAGTCCCAAGAGGACAACCGCTGTTGTACCCTTAAGTGAGCAACTTAACCTCAGTGACTTCTGGAGAACATCCAGTTAAATAAATGGTTTTATAAAAGTAAGCTGTTTGGATAAAAGTGTCAGCTAAGCAATTAATCCATTAGTTGTTAGTGCTTTCCTGGAAGAGAAAATGAAAGGGTACAGATTAGAGGGAAGGTAAGTGCTTGTTTATGACGGTTCTCCTTGTGTCTCTATCGCAGCCCCCATAGCGGCAGGAACGGGCCCTAATTTCTCCCTCGCTGACCTGGACAGCTCCTCATACTACAGCATGAGTCCTGGAGCCATGCGCCGGCCGCTGCCCAGCACCTCTTCCAGCAGGTACCACTTTATTCATCGCACCGCCGCCCATAATTGGTGATAACAACCGTGCTGCCCAGGCAGCCAGTGATGGATGAACTTACACAGCTGTGTGAAAAACCATATGCATTGTGGCTCTCTGGATGCATTCGTAAGAGAGGGACCACTTAACCGCATTGCCCACCTACGTTCAGCCGCTCGCCGTCCGCAGGAGCCAGGTGGGACTGGCACAGCCTCCTAACAAAACAGCCGAACCCAAAACACCGAGGCCTCTTACATCCCGCCTCAGGGTGATAGGTACCACGGCACAGGAGGGTCACAGAGAGCCGGAGGAGGTTAAGAGAGGTGAGGGCAGTGGAGGAAAGCAGGAGCATTGGTGCTTTTTTCTTTTCTTCCCTACATGAAGCTTTGAGCACCCACCCCCCTACCCCCCGAGTGTGGGCCGTTGAGGGCTCTTGTGCTCCCTGGCATGCGACTCCGCTGTTCACTGCAGGCAGATGGACTGGCTGGGGCCCTCTCTCCCCCTCCTTCCCCGCCTCCTGAAGCCCACAGAACGTAAGGTCTATGGCCACAGCACATGCCACATGTTCCGTGACTGTTAGGCGCGGCAGGGGAGGTACTTCATCATGTATGACATCTTTCTAAGACCTTTTTGACCTGTGATGCTGTCCTCCATGTCCAAGTGCTACCCATTACAGCTGTGGCTACTATAACCACAGGAAGCCTGTGTACTATTCACTATATTGACAGTTGTAGATCTTCACCTGGTTGAAAGAGAGGGAAAAGTGGGAGACGTCAACTGGATTCACATGGCCGGGGGTTTAGCAGCTGTAAGCAGCACATCTGGAGGTCAGCGGACGCGCAGGTCGACGGGCAGCTGTTTGTTCCATGTGCGGCACAGATGCAGTTGGGAACGAAGGGGGAAGTTCCCCGCATCCTATAGTTGCCTGTTCATGCCGCGCACGGAAGATAAAATAGGTAGAACAAAAGCAGGAATGCCTGCGAATTGTTATGGGTCTATGCAAACTTTGGAAGCAAGAAGCACCAGCAGAAACGTCAGACTTTAGAACACACCTGTACCGCTTCTCATTTCCTGTACTATGAGGAATCCAGCAGTTCTTCCAACAGAAGACCCGTATGTACAACCTGCGTATGGGTTAAATGCCGTGAGGGAACTAAAATTACGTTAGGCTTGATACTGCATAGTGTGTCCAGGTAAGAGTCTACAACCACCATGAAGCAGAAGACCAAACCTTGTGTGCCTTCTCACCCGGTTCAGAGAGGAATACGCACCCTCCCAGGTTAAGGAAGCTGTTGCAATCCCTGCTCTTGATTCGAGGCCAGAGTTGCCACTGTTTAAGAGGATTACAATTCATCTGGCTTACCTCTGGGGAGGGTGGGTTATTCATGAGCTTCTAACCCCCTCCTGACCACAGGGGCAGCCGGAGGACAGGTGGGTGTGGATGCAACAGAGCCTTTGTCTTTGCTCTTTGTTGTGTTGGACATGACCCTAGCCCCCCCCCCCCAAAACCCACACACACATACACACACAATGCAGTCACTGCTAGATCCGTGTTCCCTGGTTTTTGACTGTGGGTAGGTTGGTGAACATCTAAGCAGGGTTAATTGGTACAGTAACAGAGTGAAAGGTCACTGAGCTGAATGATAAACGCATCCGTGCATCCTGAGAGCGCTCTGGCTCTGCTGGCCTCCTGCAGTGAAAAGATGTAGGGTCATCACTCTCTCGGACCCCTCTGCTCCCTGCAGCTCTGCGAAGCGCATAAAGTGCATGGAGGATGAGGTGGACAGCCCCGGAGAGGAAACCTACTACCCCGGGCAGGGTCGCTCACCGGGCAGCGGCAGCCAGGCAAGCAGCTGGCACGAAGTAGAACCAGGTATGGCCCTAGAGAGCTTCTTCACCCCCGGGGTCCTGCTGTTCCTTGCATGCCTTCCTCTTCTGTCCAGAGAGAATGCACAACAGGGATGAGACTGTGCAACAAGTTTGTATGCGTTTATGCGCTGATGTATGTCTACACGTCTCTTGGCAAGTAAGTGTCTTTGCTGTAGTAGCAAAATTGTGCCTTTCATTATGGAGAGAGAGAAATGTGAATAAGAAGCATTGCTGTCTCCTTTTTTGTCAGTTTATTTTGTTGTTTTAACAAACCTTCGTATCTTATCTTGTTTCTTGACATTTTCACAGAAAAATCAATAGTCCTCCAAGATACTTCTTTTCAAGTTATTCCTAAATCTGAACTTGCAAGATTTATTGCGCACTTAACTGCTTGCATTTGCTAGTTCACTTCTTCTCTTCCTTTGCTTCTTTGTCATCAGCTGTTGTGGCCACACGCCACACTGCTTGTTACATGTCAGGCCCCTAGATGCCCAAGTCCAGGTTTACATGTTTTCTTGGTGCATTTGATTAAAGTTTTTGGCCAAACTACAGTTACGAGTTTTGCATGTTCCAGTGTAGTGGTCACCTGTACCTTCAGTGTTTAGAGATGGTCAAAAGCAGAAATGAGGATGTCGGCTAAGGAGGGGAGAGCCTGTTCTGTCGTTGTGAAAGTATGTGCTCGTGCCTATGTGTGTTTCCTTGTATCCTTGTGTTTGTGAGTCTGAATTTCACTGTGTGATCGTCGGTGAACGTTTCTGCCTATGATCTTCCTTCCTGCAACTGTGCGTTCTGTGTCCCTGAGCTGTGGAACTGTGTTGTGGGAGACGCAGCGGGATGGGACGATCCCGTCCTGGAGAAGCTGCAATGCCTTGGCGTGCCAGGCTATAAATCTACCTTGTTCATGTTGTCCAGTGGAGCTTCTTCTCCTGCTCTCCTTTTTGGCTGCCGAACTCCTGCCCTGCTCCTCAGGGAATACTCGGGGGATAGAACCGCCGGGACCAGCTCTCATGACATTAATATACGGCAATAAACAAGGTCCCCCTTCTTGAAAGTGGCCTTCGGAGATGACAAAGGCTGTAAATTTAAAATCCTCTTTGCCAAACAGCTTCCAGCCACCTCTGGACGTTCTGTTGTTCCTACCACCCATTATTGCAGCATTACAGTACATGTGCAATGCATATTTTTGCAAAACCACAATTTTCCCAGTCTTGCAAATATTCATTTTGGCTTAACAGAACTCAATAAATGCAACTGAGAACATCACTCTAATGCGGCGGTTCTACATCCTTCCCCTTGCAATTTTCCAAACCAGTTGATGGCGAAGATGAAAATCTCTCCGTTAGTCGGATGCTGAGATGCATCTGTTGGAGGCCCTCTTCAGCCTGCGTGAAAAAGACGTGCCCTCAGGGAGCTCAGGTTTGGGGTTGTGATGAAGAAACCAGAGGTTTGCCCTGATAATGGCCGACACATCTTGTCGACCGCTATCATCCAAACCATTCGGAGTTCTTAAGCTCGGACGTCTTCTTACCTTCGTCCTGTGAAAAAAGTTGCTCCTTAATCCTCAGTTTGAAACAGGTGGAACGTCGCAGTAATCGAATAAGCTCACCTAAATTCCTTTAGATCACCAAAGTTGTTTTGAGGTACCCTGTGATGGTGAAAAGCTCGAGCACATCTTTGGCTCTTTACCCGTTTTGAATGAAACGCGATCCGTTCAAGTACGTTCCCCCTGTCCCACACCCGCCCTTTTCCTGTCCCCGGTATGAAGTCATAAGGATCACACTTTAGAACGTGAGTACTGGAGAAAGGAGCTTTCATATGGGACAAGGGTTTGGTTTCAGCTGTGGAACTGTGGTGATCTAAAGCCCGTACGACTCAAAACAGCAGAAGAATGGAGTTCTTTTGTTGTGGAAGGGTTGTACACAATCGTATGCTCTGCTATGCCCACCTGAGGCTGCGGGGCTGGGGGCGGGGATTTTTCAGGCGGGTGTGAATAGGGCAGCTGCCCCAGGTTGAGTCCTCATTTCAGAATGCATGTTGTAAGCATGTCCCCCGGTGTGAGGACACAAGCTGTCTGTACCTGGAACATGATCTTGCCGTGCTCCTCAGAACTTTAGTTACTGGGGAACGCGGCCCGCATGAATAGTTTATTGATGAGGTAATTCACACTGATTTACACTATATTCACCCTGCCTCTTGTTTTGTTTTTTCTGTTTTTTTGTGTTCCCTTTTTTTCCCTTGTCTTTCGAAGCTGGATATAAACTACGTGGCTCACTAGCTAGTACGTTCATCTCAAGACAAGGTAATAACACATCAATGTTTGCAATTTCCCACCAGAAAAAGAATAGCTTGTTGTTTTGTCCAACTTGTTGGTGTTTTGTCCAAGAAACATCCCTCCTCGCTCAGTGTGATTGTGTACAAACGGTACTTCTGCCCGAAACGGTAAGAAGTTATCACACCATTTGCAATCGCATATGCAGCTGACTTCCAATCTCACATGATCTTTAAAATTTGAGCCTTTGCCAGACTTTCAAAAAGTTTATTCGCACTATTCATTGTGCACTCTGAACAAGAAATTGTGTTAAGAAAATGCAGAGGCAAAAACGTAACTTTTGGATGAGATCAAATAGTGAAACGTGACCCCAGATGCTGCGGTGTAATAATTTGAATTCATTGGCTAATGCATGTGAGGAACAAGCAGAGAACTAAATGCGTAAAGCTGTTGCATTTTGTGTGAGTTGTGGGTCACTGAGCCACCCTAGAGAAATGGAATCACACCTGTGTCACCTTTATCCTGTGTGTGTGTGTGTGTGTGTGTGTGTGTGTGTGTACGTGCATGTGTGCGTACATGCGTGCACACGTGAAAGAGAGAGATGCCATACATGCATGTGTGTACACTTTCAAAATTATTTTGGGATCACATCGCTCCGTTTTTATCGTGTTTGTAATGAATGTGCCAAAGATTCTCATTGTATTTGTTTTGTTGGCGAATGTGTAATACTTTTTTAATTTTCCATTTTGTTCTCTGTCTTTATTTCTCTTGTTGAAGAGAGAAGCTGAGCAAGATACATATTTGCTTTGTTGCTGTGTTATTTTTCTTTTATTTGGCATGTGGTTGGATGTTTGCGTTTCTGTGATCACAGCACGTTGGACCGGGTTACTGCTTACAAGGTTTTAAGGTCACCACGTGTTGGTCACAACTGAATGCTATAAATCTTTATTAATACTGTAGATGTTCAACCTACGTGTTGTTCCTGTCTTAATCAGCTCTTCTCACAGCAAACCTGTGCCGTAGAATAGCCTCGTGGCTTAACTTTGACAAACTGGTGACAGTAGAGAAGCCATCTTTTTGGTTCCCCCTTGGCGATGAGCAGAGAGCATTCATGCGCAGTACCAGTGAGGTCCGAGGCCTGTGAATGGTGTTTTTGTGGGAATGTGACGTCAGACATGGCGGTGAACTGACCCCCTGTAGTAGCAGCGGAGTTGGTATTCGGGTGCACGTGTCACGCTGTCCCCTTCCACGAGAGAGCCACTCCGTTACGCTGTCTGAAGCCAGCAAGCAGGCATCCAGGATAAGAGTGGCGTCCGAGCTGCCGCAGGACGCCATAGACTGATCGATGCCTCCTGGACCAGGCTGACGCGAGACGTGCTGTGGCGGGATGCGCTGGGTGAGGGGAGACGTGCTCGATACAGAATCACCGCGGTGCTCGTGGGGTGCTTGTCAATTTGTCAGCATGGTGGACGGAGAGTGGACGAGGAGGGGCCCGAGCTCCGCCTGTAATAACATTTCGGAAGGGAAAGTGCTGAGCACGGCTGGGCTTTGATTCCCACTGACAGAACCTTTTCAAGTGTTCATTACTCACTCGCAGGCTTCGGGCCCTTCGGCAGACAAGCTCGGCCAACGGCGGTAACGCTTGCGCCATCCTGCAGACGGGCGGTTGCGCGTGTAGGTCTCGGGGCAGAACGAGAGCCGAGATGCCCCTGACTTGTTGACCGCTTGTCTGGAGACGTTTCAGTGGCGAAGACCACCAGGACGAGGCAGAGCAGAGGTCCAAAATAACGCCTTCGAACAAAAGCCCAGCCTTTGACCGCCACAGTTTGAGCCCAACTTAGGTTTAAGCTTTCTGTCTTTGTACGCTCCCGAAAAAGAGTAGGAATCAGCAAATGAGCGACTGACGCTGCTCTGCCTTTTGAAAATAAGATTAATGAATGGCACAGTTGACTACTGGCGACCTCAAAGCCCGGCTCTTTCTGAGGACGCTCTTTCATCTCTGCGGACCGGAGAGCTAAGGATTTGTGTTTGGGATTTGCCTTCTCGGGGTGTGCTTGTCGCGTCTGAGTGCCCCAGGAACCCCCCAGTTGGACATGAAGAAACACTGCCGTTTTAAGATAAGATTATCATCCGCCATGATCACTTCTGCTTATCTCCTAAACATTTTTTTCTTGTTTGTTCGTTGTCGTTTCTTTTGCCATCGGCCCCCCCCACACGCGTTCGCACACACACACACACACACACACACACACACACACACACACACACACACAGTTCACATACTTTGATGCTTTTGATTACTTAATTTGAAGTCTTTACTCCAAAAACGGTTCCCGTGGAAATGGGGTAAATACTGTGGCATATTAACAAAAAGAATTTTGCGTCTACTTGCGAATGTTTCCTTGTTTACTTTAAAAACACTTTTTGAGGGAAAAAAGTACAGATACTGTCCTTAATTCTTCTGAGCTGTGGATGTAGTTGCTGGGGTCCATCTTGCCAGTTTCCGCTCATTCGGGCCGGGGGTTTTAAATTTGCACAAAAGAGGAATTTGTACAAGCGGTGATGTCAGTGCACTGTGACAAATGGCTGGTGGTTGCTGTCGAACTTTGCTGAGGTTTAAGCGCTAAACCATTCAACAACATGATGCTTTGCTTTTGGACGCGGATTCCTGTCTGGATGTCGGGGAATCTTTGATTTGGGCTTCCTGGCTCGGTTCTTCTTGAGACTGTAAGTGTCAAGCTGACAAGAAGACATATAAGAGCTCATTGGGAGCTGCTTCCTTATTAGTATTAACCAGATATTTGTATGCTGGGCGGTGAGCCTGGGTCAATCCATTGCTGCTTGTGTGGTGTAAGAATTATAGCTTCAGCTGAGGGAAGTGAAGATGGAGCAGTTACCTCCTGTGAAAAGGTCTGACACATTATTTTTGGTGTGTAGCTTGTGTTTATTCTTACAACAGCTATTTACCATTTATGCAACTGGATGTCTTATTGGATCCGGTCAGATTAATTGCCATTCTCAAGGGTATTACAGCACAACTCTTGTTGGGCCTCGAATTTGTGACCCTGAGGTTTCAGGTTGGTTGTTCAGACCCTTCCAACCAGACGTCACATTATGTCATCTTCCTGCCACACATACAGTACATACATGTTTTCCGTCATTGTTTGACAGTAGTGGTTATTAAGCTGCATCTCGAGGTTGCCTTCTGTCTTGACTGCAAGGAGGGATTTTATCTGGGAGCCCAAGAAGATAGCGGTCACCTTCGTGAACATTTCCGCAGGTCTTTCCACGCACCAGCCCACAGACATAGCACAGCTGCACAACTACCTCTGGCATCTGTGTTCCCACTTACATGGCCTGGCTTGGAGTTTGGATCCCACCATGCTGTGTTTCCCAAATCAGACATCCCACTTCCCGGGGCCTGGAGCTTGGCGTGTGTTGCATGCTCTCTCAGAATGCAGGAATGCATGCTTGCTTTTTACATAACTCAGAAAGCAGGAGTGTTGTGAAAGAGAAAAGGGGGTCGGGGTTCTTGAGACCTGAGAATCATCCATTTTGGGTTATGTATAACTTTGAGTGCTAACATTGTCATTTTTTGCCATCGGGTACATGTGGTCCTGAACTAACAACCACTGAACCTTCCTGCAAATGTTTGGAAATGTATTGCCTGATTTTCCTGCGCACTAGAAATCTAGTGTGAAAGCAGGCTGGATATTTTTATACGAATATAGGATTTGTCCATGAATGCTTGCCCTGCTCATTTGTTAACATATCAGTGGGCATTCCTGATGAACGCCAATGGTCATTCCATTCATGTCTGCTTATGAGAAACAAATGAGTTGTTTAAACAAATAATGCTTTTCCACCTTTGGCTGAATATGCTGATAACATTTTCTTGCATGCTGTGTCTACTCACACTTGCCCTTGTGAATTAACCCATGTGCCGAATGTGTCTGAACTGTAACTGTATTTTAACCCACCAGAGCTACACCCCAGACTCTTAACTATGAATGCTTTATGTTTTGCCATCGGCCTAACCTGTCTCTCTTTACTGGACCTCCTTCATCCTCATTTCTGCCCTTTACCTTTACCTTTACTCAGCTCTACTGGCCCCACCCCCCTCATAAGTCCATCAGCCCACGGACCAGGGACATGTCCACCTCTCCATTCATTCAGTGACTTTTTTTAAATTTCTTCATTCAATATATGTACACTTACACCGGAACAGTGTCACTCACACCATTTAGAGCTTCATGTTAAATGGCACATTAACCACAATTTGCCACTGTAATTGATTAAAACCAACTTCTTTTCTTGTGACTTGAAATATTTTTTACTATTCGAGACTTTTCTCATTTATATGAGAGAGAAAGTCAGCAGATATAATGATTTTACAGCATAGCATAGTACACAGTCACAAGTGTACGACACAGGTGTAGCACAGACGTCATGGCCATAGTGTCAAACCACCTCATGCAGGGAAACAACCTGACAGAACCCCAAGATTTCTGAAGGGAAAACACCTGGACCGACTTTGTTTATAACCCGTGCATTCGGTCGGTAGACACTGAGAAGTGTAGAGCTCATAAGTATCCATGGCCCTAGAAGACCCACATCCGCAACCCGTTCATGTGTGAAACAATTCATGCACCGGTCCGTTGGGTCCTGACCACTCCCCCTGTCCTGCCCTACACACTATCTCCCCACCGCCCGTTCTTTCCACACCACTCCCCTCCTGCACCTCCCTACCTGTGCGCCAGCCTGTGTCTCCATGACCTTGCATTATTAAATTACACTTATCAATCATTCTTGCCAGGGATGCCATCGCCTACTACATTAAAGAAGTCAGAGAAGTCTGGTTTCAGCAGCCCCGTGCCTTCGCAGACCACCTCCCCTCGAACGGCATTCACACACCATCATCGGCCTGTCATTACAGGACCCAGAGGTGAGGTCCCCACCCCAGCCCTTTCCGATCGCCATACACCCACAGCGCCCAACATCCTGTGTCCCCGAACCAAAAGAAGCCTGGCGTCACCATTCCCGAGGGGGGGCGAGTGTGTCACTGTGCACAGTGCCCTCTCTCTGCTTGCCCTGTATTTGTGTCACTGTGCGCACTGGTGAGTCTGTATGCAAATATGCTGGGCGGGGCTTAGCGAGAGGATTTCGGTCAGTCCCACCTGTGTCAAGGTGTCCCAAGATTTTCTCGCTGCTTCTTTTAGAGATTTTTTTATCTGTGTGCATACCTTGTTTTCTCCTGACTTCGCTGGTCATACAGGGCTGTTAACATCACAGTCCTTTTAGCTGTGGGGAAAAAAAAAACACTTGAAGGGGCCACAAGATATGCCATCTGGTCAAAACGTTTTCTCTGCAGTTTTTACAGTTTTAACCATAAACGTCGACTACGGTAGTTTTAAATGTGAAAATATCAAATCAATCCATGTTTTCTTCTTTTTTAATGCTAAAAGGTTAGACTTAGATAAAAGCTGTTTTACCTTAGGTAGAGCTTCATCATCTATAAAAAAGAAAACACAAGTGAGGAAATTTATAGAATATTTTTTAAAAAATCTTTCACAGACTCACAGACTTCTGTATGATAACAATAACTAGCAGGTTTTGTATTTTCTCTCACTTTCCGTTCAGTGCACTCCTCCCTTTCTCAGCAAATAACTACATTAGGCCACAAAATTGCTAAAATAGTCTTTTATGGGCACAATGGCTTTAAGTTATTTTGGAGGACTTGGGTCCTGAACTGAGTCGTGCTGTGAACTTTGATAGCTCAGATCTGGCCAGCAGTCAGTTTTCACCATCAGAAGGAGTCCATCTCCGGTGAAAGTGGGCAGTTCCCGTTCATTTCTTCCATCTGGTGTAAAGGACCTACAAAAACAGCACTTTTATCATATTTGAAATTTGATATTTAATAGTAATAAAGTGAACGTGAGAAACCAAAATCCCATATCTCATAGAGCGATGCAGGCAGGATTATTTAGTGTCGTCGAGTGGTGTCTGTGTGAGACTTGAGCTTTCGCACTCGCATTAAAACGAAACCATGTCCTGAGAAGATTTTATTTGAATGGGTTGTGTGTCTTCTGGGGAGTCTCTGCTTTCAGTTTGTTTATCTGAAATTGTTCCTTTAGATTCTGACACTGCTCGATTCCACCAGCAATCATCCAAACCTCTCGGTGTTTACGAACGCTGTAAATTGTGTTCGGCTTTCAACACTACTTCATACTACATGTAGTGAATCCAAAAGGGTCTATTGTTCCCTGATATTTATGTTTACTTTTACGGCTCAAAGAAACCTGTTGAAATGGCTGAGAAACACCTCATAAATAGTATTAAAAAAAAAAAAAAACATTTTAAAACATCTCTTGCGGTTTTCATAATCCCCTTTGGGTTGTATATCTTATTCAACGAAAGTCAGCCACAAAAAAAAAAAAAATCATTTTTTTTTTTTTTTTTAGAAATCAGCGAACCAACACGATTTGCAAAGTGGAACTAATCCGCAGCCTTTTATACTGCGTATGCGGTCCTCGTGCAAGCGGCTCACAATGGAGCCCGCAGATCTTTCCCCGCCAGCTG
This sequence comes from Heterotis niloticus, assembly GCA_018136845.1. Lineage (NCBI taxonomy): Eukaryota > Metazoa > Chordata > Actinopteri > Osteoglossiformes > Osteoglossidae > Heterotis > Heterotis niloticus. The sequence continues at coordinate 9,731,418 of CM030899.1, read as the reverse complement.
TCTGAATCAGTCTCCCTTTCACAACGTCATTATCATTTACATATTTGTCATCGGAGCTCTGGGCACCCCCTGGCTCCCCTCAGATTAGCTGCAGGGCCACCCACTGGGAGTGCTGTGGCGAGGACCTGCCGGAGCACGGCTCACTTTCATGTAACACCCCGTAATTACGCGCTGAAGTCACGGCTAAAAGCCCCCATTAGGCTGCCCCCCTGCGAGCGGCATGCTGTCGGCTCCACCCGGCCCCCGGACCCCACGGCCCGGCATCATCACCTCCTGGCTGAACGCTGGCCACCTGAGGAAGCTGTTGGACCCCTGGATGTGCAACTCCAGGGTCGGATCCTTGAGGAGTTGTCACGTCTTTAATTTACCGTTGAGCGGTGTGTTATACCGCCGACGCACGTATCGTGTGCGCACAGACACATGCACACTTAGGCGCTCGTGTGCAGCAGGGCAGGTCCGTCTTCCTAACTCAGCGTTCCCTAGTATTCGTCCGGCAGCCGAAACCCCGCGTATTTCTGCTGGCACTCGATTTCCGAAGAACACCTTTCGGCGTTGCACTTTCAAGATGGTCAAAATGGAACCGCACTTTTACATGTTCGTGCAGTATCCAAACAGTGTTTGTGCTCTTTCTCCTTCTGTGTCTGTTCAGACCGAAGGCTTGGACCGTGCTGTTAAAGATACTGTTCAGTGTTTCTATCCTACACGTCAGATAGCCGCAACACATTTCAGTCTCGCTGATCTGTCTTAACTTATCGTTCGAAGGCTTGTTTATGAAGTGCTGAATGGCAGGCAGCCAGCGGGTCAGGGATCAGCCGTACCGCGAGCTTCCTTATGCTTTCTCAAGATGACATGGAATTGTTTTGGATGCTGTTTTCAAAATTCTACACCCAAGGTTGGGATAGGGAGCCTTGGACAGTACAAAGGAGCTGTAGGAATCGCCAATTTCAAAGTCAGCACACAGTATTTTGTTCTCTGAGAGACTGTTGACTGCATTATAGGTTGTTGTTCCATTACAGCACACATCCGCATCATGGAAAAGCTAAAAATGTGGAAGTGCAATGGCTAAAAGTAGCCAAGTTACAGTAATTGTAATAACAACTTACAACCAAAACGCAAAACTCACAAAAACGTCTTTTACTTTCAATCTCTAAACAAACAGAGAGAGTAAGAAAATCACCAAGGGCAAGAAACCCCTGTCAGTCACGCACACAAATACTGCAGCGGAGGTTTTATTTGTACAGCCACATGGGGACTAAGGGCAGCGAAAATATTTCCGTAGCTCAATCCACCACCAGGTACAAAGGCAGCCAAAGAAAAGAAAAGCTAATGGAAAGAGATGAAGCCTAACTGAAATGGAAGTTGGACCGTAATCAGACTTATTATGCCCATCTGGCAACAAAATGTAAAATAAACCAAAAATCTTAAATGGAAATACATTTAAACCAGTAAGCAGACATGCTGATACTCATGCAGAAAAACCTCCCGCAGGGCTGGCAGGATGCTGTTCAGAAATGTTGTGCTGGGCCACATCGCCCCTGTTTGCCTCAACCGGGCGATGTCCAGACTGCAACAGCTGCCTCTAAGCGGCGAATGAAGGACAAAAAGATTGAAAACTGATAAATCACATCAATGAATTCTGATCAGTTGTCCAACAGAAATTAACAACCAGGTAGCCATAATGTTTTCCCATCACCCAGCTTCATAAAAAACTGCTCTACAGGACAGAAAAATGTTTTTCCTTTAAAATGATTTTTATTTTTAAGTTACTCTGGAGACAGTTTTGTCCAGATCGTGGTCCATAGCGCATTTTGACCAGCTGTAGAGCCATATGTAGTTAATGTCAAATACTTTGCTTGAGGTAACAGCAGGACTGCCATCCCATCCTCAGCGCGCAGCTACGGCGGCCAAGAGCACAATCGCGGAAACCGGGCTCTGACGTACCACGGACCCGAGAAGCCAGAATCACCAAATACTGACATGATGTTCAGCAGCCGACCTCTACTCAAACGGGTCGATTTCGGTTCTGGCAGCGCGAGGGGACCCGGAAATTCGTAGAATTTAGGTGTTCCGCTCATTGTGTCCTAACTGCAGTGATGCTGCATATCCCTGTCCCTGCTCCCGGGAAGGAAACTGTTAAAGCACACATGCGTATAGAAAAAATTGATTTATTGATTGATTATGATTCGGCCGACCTTCAAGGGAGAGATGCCACCGACGCTGTGGTACTCGATTATACTGCGTGTCTTGTCCTTACTCCAAGGTAATGACATGTGACATTATCTTATCTCATCACATTGCATCCATCTCTTTAAATAACTCCCTCAGGTCCACTTCATTGGAGAAACAAGTTTTTCATTGCCGGACATTCAGAGTGGAGGATACTTTTGGTTGAGGCTTAAACTTCCTTTTTGGCTTCATGTGCACTTCTGTCTGGGACGGGCGGCTAGCGCATCTGTCTCAAAAGTATTTATGCTGCAGTCAGCCAGCGTCCTTAGCTCGTCCGCATGTGGTAGGCGTGCAGGTGCATCTGTTACGGACTGAGCTGCGGAACGGAGTGCCGTCCGCCTGTCGGTTCAGGCCCACGGGCTGCAACAGGGCAACTGCTGACTCAGCTGTCTGTATGGGTGTGTCCCTGGGACGGGTGGCGGTGGCGGTCGTGGTGGCGATGAGGGGGCCACGTGGTCAGCAGCCACTGCAGCAGCGGCAGCCCACAGCCCTGCCCCAGGACAGTTTGACTGTCTACACACTCAGTGCTGCCAAGACATTTCTGTACAGTCTGTGCGTGCAGGCGTGTGCGCTTGTACGTGTGCGTGGACACGTACGCGCAGGTGTGCTTCCGCAGGCATGTACGTGTGCGCCTGTGTCTGTTTACAAAAGACGAGAGCAGCTCTCCTCTCCTGCCCCTTTCCCCCGACGCTCGCGCTCCTCACTCCCACACAAAAGCCGGACGTGAAAAGAAAGGAACTGGAAGAAAGGAGGAGGCAAGAAAAGAAAAGAGGCAGAAAAAAGGAAAAAGCCATCCATTCTATTATTACTGTAAATACGATGCCTACATAGCAGCCGTAGCGGCCAGAGTTTCCAGTCACCCTCTATTGACAGAGCCATAAATCACACAAAGTTAAGTGAATTACTGCAGTGGGGAGCTGTGGCTTTAACAATGTTTATGTAGTATCAGCTTACCATCTCCCCCGAAAGAGAGGCCAGCACTGATATTGGAAATGGGAGCGCAGAGTCTTATTAACCGCACCGTAATACATCACGGCTTAAAGACTCCAGGCTCTTGCGTCCCAGGCATTATACTAATAACCAATAACCGAATATTACCACTATTAAGAGCAATGTAATTGGATTGAGCTGGTTACAATTAAATAGTTGATAAGCCTCAATCCATTAAAAGACTGTCTATCGCCGGTACGCAAAGCGGCGCGATCGAGGTACACAGCTGCAATATCAATTTATTATCCCGAGCCGGAGTTTTTATCGGTCTTATATTAACTTGTTCCAAAAAAAATGACAATAATAAAATATTAGCCCAAACATTTTGTCCTGCTTCCCGTGTACTTGAGTCTGTTTCATCTCTCCTCTGCGGGAAGGGCAGGGGCAGCGGAAGATGGAGCTGTAGATACAGTAGTTTCCGAAGTAAGTCCCTGTTTTGGGTAGCAGCCCATTAGTTTGTCGCAGGTCTTAGCTTTGAGACCCACAAGGTGGGTTTTGGTTCTGTAACCACTCTAGTTGTCTGATAGCTAAGTTCTGGTAATCATGTACAGGTGGTGTTTGACCGGCCTGAAATGCAGCATAGCTCCTGAACATGTAGTTATGGATGTTGCTACTTGTCTTCTCAGGACTTCAGGGTCTGTCAGTCCTTTGAGCGACTTTCATTGTTTGTTTAACACCAATGACTGTTGCTGCGTAAGAGTAGGATGTGTGTGTGTGTGTGTGTGTGCTGGCACTCTGCATGCGGCCTGCCTCTTTGTTTCAAGTACATCCCACTTGTCCCCGTGTGTCTTCTTTTGCCTTGACATTGACCCCACCCTCCATCTGACTCGCACTCTAGAGGTGTATCCCATGCCCCACTCACACTTGGAAACGCCTCCTCAGACCTTCTAACACACCCATCTCTCTCTGTTCCAGCGAGTCCACACGCCACGCCCTCCAGCCTCCACTTCCCGACGTCGCCAATCATCCAGCAGCCCGGCTCCTACTTCTCCCACCCCGCCATCCGCTACCACCCCCAGGAGACCCTTAAGGAGTTTGTCCAACTTGTCTGCCCTGACAGTGGCCAGCAAGCTGGACAGGTGGGCTTCCTTAATGTAAGAAGGAGCATTTTACACAACCTTTTCTCCACCTCTTCCCGTACCCTGCCTCTCTCTATACTCCTTCGTGACTGTCCTGTCTCTCACTGTCCCCCACCCTACTTCACTGTCTTGCTTTGTGACACGCAGATATACACAGCTATTCGGATATGAAGTATGTGTACATTTATACAATATATACATAACAGCATAAATTGTATTTGTATGGACTGATGCATATGTGTGCAAAGCCTATTCCTCAGCCCCAGGTAACAACTAGCAGATGTAAGAAGTGTGGTTTTGGTTGCACTCTTGGACTCAGCAAGGAGCTTTCTGCGGTACACAGGAAGCTGCAAATGTGTGCAGCTTTCACGTCTTCAGTGAGTTGATATATATGTGTCGGGGCGCCAAATCAATATGGAGCCCATTCTTTTTCCGCACCATTCATTTGCTCCTTAAATCGGAACTTTTCTTTTCGGATGTCGACGGACGCACACAAACACACACGGGCAAAACGCAAGTGTACTTACGCAGATCTTTGCCACCAGTGCCTGGAAGCCGCGTTCAAACAAGCACATGCGTAGGCACACACGCACACATGCAGACACACGTGCAGACACGCACACGTGCAGTCTGTGTGATGTCACAGCCGTTGCTGAAAGCCGCGGCTGCGGAGAGCAAGGACCCAGCGTTGCCTGTTGAGCTCCACCGATGATGCGGCTCTGACAGTTGAGAGGGTTGCTGGGGCGCGTTGTTTTGGTAATAGATTATGAACGCCAAAGTGCGCACAGCAGCAGAATTCTTTATGACCAGGAGGAGGAAATTTGCTGAGCCACTTCTCCCCAGCACTTCGACATCAGCCACGGCGCTTTGGAGAGGGCGCACCCAGGGGTTGGGGCGGGGGGTGTTGCAGGGGATTGTGGCTGCAGCAGGGGTGTGGTTCTGGGCCCAGGTCTCCGCTCAGCGCAGATGCTTACCTGGTGCCTCCTCCGTTCTCTCCGCAGCCCAACGGGAGCAGCCAGGGGAAGGTGCACAACCCGTTCCTGCCCACACCCATGCTGCCTCCTCCACCCCCACCGCCCATGGCGAGACCCGTGCCCTTGCCCGTGCCAGAGTCCAAACCTCCCTCCACTTCCACGGAGGGAGGGGGCAACTCCCCCACCTCGCCAAGTGAGTATTACTTTCCCGGGCTGCTTGGCCCCGCTGGGCTGCAACCGAACATGATACCTGCCATCGAGTTGGACCTGGATGGCTGCAATCCTCCGTGTTCTTGTTACACCTTCACCTCCCTGTTGTACGCCTTCAGTGCTCAGTGACTGGCTCGTTTCTGCAAAAATAATAACTCAACAAATTTGTATATGTTATGTAATAATAGTTTTGCGTAACCTGCAGCTCCGCATGCTCAGTGGGGTGTTTTTCTCAAGCTCTGCTGGTTAAGTACCTTTCATATGGGTGTGACAGTAGGGTCTCCGGTGGTGTTTGAAGCAGTTAATTTCTGAAGTAGCCAAAGTCCCAGCAGGATCCATCTGTCTTTGATTCGGATCAAGGGGCTCTAATGCTTGTGTTAAGCACAGGTGGCTTCAGCGCACTGCAGTGGTGCAGATCTCAGGTAGCGTTAGTACCCCTAACTGTTTGTCTTCTCCCCATGTTAGTGTGGATGTCAGTGTCTGCTGTCTTTGTCCCCCCACAGCCTACTCCACACCCAGCACATCCCCGGCTCAGCGCTTTGTCAGCGTCGGCCCCCGAGACCCCAGCTTTGTAAATATCCCTCAGCAGCCTCAGGTGAGCATCTCGTCCCCCGGGGCTCTGCCCACCGTGCCCTTCAGGCTCCAGGGCTGCACACGTGCACTGACAGAGCGACACAATGACATATGTTGGGTCCTGCCACCCTGAACGGTCCCCACTGTGCCCATGCCTACAATACTGAGGCCTCTGGGGTGGGATCTGGTTTCCCTCCTCCATACTAGACCTTGAAGCCAATCTAAGGGCCTGATTTATTAGCACTATAACCAACCAGCCTGACCCCAGAGCCTTGTGGTGACAGGCACCCCTTCGCAAGCTAGTGACCCACATGTGATTTATTCCTTGTAGTGGGCAGTCGGGAAGGAAGCCCCAAATGGGAGCCTTTGGTGCAGTGGTCTGCAAATATACATGCTGTGGCAGTGCAGGTTTGCACGCTTAAACTCTGTCCCTTTCTGTTTGCTTGGTTGTACAGTTTCCCTCTCAACCACATCAGAGCATGCACGCGCACACACATACACACACACACACACACACACACACACACACACACACACAGAGTTCAATGTGGCAGCGTACCAGTTGCTTAGAGAAACAATACATTTTTGCTGCATGAGCGTTTATCATTGGGAATTCTGGGTAAATGGTAATGCTGTAATCTGTTTTTGTATAAGTGTATTTTAAAGAGATTTTTATTTTTATGGTTTTGGACTGAACACTTTTCTCAGCTAAAAGGCAGATCTAGCTGAACCAGTCATTTGCGAGCCTGATGAACGAGGTTGAAAATACCACACTGCATGCAGGGAACGACAGCAGATTTCTAGGGTTGTGTGTATGGGCACATTTTTGTGGACCCTGTGTGTGACCGTGGGTCTCTGTGTGTGCTTTTGGGCATTTATGTACTTATGCAGTGTGTAGCAGTGGTATGTAAGTGTGTGTTTGTTTGTGCGTGCGTGTAGGTGTGTGGGTGTTCTGCGTCTCCGAATGCTTCATGAGAGGAACAACCTTTAGATTTATGGTAGAAGATGGGAAGAATTTCCCAAAAGAAAAATGCCCCGTTCTTTCTAAGGGTCACCAAGCTCTTTGTTTCTCCTCTCAAATATCTTCCTTCTCCAGAGCTGCTGCAGTGCAGAAGTTGCTCAGCAGACTTCTTTCCCCATCTTATTTTTAGGACTTTGTTCATCCAGCCACCCTTAACCGCTATACCCAGGGTTGTCGCATTTCAGAGCCTATCCCGGATGGGATACCAGTCTATCACAGACAGCATTCATTACATTCACAGTATGGAATAGTTATGTGCCCCACTAACCGAATTAGTAAAACAGGAAATGGTTAAGGTTACAAACAGGTTGACATGGATTGTACAGCATATACGTTGTACTAACTGCTGCAGGGCCTTGGTTGCTCAGTGGGACCCCCTTTCTCCACAGGTTGAAGATGTGGACCTTAGTGGTCCCAAGCTATAATGGCAGGAACAGGAGACCGAGTGGTGGTGGGAATAGACGGGGGAAGAAGGATGAGGGTTAGAGCCAGGCTAGAGGTCTGCCATCGAGGGGCGCTCCATCCGTCTTGGCTGCCGTATCGACGCCAGCCTGGAAGGGAGGCGGGTGTCACGTCAGCGTGCCTGGGGCCCTCAGCGGGGCCCTTGTCGATTTATTGACTCTGTCATGGGCCACAAGACACGATCCCCTGGATGGGGGGGCTGGAGGCAGGTGCTTGTCAGGGTGTCTGACTGACTGCTTTTAATTTATTGTTTGTGTTTGTTTATTTATCCCCCTCCCCTACACTTCCCCGTGTCTCCTCAGGTGGCTAAAGCGACAGGCAGCCTTTCATTTCTGCCAATGGGTCCCCCAGCACTTGTTTAGGGCTCCAAACCAATGCTGTTTACATTCATATTCCTCCCTGACAAGGATTCCTGCCCATTAGACCCCCCTCCACTCACACATACAGGACATAGGCATGCACACGTGTACATACATCAGAATATTCCCACCAGGACGAGCATATTGCTTTGTTGATCTCCCTTCTAGGTTCTGCCCACCTCAGGTTCCCACAGGATAACTCTTTATTCTGCCAAGAGGACTTATCTGGGGGCAGCAGGTGGAAAGTTAAGTCTTACAATTAAGTTTCATACCTTGTGTGTTGCTTTTGGAGGGCTGCATGGCGCCATAATGACAGATACGGGCGAGGACACAGTAAGATACACTCGGATTACAGCTTGACGTCTGAGCAAAAGAGCAGCTCACCAGTCCAGCTTAGTGCTCATTATGAGTACATGGGGTATAAAGTTTAAAAGTGATTGTAATGTGCTTATTTTAAAGGCCTAAGTGAAAAGGCAAGGCTCACAGCTGGGGCTCAGTCAATAGAGGCTGCTGTGACCCCCGGCAGGATGCGCCACGCTGTTTGACTCCACTTCTCCGCTGTTGTAAACCTCCCTGGAGCTCGGCGGACAAAAGTTACCCGGAGGGGGCAGATGTTAGTTAGAGAAAGGAGAAAGAAGGACAGAGAGAGAGGGTGAGGAGTTTGGGGGTGTGGGGAAGAAAGACACGGGACTGTAACAGTAAACATTCCTGGCAGCGGCTCTGTGGCAACGTATGCTAAAACGCGGCGGGACAGTCTGCGGGCCTGATTGAGGGGCTCGCCAGGGGGCAAGAGGCAGGGTGCTGGGAGAGCCCGCTGAATAAAAGAAGGCCACCGGGTGGGTGGCACAGAGCCCTGGGGTCAGGCCGCTGCAGCTGCCTTGAGAGCCGCTGGCGGTTGCCCACCGAAACAAGAAAGGTTGGCACCACACGGCGCCCCCCCCTCCACCCCACTCCGCCCCGCCATGCCACTCTCCTTGCTTTGCCCGCAGAGGAGGGGTTCCCACGGAGGTGCCAGACCCCCACCTCTAGCCTCCGCCACTCCCCGTCTTTAATCCAACAAAGGCATTCCAGCAAACGCAGACACCAGCAGGGTTCCATAGTAACTCACCCAGCCCTCCCAGCTATCCAGCAAGTACACTTGATGGCGACCCCTCTTCTCTGTCTGTGCCCAAGTTTTTAATGGCCAAATGTTTTCCACAGCATGAGGAAGCTTTACAGACAGTTAAAGGCTACGGCATATGAAGCCGTTCGCCGTGCGCACTCAAAGACACACATATAGACACAGGGTGCTAATCTGAGGGGGTTCCTCCAAAGCTGCGTTGGCCATGTTCCGTGGCGCTGCGGACACGGTGAAGCGCCACTGTCTCTGTACCAGTTTATCCGTAGTCAGGTGGCCAACAGGTTCAGGTTCTGCAAGTGCACACACGGCGTTGCTAAAATTGTCATCCTTGCTTAGTTTTCGTCCAGTGAAAATGTCCTCAAACTGAGCTTTGAATAAGTGTTCCGTCTGCTGTTGAAACAGAGAGGTTGCTGAAGGCGCGAGGGACAGAGATGCGGGGTCCGGATGAGTTTTTATAGCGTAGACCTTATTGTATGTCATTCTTGCATGAACCAGCAGGGGGCAGAGATCCATTTGTTCTTCTGAAATTAATTACCGAAAATTAATCCGATGGCCTTGCACCGAACGGAACCGAACAGCAGAAACCAAACGACCCGGTTCCCAGTACCGCAACCCGATTCTGGACCGCAGCAATGAAACACCGGAATCGCAGCATTCGCAAGATCATTACCGTACATTCACAGTCACATTCATGACACTTTTTGCTGTTGCGTTAATATAATGATGTTATGTGGCTGCGGCAATAATCCATATGAGTCTCATCAGTGTCCTAGCAACAGGAGAAAGGGATGTTAGTGATTGTCTGCTGATTTGAGATATAAATAAATAATGCAGTGAACGTCTCCCCATCCCTGGGGGTGGGGTGGGGGGTAAGTGTCAGGACAGCGGTGGGGAGATGGGCTTCATAAGCGCAGCTCTCTGGGCGAAGCTGGTTTGCATTACATGAGGCTGAATTCCTCAGAGATGACACGCATCTGCAGGCACTTTAGCAGAGCCCTGAGTCAGCACTTCTCCACCTGATGAGATTACTTGTTCCATTGACAGGGAGTTAAAGGAACAGCCAGAGACCCCCCGCCCCCCCGTCTATCCCCACAGCGTGATGAACCGCGGATGTGTGTGTGCCTGTGTGTGTGTGTATGTGTGTGTATCACTCTCCCCTGCACCTCTTCATTTAAACCCAGTGTGACCTTGAGAGCCCAGAAAGAGGACACTGAGGATGATGGGAAGGCGTACAGGAGTAAGACCTGTGGGGCGCTGGTCTGTTTTTTTTTTTTTTTTTTCCAGCAGCAGCAGCATGCTGTGTAGCTTAAATATGTTTCTTGAGACGTTTGAAGTAGGTTTGTCGTCATTTCGTAAGGTCTTTACTGCTCCTGATTCAGGACAGCAGGTGGCAAAGTGGTTAGCGTTCCTGCCTTTGGCCTGAGTTACTTTTTCAAATAAATTAACCGTCTGTATAAATGGGTAAACACGGTAAGTAGCTTAACACCGCGAGTTCCTTAGGTGCTAAATGAGCCAAAAGTGATGCTGGATCTCCAAAGCCACCTTCATTTAGATTCTCTTTGGTCCAAGTGCTCCAGGTGCCACAGCAGCTCGCATACACATTTTGTATTTATTCATTCAGCAAGACACTTTTCTCCTGATCCCTGTATCTAAGGTGGGTTACACTGCTAGGTACCCTACAGTACGACTTCCTACCATCTTACACATGTACACCTCTGAGCAGTTCAGAATCACTAGTTCACCGGAAACATATGTTTGGACTGTGGGAGGAAGCCCTTGTGATAATGGCTAGAACATCCAGACGCCACAAACTGAATGGGATCAAAGCCACATCTATTGGCAGTGCCCGGGTGCTGTGAGACCCCAGCATTACCTGCTGCACCCCCTCCAGACATACTGGCATTACCTGAAAGGGAGTGTTTGACCAAGTACCTCTCGTGTCCATTCTTGGTGAAGGAGAAGAGTGTGGCTCCATCCTCTGGACAAGGCAGCCTGCGGTAGATGTTGTGAACAAAGAACTTTCTCTCCTCCCTGGGGAGGCAAACTGTGTCCAACCTTTTCCCGTCCCACACAGAGTTCCCTGGAAACCACATGCAGTTTCACTTTCCTCCAATGCTTTCAGGGATCCCGCAGGTGGGGCAGCGGTTAAGAAGTTGGACCAGTGTCCAAAAAAATTCCACACCAACATCCCAGAAGGGACCTGCTGTTGCACCCTTAAGCAATAGCAGCTAACATGAGTTTTATCGGTCTGGTTCCCAGTTGGTTGTGGAGAGCTGCAGCACCCCAGCACATGTGAGGATTTTTGGCAAAGCCTTTAGGCCTTAGGAGTTTTTTACTCCCTCTTTGAGGCTTAGAGTGGCTCATTGTGTGTGAGAGCCGAGCTGCCAGGGTGTCTGGTTCCAGTTAGGTGCTGTCAGTTCTGGCCCAGGACGCCATAATCAGGAAACCGCAAAGAAAAGGCCCGTGTTTCTTTTTACCGTCTCTCAGAAATCGGCAGCAGGAATATGAGTTTATGGTTTTACGCCTCATTTTCACAGCTGTGAAGGGCATCACCAGTTGAGGGAGAGAAGGAAGAAGAGCGTGGAGGGGAACGCGTCGTTTGGAGCACATGTGGTCCTCCCCCTTAGCCAGGGGTTGTTCCCCTGCCCAGACCACACAGGAGGACCCATACGGTCCTGTGCCATCGCACGACGAGCGCAGCCTATGACAGCCGGTGTCCCTCATCCCCTGGTGTTTCCGCAGCGGACCAGTGGGACGGCCGGGTGGTGCCTGTGGGTGGCCACTGCAGCCCCCCAGGGCCTGCTATGGGACTGCAGCCCCAGGCAGACAAGATGCCCTTTTTCTGGTTTTGCTGATTAAACATGACCTCTTGCAGGCGTGAGTGGATCAGACATGTGACTCCTGTTATCGTCCCCTTCGTGTCTAACACAGCCTGAGGGGGTCAGCCCGAGGGGGCCAGCCAGCATCTCCTGTTGTCCCAACAGGTCATGCAACTCTGGGTGTGGGAGTTACGGCTGTACCTGTTACAAACTGTACGCATTAGACCACAGGTGAGCTCAGGTGAACAGGTGGCAGTAGGTGTCCTCCACAACCTGCAGCAGTAGTGGCCAGGTGAGGGGGGGGTAACCTCTCACCACATTTCGTACTTGCATTGTCAAAGAAATGGTTGAACAGTTTTACAAATAGAGACGTAAATAAACGTCTCTAAATAAATATGAGCAATCTCTCTCTCTCTCTGTGAGCTCCAGGTGACCCCGTGTTACAATAAAAGTACTGTGTTTGCCCGAGGTACTACATAGCTTGTGTGTGTAAGTTGTGTGTTAGCGCGAGTGTAACTTTACCCCACAGATAGGTCCCTGGGGGGTGGGGGGGACTCACAGAGATCACCGCACACAGTCACACAGTGTCTGCAGAATCCGTCTCGGAAAGTCGTCTCAGGACAAGGGGGACGGAGGCGGGCGGGGGTGTATGCGTGTGTGTGTGGGGGGGGGTCTGGTGGGCTGGGGGCGGTTGGGCTGAAAGCCTGTGAGGCAGCAGACAAAGACACAAGGAAGCTGCACTGCGCCGAAACAAGAAAGTCCGCAGTCAGCAAGTCGTATTGATTAAAAAGTAACCTTCGAGTTTGTGCGGCGCGGCGCTCACACCGGAATCTCAACGAGCGGAGAGCGGCTGCTGGAGCAACACGGCATGCTGGGATGGGCGCACCCCTCCATCCACCTCGGCTGCCATTAGCATCCCCCCCCGCACGCTGTTTACCATGTTTGTACTGCGACTTTCTCCCCTTTGTCCCTTTTCGCTGGACTCCTTTAATTTGTTTTCTTTCTTACTTCAATATTCTTTTTAGCATCTCAAGTACGTCGCAGAGCTCTAAAAGGCCTGAGACAGAGGAGCCAAAGGGGCGGGGCCCGGCCCATAATTCTGCTCTGCCCAAATGTTTTCCCATGCACAGCAAAACAGTTAGTATGCAAAGTGGAGCAAAAACGTGATAATTGAACCATTGTCTTCATTTGAACACGTTCGGCTACAAACTTTTTGGGGATTAATTAAGCTTAGTCCTGGATTGGTGGACACCTCAATGTGTGTGTGTGTGTGTGTGTGTGTGTACAGCGCAGGCGCAGAAGTGGGAGGAGGATGCTGTCAGTGGGGCTTCTCAGCTCACATCGAATCAATAGTACCCTGTGTGTGTGTGTGTGTGTGTGTGTGTGTGTGTGTGTGAGTGTGTGTGTGTGTGAGTGTGTGTGTGTGTGTGTGTGAGAGACACAGGGCCCAGCTGGACAGGCTGCGCTAACACAGCAGTGGGAAAAGCGGGAAAGAGCGTGTGAGATGGGCACAGAGAGCGAGAGGTGTACCCGAGGCACGGCCCCGTCTTGCTAATGGTAGTCACGTCTCCTGCTGTCTGGTTGTCCCTAGCAACCAGACATGATGTAACACCAGGATGAACTTGAACTTGGAGGGAGGAGGGAAGCTGAGAAGGGGGCGGGGGGCCTGGCGCTTGTCCGCTCACTGGAAACATGAACAATGGAGCAGAGCAATCAATAAGGCCATTTCACTGAAGGATTACAGAGGGGCGGCAGGCTAACCTTGCCCACCAGGCACTTTACTCAATAGTCAAGAGTGTGAAGAGCACCCCCACTCCTCAGGCTCTCTCTCACTCTCTCCCTCTCTCTCTCTCTCTCTCTCTCTCTCTCTCTCTCTCTCCTGCTGCTGAAATAAGCAATCAGCAATATTTTGCCGTGCCAAAAGTACGCAGCCGCTGGTCACAGGAGCGAATGGCCACAGCCACCTGACCAAAGAGCAGCCTCTGCAGCAAGGAGGCAGCCCATCTGGAAAGGGGGCATTCCTTAAAGGGTGGGGGGGGGGGTGCTATCGCCGTCATCTCTCCATCTCTACTCCTAGGCACCAACCGTTCGCCGCATTCTGACGGACGTATGCGCGTTGGCATGGCACTGACCCGCTGCTCCGATTTTGTGTTCACAGTGGTACCTGGGCTAAGGACCGCGGACACTCACTGGCCACTCGACAGACCACTCGAACCCCGCTGTCCTCCCGAGTGCGGCCTGTGAACCTGTACACCTGTCTGACAGAAATGAGCCCCTGAACCCATACCCCGAAACACACCTGCTCCTGAGAGACGCATGGCTACAGCGGAACCCCTGCCCCCATCTGAAGCAAGAGGATTCCACACCTAGGCATTCATGCATCTAATACATTTATCTCTATAGCCCATATATATTTATTTATATGTATGGTTTATATATCTATATTTATATATGGGTGCAGTCCGTCTCTGTTGGAAGCGCTTACTGGAGCATCATGGGAGAGCGCAAGTTTTTTTTTTTAATTATTTTTTTTTTTTGTACTTGTTGATGCCCATTGTGCCAGAGGCCAGAGGGGGACACCTGTTGGGACTGGATCAAATCCCTTCTCTCCACCTTCCCCGCTAACTGGTCTTAAGTCTGCTGGCCACGAGTCTGCAGGTCTCTGCAAACCAGTGTGTGTACATAGTGTTAGGTTCACGGTCTTAGAACACCGGTTTTGGAAGGTTTGGGCTGTTTTTTTTTCCTCTCTTTCTTAGTCGTTTTAATGGATCTGATCACATTACTTTATGTTTTGTCTGGTCTGGTGGCTCGCTAATGCAGGGGTTTTGCCTGGGTCAGGTACAGAGGGAAGCCCCTCACCCCCACCTTCTCCTCGCCAGCTATGGCTGCGGGAAGGGGGCCCTTCACTCAGGCCCCCTTTCCTGAAGCCACCTGGGCTCTTCAGGGACATATCACAGTGCAAACGGAAAGACGTGGGAGAAACCACACCATCCTGACTAGTTTATGGTGCAGTTGTGGGGGAACCGGCAGAAGAGAGGGGGTCCTGATGGTTTGATATTGTTCTATCAGGAGAAATAACACCTCAGCTGTAAAGTCAAATGCTTCAATGGGCCGTTTTCAGATAACTGCTCCCATCTTGGAAGCAGGTCTAAGTTTTGAAGGGCCACCGGGAATGGCTGCACGCCGCCGGACACCGCAAAGGGCTCGGCGGCGCTCGGATCCTCTGTGAACCCTGACATCAATGACTTAAGGCAAACGGTGGAGTACCGAACTGAGGAAAGTGCAATTTCGTTGGATAGCTGTTGGATAGTTAAATATCTTCGTAAGATAGAAATTGTTGGAACGATTGTTGGAAAATATATGTATATATATTTTTCTTCCAAGTCCGTTCACACCTCCAGGACTCTAAAATATTGGGGTACAAAAACTGATAGCCTTGTGAGAAATAAGGGGAGCTGTATTTGCTTTTTTACGTAGATTTTTTTCTCTATTTGTTTCTTCATCTTGTAAATGTATTATTTACAAAAAAAAAAATCCCTTTAAAAATATCGCTAAACAATCATCCGTAAGATGTTCTCACCACTTCTAAATGAGATTTGCGTAGGGTTCTTTTAAAAATAATAAACAATCAGCATATTTTAACAAAGCACATGATTTGAACAAAATATGGCTGTATTAATTTCTCATGAGGCAGAATCCGGAAGTATGAGGTGATTCGATCCAAGGTGCGTTAAGGCCTTCTTTCAGCTTTCTGTTGTACAGGTCAGAGGATGGCTTAGGGAGGCCTGCAGGAGGTCCTCTTCAGTCTGAAGCACTTATTCCTGAGGTGGGCTGTGAGTCTTTAGCGTACGGGGGGGGGGGGGGGGGATCTCAGAGGGTTAAAAAAAAAAAGGAAGAACCTTCTTCAAAACCTCCTTCACAGAAGAAATTCACATTGACTTGCAACCAGACAGCGAAGCTTTTCAGTTGCTTCGCATGCAACTTGCTTTTCTTATTTTGGTTTTCTTCTTTGTTTCCTATGCTATACATATATTTAGACTCTCTCTTATGGACGACTCATCCTCCGTCGATCAAAACAAAAAAAATTTTAAAAAAAGTGTAAAAAAAAAACTTTTAAAAAATCTGCATGTTCTAGTGTTAGTGACAAATTTTTACATAGATTATGTAGACAAAAGTAGTGTGAATAAAGACACAATATTGTAATCCCAAATCAGGCACTTGCCAATAGACTATATTTGTTTGACCCCTGAAGAAAGGATTTTTTTGTACTGTCCTTCACAATCAACCAGCTAAAATTTTCAGATTCTTTGCCTCTCATTTCTCTGTTGTCTTCCCCTTCTCTCTTATTCCATTTGAACTTATACAGTTCTTTTTGAGAAAAAAAAAAAGTATATATATATTTCTTTTGTGTTCTCAAATTGCACGAAACAATTGTTCCTCATCAATGTGCCTTGAGCGATGGTCTGGTCCTGAGTTGTTGCACAAGTTGTGGAGAATTTAGTTACTGTTTAGTTCTCTGAATTCCACCCCACCTTGTATTGTGTAGGAAACTGGAGTGAATTAAATTATTAAATTGTGTTACTGACACCGGTGACAAGAGCAGTAACCATGGCGTTGGCGGTGACAGCAAAATGGCGTTAGGATGAGCCATTTTTAAACGTCTCAGGCCTGCATGTTGATGACAGCGCATTACTATTTCGGATGCAATGTCCCGATGCTGTCCATACTGGACCTTGAAACTCAGTGTCCCGGCCTCGTCCCTGTCGTCGAACGAGGCCCGTGTCCATCGGCGAGATACGGCCCCTACTGTACAGTGAATAGGAGTAGCCTCTTAGGTTCTTCATGTCCTCTAGATAGTCGTTTGACACCCCCACCTCTTTCCCTCGACTCCCCATACATGTCGGCGCTAGTAAATGATATTTATGGATGTTGCTGCAATTTCTAAATGGAAACAACTTTTTTTTGGAGTCTTCCTGTTTTTGTTCCCAGAAATGAGAAATGAGAAAAAAAAACCGATATGCAATACCTGCTTGCACTCATGTAAACATACACTAATCTTTTTTTTTTAATTTTATTTTTTATTAAAGAAATGTTAGTTTTGCACTTGATTGGCTGAGCGGTTCCGTATTGGTCTGTAAGGCAGACACACCGATGTATATGCTGACATACAAAGTCCAGTCAGCCCAAGTCAAGTGGTTTCATTTCTTTCTAAGTAACATTTGAAGTAACAGTAGGAATTGTCCTGTTTTCACAATCAAGCCTTAAATAAGACGACTTCCTTTCCTTCGCAAACCCACAACGTTCTTTTCTTTTTTCTTTTTTTTTTTTCCAACAGATGACAATATATTGCATTCAGGAGAAATTTTAAAAAGCCCATTTTTATATATACATTTTGACAACTTCAAGGTATATGAATTGTTTACTTATTTCTGTCTTACATATATCATTAAAAGAACATTTAGAGTACAGGGATTGTTTTCCTAGGTGTCTGACGTGATGGTTTAGTAGTTACACTTGCGTGGGTTGTGTGTTTTTTTTTAGTGTGAGAGTTTCTGTTTTGTCATTGTTCTTGCCTACCCTTTAGCATTGAGTTGGGCATTACATTCTTAATTATCTGCACTAAATATGAAATAAATGACAATAATAGTGAGAATATTAAAAAAAGAAAAAAGAAAAAAAAAATACAGCTTCCAGGGCTTATGAGCGAAGGGAAAATTTGCTTGCACGGACATTTTTTTGTCACAAAACTTGTGGGCAGCATAGCAACTGATCAGCAAGATTTGGCTGCGCGTGTGTAAAGATACGACAAAATTGCACCCTTTATAAAGAAAGAAAAAATGAAAAATAAGAATATTAAAGCAATAGTTTGGGCAGTCTGTTTTTGTTCTTGACGTGTGTGTGATTTAGTTCTGAGTACAGAAGTGAAGATGTGAAACGTGATGAAAACCGATTAGCTTAGTAACGGCTAACTGCGGAGCAAGCGGAACATGCGCACCTGGCAGCGTGGAAGACTTGTCATTTGTATGTTGTATAGTTTTATTAATTACACTGATTTTAAAGCTGCCCTATTTTATAATGCAGGACTTTTGTAACATTAATTAAATGAGGAAAAAAAATAGTGTTATGAAATCTATGATTGTTTGTATTAAGGCCACATTAATAGAATTGACTTTGTTCTCTGGGAACTGGATTTAAGTTGAAAACTTTCCTGTTTCCTTTTTCATTTTTTTTTCTTTTTCTTTTTTTTTGTATGTATTTAAGGACATTTTCTTTCATCTTTTGATGGTATAGAATATTCCTGTGCTTAAAAAGTATAGGACATTGAGGTGAAAATACCTATTGTAAATTGATGTTACAAGTATGCTGTATGTTTTGAAGGTTATTTGTTGCATCAGTATTGATGAAGCTAAATCTAGGTAATTCTAAGGACAATGGCAAGAAATGAGAGTGTTTTATATGCATTTTAAAGTTAGTTTAGGCAGAAGACAATGACATAGACAGCCAAAGGATGCCCCTATTATAAATACATCTTGGCATCTTTTTTGTGTTCACCATTCCATGCAGGAAAAATAAACAGCTTGATATGCAACATGATTCTTTTTTTCTTTTTGACAAATGTTCCCCTGTCCCTCCATCACCGCTGCCACCACCACTCTCCGCAGCCCCTGTCGAGGCGCTTGTCCCCCAGCTCCGCTCCCCATTCCAGGCTTCCCATTGGCTGCACCCTCCATTGAACCCGCCTCTGCACACTGCATCAACCAATCACATGGCTTCTCTGCCAGTTCTGTCTGGACAGTGTGAAGTTTGGACTTTTGTTCAGGTCCGTGGGATCCAAGAAGAGGTTTGTAGACTTTAAGCTGTACCATCAGTGTAGCGGAAGCCGGATAAGAAGAGAACGTCAGGTGCAACTGCAACATGCGCACAACAGTGCCAGGCTCCTGAGGCTGCCTGGGAAAACCAGCACTTTCAGGGAGTTAACCTTAAACACTACAGTGTATTTTGCACCTAGCTGTAGAACAGAGAAAAATTGCACTCTGAAAATTAGGCTCAAACATTTTCAATTCTTTTTCCAATTTGTCCTATGCAATGATGTATAGTAAGGGGAATCAAACAGCAGGAGGGGACAGAGCAGTGCAGTTATACGGAAGTCTCGACATTTCACCGGCCCCTTGATTCAAGGGTCCCGATCGCATCCACACAAGACCGACAGCAGGAAGTATGACGTCCCAATGTTGACCAAGCAGGCATGACATACAAACACATTTTTAAATGACAAGTTAGTTTTGATGCCCTGTTTATTTAAAATCATTTCATTACCTTGGTTTTTTTTTTTTTTCTGAAGCATTCCCAAATTCCTCTTTTAATTCTTAAATCCTATGAACTTCGCCGCAACACAGGGGCAAAAGCACTGAATGGAGGCTGGATTAGTGAAACAGCACAGGACAGTGTCCTTTTTCCCATCACTTCTCCATCGCCTGGCCGCAAGGCCCTGACGCTTGCACTTTCGAATTATATGCAAATTTCACTACCATAGCCACCAAAATGCTACGGAGGTCATATCTAGAATTAGCTGTCGCTCAGTTGCGAAGTGAGCGGACCCAAAAAACAGAGCGATTTTGTATGACCACCGATTTACCGAATGACAGCCTATGCGAGCAGCTACTCCTTACGCTGAACAGTCAAGCTCATACAAGTTGGAGCTGAAAAGGGAGAAGTCACACTTGCTAAATGTGATTAACAATATTTACATTTTGTACCATCAACTTTTCGATTGTTCTATTCCCATTGGCTGAAGAGTTGTGTCCCACACGCAGGAAGCAGGGTTGAATAAAGGTCAGAAGTTGCAAGAAGCACATAAGGCCTCTGACATGTTTTGCTTGTCTTAATTATTGTGTGTACAGTTGCCATAGTGATATCCCTCATCGCTTTATTTGTTACAGGTACGCATCACTCAACAACGGGGATACGTTCTGAGAAATGCGTTGTTAGGCAATTTTGTGCGAACATCATGGCGTGTTCATGCGCCGCATCGCGTCCCTTTTGACTTGTATATGGTATAGCCTATTGCTCCTAGGCTACAAACCACCGTCGTGTACGCGGTTCATTGTTATGCGGCGCATACCTGTAATGGAGAAAAATAGTCTAAAAAGGTGGTAGCAGTATTTTTCTGAAACTGTGAGTGGAGAGTGTTTATTTTCCAGGGGTCCCGCTGTATAAATGGTCTTAAAGGTTTGTAAGAAGAGCTTCAATGACACCTACACTGGGGAAGTGCTCTCTTTTTCCCCATCACCCATCCCAGGTCAAGCTGCATATGAGAAAAAGTGCATTTTCCTTTCCCCCAATTATCATCCATCAAACGTGCTTGAGCGTATGATTTTTTGGCATTTGACATCAAGTTTAAAGGCGAAACTCTTGCACTGTTTCATACGGCAGGATGGGGAAATACTAGGAAAGAAAACGCAAACTTCAGTGATGCAGAAGCGGGTAACATTGAAGCTGTTCCCTTGCACTGAACTGTAGTCCAATGTCACAAATTCTTTGAAAGGAGGTTACACTGTTTTTTTTTTGTTTTTTTTTTTGCAAAACCATTACATGGTGCTAATTCAGGCTGGCAGGAAGGAAGACAAACTGACAATTGGGACTCATTCAGCTTACTGATGCTTATGAAGCATAGCAGTTTTACCTGCATGAAAACTATGCACTTATCAAATTGCTATATAAATATGTACAAATATTGACAGTGTGTATAGTATATGCAGTATATATATGCTGTATATTCTCAAATGAGGAATTTTGGTATCTACTTTGTTAACTTTAGCCTTTGCCTTCTTTTATGGTCAGTCTTTTTTTCCAATATGCCAGCTTAAGGACAAAACAAATTATGTGAAAACTGAAAAAAAAAATATATATGTTCAGTGAAAAACAAACCAGCATATTACCTAATATATCAAAAAAGAACAAATGTAGTGCCTGTGAAAAATGTATTATACTGCTCTTCTGAATAATAAGTATTGTTTGTTATCCTTTCAGTTCCTGAACACCAGTAGCCTTCGCTGTCTGTCAGACCCTTCTAATAATAGCTGATGTACAATAACCATAAAATATAAATGCATGCTCTTCCATAATCGCCTAGTAAGCTGTTATGAATATTACTAAAAAGACTAAAAAAACGAGTATGTTACATTAGTCTTTTATTCTTTTTGTCCTGATGCCCAAATTTCTCCTTTCTACATGCCCTTCTCTTTTGTTGAGTTCCCTTTGTTTTATTTACCACTTTGTTTTTTCCTCATCTTTGCTTCATGCCCTGATTTCTGCACCGTCATGCTCTGACGTCTGGTTTTAGGGCCCTTCACGTTCATTAAACGTTCACTCAAATATTCACCGATACTACCTTGAAGGATCAATGCGGTACTATGGAGATGATGAGGATTTCAGCCAGGCCAAGCGTTTAATGCGCAAGTGGGCCTCAGTCTTTGGAACCTGACAATCTGTACCCACTGATCGATTGACTTAACCCTGCCTCCGTATTTGGCTCTCCTCCTCAGAACAAAGTCACCAAGGGACTGCCCAGCTTATGTTAGACTTAGAAAAATCTAAAAAAAAAAACGCTCCTTACAGAACCGGGATCCACGTTATAGCTTTTATTTAAGGGAAAAGTAGACTGGAGAATCAATTTTGTCGCTATATACTGTATGTTGCATTCAGCAGAATTGGAGTCAGAATCCCTGACTGACCAGGGTAAATCCTGAGAAGCGGTTGGGAGAGAAGCCTGCTTGGTTCCCTCGATAGCACTTCAAAGTATTGCTTTCCAATGTAAACGTTGATCTGTAGCTTCTAACAAGGCTCACACTCAGAACAACAGACAGAACAATATTCAGCCTTTTTATCCAAATGCTGTGTTCTGCACCACCACCCATCTGACACAAAGTCTTTGATATCAAACTCCCTACCTGGCTGCTTAGGTCTCCAGGTCAATAGTAGAGTATTTAGCTTTATGCCACTTGGCAGAAAAGTCACAAAAGAGCCTAACCACAGCATCCTGCCTGTACGCTTGAGATGAACGTATGTTGATTTGGTCAGTAAACACCTTGTGAAGGACTGGAGTCGCATCCAGGGTGTAGCTGCGCAGCTTTGTGCCCAGTGACTCCAGGATGGGCTCCAGGCTGTTGCAACCCTGATCAGGATAAAGCAGCTATGTAAAATATAAAGATGGAGAGATGGATGGTTGGATGGATGGATAGATGAATAAATGAAAGGATGGATGGACAGTATAATGAAAAGGCACAACTAGTAGTATACTATGCATATGTGTAATCTATATAGTATACTGTTGTATGATAGCTCCAAAAATGTTATGTTTCAGAAAGAAATGTACAAAGTAAACAAAGTTCTTCGGTTCGGCCCATTTCCGTCAAACTCGCAGCTGGTTTGGAATTACAGATATTTTGGTAGAATTTTTGATAGCAGGGTTTTTCTTGGTTTCTGTTGCGTTGGGGCACATTTTCATCTTATCTGGGCCCAACTCTGCTGTTCACTTGTGAGCACCGGACTCTTTAGATCCAACGTAACAGCACTTAAACCCAAAACAGAGGATCTTCTATAAAGACAATCGCTGTGATCCAGCTGAGTTCCTGAATGTATTATGAGTGCTGGGAGGGGGTGTTTTAACAACTCGTGTGTTGGATGAAATCTCTTTTTCGGCATCTTTCAGGAATCACACTTCTTAGGGCCCATCGCCTTTTTCTCCATTCTTGTTTTGTCCATTATACTCCTTACCATCATCAGATATTTATAGAAGTTTAACAGATACTTAAAATGAAATAAAACCTTGTGCCTCTACTACATCTTTTCTTACTGATATTCATAAGCACCCCTTGTTTATGTACAATGTTACTGGTTCCCTTATCGGTTAGCTGAACAACACTGTGGTCCATGTGCACTTTCTCCTCCGTGGGTTTTGTGATTATAGTTTTTCTGTCGTTTCTTTTGTCTGTTGTTTCTCACACCAAAGTAGAATCAATCCCCGTGGCCCATCGGCGCAACCACATCGTCTCACACTCACTTACTGGAAGCAAATTGTGCATTTCCTATGCAACAGAAAAAAAAGAATAAAAATGCTACTGCTGTACTACTTTTTCCTTGCAAGTTATTTCTATGCACTCCTTAGCATCCCTGTGACCACCAGGTGGATAAGCTGTCCAGTAGACGGATGGAAGAATAAATGAGCACCTTAGCCGCTATGTATTCTTCAGTGGAGGCCTGGACTTTAGCGGCGTGCTAATAAATTGTGCCTTTGTGCAACAGTAAGCCGCTGATCCAACCCCGCCATACAAAGGAGCCCCCAAAACAGGCATAAAAAAACCATCATCGTCACGGTTGACCAGTTGACCAAACAGGACACTGGTGACAAAGAGGTTAATCCACTGGAAATTTAAAACAAAGGCTGCAGATTTGTATTCGGCTTCCAGGTGAACAAACAAATAAAAACGTGAAACTGTAAAGTGTGTAAAGAGCTCTGGATAAAGGCATCCATAAAGTGAATAAATAACACAGTGTAATCACTAAAAGGCTTGGGCCCTTCTGCAAGGCCATACAGATTGGCACAATATGAACATAAAGCTTGATATTCCTGTTAATAGATTAAACTGGAGTGCTGCTCTAATGATAGCATAAATACAGAATTTTATAACAGCTTGTGAAACTGTCGTTTAGCTCCTAACTCACATAAACAGGGTAAAAATTGCGAATGCCATTAAGATGGAGTGTAGAAAAATGCACAAATAATTTAAAAAATAATGAAATGGGTATCACATATACGTCAGATATGAATCACGTTTTTTTTGTGCTGACCGGTTGCCCGTTTGTCCCCATCCACAGTGTAGCACGTGACAGTGAATATTAGAAGAGGTATGTAAAAATGCAGGTGAATTACAATTTGAAATTTTCTGATTCCTTTCTAAGGTCGCTATGGCAACTCTGGGTTAAAACGTCCAGTTTACAGTAACTAATAGCCGTATGTCATTTGATAGCTGTAAGCAAAGTATAGCTCATTATATGAATCAGAAAAGCAGCTAAACAGAACCCAATGCCATAAACCATATGAGGCTGAGTTGCACGGCACGTTTATCATGTGTTTTTTCTGCAAGTGCAATCTGTGTATCCGTGTGTGTGTGTGTGAGCATAATCCCATCTATCTGTATGTAATCTTCATGTACTAATATGCACAGTCGGTGTGTTGTGTTGATGCCTCATTTCCAGGTTCCACTTGTGTTTCTCTGCACAAAGCCAGAAGTGTCTGTTCCCTGCAACCACAACAATTACTCTTCCATTTTCCAACAAGCCTTATCACCACACATTTTTTCTCAAATGGGTTTTTCTGTGAAAACTGCCCAATGTGGCTAAATGCAATATATAAATTTAATGATTCTCACAAACATCTTCAGCCGTGTCAGAAAAGAGATGGAAACGGTGACATAATTGCCAGTGCTGGTTGAAAGGCAGCTTTGTGTTTGGTTTTGTATCCCATTCATTTTCAGAAAGGCCCTTCTTCTTGAGTACTAATGGGTCTCTTTAAGGTCACTTTGATATAAATTGTGAAGAAGATGAATGTTACTCAACTGGTGGTCACACCTAGGTGTGTAAGGATCTAAACTTCGCTTGTCTGTTAGGTAAAAATGGGGAGGGGTTACAGTAATTTATTAGTATGAATAACTATGAGTCGCACTTTCTGAGGGTAACTTGTTTGCTCCCTGTACTTCTGTCTTCTGCGCTGAGACCTCAGGTGCAGGAGTTACAATAACCGATGGGTTAACCACACACCACCTTTTGGTCAACGGCTCCCTGTCTCAACAATGGCACAGTCTGCCAGGGTCGACACTGAAAGCGATGGCCGGTTTTCCGCCATCTCACCTTTATTGCCTCCTCCAAAAAATAACTTTCCTCATGAACTCGGATTCTCCCCGAGGGTGTGGGGACGGCAGGGGTCGGGTTTCGGGGAGAGACAATCCCGAGACGGAACCACAAGAGGCGCTGTGAATAATTCACAAGCAACACAGTGCATCGGGTTTCCACGTCGAGATGGGCCTGTCTGACCCCCACTGTCTGCTACAGAAAAACGAGGGTTTAGGAGGTCAAGACGTGGCATTTTGGATCGTTGAAGCGACAGCGAAACAATAATTTACACAAATCACGTAATGATACTGAGAAATGCCCAAACCGCAGGGTTGACTGAATCCGAAACTGAACAAGCTTTTTTCAAACCAGGTATTTTTTTCCATCTTAGGATGTTTTTGAATCTTATTTTCGGAAGGTTTCATTATATTCTGTGTGTTCGTGTGTATAAACTTGTGTGCGGCTGCGGTTATTTGATGTTGTGCATAGGGGGATGTATGTTTCACGTGCATTTTTGTGTACAGTACAGTGCATGTAAGAGAAGCACATGTGATTGTGTTTCCATGTGTATATCTGTGTGTGTGTGTGTGTGTGTGTGTGTCAAGGCAGCAGGGAGGATATTTGCTCCACTTGCCAGTTATTAGACGTGAAGCAGCCCCGCTTTCACCTGGGCCTTTGGTGTTCTCCTCCCGAGCGAAGCTCATGCCTCGGGTCGGCCTGCTCGTGCGGCATTACAGCTGCCCGCTTGCTAATGAAAGCGGCTCCACGGGACGAAGCGGGGCAGCGCGTCGCACGAAACTTCGCCCCAGGTGATAGGAAGCCCATTATCATATTATCGCCTCAGGCACGGCGATTAGATGGGAAATTGCAGCCGAGGGCCTTGAAACGCAAGGCTCATGTGGAGATCAGCACAACGGCCAGGACCCCCTCCGAAGAGGTCCGGCGCACTGCTGTCTCTCTCCCACGCCGCGCCTTTCCCTCCTTTGTGGAATATCGTTTTATTTCCTTTCTCTCTCTCGCTCTCTCTGTCTGTCCCTCTCTTTTGTCTCCCGTGCCACTCGCATGTCCAACTTCTCCGGTCTCCTCGAACACACTGCTTTGGCTCCGTTCATTCTGAGCATAACCCAAGCATGCGTTATTGGCACGATAGGAGTTATGTGCTTATGCCCATTGAAGCACAATGTGTGGGCAGTTTCCGTGTCTGGATCTGCCTCTCCATCCCGTCTCCCCCGTCTCAGTCGGGGCTGTAAACATCGCTGCGCTTCTTGACCGGGCTCCTGCGGGCGTCTCTCCCCTGGAAGGCGATTTTTACTCGGCTGGACGAGCAGCACATCCAGGAACTGGGATTTGTGTTTAAGGCACACTTGTGGGCCCAAAGAAGCAAACCCTTCCATCTCCAGCCCCAGCTCCACCCTGGAACAGCTACTGAAACAGACCTGGCTATGCATCCCTTCCATAAAAAACAAACGCACACTTGGGATCCGAGTCACACAGCTCAGTGGTGATGTAAGACTCCCAACACACCTGAATTCCAAATGAAGGTAGAAGAAGGAAGTGGAATAAATGTCCCTGTTGTCCCCTCGGAAATTAACATAAATCAAAGGTTGGTCAACAGGGAAGAGGCCCTGATAGCATTAGGACTGTTAGTTCTGCTGGACCTGCAGTGCTCTGAATCGCAATGAGTCACTAAGCAAATTATTAGTGCTTAAAACCAAAGTGGGCTTTCAGTTCCTCCGTGAGCTAATGGAGAGCAATACGAGTTTTGCTCCGTTCTTCTTAGAAAGGTGCGGAGCGGAAAGGAAGGGCCGCGGGGTAAAAGTGGACAATCTCTGTAGTTTTCTTTTCTGTTTTTTGTTTTTTTTTTCTTTCAAGTGCCATCTGGGTTGAGGGCTTTTCTTCTGGTGTGGATTTTGCTTCTGGAGCTGGTGCAGATTTTGAACGTTGTGATGTTAAGTTAAATGGGCTCATTTCTTGCTGGTTCTTCACACTTGGGATGGGTCCGTCCTGTGAGAGATGCAAAGACATCTGCTTTCTTGCTGCACCATCAGAGCTGTGTGAGACTCTGTCTTTCTCCTCATGTTGCCGTGGGTTGAGGCTGCCAGTGTGTTTCTGAGTATTTTTCAACTATGAGTCACGGTTGTACCAGTCCAAAAGTTTTTCTTTTTTTCCCCAGGACTCTGAGCTGGTAGTTAATCATCAGTCGCGCAGTCATCATCCTCACATATTTTTCCAGCAATGTTTCAAACAAATAACTAAAGATCAGACCATTAAAATCCCCCAGATACTAGATTGGACTCCGCACGACACCATCCAAAGTATAAAACTGTTCAACAAAATGTGACTGATTATTGGTTTTTGGAGAAACCAAGTGAAGGATCTCAGTGGTGAAAACATGAGCTGAAAGCCTTGGAAGAGTGAGTCCATCCTGAGTCCAGCTCTTTTGTACTCTGAGAGGAGATGTTTGTAGCTGGGAGATGATTTCAAGGTTGAAATGGCAGTAACTGGCAGGAACCTCTGAAATGCAGAACCAACTGTAATTCTTATTTAACAAAAATTAAAGCAACAGAGATAAAGGTAACAGATTTTGAGACCTTCACCTGAGCCAGTTTGGGATTATGGGAAATATTCCCATATGGGATGAAAGTCAGGTGCTTTCTTGGCCTGCAGGCCCACAGAAAGACAGTATGGGAAATAGAACAGCAACATCTGAACACCTACTGTATACCCCAACCATTAAAAAATGACCATTCCCATGTACTTCTTGCTTGTTTCTTTCATCCGATTGAAGGACCATGTTTTCCCATCGTGAGAAGTTTCCAAAAGTGAAGGTAGTTCCATCAAAGCCCCTTGGGACGAAGCAGGTGATGCTGCACTTGAATCCAAGGACAACTGCATGTCATAATGCATGTTGTTTTCATCTGTTTTACTCAGAGTGACCCCACCGGGTGGCCTGAGATGCAGGTGACTGTTATACATGCATGCAGCTGTCAGAATTATGGGGAGTAGTCAGCAGTCTCACACACACACACACACACTGTGGTCATCTACTTTGGCCTCTTTTAAATACTGAGAAATTGAGGGACTCCAGCAGACATGTCGATGGATAGTTGAGTGTGTTGCCCCACGAGTATGCAAGATAAGAACGGTGTTTTTTTTTGTGTGTATGCGCACGTCCGCTTTCCACTTGGTCTGTACAAGACCGGATGATGAGTTGACACAAGTTTGCTTTTCATACACAAAACTCAGCTTCTGTTTGCCAACAGCAAATAGGGCTGCGTTTTGTTATCTGTTTGCTCTTTAATTTGTTAGCCTCTCAGTGTGACACAGTGAAGTTCGGCTCCTTGAAGGAAGGAAAGAGAGCAGAGGGTCGAGTGGAGGAACGCGCGGCCACTATATGCGGAAACAGCGCTCCCTGGAGGTGAGCGTGTGAACATCCGGCAATACAACCATACAGCGGTTTCATAGCTGTCCAGCCACACTTTCCCAGGCCTACACACAGGCAGCCGAATCACCTGCTTTAATCTTAGATCTGTTGTCTTATTTTTAAATAATTTTGATGATTTTTTGCATCACTGTAGATGCTGGTTTTTATTCTGTAAGTTTCAATTTTTTCACCATAAAGCGGCAGGTTGCACAGCGCGCAGCGCAGGTAGTTTTGGTGATCCTGTCTGGTGGAAGTTTGCCTTGAAACCTGCATTCGGGCCAAGTGCTCTCTTAAAAGGGGTTGATGAGCGACTCGGGCTGAATTCATTAGATGCATTTAATAATTTGTCCTCTTAACGGTGACCATTCACATCTTTGCAGGCTCAGTCATTTTTTATTCCTTTTCTTCTCTGCAAGGTCATGAAGGTCAGCCCCCCGGATGCCAAATTTGTAAATCCACAACGTATTAATGCGATGGGCGGTTAGTTAATATTCTCTGAGAGTCCGCGCTCAGACGTCCTGTAAAAAGCTGGCAATCCATTTCTTTTAAAGTACTGCTGTCACAGCGGGATTTAGTGGCGAGCGCTCAGAAGGCGAGCAGGGCCGCAGTGGACGCTTGTCCGGGATCGAGCAGCTTCCCCCCTCCCTTCCGGCATGATGGCGACCAGCCGCTGCCACAAACAGGTGCTGCTTATTTCACGCCCACTGCCTTATTTTAAGTGAATTGGCAGACCTGGGTTGGGATTAAATGGAAGACTTTGATAGGGTTCGTATGTTTTTACAACCCTCTTGTTCCCTAATCTTAGCCACGGAGTTGTGTGTTCATATTTCAACCTACGAATGTACGCACACAGGGTTTCCCCTGGTTCAGTGTTGTCATTGGGGCCCTGGCACCGTGGAACTGCTTCCTTAGGACAACATGTGGCCACAGCAGGCCTCTGTTAGAAAGCGACTGTGCCATCCCATTGCTGTGATCCAGCCAAGGCCCGTTTAGTGCTCAGAAATCATTCAATGGTCCACGCTGTTGTTGTAGGAACACAGGTGATCGCACTCATGTTGGATGCCCTTGTACCCCGCGTGCCCCACACACCCTGCGCCCGCCTCTGCCACCGCTGGCAGGGAACCCAGTTGTCAACTGGGGAAAAGCCATGGCTGAGGCCATGTGTGAATATTAGACTGGCTTATCTGGTGAGACGCCAGCAAGAAATGTGGAAATTAAAATAAAGGATTAGGGGAAGGCAGGGGGTTTATTTATTTAATTTATTTATTTATAGATCAACATTTTGTGAAGCCTGTCACCTTATCGCTAATTCTTCTTGACACATCGTTCCAACTGACATAACTGTAATTTCATGGCTTCTATAACCTATGCAGGAGAGCCTGGGGTGAAATCACCGCTGCCACGACTCCTCTCCTGGGTGAAGTCAAAGCACTTCTGTATTCCTGCAGAAACAAATAGCCAAATTTTGGCGGTATAAAACGGTTTTATTCTCCTTATTTCAGAAGTTTACAGGTCAGCATGCTCTGGTCAGCATCTCATTAGCTGTGGTCAAGGACCGTATCTGAGCGTGAAACCTTTGCGGGTGTCAGGTGAAGGGCTTTTGCGCAAAGCAAGAGGCCCAGGGCCCAGGGAGGGCACCACGCGGAGCTCCGTGCTTACGGTTACCCAGCACACCCAAAATGCTCGGGGCCGAATCCATGTCCAAGGGTAAACAAGGAAAATGTTAACAAAATCCCTAGGTGTCGAATCGGGCCTTCACCTGGGGTCCCCGAAAAACTGGTTCTGACAGTACAACTGTAAAAACACACGGCAATTTAAATACAGTGGCTCTGAGCTGGGTTTACAAAGAACGGGGACCCCCACTGAAGGAAGTACCACGAAACCCCAGGAAAGCTGAAGACCAATAGGGGCCAGGACTGCAGGGGACCGTCCGTTTTCATACCTCGGGAGAACCTCTGACACAGGAAGCTATTTATCATAACATGTTGGGGAAATATTGCCTCCATACTGAACCAATTAGGACTGGACTGTTTCATCATACTTCAGAACCTGAGCTGTGCGGCGAAGGGGCTTTGGAGCGTGATACAGTGCAGTAATTGAATTTTGATTAAACACACATGGCTCGTGACCCTACGTGGCTGTATAGGAAGGCGTGACCTACCCAGAAAGATGTTTTCGGAGCAGAGACCTCACCAAAAAACAGGATGTGCTGCAACGGGGTGTCAGAGAGGGATGGTCCAGGGATCGGATACACGTAAGAAAATCAGCGACAGCTGGAGAACAAACATTCCTTTATATAACATTAGACCTTCGGTTTCGGCCTTTTTCCACCCAGACTTGTTGGATATTCTGCAGTTCATCCGCGAATATGATTTTGAGCCTTTTTCTAATTCCTCTGGAAGTATACGTAACACCCAGGGTGCCCTGTTAGAGGAGAGGTTTATGTGACTGTTCACAGCCCGCCACTAGCCAGCTGTGTTCAGGTCAGCGACTGCTCCAAAAGATCAGGTTACCTCCAGCATCTACCATGAAGGCCAAACATATTAAAGGCATTTAGAAAGCATCAAGAATTTATATTGATCGTAACAATAATCTGGGGCATGTGGCTCAATCTGAAGAGGACATGCATGTTGATGTTCTTTCTAATACAGTGATCACCACTGTGCCAGTGGGATGGTCTGATTCGGCCAAGTCTGCTGAGGAAAGTATGTTTCCGCTCTGCTTTTAGTGCTTCGGGGTGTTGTATGGTTCTTAGAAAACACATGAGTAAAAGGGTGCTGCCTGAGCATAAGTGGTGAATGAAAAAATTTTACAGGGGATGGTGGGATTTGTGTGCGAGGATCTCACACCACGAAACGGACTCGGACAAAACCAGATCTTTGCCGAAAATTAACTCCTGCTTAATGTAGAGGTCGGTTATTGGTTTCCTTATTGTATTTCAGCACCGAAAGAGATGGAACAAGAGATGCACTCACTACTAGGAGACACTTTACAGCTTCACTTGCATTTCAGTTTTATCTGAGGTTAAGCAAACAACACATTTCATGGTCTAGGAAGAAACCTCTTCTCACCATTATTAAGATCATATTGTTGATTCAGAATTTTCCACGTCGAGCCTAAATGAATGGATCTGGCAAACTTTTGTTTACCACGTTGGATCAACTGTGGTTTCTCTTTTGTCATCCGGGAACGCCTGTCGCTTACAGTGAAAGCTCCATTCATTAAGTGGAACTGCTGTGACAGGCTTGCATTCTGAAAATGTCAGCATTAAATTAAAATTAAACTAGAAACATTAAAGTCATATATTAGAAACGAAAATTTGTTTTTAAAGATTCAGTCAGCTTTTGCCTCATCTGGAGCATGCAGCTTTACTGTAGAAATTTAACCCCATTGTAATTCAGCGCCAACCCCACCCCACCCTAGACCAGCCACCCCATCAACAGCATGACACATACAGCTGGAATTTTCCATGTCAATTTTAGATTTAATTTGTTTCTGTAAGGACAAGCAAACACTGTCAAGGGGCAGATGACCTCATCTTGGCTTTTCCGTTATTCTGTGTCAGCGACCCAAGGAACCGGCTCTTAGGAAGTTCTGAGGCTCCTCTGCTGGTGACCCTTTCAGGAAGCAGTGCACCATGGGAAAGTCAAGCCTGAGGCTCGGAAGAAATCGCCTCATATAGGCATGGACTTTCTCACTCTCTCTCTCTCTCTCACACACACACACACACACACACACACCTTAAATTAAAGACCATTGCCAACTCAGTTATTGCTCAAGCTTTTGCCTTCATCCAGAGACATTTTCACCTCATATGGAAACGGGCATTTTTACTAAAATAATTCATATAAAATCCCTTGCTCATTTTGGAGGTTTGAGTTCAAATTCATAATCCAGTTAAGTTTACCTGCTGCCAAAACAACAATTCTACCCTTTCTTCTGTCTTCCCACTGTGTGGTCCAGCCTGTTCAGTTGCGGGTGGTGGGAAGGGAAATATCTAGACCAGCAGATTCCTCTCCAAAGGTGCGAGATGTTTTTCTTCCAGCTCCTTAGAGAGCAGCAGTATGCTGGATGCCCTTCTACATTTCCAGCCTGTGGCTCCAATGTGGGTTGGGGCACCTATAAAGCATCTCCAGGACGAACAATGGCTGTGTGCAGCGCCTACGGGAAGCTGTCGGGCTCTGCAGCTCCTGCATGGAAAGCACTCTATAAATCTCACACTTCTTATGCCTTGCTTGTATTGATAAGCTCTTCTGAGATGTAGCAACAGTAAGGGTAAGTGGCCATGGGGGGTGGTGTAGCATAAAGGGTATTTATTATTTATTTAAAATAAAATAATTTAAAAAAAGTCTACAGACAGGACATTTTCTTTGCTTTCCTTGTTAAACTGTATTTACAAATGTGACAATTTAGCAATTTAACACAAGGTTCCACACTGCTGCTGCAAACACAAAAGCAGTTTAACTGGAAGATCAAACATCTCTGTAAAACATGCTGTACAGGTGACACTAACATGAACGTATTTTTCCTAGACCTAGGTTTGACTGTTGGAGTATTTTTGTACTAAGGACCCCTATGAACAAGACCCTCAATCTCAATGACAAAGTCAAATGAATGTTTTCAGAACTGAGACAAGTTATAGCCATGAAACTAAGGTACACAGAATATAGGATTATGCATACCCATGTGCATTATTAATGCTTTAAACATTTCTCTGGAACATATTTACTTTTGTAAAGATAAAAAAAATTACACATTCATATATCACATTTTGCAATATTAAAAACATAACTTAAATAAGAGCAACAAATCCTAACCAAATACACATTTATTCACGTTTGCATTTTTCCTTAAATGAAGTCCACTAACAGTTTGAAAGTTCAATTGCTGAATCTATATCAAGCCAGCTAGAAATTAACAAGCTTGATATAAAATTGGTTCATACTAAACATTTAGTCCTTATTTATTCTAGTTACACTCAGAGAAATTAAAGCGCTATGACATAAACAATGGTTTCACTCGGCAGATTTGGCATTAAGGCAGAGTAATGGTTGTATTAATTCAGGCTTAAGTCTACTGTTTGGATATGGGCACAGTCACACACATGAACACACACACAGGGGTGCAGGCATGAGCCCTCTGCCTCATGCAGTTCCATAAAGAAATCACTGCTCTGATTAACTGTCTGCTTCTATTCCGTGTTGCATGACTGATAGGGCGTCTGGTTCCTTGAGCCGAGGATCAAACGCATTCAAGTGAGAATGAAGAAGGGAAGCACACTTTACACTGCTCCAACCCCTATTCCTTGTGGTGATGCTGTAATAGTCATACGAAATAACAGCTGCCATGAGGGGCAATAAGGACATGAAAGCATTTCCACAACAGATATCTCCAGGTGGATGCATATGCAGCTAGCTTCTCCTCCAGCTTTCGTCTTTCATTGACCGATTCTTCTTGTTGAGGAACTTTAATTATATGTATTCAGCACAGTATTGTGATGCAAACAGCACCATGATGGAAATAATGACAGAACGTGGTGACATATTGACGTACACTGACCAAAACTGGCTGGCCTGGGAGTAGCCCGAGGAGAACACAGAGTTTCCGTTCTTGTGAATCATGGCACTACTGCTGATGTCCTGGGCCATACTCTGCACTTGTTTTGTCCTTGGCTTTGATGAAGCCATACTTTGCTTTTTTTCTCCAATAATGCATGTTGATAGGTTTCTGTTTGTTGCAGCAAAAATGCTATAAAGTGCTCCTCTTGATACAGCCAAATTCATACCCTTTTTCCCTGCAACAAACAGAAACAGCTATTGTTTAAAAAAAAAAAAAAATACACACACACTACTCCAAAAAAAAGAAAATACTATATTTTAACCTTAGACCCAAACTGGAAGGCTAGTGTTTTATATTTGGGAAAAAAAAAATCTGTGATAAAGACATAATAAAGTATAATCTCACAAGGAAAACTGCTCCACAGAGCTCATGTTGAAGTTAAACATCCATAATAACCCTATTAGAGCTTTACCCAAATCTGAAGTCTTTGGGGGCTTCGCAGACATGTTAAGAGGCTGACTGTAAATCACTGCCTTTTATAGCTGTCAGGGTTGAAAAATGGCTTGTACGCATCACAGCTTACAGATTTGAGACAAACTGTTGTTAAAAACAGACCCATAGATGCTGATTAATTTCCATCTCATGCCCATCAGCATGGTGAACTTCAGAAAACAGATTTTTTTCAAAAACAATATAGCAAAATTATGTAGCACTGTTTGTAAATCTAGCACTACAGATTTATTTTGATCACAAATAGAATAACTTCTTTCTGAAACATGCGCTGGGAGAAGTAACAGTAAAAAGATAGAAGTGTGGTGTTTCACATAAGTGGTTTAATTAAACTAGTAAATTTATGTAGCTACCATTTTAAAAAAAGTTAGGTTTATTTACAATGTAATACTAAAAATACATTTTAAAAATATATATTTAATATTTCAATTTTTTCCATCGTACAGTTTTAAATTAAGGGCTAAGTGATGTATTAAATATCTAATTATTATTACATTTTTAACATAATGATCCTTACAAATCATTTTAAGGATGTAATTTCTCTTGTTTGGTTTTAAACCTACATTGGCAATAAAACTGTGAGGTTGGAACTGAGAAAGAGAATACGACTGTTCGCTATACTGCATGATAAACTAAACCATGTGAACTGAAACCTGCCAGGCATTTGTCCATGCAAAATCTTCATTACTCCAACTTCTTCAGGTTCAGTTTAAATTCTTTCCTTTTATTGACCCCAAATGTCTTGTTTCAGGGTGGTAGTGCAAGAAGATAAGTCCGATCTTGTAAAATAGAAAGGCGCACATTATTTGATCATTATTTCAAGAGCTGTCCAAGTCTGACTATTTTGGTAAAGCCTCTGAAGTCTGATTTTGCAAAAATGTTGACTGATTTCCTGCATGACTCGAGTGCAGAAGAGCAAGGGGCAGCTGTAGGCCTCATCTAGAAGCCAAGCACCCCCCCCCACCATGTATTTTAGGCTGATTCAATATAAACATTTCATGGTCTATAATTGGCTCCACGTGTAACTGTACAGCAATACACATGTTGAAAACACTTTTTCG
This sequence comes from Heterotis niloticus, assembly GCA_018136845.1. Lineage (NCBI taxonomy): Eukaryota > Metazoa > Chordata > Actinopteri > Osteoglossiformes > Osteoglossidae > Heterotis > Heterotis niloticus. Next base: position 9,696,140 of record CM030899.1, on the reverse strand, counting down.
CACCACAAAGGCTTATACAACTCCCTAGTGTCTGCTGGTGCTCACCACAGAAGAGAAACAAGGAGCAGCACCAAACCCACCCACAGAAGCCCATAAGGGAAAAGGTACTCAGTGTGACAGTGTCAACCAAGGGCGTACAAAGGGAAGGCAGACTGGAATGACAGCTTCCACAGAGGTGGCTCAGGGTGGCAGTAATACACACTGTCATCCCACAACCTTTTGGCTCTCACAATGTGTTACCAAGGTTTGTACTGGGACCTGACATTTCATCATTCCCTCCCCACCACTGGAATGGCCTGCTGGGAAAGCACAGGAAGCACCTGGGCTGACAGGTCACACCTCAAAATGTCCTTGGACTAGAGTTTGCTTTCTTACCCTGCAGGTCCTCCCTGTTTCTTATCAAACTGTGTCTAAGACCCCGCATTGTGTAAAAATCTGCACATCTGATCAATGTCCTTGAGGATTTCTATACCACAGGTCTAGATTTCGCAAATGAATAAGAATGTTTGCAAAATTGTGACAGCATACCTTTTATCTTTTCTTTTGGCTCAAGGTTAAAGTGCTAAAAGGTCACACAGACCATCCTATGACTACGCAGATGAATCATGGTCACGTTACTGTGGTCAAAGTCTCACCTCACTGTGCTGTTCAGGGTGAAATCTGTGTCCTTCTGTAGGTCTCATTTGTGATGGAGAGCCGTGTCAACCGAGCTCCATAATAATCCACTATGTAGTTGGAACCATCCGATGGACCCACAATCTAAGGTGAAATTACACACAGACAAAATATTCAGCAAATCAACATGTGCTCTTATAAACTGGACTGCAACTGTGTCCACAAACATTTCAAACAAAAAACAAACTTAGAAACTCACAGTGGCCTGTTTTTAAATACACACTCATGTCAGCAATTTGAAGAGAAAATGGAGGTGGACTGACTAGGTAAGTGGAAACAGCGGTGGACACTCCGCCTGAGCTCCGACCCATTTCAGTCTGTCCCCTCTGGTTTTAATATGACCAAGTCAGATCGAGACTACAGAGACACTGGTTTCAGGCCAGCCCTGGGATCAAGTCACATCAAAGTAACGGCAAGAAGCTGACACACAGACAGGGTAATGGTTTCCTGCGAGCGTGCCATGAACACCTGGACTCCGGCAGTGGTGCTCTGACGGGTGAAAACATCTGGCACTCAGCAGCATGGTGCACAGACAGCCCGGAGTGGGCCTGACTGTGATTGAAGCTGACTCAGTGTTAAGCAATGTCAAGGTTAGCAATCTGCCAGCTCTGCACCATAACAGCCGTAAGACCAATAGAAATACATCTGAATACTTCTATGTAGCATACTTTGGGTTTTAAACATTGACATTTAAGCAGCTTGATAAAAAGCAGATTTTTAAAATAAAACTTGTCAGTGTTTTTAGCAAAATGAAAACATTTGCTACATCACTTCTCATTGTAACCTACAGCAATTTTTCAAAAATACATTCCATGTTTTGAATCCTATTTCTGCTGAACTAGCCTTGACCATGTTGCTTACCCTGAATTGACAAAGTAAACAATACCAAGCTGTGTAACTATAAGCGGTTTACATTACAAATCTTACACTGCAAGTTGCCTTGGACAAAGCCATTACCTAAATTATGTCAATAATTACTATAGCTGATGTCCCTAAATCCTAAGTACACACACTCTGTGTATATACACACACAGACTTTTAGCACATACATGTAACAAGACATAATTCATTAGTTCTGAAAGATGCATTCTCCTGTCGATGCTGCTCTTAGCCAAGGTATTTAAACTTAAAATATAGCTCTTTAGCAAGTAATACAACATATAAATAGGCTGTCCTGGAAGGCAAGACTCTTTATCAAAAGTGTCACTCTTTAAAAACAGAGTGGCCTAGACAGCATACAGCTAATTGAGAATGTAAGTGTGCGGCAAGTCCGTGCGCCAACAGCACTTCTTAAAAGCATTGCTCTCTCAGGGCCCTCAATACCACATTAAGAGAACAATAAACACTGCTGGGGTCCCATTAATCAAAGGAACACTTGTTCCAAAAAAAAAAAAAAAAAAAAAAAACAAAAAAAACCCCTTCTGTCAAAGAATTTGGTCTCATCAAAAGAGAAACAGATTTCTTTACTGTGAAACTTGTCAAACGATTTGTTTTTCTGAAGGTGGGTAGGTTGAACGCTGACAGACATATATGGATTATATATTTAAACTGTTCTGTAAGTAACACAAGGTTCTACAGCAAGCGTGAGAATCCACAGTCCTCCCAGCACCCGAGATTTATGCCTCTCCCTTCCATTCTGAGATTAGCTTCATTCATTATTTGAAGAGGAGGGCAAGATACAGAGCGCCACTTCATCTTCGACTAACCAGCTGCACTGTCGACAGTTGGTCGGACAATCTTGATATGGAAGAGAAATAAAAGACAATGCTGGGACTCTTCATTTGTACCCTTTTGGGGTGATACAGCTCCAAAGTTTAACTCAAAGTTCCAAAACAGACATTCTGAGGTATGAAATAAAAAGTCAAAATTGTTCTGCCTGAACAAATAAGGTAGTTAGACAATAAACATAAATTCATTTTAAAACACTTTGTGAAACTTTCACTTATTTGAAACACTCGTAAAATGTCAAGACAGATTGACAGATGTTATGCCATAATGTCAGGCACACAAAAGCAGTTGCTTGGGCAATAGCAAACAGTTTATCCAGTCTTGGTTTGCTCTAATTCTTACATCAGATGATGTGAACTCACCACCATTCAATCTCAAATATAAATAACTGAGAAAACACCATGCTCAATGCTACTTCATGGTCAAGTCCAAGAGCAGAGGAAGAAATGAAATGGCGACTGAGGTTTTTAAACCAACTTACAACTGTTGCACCTTGAGTTTGAATTTCAGCTTGGATCTCCTTTCCTTGGTCCATTCTCCGTCATTTGAACAACCTTTCTGCTCAATCTTAGGTAAATTTTCCTGTTTTGACTACATATAAGGATATTGGCTACAGTCTCATGAACCTTAAAACTTTTTGATATCGGCAAGAGTGGTTACTATTACCTGGCTATTACCTTCTTTCTAACTTAGACATCTCTCTGCTTTTCCTTCTCTTTTCCATGTTTAATGTGATGCACACAATGACACAAAACAGCAGAATGAGGACTTCATTTAAACTGGCTGAATGAGTGATTATAAGACTAAATAAACCTGTAGCACTAGTTAAAGAAGAATAGTATGCTTTAAATATGACTACAATACAATTATTTCTTATAACTTCTAAAGGGCATCAATAATATTGTGCATACAGTTTTAAAATGTCTTTAAAAAAAAGCAAGAATTCATTTCTTTTCCCAGCTTTTTTTTGTATTATTCTACTGGAAACCAAAGAAATACATGTATGGATGAAAAAGATATTTTAATTTCAACACTTTCCAGGTGCATTATTTGAATAAAAGGGTATGGATACTTTCAATCACATCTGTAAATATAACATTTTTGGCCTGCCATTGGTAATGCCAAAGTGAGGTGTGATTTTTTTGTTGAAACCTGAAAATTAAAGAACTGAAGGCAACAGAGAAGTACAAGTCTACATGAGAAACTCTGTAGGTTTTTCCCCCCTTAACTACAGAGTGACAAGGGTGCCCAGAGACAGAACCTGTGGGGCAAGACAATATCCCCCCCCCATCAGAGACTGTTCAAACATAGTTTACATAAATAAAAGTTAGAAATTTGCCAAGCTTTGGAACAAGTCACAAGTGGGTCTTTTCACTGTCCTACCTAACAAAAGTTAGTATTGTACAAAATCTGTTTTTCCCTAGTCCCATCTCTCCTCAGACCCTAGATTTCCACTCTGCCTTTATATTCCACCCAAACCTTCACAATTGCTTACATTTTACTTCAGCAAGAGCCTGTGATAAAGACAGCTTTGTGATAAGCTGACACCACAAATACAGTACACAGCAAATAGTCAGCAGAGTTGCTCCTATGTCATCTAATTTAGTAATCAGTTAGTCAAGCTGAGTTTTTCCATTGCTTGGCCTTATACTTTGCAAAAAAAAAACAAAAAAAAAACAAAAAAAAACTTTTTGAAACACATCTTTATACTTTGGAGGAAAACTGGAGTATGCTAATGGAAACCTAAGCAAACACAGGAAGAACCTACAAATTCTGCACAAAATAAACTGGATTCGCACCCACAGTTTTACTCACCTGCATTGAGATCAACATGAAGTCCACCAAGCTGCCAATACCACAGAACCCAACCGTGCAGAATTTCAACAGACCTGGAAAACAGCAGCACAATGAATGGAAAGTAAAGCCATGGGAAAGCAGATCTGCTTGACCCCTGGTCAAGGTGCACACTGTGAAATTTGGTGACTTTAATAATCTTTCAGTTCCTGTGTGAACCTGCATGATATTCAGGTGGTTAGGAAATCCTTCAAAAGCATTCAACATTAATTTCCCTCTTTAACTTGTCCCATATATGATCATTTGAACCGTAAAGACACAAAGCCCCCCATTTTAGAATAACACAATGTACTCTGATTGTGAGTTATTTGATTTGCTCATTCATATTTTTAGCCTGCTGTTATAATTTCTTAAGTTATAATATTCCTTATTGGTATTCTTACCCACTCCTCTCTATTTATGCTTTGGTAAATAAATTGTCTATGCCAGTATACTTAATAAACAACATAGTACAAGAACCAATAAAAGCTTAACTCAGGAGCCCTTTTCACTCCTGAAAAGTCAACAAATGCTTTGACCATCATTAACACCATGCTTCATAGTAGAACTCTTTTGACTCTCTCCTCATCCCCTAAGTACACTGAGAGAATACAAGGTATTGTAAACAGAAGAATATTGTTAATTTAAAAAGGCCTTTTGCAAATTTTGCTAATCAGTGTAAACTAGTCACTGCACCTGATACAGAAATATGTTTGGTCTTTGGCTCTTTTGGCACTGTACATTTTAACAGTATAACAAAAGTCATTAAAGCCCTTTTCACAGAGGACACAGAAAGAGCCAAATTACATTGAATATAATAAGATGTTACTTGATCAAATGAAAACATTCATTTCAAACAATTATCATTAATATTCCTGCAAAAATTGCCTCTCTGGGGTATTAAAATGCACAGCTTGCTTGATGGCTGAGTAAAACAGATATTTAAAAGGATGCCCACCATGTGTGTTCTCCTCAGAGCTGAAGGCTGTCTGCCCAGCAGCCAAACAGGCCCTAATGGCTTAATGGCACAGCGGTGCTGTGCTCGGCCTCTGGCAGCCAGGACAGGTGCCGCTCCTAGCAGGGACCCAGGCTGGGCCATGCCCACACAGTGTGGTGCTGCCATTCCCATCCCCACGCACCGGAAACAAAGAGCCCCCAATCCAGGCGGGGGTGTGGGCTTTCATCCACTGGACGCTTTGTGATTTTGCAGGTGCTTAATTAAAAATAAGACCTTAATCAGAAAGAATGGGGGGGACCACATGCTGTTTCATGCTTGACTTCAGAGTTTTGATGTACTGCCCATTTATAGCATGGGCTCTTCTGGGTGAGATAATGGCGGCATTATTCTGCTCTTCGCAGGCAGTGTCTACAGGAGGGTGCAAGGCATGGATTGCACTTATTAACACATAACTCTGTCACAACTCCCTTTATACTTAGGTACCCCTGCCAGCCTTTTTCACCATATCTGTGTTACAGCAGAAGGTGAGCTCACGGTCAAGTAACTCGCATAACCTTGCTGCGCAGCCAGGTAGATGAGTTCCGGGTTTTCAGGTTAATGTGTTAAGTTTATCCTTCAAATTTCCCATTTAAGTCTAAAGAACACTGTAGGAAATGTTGTGCCATCCACTGCCTTTGTGAACCTGTCACTAATAATCTCAACAGATGTTATGTCAAACTGCATAATTCTGTTTGTATTTCCCTCAAATGAAATAATGGCCCAATTTAGATAATCTCTTTATCTGACCATAGACTAACACAAAATATCCAGGGAAAAAACAAAGCAGAAAAACAAAACAAAATGGGGAAGGATCAGTTTAAAATTTTAGAACTGTGACAGTAAATAGTAAGTATACCACCTATACCTGTAGAAACAGTGTAAATCACTTTCCCAAGTGAAAGGTTATGAGAACTGGCTAACTGAACTCACCTAAAGCTGGGTATCCTAGGTAAAAGCGGTCAGCTCCCAGCCATCCAAGGAAGAGAGAAAGGGCCACTGCAACTTTGTATGAATAACCATTTCTACAAAGAGCAAAAATGAAGAAAAAAAGATACTTTAAAAATGTTCATATTGTCAGCATAAAACACTTGCAGAGCTTATTAAAATTACTTGCAAACTAGGTTATATTTTCCAATGTTTTCCAACTTAGAATATATTCAGTATTATTTCACATACACGTTTCTGCAAGGGACTGATTTGTTGAATCCAACTTCTTCCCCACTAAATGTAAACTCTGTCCCATTGGAAAAGCGGCAGCTGATGTTGGGTGCAGGTAGGCATTCCACTGAAACCATTTAAGTTATTGTCAGTAAAAGAAAGCAACATGGAAAGCACAAGTACACACACATAAAATAGCACTGTTAGAATTGTATTACTCGTATTTCAGCCAAGCATACATTTCTCTCCCCAAATCGCATAACTGTACACTGAACAGCAATGACCTGGCAACATTTCTAGCATTTTGCCAAATTTTGTATTAAAAAAATAGTTCTAATCTGTTGCTGCTGTTGCACATGGCTTATAATAAATAAATGAAATACAAAAAACAACAAGTCTTTCCCATCTTCAAAACTTTATTCAGGACAAAAAAACCTGTATAAATTTAAAGAAATATTAAATTGTACACCAAATCCTACTCACCCCAAGCAACTGAATCCTTACAGTTGTCAGGTTCTTGGGTAGCATCATCTATTTTGTGGTCTTTGCAGAGATATGTGATTAATGTCAAGATAAAATATTTGAATTTAGCCAGAGCTAACAACTATTTGCTAAATTGACTTTCTTTCCATACAACTGCATATATATATTTACTAACATATTCCTAAATGTATACATTATGTGATAAGCCTAACAACAGTTTAAGTGCTGGTTTTTAATGGTCAAATGCTCATCCTCAGTCAGATTCTTAACCTAGTATAAGAGTGGTGACTCAATAGGGGATCATGTCCTCAGTTGTGTTCCCAACAGCAAGAAAAGAACAGAATATCTGAAAGTAGCAGAATTCAGCCTGTCGAGCTGCACTAAGGACCACTGGGGGATGGAATGGTGGTCGTAGCCACTCCACCTGTAATGCACATCCTCACACGTCATGAGTATCATTTCCCTACTCTCAAAAATTAATCATAATACAATGCTATCATTCACATCCAGACTTGATAAAACACGTTCTTTAAATAAACAAAGCTGTTCAAAACATTTTAAAGGTGCGTTTGAGACCATATTTGTGCGCGTGCCATCCTTCCTGTGTTTCGTAAACAATTCAAGCTAAGCGGCTCTACCAGCACATTATCCTCTCATACATATTTCACGATATGTCAAACTTTTTTTTATACACAGATTTTAGTACTTATCTAAGGATTAAATACCTACAATAGCATTTATCGGTTAATATCACAATTGTTTCTTTCCCCCCACATATCGATGAAGTTTCACTCTGCTAGTTGCTATTTAGCTAGCCTGCTAGTGAGGAACGGCGACAGCCACAGTTACACTAGCGCTTTTATTTGGACGATTAAAAAGGATATTGTCCCAGTCGCAGATTCTCACAGTTGTCCACTCTGTCCCCAAAGACGTGGCTAACATTAAAACAAATAAAAGCGAGTAAGATAAGCGGCACCGCGGCGTGCGTGCAGGAGGCGGCCATGTCGCAGTGGCTCCCCGTCATAGGGCACCCTTAAAGGGACAGGACGGCTGTATCGCTGCTGTGCTCAACTTCAGCCCGCAAAAACGGGGGAAAGCGCAGAAAGACCGCTCGTTCGGGCGAGTTTGTGCGCCATATTGGCGCTTCACTGTCCACCGTGTCGACTCGTGCAGCGGGGAGCGCTAAGATCTGCACACAGTTGCCTGCCGTTTGCGTTTCAGTCGGCCGTAACTGGTTCAGCTTCACTAGGGGCCGGAGGGGGAAGCTAACTGTTGCTAAATGCTGGAACACGACGGCAGAGCTCGGGCAACTTAGTCTGTGCACCTAGTGTTGAAACGCGATGTCGTGAGAGCGGGACGCCTCTCTGGGGAGGAGCAGAGGGCGCCGCGCGGCTCCGCTTCCTGCTTCAGGTGAGCCGCCCAGCCGCCGCGCGCCTCGCACTTCCGCTCCACAGGTGAGCGCGACGGAGCTGCGCACGGAAATCACAGCCTAACTTTGGAGACGAAACGCAGCGTCCGCTCAACCTCCCGAGTCCAACCGTGCAAGTAAGTGCGTGAAGTCGACTAGCAGTTGTCCGAGCTGTCCGTTGGTATCCGCTTCGCTCGCCTGTGGGGTTACTGCGGAGCGAGGTGAGTGTCTGTGCGATCGGCTGCTGCTCAACCTGTTGGGCTCTTGCAGCTGTCAGTTGGTGTCCTGCCATTAGCGCACCTGTTCTCGCAGCTTCCGCGGTGTATCCGTGTGGGAACCGCGGCCATCTCCTGTTTTCATTTCTCTTTATAACTCCTTTAACCAACTATAACTACTGGGGTGCGCCTTCAAAAACCATTGACGGTCATAAAGAAACGGCTTCTAGTACGAACACCGTACAGCAACTAGGGAACCCCTCAGAAAGTAAACAGAAAATAAACATCACCGTGTGTCGCGGTGGAGCAACTCACGGTTCAATGTTTTAGTTTGACCAGTTAAGTTAGCTCAAGGTTTGTAAACTTTGAAAAGTGGCAGTTTCAATAAGTTAATGATTGACATATTTTAGTCGTTGTTTTTAAACTTGCTTTGCAGATTCTGTCATCTACCAGAGGAGAGAAGCAAAATGTATGAAAATGTTCCTACAGGTTGGTGTATACCTTCACTTATATATTTCACCTCACTTTTATATCTGCTTGGTTGTGTGGAAATTATGCACATCTGTAAGCTATACAAATTGTCAGCCACAAAGAAGGTACTGAAGGACTGGGGTCCTCGTGCAGTGTAGTGATTTAGGCCTTGGGTTTGTGGTCTTTGCACAGTGTCTGCAACGGAGCGGCAACAAGTTCTTCAAGCACTGGAGAGGCTCCAGGCGAAACTTCTCCAGCGGGAGGAGTGGACCCATAGTGAAAGGCTTGGGGCTCTGAGTGAAGCCCTAAAAAGCCCCCTTCTTGGACACATCCTCACGCTCCAGCACTCCATCAAACAGCTCAAAGACCAGGTTTGTAATAAAAGAACAGATATTAGATATTCTTAGGTTCTTTAAATTATATTTAAATAATCATTAAGGTGCAATTATTAAATGCAAATTATGCAGTTTTTATGTTAACCCCGAATACAGCTCTGGGTTATGTGTATTCATATACATATGGTTTTTTTTTTTTTTGCTGAGAAATTATGTTCAAGGGTATACCATCGGGACCTCTCCTGGGACTTGAGCTGGCAACTGTTATTTACTGCAATGCCAGCTTGCATCTGCTAAGAAGATACAAAAATAGTAATGCCACTAAAGACATCATTGGGCCAAGAGATATTGAGGAGATTGGGCAAGTGCCCTCCCTGCCTGAGTCCCTTGGGAGAGTAATGCCACAAACTTGTTTATATTCATATTGAGCTTTTATTGATTTAGAAAGCTGAACAGTAAACATTCAACATGGATAATAAAGGTAATGACAGAAAAGGGTACCTTCAATATCAAGTAAATTTAGTGTGTGCCAGCTTGTATAGCTTATATAAAGTATGGTATATTTTTATGTATATATGTACAGACAAAAACTCAGTCATAGTTTATTGTATATCCATCAGACTGCAGTATCAGGTCTGAGCACCTAATTGGAGATTTATTGATGGAATGGCTAGAAACTTGCTTAGTCTGGCCTAAGTAAGCAAAAGTCTGATAAGTTTCTACAGTGCAAGTCCAAAGGTCATTAATACATTACGCGTGTGAGACCAGAGGAAACGATAAAGGAATTTATTGATTTTTTTTCCCTCCTTTATTTTTGGGCTTCTTTGCATGTGAAAGACTGTTTCCATCTACTCTGAATGGTTTGCACTGAGATGTCTTAGCCACAGTTTTCATTGCTGGTGGAATGTACTTAAGCTGAATTACAACATGTTCTGTTTGTCACTGAGCAAACAATCCTTTCATCAAAGTTTGTACTCATTTACTTGTACAGCAACAGTTAAAAATAAGAAAAGACTAGTTTGTAGAATATGGAGATATTTTGGCACCATTTGAGATGCCATCATAAGCAAAGAGGAAGTGAGGAGTGGCTGTGTGAACTGTGTGTTTATGTATGCTATCTGGTGATCCTGATAGGAGGGTGCTTGTGATGAAGTTAATATTCTGGCCTAATCTAGCTGTAAACAAGGTAGGGAGTTTTTGGAGGCCTAGTTTTCTGGACCACATTTGATCATCCAGCAAGTGGATTTAGATCTTCTCTGTGCACTATTGAAATGTAAGGTGTGTGTGCATAAGTAACAGGGTCTTTACCGGGGAGGACAGGATAAAAGCATGTGTAAACCAAGCCAGGTGAATGGCATTGGACTCCTGATTTATCAGTCACCTAATAGCATATATAAAAACACCAGTTACACTACCCCCTCCCCACTTTCCCTGTGATGATGATGATGATGGCAAATCATCTGCAAATAAACTGCTCAGCCCTAAGAATCTGTTTTCATTAACTTTATACATATTACGTTTACAAATTTAGAAGACTGTATTACTTGAATCAGCTTTCAAGTTAAATGTGAATTCTGCTGTAGATCCCATTTTGTGTCTGGAATGCTGAGCCTTAAGTTTACTTTCAGTGAAATGACAATGGCAAATTTGTCATTTTAAAGTGTTTTTTTTATTTTTTTTTTTATTTTATAAATTTAAACTAGTGGCTTGTTTTGGTGCAGAATATCTACTTCAGCTTCTTCATTTATGATCTGTTGTCTAAATGAATGGTTTACCAGTAGTCTGACAAAATAACAGGATGCACAAAAGACAAGGGAACGGTTAGCTGTGTTGTGGTTTTGTGGGCAGCAGTGAATGGATGAAAGCTTTGAGCCCTGCATTCTTCTGCTTCTCTTCAGCTGAACTGCCTGCCTGCCGACACTCACAGTGACTTCAGTTTCTCCAGGAAGGGACAGTTGATCTTCAGTGCCAGCCGGCCACCTAGCAGCCTACTGAGCTCACGTCCGGCCTCAGTACTGTCGAACGGCACTGGGCTGTCTCCTGGGGGCTTCTTCTCCTCTGAACAATTGCAGAGGTGGATTGAGACCACAGCGAAGGTGGGAGCCAAATGTAGTTCATGGTGACACATGATGGAAAATTGTTCATGATGTAATTTCAATTTTATTTGAAACTTACAGCTTCATAAATTTGATTTTTATTTTTATGGCATGAATATTCTTAGAATACATTATTAAAAATTTTTACTTTTTCTTTTTTCTTCAATAGGTTCTCATTGTTTGCTGAGTGATTTCTTGGTCTCAAGTCTGTTTGTTTGTCATTCCTGTGTAGGGAAGACAGACTGAACACATCAGTTTGCCAAAGCCAGTGACAGGGGGCCTAGGCTTTAGTGTTGTAGGCCTCAGACCAGATGGAGTGGGTGGTCATGGTGTCTTCATCAAACAGGTGCAGCCTGGGAGCATCGCTGACAGGTGAGCTGCATCCGTAGTGCTATTCTACTTTAATACTGTATATAAGGTTCTGCTTTTGGACTTTCTACACTGTAATAATAAAGGGTGTTTGCATTTGTATTCAGTTTTGCAGTTTTAAACCACTGTCAAAGTGTAGAAAGAGTAAAATTAATTATTGTATCATAGTTATATACATGGCTGATTTAGTTTTTGGTACATGTGTAGGGATGGCAGGTTGCAGGAGAATGACCAGATCTTGGCCATCAATGGTACTCCTCTGGACCAGACTGTCACTCAGCAGCAAGCTATAGCGCTGCTGCAGCAAGCAGGAGACAGAGTGGAGCTCGTGGTGGCTAAGGATGCTGCAACCCAACAGCGTTCACATCTAACTGGCAGTATCTACACGGTAAGGAGTAAATGGTTATATGTAAACTACAGCAATGTGGACTTCACATCTATACTGTCCTAAGTAGAGGCCCATGAAATATTTATTTGTGTTCAGTATAAATAAATTCTGGTGACTTCTGACCAAATCCAATGCTTCAGAAGTATTCTTACCAGCATATATTTATGCAAAAGAAAAGCTTCTGCTACTCCTATGGCTCTATGTATTTATTCAGCCATGTAGACTTATACAAGGGATGATCAAAAAATGCAAAGAAATGTTATGTAGAGTAAAACATTTATTTCTTACAAGTTTAACACTGTTTCCTTCCAAAAGTAGTCCCCTGCTGATATACACTTGCCCCAATGTTTCTGCCATTTCTGAAAACACTTGTGAAAGTTATCTTGTGAAAGGATGTTGAACTTCTTTGTCACATTCTCTTTCATTGTGTCAGTATCATCAAATTTTCTCCCTTAGCGTTATTTTGATTCTGGGAAATATGGAAAAAGTTACAGGGTTCAAGTTTCAGGGAAAAGAAGGGTTTAGGTAGTATAGGAATATTTTTTTTTTTTTTCTTTCTGCAAGATGAATACAAAGGACAATGTGAGTAGGAGCATTGTTGTGGTGGAGGAGCCATCTGTCACTTTAGAGAAATTGAGGCTGTTTTCTCATGACTTTCTCCTATAAACACTGTAAAATGTGCTTATAAAACTGCTGGTTCACTGTTTGGCCCCCTGGGACAAATTCATAATACACTACCACTGATAAAACTATGCCTGTTAGCCAGTTTGGGGTATCTTTTTTTAAATTTATTTATTTAATAAAACTTTGTACAGTGATTCCTTGCTATCTGAATCCAATTCATCCCTGGGAACTGTAATCCCTGTTTCCCTTTATTTAATTTGGGGAGTGGGGGGTGGATAGTAATGCCCTCCTTGCCCATTCTAAAACACTTGTATAACTCTCAACTCCTTATTTCAGCAAGATAAAACACTCCGTAACTGTTACAGAATTAGAAATGTCATTCATTTGCATGTTTATAATGCATGGTACAGGATGTACGATACAGGATATTTCACATGTTAGTGCTGCCACTGGCATTACAATAAATTGGTTTATTAAAAAAAATTAGTTATATTGCAAACAAGGCTAACAAATTTTACTGGGTCCTCCTGGAGTGAAGTAAAAGGGTGTGTGATGTTTGTTGTGTCGAGGATGGAAGAGGCTGCATCAGTTGTCTCTGTTGGGTATAAAAGGAAGGGATGGAGGAAGTGTGGATGTGGGAAGAAAAAAACTCAAAATAGAACTTGGTTTGCCTTAATGTAATTTTATTTGTAAATCATAACCTGAGAGAGTATCTTAAGTTGTGTTCTTGACCGCAAGATTCCTGTTTGTGTCACTATCATGTTCCATAATTAGCAAGATCATCGCAGTTGCTGTTCAAAAACAAAGTTTTCTTGTCCAATGATGCATCCAGCTAAATTTTCCAGCTTAAATCACAGTAAATACAGTGGCACAGCAGAAATGTATTCAAACAAAGCAAACAGAAGAATTTCAAGGAAACCAGGATAAAACGTCTGTCAACACACCAATGCATGTGTGCACACATGCTTTAAACTTGCAGTTTAAATTTGTAACAGCATACAGTACAGTTTATTATAATACACACATTTTATTACGGTACACAGTATTTATTTAGATTTATTTAGCTTTGGATAAGATTTCAGTTAATTGCTGACTCTAAATTAGCCATAACGTGTGTGTGTGTGTGTGTGTGTGACCGAGAGAGAGAGTCTGAGAGTCTATCTAGCCAGTGTGTCAATGCTAATTCCTAGCCTAGATAAATGTTGAATCGATGTCAAGGAGGACATCTGATCATAAAACTTTGACAAAACATACTACAAAAATACCAAGAGAGAGATGCATAATTATTCTAGTCATAGCTGTTTTTATTTCCTGTTCAATGTTTTCATTTCTTAATATTATATTAACTCATTTGCATTAATGCCTAATATTGGCATTACTTGCGTTCCACTAGAAGTTGAGCTTATTGAATGCTGGGATTGAAAAGTCTGGATTTAATTTTACTCCTGCTTCCCAATATAACTATTACGAAAAACTGGAACATTATGAAAAGGCACAAATATTTTTTTCGAATATAATTATTATTTACTTGGCAACTTTGCCTTTTTTTTTTTTTTTTTTTTAAAGTATCTCATAGCATGGGTCTGGATACATCTTCATTTAGAGGAGAAAAAAGCTGAAATACAGTGTCCCAAGTCATGTCTCTCATGGTGAGGTCAGACATAAATTATTTGATCTACTTACCAGTCATTTGATTCCCAGAAATGGGATTCCCCTTGATATTGTCTAATACCCCCAACCAGCAAACACATAAACACACACGCAAAGTCCATTTGGTCATCCGTCCAGTTTGAGATTGACATTCCTGCAGAACTTGGCCTCTGAATTCCTGCACCGATATCACTACCCTAATTATAGCACAGTGAAACACCAAGTCATTCTAACCCGTCTAGGGTTGCTGCTCCTGAAGGAATAAGTTACTAACAAAATTCCAGGAGTTCCTGTATGGGAGGGTTTGCTCAGAAGCAAGGGTGTGACTCTCAGCAGGGCTCTCCCTCGCTGATAATTTCATGGCTGCATTAGGATACTTGAATACAGAAGAGCATTAATTCCCATACCTGGTCTATCAACATGGAATGATTGATAATAAAGCATTAGGTTTATTTTTTAGTTATTAAATACTCTTGTACCTACAAAGTTACTTTTTTCAAGGTATCTTTTATGCTATAATGATTACAACATTTCTTACCGTAGACTTTATTTAGGGATGATTTAGAAACAAAAAAGGATTTAACTTGATTTTGAATTTAAATTTATAACAACTTTTAAGGCTTTAACTGGTGTGCACCAATGGCCAGACTCTGATCTAAGGTTCTTGTGAAGGAGAGAGTTAATGTGCTAACAGGAATGGACCATTAAAACGCATGCTTTTATCTCCAGAGTGGCTCAATTCTTTTTGGGCTGACTACATGAGCAGTTCTTCGTCTCATGAGGTGGAATGAACTGCACCAGTGTTTCACAAGATAGGGAAAATTGCTGAGGAAGTCACCCATCAGATAAGCATGCTACTAACGGTGGGAAAAAATGTTCTGATTGCCAATTGTTAATAAAAAAGCCAAGGAGACTTTGGTGATTATGTGTGATCGGTGAGTTAGTGGGGCTGTAAAAGGTTCCTGAGGGATTCTTTGACCCTGGCGTTGATCATTGAGTTACGTCTCTGACCTTAAAGGCTACCGTTTTTAAATACCATAGTTCTCCTGCGTTTTGTATCCCCTTCTATAGCTCCACAGTGTGACTTCAGGTTTTATGAAGATTGATGATGCTTGAAGGGCAGGTGGGTGACTCAGCACGTGGCGTCTCCGTATAGTCCCGGGGCTGCATGTTTGAATTTGCAGTCAGAAGATGTGCTGAGCAGGTGAACTGGTAATTCTTAAGTTGCCCTTTGAAGAAGGGAAAAAAAAAAGGAAAATGGTGTCCAAAGATGGGCATCACTTGTATTAGCTGGCCTTTTTTTTTTAAACTGGGGAATGGTTAAATAGACATTTGCTCTGTCATTCGGTCTGGCAGGATCAGTGGGGTCACGTGGAGGAGATTGAGCTGGTCAACGATGGCTCTGGCCTGGGCTTTGGCATCGTGGGAGGCAAGGCCACAGGGGTTGTGGTACGCACCCTGGTTCCTGGCAGTGTAGCGGACAAGGTTTGTACTCTGCGCCATGTTCCCCTGATGATTCCTCTTACATTTGTGAATCCTTCATTGCACATGAAATTCTTACCTTTCATATAAGTACACTCTGTTTAGCAAATGTTCTTCTTATTAAATCAATATACTTCATCAGTTTTTTAAACTTAAGTTGTAATGAATATATGAATGTTATGAACAATTATTTAAACATAATTAGGAAAAGGGTACAGGGCTGTGTGTTCATAATTTATTTATCTATTTGACATGCATGAAAAATATGCCAGACTTTTATAGAAATGCCTGTGCTCCCCTTAAACATTATTGTATAAGTTTTCACTGCAAGTGTAGAGGAGTTAATACAACATGGACAAAAAGTATGGGCTCTTGTGTAATAGGGAAGAATGATCACCCTGTTAAGTGGATTGTATTCTCACTGGGCAGCATTGCAGCAAGGGCTCTGCAGAGGCCCTGTGTGAAGAGAGAGTAAAAAAGATACAGAAGAAGGGTTTACCCTCTGACACAAAAGCCCTGAGAAGCCCAGTGTGGCATCATGTCTGCTTTTCTACTTCCTTTCTCTTTCTGTCATGTGTTTGTATAGTTCTCCTTCAAAGCGCTGTACATAACATAAGATTATGCTACTTTTATGCTGAAAAGGTTGTTTAATGTTAGATTTAACTTTTTAAAAGAAGGATTGGCTCTTGGAATTTCTTTTGGAATTTCCCAAAACCTCCCCTGCCTCTTTCTCTGCATTCGAGTCTGCAAGGCTGAGCAACACAAAACCCTGCTTGTTGAAAAGGCACAGCATCCAGTTTCACACATCAGTGGATCTTATGCTCCAAAAAAGCTGTCAAAACTGGTCCTTTGTTATACCCCCTGCTCTGCTGCGTTCTTTAATGGCTGCGATTCTGAAGCACAGTACTGCTACCTCTGAGTCCTGCGTGCACGCACACACGGATTGGCAGAGGGAGTTTTTGCATGAAGCTCCTTTGAGGGTTTTTATTATTATTTTGGCACAGACCTGCTTCAGCAAATAATTTCTGTTTTGACTTCTGTACTCCCAAAGTTGTCTCTGGTTGGCACGTGGTGGTAGAATACCTTTCTGTTGTACTTTTAATTTTCCTGTTAAAATTTTTTTTTAAAAAGTATTGGTCAGTTTCAGCCTTCTGTTTATATCAGTTAACAGAGGAGGCATGTGTTGCTTTTTACACTCTGATACCTCTTTGCAGAACGCATTTCCAACTCATAATTTCAAGAAGTGGCTATTGGTGAATTTTCTATCCGTTGCAGATGCTTTATTTTAGAAATATCCTGTTTTTTATAAAGGAAATGAATTTCTCCTTTTATTAGCAACTGAATTGAAACATGAAAACGCCTCTAAGACCTTTTTTCCGCTTACTGCATTTTTGGCTTTTTTTCATGGTAAGCAGCAACTAATTCAGGGCTTTACTGCTGTGATTCTTCTTCACTTTCATCTGCTTAAGGTTTCTGCAGGCCTGCAAATTTTTAAAAATTTAATTTAGCACCATTTCATCCAGTAAAATTAATCAGGTTTAAATAGCATACTGTTGATCCAGCATGGTATTGTGCCCAGTGGTGGCTAAAGGGCTTTGATGGAGATATTATTTTGATATCTTGCATATCTTGATGGAGCAGCTATGGTCTGTTAAAAATTTGATTCATCATATTCACTTGTCGTGGGTCTAAGGTCAGACACTGCTCTCTGAGTATATACTGCTCAAAATAGAGCTGTTTTGAAAGAAGTGTGTGCATACTCTATTATTGTCTGCCTGTGTATGATTCTTTTCCTGGGTCTCTAGTGTCCATTTTGTCTTCTCACTGCTTTCCATCAGGATGGTCGTCTTCGAACAGGAGACCACATCTTACGTATCGGGGATACACCCACTCAGGGTTTAGCCAGCGACCAGGTGGTTCAGGTGCTACAGGGTTGCGGTGCCCATGTGCGGATGCTCGTTGCTCGCAACCCAGTGGGCGAGACTCGTTCTCCTCCACCGCCCCCTCCGGCTCCTGCTGCCGCTCCTGTCTCTTCCCTACCTCCCATTCCTCGCAGAGGAAGCAGAATTGTAAGTGTGACAGAAAAAGCTGAAAAATTTGAGATGAGATGAAGGGTCTGAATTGAAGAGGCAGGTATAGTCACAGATGATTGGTTGGTACACTGCAAGTGCAACATCAACTCTACATTCTTGCAGCATTTTGAATATTTATGTATGTTTTATGTTGCAGCCTAACCTGGAGGGATATGAAATCCACGAGGTGGGTCTGAGGAAGAAGGAAGGCCAGAGCCTGGGGATCTCTATTGTGGGCTTCAACCCTCTGACCAGTGAAAGTAAGACACGCTGCCCATCACTGCCACTTGTGTCTTGTGACCCTACTTGGGCTGCCTTTATACTGGTGTAGTAGAAGCTCACTTCCATCATGTCTTAATGTGGGTGTAGGGCCTAAATGATTAAAGAAATGGACAAGGAATTGAAGGACTCTATAGAATACTGCACTATACAAATATGCATAATTTCAGTAAATGTTACTTTGTGTCAGTGAGTGAAATCAAATTTAAATTGAATATTTATTTACCTACCCACCTCCTGCTGTCTGTACTTCTGTGCTTCAGATGCCGTGGGGGTTTTTATAAAAAATGTGGTTCCTGGGAGTGCAGCTGATCAGAGCGGAAATATCCGGGTCCATGACAGGATCATAGCGGTGAAAATCTTAATTTTTTTTAAAAATTTTTTTAAATTAGCTTTACCTTAATCTTACCTGTTTGTATTCATGCAATCAAAGAGTGGTGAGAAGTATATTTTGAGCAACCATCCTTGTAAGCACACAATAAAGTACATTCACAGGAACCCCAGAGTTAGGAGAAAAATACTGTGGCTGCTTTAAGTGTCTGGAGTTTCACATAGCCTCTGATAACTGAGATTTTTGGCTTTGTGTACCTGGCAGCTGGATGGTGTGAATCTTCAAGGTTTCACCAATGAAGAAGTGCTGGAAGTGATGAAGCAAACGGGACCCATGGTCAGCCTCACCGTGGTGCGGAAGATGGCGTATTCCAAGCCCCTTTCTGTGGAGAGGTCTCTGGATAAAGGTAGAGTGCAGCTGAGTTGTTCTGCCTGGAGTGGTCCAGGTACCTCTATTGTGGTTGTGTCTGTTTTCACTCACAGTGTAGTAGGTTTCATCTGTTGTTGATAATGCTGCCACCATATTCAATACCAACCATTATTCAGGAGATCTTTGGAGGGGTAATAGAGGCAGTATGTTGAAGTAATTGAACCAACTGTAATTTCTTACATTAGGTCTTATTTTGTGAGTGGCCCCTTGCTTGTATTGTTCAAGCAGAGTGTGACAAATGTGTTTATACTGTAGTTTATATGTGTTAGGCTGACTCCTTTCTGGTTGACTTATTCTTCCGTGAGAGTTTTGTTTTATTACAGGGATGTGAATTTTACGGAATGTGATGGTAGTAGAAGCACATGTGGTTTCTGAACATAATTTAAGACTATTCATTATTTGACAGATGCTTTTTTTTGAATTTGAATGGTTTCCAGAAAATATTATAAGGCACTCTGTAAGTAATATTTGTAAATACAGTTCTTCGTGCAGTGTTAGATGTCCAAATTGGGTTAACATGCATAGAAAAAGCATTGTTTTTGTTACTGATGCCTCTTGTGAACTATACACCTGGATCTTGAATTATTTACCATTAAGTATGGAATGGTAAAAGGTTATTTTATTAATTTATTAATGTACATATACTCTGATCAATAAATCAGTATATACTACAGGTACTGTAATGTAATTAGAAGACAAAGGATGATATTATACCTTGTCAAAAACATAATAATGATGTTGGAACAAGAAGGGTGGGATTTAAATCCGTGTATTGCTGCCCATTATGCACAGTCCAGAGAGAGCCTTCCCGTGTGTCTTTGAAGAGGTCAGCGGAGATCAAGGTCCGCTCTGATGTGCAGAAGGGACCCCTCTCAGAACCAACTGAGAGTTCTTCCTCAGTGGTCCGGCAACAGTCAGCAAGAGGTAAGTTCACATTCTTGGTAGAGCCTCAGTGCCATGTTGGACAAGATCAGTGTAGTTTGTTACAGACGACTTAAACACCAGGGTCTGAGTGCTCAGCATGGTAACTGTCAATTTGTATTGTGAATAACTGTGATTTGGGTGAATTGTGCACTGTGGCAAATTTCACCAGTCTTACCTTATTTCAGTTTACAAGGATGCATTTATACACCAAATAGACACCCTTTAAGTCTGTATTTATATGGAAGAACACCAGGTTGCCTTGGAAAAGTAGGAGTGTCGTACTGAATCTCATATTCAGCATTTTGAATAACTACAACAAATGGCAGTGCCAACCACAGATAAGACACCATGACCTTGACATTTTTTACTACTGCATATAGTTTGAAGCACATAGTTTCTAGATAAAATTGTTAAAAAAAACATTGGACAGAAGAAAATATGTCAGATGTTTGCAGCATAAAGCCCACACTGATTTTGTGGGGTAATGTAGGCATTGTTCCCTGGTTATGTGACCTCTCAAATGATCTCCAAAAAAAAAAAATGTTAGGGCCAGCTATGTCCCTAGGCACAGAATATTGCAGTCCAGATATCTATCCAAGATCTTTGCTTTAATTCTTTCTGGCATGGCTGCATTGTTTAACTGAATTGGATATATTTTCTTGGGACTCAGGGCTGACTCTTGTAGTTGATAGATTTTACCCAGTCTATAGTGCTTGAAAAGAATCCAGTATCATAGCTTGGACTTTTTGGATATGCAACTTTCATGTCATTAAAGTGAAGTTTGGCCAGACTTTATTTCTTCCTCTTTGCATTCTTTTCCTGATCCTGGTTTGTATTAGTGTTTCTAACAGGTGTCTGCTATCAGGGTGTTGCTCAGCACTAGAATCTGATCCAGCAGTGCTCTTGGGCAGGTCCTGGTCAGTGTGAGGGCAGGCTGTCAGCCTCTCTTGCCATGGGCACTATTTGGGTCATGCTAGATGGCCTAGAAGATATGAATATGCAGATAGGGGAGCTGCAAGTAGAAGGGTTGCCCAGGGCTGAGACTGACGGAGAGACTCACCTTACACTCTGGCCCAATTAATCCATACAAACCCCCAGACTTGCCTGTTTTATAAACAGAGTATTGTGTTGCACAGGGCCAGCACACCACGGGGATGACGATGGTTTGTCACAAGCTTATTTCCCCACAGTCGTACCCCATTTCACATAAAGGCATTTGAATTTTAAATAACACTGCCTTCGTATTTTCATTCAGTTCCAGATTAGTATTCAAAAACATTTTCATCCTCCATTGACTTGGTAAGTAAAACAAGCTGAAGGAGGGTTTTTTTTTTTTTTTTTTTTTTTTAAAATCTTTATACATATCTTGGAGGGACTGTTGGCTTAATTTTTGTATTTCACATTTGCGTTGCATCATGAAGTTGCAGAAATTTGAGTCACATGATCAGCTTTCTCTACAACTCCCAAAGCACACTGAAACATCAGTCTCAAATTAAGGCATTGATAGGGTTGGGAAGTTTTTGGAAGCATTTATGGCCACTTTGTCTTGTTTTTGTATCTGTAGGTTTTTTTTTTCATCCTCTGAGAATCTGTGGGAGTCATGCTGAAAGGGTAGACGTTGTTTTCCAGTTAAAGCATTGATTACAGTTCTGTCTTTCAGTGGCCCAAAACCTGAATTGTTTTTTTCTAGCTTTGTAAATCTAGCTTGTCTGCTGCAGATGTTCAGTTGGGTTTAGCATCCTGAAATAGTCCAGTCATCATTCACTTCATTAAACACCAGTGATTGTATTGTCATACCGCTCTAAGAAATGTTAATTTTGTCAGATTTCCGTTGTTATATTG
Organism: Heterotis niloticus; assembly: GCA_018136845.1. Classification (NCBI taxonomy): domain Eukaryota; kingdom Metazoa; phylum Chordata; class Actinopteri; order Osteoglossiformes; family Osteoglossidae; genus Heterotis; species Heterotis niloticus. The sequence goes on along the minus strand of CM030899.1, from coordinate 9,674,351 downwards.
ATATTTCATGAAGGGTGGGTTGTTTGAGGCTTTGTTGAAATGGTGACATTTGTTTGGGAGTGGTTGGTGTCCATGGGAACCTGTGTTAGTAAACATGCTGCTTGGTTGCATGATGCCTTGTTGCCTCCTTGGTTTGGCTCAGAGGTGTCTGTCAGAGGCCATCTTTACGCTTTCTTTTCTTTCAAACTCTACTCGTGGCAATATTGGATGCGGTTTTATTGTTTATTCTCTGTTTATGATTAAAACTTTTTTTAACACTCACAAATTGCTTCTCATCATTTTTGTCTTTGTGTTTAATGCAGTTTGCCTCCCCACTCATTTTGTCAGCGTTAGAGATCTGTTTTTGGATGTTAATATGAGTGATCCAAGTTGTTTCCCTACTTGCCTGCAAACCTTTAGAGAGTGCAGTAAAGCTATTCATTCTTGGTGATAAACCTGTCTTCAGCTGTTAAGGGACAGGCTGCCAATCTTTTTATATTGTCTTTTGGTCATTCACTATGATTATGGTATTGCCCCCTTGTCTGTCATTAGCCATGCTGTTGTGTTTTGGGGCACTGAACCACACTGAATCTGTCACACTGTCCCTAGCTATATTCTTTACTGTAATGATACTGACATAGCAGTATCAGCAATCCATATAATAGGTTACAGATATCTAACTGCTGTGTATCTGTGACAAATGACACTGTGGCTGTAACTTCATTTATACACATGTGCAGCTTAATTGTAGATGATTGATATTGCTTGTTTAGGAGTATGAAATTGTGTGACTTTATTCTTCAGGCAATTTTCAACACTCTTGTTAACTCTAGTTTCAGGCCCAGATCAGGTGTTCAGCCTAGAGGACATGAGGGCCAAGTGGGAACAAGCTCTTGGGCCAGAATATGCCGTTATGGTAAGAGCTTTGGCATGCGTAGGTGGAATAGCTCATGCCTTCTCTGCTAAAGATGGAAAATACAGTCCCAGTAAACCTGACCAGCAAAATGCCCTGGGAGCTTTGCTACATTATTCAGATTTCACAGGAACATTAGTTTTGTCTGTTTTTATTAACAAATGTGTCACTCTGGAAATAATGTTATGACTTTGTGGAATTTTTAACATATTTTGAAAAATGTTAGGTCAGTCAGTTGTGGATTGGGTTGGTTGTAAGGTTAATGCATACTGTGTGATTTTTACACAGAGTCTACAGTATACTCTAAACACTGTCTGGCTTATTCTTCTTCCAGGTTGTTGAGCTGGATCCTATCATTGAAGATGATGCTGAGCTACAGAAATACTCAAAGGTGTTGTGAAAGAACCACACGGCAAATGCTCTTTGCACTCTTAGATTACCATTAACCTCATAGCGGAGGTTATTGGATATTTGAGATCAACTGGTTGTAACATAATTATAACAATGAAATCTGTATTCCCATGTTAATGCCACCCAGCTTCTTCCAATTCATACCATGCGCTTGGGGGTTGAGTTGGACTCCTTTGATGGACATCACTACATTTCCACTGTGGCCCCTGAGGGTCCTGTAGCCAAGCACGGCCTTCTAAGGCCAGAGGATGAGCTTCTTGAGGTAATGCTGTAGACCGAATCTGTCACTGCTTGCTTCTCCTCTCACTGAGAAGATGTCCTGTTCTCCTTTACTATTTGCTTCTAGTAGCATTAGGTTTGCTGGTGTTACGAAGTGGGGAACAAGTGAGGTAATTTTCCAGTCAGGCATCTCTATGTCAGCAGGTGAACTTTCATTGTTAAGTATAGCTGAGGGTGGCAGGCAGTCATGGGTAGTAGAACGGTTCTCTAAAACTATTTGTGACAACAGTGCCCTCCCACTGACCTCCCTCCATGCTGCCTGTGGAGTGAGATGGCACGCTTATGGGACCTGGTCAATTTGGGGTTGGTGTGTGAAATTGCAGAATCCCCAAAGAGCACCATTACATCCACTGTAGAGACTCAACACAACAGTGAAACCAGATCACCTATAACTGAAAGCACATGAGTGACAGGCCTTTGCAGTCTCAGTGGGGAAAATGAAGTCAGATACCCTGAAGGACCAAGGACACTTGGTTGAGGGGGTGGATAGCATGCAGCTGTCCCAGTCCAGTCTGTCCCATCAAACAGCTATTGGGTATTACAGGGGTAACAAAGCTGTTTTCAATGGGCAACCACAATACAAGGCTCTCCTCTTGGAAACTGCTGGGCACGATGCCCTAGCCCTCCTTCTCTCCTTCCTCCCTTTCATTCTTTATCCTGGTTTCTTCTTTTGTGCTCTATTTATTTAATGATTTCAGTGCCATTTTGTTTGCATTTGTGTCAAATGGCTTCTTTACAATGAATGACAACATTAATCATCAACGTTAATGCCTTTATTTTTGAGAAAACATTCCTGTAATACCATTTTTGGCATTCTGTCACTTCTGTTGATTTGCATACACTTTTCATTCACGAATTTCACATGTTAACTGAGGCAATTCACGGGCAATTTCTTAAAGGTAAACCAACAGGGGCCTTTCTGGGATTTGAACCAGCAGTCCACTGATTAAAACCAGTCTACTTCTTAGCCATCTTGACTTGCTCTGTAGTACTGGCTGTATTGCAAAAGCTGTTGTAAGTTGATGTAAGTTGCCTGCTGACCCTTGGGCCTCTGTGTAGGTGAATGGTGTGCAGCTGTATGGGAAGTCCAGGAGGGAGGCGTTGGCCTTCCTCAGAGAAGTACCACCTCCCTTCATCCTGGTGTGCTGTCGGCATCTCAGCAGCCAAGATGGCAGCGAATTCCAGCCTGACAGTGAGGAGCTGTTGCAAGAGGGTGGGCAATCGTGCAGTCCTGGGACCGACCTGAATGAGCAGGTGCGAGTTCAACCATGACTGTAACCACACAATTTTTTTTGGCAGTTTTATAGCCCAAGGTCCAGTACTGGGAACGGTATTGTAAATGCTGCAAATGTGTGCTGACAAGATGGCAGCACACTAGCATGCAGTGGCCTCTTCCAGTCCATCAGTGGTGCACTGTTTGTCTTGTTTTGTATTATTTATTGTCTTTATGTATTGTCTTTTGATTACTTATTTTTTATTTTTTACACCAGCAACATACAACCACAAACACATCCTACAGTTGCAAAGCTCTCCTGAAAATCTGTTTCAGCACAGCATTAGCCTTACTACTCCACAAGCATGGCCTTGCTCTGGAGCTACGGTGTCTCCTTCCATTGGCAATGGAAGTGCACAAGTAAACTGGTGGAGGTCTTTGCTAACATCATTAATACCTCCCTGCCTCAGGCTGTTGTCCCTAAGAACTTCAGTTTGCAAAAAAGTTCAAAAGAAATTATTGGTATCATATCTTAATGACTACTGTCCTCTTGCACTCACTACTGTCATCATGAAATACTTTTCCTAGTCATGCAACACATTAAGGCATGAATGTCACTCTCTTCCCCAGTATGCCTTTTGCCAAAACAGGTCTAGTGAGGACACCATTGAAGCCGCACTACATCTAACACCAACCTATCTGTAGCATAAACACTGTAAACTGTTACTTCAGTTTAGCATTCAGTGCCATCATCCCCCAGTCACAGTCTGTACTGAAAGCTGTCCAGTCCATCACTTCACTGCCAGTCTAGATGACCTTCGTTGGATGGTACCATCACTGGGGAGCACTTTTAACCCTCTCAACTCCCTGTTTTCATCTCTACTGTCCATGGCAACTTGTGGGCCAACACCACCAGGCTCAGCAATAGCTTTTTCCTCCAGGCTATCAGACTGCTAAATTCAGAACAGCATAGGGACTGGTCACCACCATGACTGACCACCTTTCACAGTATTACACTTCTGACTGTTTGCACTAATTTACACAGCTATTTATCATCATCTTGCCTATTTATGTATTACCTATTATCTGTATGCATTCATTTATTTATCTATTTATTTACCCATTTATCTGCCTGTATTTATTTGGCTGCCTCAATTCATCAGGTTTTTTTGTTTCTTTATTGTATGGTGCCTCGTGGTCCAAGAGAAACTACATTGTATTCTCTTTTTACATCTAAGTGCAGAATAACAATGTGAATCTTGATGCCTTGCTATGAGTGATGATGCAGTTCTAATGGAATGACATTAGTTTGGGGCAGGGGACCTAACTTTAGGGTCGATGTGCAGATTTCAGTTCTGGTGCTACAAAGTGCATATGTAGGTCTAATGAAAATGTGTATGTATGTGATTAAACATAAACCACAGCCTTGGGTTCATGTACCCAATATATCAGTGCTGACGTGAAGTTCAGAGATACTAATAACAATGAACACTGACATGCTATCGTGTCCACATTTCAACAATGCCAAGAATGCTTTATTGTAGACAAGTGCCAAATCTTTTATTTTCGCTTTCTTTGTTTCTTCTTTAAGAATGACAACAACCTTGCAGCATTGGCAAGTCAGGCAATGTTCTGGCGCAGTATGAATGAAACCCATCTGGTATGTTTTGCTCTATTCTTTACTTGATATTGCAACAGTTTACCTGCAAACAGAGCATGAAAACCATTGAGGAAGCCCAGGTACATATGAAAGCCTCCATGTGCTATTATAGTGGGCAGAGAGGTATCATAGTGCATTGGGTGGTGTAGTAGGTGTTCCTGTAATGCCAGCAATTGACAGTTTATTGCTGAAGCGATGAAATATATGAAAGTGCTCAGTATACCTTAACCTTTTTGTTTTTAGGGTTCAGTTTCTCATTTCTACCATTTAGTGTTTTTTCTGTTATATGTCTAACACAAAAATTAGATGATGCTCTCATTAGAAGATGATTATAAACACAGGACTGATCCAAAGTCAAACATCAGTTGGCTGTGATGAAACCTTGAGGATCTCTGAGGAAAAACAATTTGCATGAATAAAGTTATTGGGTTTCCTTTGTGAATGAATTTTCACCTTTTAGTGCAAGATGCTGAGACACTTTAGTGTACATCATACTTGTCAAGTGACAAGCTGTTTGTTGGCGAAACTTTGCCAGTTGCTGTGAGTTGGAGGGGCAGCCCCAAATCAACATGCAAATCTGAGCTCTTTGTCTGCTGCAAATTAAACATGGCTGAAGTGCACCTGTTTCCAATGCCTGTCATTTACATCCTAACAGGAACAGGCCATCGAAAAAGAGCCTGATGAGATGCAGGGGGACATGCATATGCATCAGTACCACTCTGTGGAGGAAAAGCAGGAGGCAGGGGTGGTGGAGAAGAGGGAGGAAGAAGAGGAAGATGATGAGGGGGAGTTGACTCTCTGGTCCCCAGAGATCAAGATGCTGGAGCTGGAAAAAGGGGAGCAGGGCCTCGGTTTCAGCATTCTGGATTATCAGGTATGAAATACACCTGTGATAACTTACTGCTGTTACTACAGGTCTTCATCAGATGTCATGATCCATTACTCTTTCCATACATTCTGCATTGCTGCAGACATTAATGCAGTTTCATTTCTAGGAGTCCTTTATGTCAGATATGGTTATCCTTACCTATGTTAATGCTAACTAGGCTGCAAATCCCAGTAGTTAGAGGGAATTTAAAGAAAAAAGATGGACAAAATAAGGTTGGAGGTGGAATTTATTGTAGAATATGACTCAGGTTATGTGTATCTGAGTTGAGGGGCCTCCAAAGGAAGAAAATTGCATCAGAAGGTCTTAAGGTTTTTCATAAAGTCTTATTTTCATTAATCATACTTCAGGTCTTGTGTACTGCTGCCACAAGGTTCAGTGCATAGAACTGAAAGAAGTATAAAAAAAATACTTTTTTGACTGGTGTTCTGGCATCCATTCATATAAATGGAAAGGCATGATTTCCTTACCATGATTAGCATACATTCAAAGGTAGTTTATTGCTTTACTTAAGAAGTCCAGACTCATGATGTTAGTCATGAAACCTTTTACAGTTCAGTACCAGCCCATTGACCTTCACTGGATCCTTCTGGTCAGAATTTTTAAGAATGGTACTGAAATAACTTCAAAGAAAATTTTTATATCAAATGTCTTCTTCATCTTTCGGCTGCTCCCGTTAGGAGTCGCCACAGCGGATCAGTTGTTTCCACTTCTTCCTGTCCCCTGCATCTTTCTCCGTCACACCCACCACCTGCATGTTCTCCTTCACCATATCCATAAATCTCCTCTTAGGCCTTCCTCTCTTCCTCTTGCCTGGCAGCTCCATCCCTAGCATCCTTCTCCCGATATATCCAGAATCTCTCCTCTGCACATGTCCAATCCAACGCAATCTCGCCTCTCTGACTTTGTCTCCAAACCGTCTAACCTGTGCTGACCCTCTAATATACTCATTCCTAATGCTGTCCATCCTCATCACACCCAGTGCAAATCTTAACATTTTTAACTCTGCCATCTCCAGCTCTGCCTCCTGTCTTTTGGTCAGTGCCACCATCTCCAACCCATAAAGCATAGCTGGTCTCACTACCATCTTGTAGACCTTCCCTTTCACTCTTGCTGGTACCCTTCTGTCACAAATCACTCCTAACACTCTTCTCCACCCACTCCACCCTGCCTGCACTCTCTTCTTCACCTCTCTTCCACACTCCCTGTTACTCTGGACTGTTGATCCCAAGTATTTAAATTCATCCATCTTCGCCAATTCTACTCCCTGCATCCTCACAATTCCTCTGTCCTCCCTCTCATTTATGCACATGTATTCTGTCTTAGTCCTACTGATCTTCATTCCTCTTCTCTCTAGAGCATATCTCCACCTCTCCAGGGTCTCCTCAACCTGCTCCCTACTCTCACTACAGATCACAATGTCATCCGCAAACATAGTCCACGGTGACTCCTGTCTGATCTCATCTGTCAACCTGCCCATCACTATTGCAAATAAGAAAGGACTCAAAGCTGATCCTTGATGTAATCCTACCCCCACCTTGAAAGCATCCGTCACTCCTACTGCAGACCTTACCACTGTCACGCTGTCTTTGTACATATCCTGTACCACTCTTACATACTTCTCTAGCACACCCAACTTCCTCATACAATACCACAACTCGTCTCTAGGTACCCTGTCATATGCTTTCTCCACGAAGTCCACGAAGACACAATGCAACTCCTTCTTACCTTCTCAATACTTCTCAACACCCTCAGAGCAAACATTGCATCTGTAGCACTCCTTCTCGGCATGAAGCCATACTGCTGCTCACTAATCGTCACCTCCCTTCTTAATCTAGCTTCCACTACTCTTTCCCATAACTTCATGCTGTGGCTGATCAGTTTTATCCCTCTGTTTTATATCAAATCTCGATATGTTTATCAGAGTATTTAAATTAAAGGTTACAATTGAGCTTTGGCATCTTTATCATGGATGTTAAAACTGTAGGCATTGAGCAGTGAACAGTGGTTTACATTTGAGATGTGGGAAGCATTCCTGCACTGTTAGGAATCTGATATGTTTGAGCTGCTGCCTTGCAAAGACTTTTTTGTGTAATTGCTGTACCATTGAGCCATGAGTTTTAAACTCATACCTGCTGCGTATAGTCACAAAGAATGACAGGAAAAGATTAAAAAATTCTCTTAAAAGAAACACTGATTTATAAACCCATGATGTTATGTTAAGGTAAATATTTACTCAATTCAAATTAATGATTATTTTGAGAATTTAAGTTAGATCCTCCCCTCCTCCTCTTCGTGTTTTCTATTGAATTTTGGTTCAGGACCAGACAAGGCAAGAAAGGTCGTTTAAGACTGTTTACAGCCAGAGAGCGAATGAGTTGTTTTTGTCCATTGAGAGCTCTGCAATTTTTGTTGGCTTATTTTGCAGCTGGAGGCTAAAACTGTGGACTTGCTCTCCCCTGGCAGCATCTTCTGTCTCCTCCCCTTTCCTCTTTCGCTGCCAGCTGAGCCCCCACTTTGCATCGTAGACGCTTCCTTTAGCTGTGGCACCGAGGTGGCGTGAGGTGGAAATGGGCGGAATCCGTGTGCGCTTCTGCGTCTCTGTTTGTACTGGGCCAGTGTAATAAAAATATCATAATCAGGCCCATTTGCTGTTTATCCCTTTATACATCTGAGAAGAAGTTCATCATTAAACAGTTAAGGTTGTAAGTTTAGATCTGCCTTTATCAAATGTGCTGCACAAGGTTTTGATCCCCATTGCATAGTGAGGGTACAGTGGAGATAAGGAGAGGAGTCACACACAACCCCACACATGGCTCTCATTTGTACTCACGCCAGCTCTGTGTGAATGTGTGTAGGTAGATGTTTGCCACATGAGTTTGTGTGGGACAAAGAGTGTAATTTCAGACGCAGTCATTTTCCGTAATTTGGAATGCGATTTTTTTTTTTGTTTGTTTTTTTTTTCCCCAAACTAAAAAACAAAACAGACACATGCTTCCCACTACTTCACTTTAACATTTGTAACCTATATCACTCATTATTTATTAGCAATTTAAGTAATCACAAAAGTTAAAAAAAGGGAAATGGAAAGCCCGGTTAAATATAAAATGCATCTGTTCTGAGTCAGTCTTATATAGCTGCGATTGACTTCAAATTTTGTGTAGGTGTTTATTTGAAGCGACAGTGAAAAGGGGCTTTGTAAAATGTTTAAAATGTTGTAAATATGTAAATAACGGAGACCAAAACCACATGAATAATATGCAACATGTTGACGGTAGTTATGTTGGTGATGCCCCCATCCCCAAATGCTGACTTTGGCCTTGTCTTACCTTTTGTCTCCTTTACTTGGCTCAGGTTCCATATTTTCATTTTTTGCACGTCAGGAGGATGTTATAACTGAGTACAGGCTTGTCTGCAGTGACATGGCTAGAACCTGGGCTCTAAGCTGGACCCAACTGGTCCCTTAGTTTCCCTCTACTATTTACCCTTCCCTTTATCGCGTTTCCTTTTGTCTACATCGGTAGTATGGGCACTCCAGGCTGAAGAAACAACTTTCCTGTTGCATGGATAGACAAAAGGAAGGCCACATTCACCCTTGAAGCTTAAGATATTGTAACAACCTTAGTCCCACTTTGATTTGAACTGTATTTAAATTTCACCTTGTAAATGAAAAAGCAAACTGGCTGTGGAGCAATGAATAAGATGTGCTTTCAACAAAAACCTTATTTTCTTAATGGCATTTGAGTGGGCTTTTGGGATGCCCAAGCCTTAAATATTCCTACATTTTTCTTGTGACATTAATGGCATTCCAAAAATGAAAGTCATGATGGAAATCATCAATGCTGATGTGTAAACTAACGGTAGGACCCCCTAGGTATGTCCAGCTAATGGGTGTAATTGAGATTGATGAAGGTGCCATGTTTAATATGACCCATCTGAAGGTTTGAGAAGGATTGGTTCAGTTGGGGGATGGGGTTCTTGGATCACTTTTATGCAGTCCTTCTTGAAGCCATTTAGGAGTCATTTCTATTATCCAGGCAATGCGCCCTTGTTTGGAGACCTTTTCCCTCCAAATGGATCTATATTCTGTACAAAACTTACTGAACCAAGGCTCTGGGGTACTACTTTGGTGCAGTGAGGATTTTCATATAATTCTGCTGGAGTCTTCAGGGCCTCCAGTTGCTAAAAGGGCTAGAAAACCAAAAATGATTGATATGGAAATCCACATTTCCAGAGTGCCATCCTTTATAGTCCAGATCAGCTGTACTTGATGTAAATTTTAAAAGAAATGATAATTCATAAAAGGGAGCTGAGATTTCTTGAAACATTGTGATGGTGTGTTTGCCTCTACTCAGAATGAATTGTGTAAATTTGTTGAGCTTTTACTGAAGAGTGTTCAGTAGATGGACCCATAAGGGGTGAAAATGCCTTGCAAGTAGAGCTGTGAGCGATCAAACCTCCACAATAGCTTTCTCAGCAGAACATGGGACTTCATCGGTGCACAACAAATGAACTTCAGCTTTCTGAGCATCTCATTCCTTTAAGCAAGGATATTCTGTTTTAAATAGTATCTATACATAGTGCTTAACAATGAAAACAGAAATATTTTGCAAGAACCTTATTACTTTTAATAGCAACACTTGTATTTGCTGGCAGTGCTTTATTTTATTTAAAGGAGTGTCTGCTAGGGGCTCATCTGCTATGCTTATTATTTATTTAGTGTCAGCTATTCGTACGGCTGATGTGTAATCCCTTAGAATCCAAATAGGGAGATTATAGAGGGGAAGGCCGAAACAAATGCATGAATTGATAAATAAAGCGCAGCTCCATGTCGGACACGTCAGAACGAGCTTGTGAAAGGCCAGCGAGGTGTGTGTGGAGGCGATAAGGAGCCCCGGTTCACACACGGGGGTCTGTCGCGTCAGGTAGGCCGACGTGGGCAGCCATTGTGTAGCTGTCGTAGCCCACGCTGAAGGAGTCATGCCAGACGTTTGCTCCAGCGGGGGGCTTTATGGCCAGCGCTGCTTCAGCCTGTATATCATATTTATACACAAGATGATTGCAGTATGGTCACAGTTCCAAAACAGTCGCTGTTATTACCAATAATTTGGCTTAATTTTCAGGTGCCTCTCTTGTTTCATAGTTATTCCTGTAGTTGAAAATTGGTGTCTGTTGTCACATGGCATTAAGTCAAAAGTGTAAATGTATGAGGTGCAAGATTTTTTTTTTTTCCCTTTTTTTTCCATGGAGCTTTCAGTGTGTCTCTTCGGAAGTTGTAACAGAATTAAAAACATTTAGAATTTTTGTCAATAAGCAGTAGGGTGGTTAAATGCTAACAGCTCCAGTTCCAGTAATCTCATTGGTCTCGCTGGCTGCTAGCAGTTGGGTTGGCTGCGCCGTGAGAACTTCCACATCCCCAAAAGTGCTGCAAGCCCCCCCCCCCAAGCCCACAGAGAGTGAAAATGGTAGAGAAAAAGCAAAACAATTTGAGTTCCTGGAATTGTGTTCTGGAAGATTTAAGGAACCAACCAGGCAGAGCACAGGAGTGCAACAGGCAGCAGGCCATCTCCTCCTCATGCTCTGAATTTACGGTCAGCTCAAGATTCCAGCAGCAAATTTCAGTTCTCAGAAAAGCAGGAGCCAGTCCACAAACATTCAGGAATGGTGGGCCTTGCTTCTAAGAGGAGCATACAGGAAACACGTTTGATTAAACCGAACCCCAGTTTAGAACCAAACAAAAAACAGGTTCTGCCATTCTGGTTACAAAAGAAACCTTTGCTGTCTAAATATGGAGAGAAATAGTGTACCTTTGCCTGTAACTCCTGTCTATACAGACTGTTGTACAATAGATTGCTGTATGTGTTCATACTTTGAATCTGTCTCAGTCTGGTATTTACATAAACTGAAAATAGGTTTCCTGAGATGTCATACTTTGCCAGCCATAGTTGTTTAAACTGCTGTTAATTTGAGAGCTCAGAAGGCAAATTATTTATTATGTTGGTCTTAAGGTGAAATGTGACATTGCAAAGCAAAAAAATTGATTTTTAAATACATACATTATGCTTGTATGGTGGGTCACTGCCAGTCCTTTCCATCAGCTGTTCAGTGCTAATGCTGTGAAAGAAATATTTCCTGATATGAGTTAATAATCTATTACAGTACTTTTTTGTTTTTAAACACTTCCTTCCATTGTGAAGTAGTGGAAGAGTTTGTGTGGTTTCCACAACATCTACCAGGGAGGACATTTTCAGCTCGAAACTCAGCAGTTTTTTAAATGCAATTAAAAATGTGCAAGTTTCATTGATTTACAGCCGTCCCACGGTGCAGCGGGTTCTGCTTTGATGAAGCTGGTTTTGATGTGCTTATGATCAGTGACTTAAGAAGTGATGCTTATGGATGTCACATCACTGCGTCTTCTTTTCCTCTGGATCTGACCAAGGAGAATACAGGTGCACGTGTGTGGAAATGGCTTGTCAACAAACTGTATAGTTATTTTTGAGTCATCCCTGATTTCATCTATGGAGCAGATGGATTGTAGTCATGTTTCCTCTTTGCTGTAACAAGCGGCCCCTTCCCCTGCAGTTGCTCACCTAGCCACCCACCTGGCCCAAACTTTTTCTGTTGTCAGACCTCCTAGTGTACATCCTGCCCCCCTTTCTTCCTTCTGCATGCTCTCGGGGATTTGGAAGAGCCTTGCTGACATCACTAGCCATGTGGGTCGGAGGTGGTGGGAATGGAACACGCTTGGCTGACACTCCCCAAGTTGGACAATGCAGCCTGTGTCTCTGCACACAACCAGCTGGACTGAAACTGAAAATCCCTTGCTAACTTTTTCCTGTCTTGCTTTTTTGCCACGTTTATGTACTCAGGAGGCGTCGGTTCACCTCGCCCTAAAATTGCCTCTTTTTGTTCGCACCCCTTGCACTGCACTAGCAGTAAATCTTGTCATGCATCTTCCTGACTGCAGTGCGTGCTGGCCTGGTTCTTCCTTGAGCCAAGCCCACTGTGACCAATGCTCCTGTCTATTGGACAGTGAAGGAGCTGACCAGTGTCCTCTGTGTTCAGCAGACATAACTTTTACCAAGTCCTTTGTGTATGGCTTTCAGATGATGCACATGTGTCATTAAGAACTTAAATCTCCCCCAGATTCTTCTACTGCCAAAAGGCAGTCCATTTTCTCTACTAACAGACTTGTAACTATTTATAAAAGTTACAAGTCTGTTAGGATTTATTGCTAATGACACGGAGTGAGATGGATAAATTTTCAGCACAGATGATCATAAATGTTCCACTTCTGTTATGGACAGAAGTTTGCACTTATTACAGTGGTGCAGCTTTGATTTTTATACAGAAATAACCACTTGTTAATCACTTTTATATTGTTGAGCGTTACATAAACCCAACCCATATGGGTCATCAAATATATTGTGGTGCCCATCAAACTGGGGCTAAATTGCTGTTTTACGGCCATGCCTGAGTGGGGCATGATTTACACTTGTACTGTTACAGATGGAGGGAACTCACAAAGTTGTCTTTGTTTTAGGTTTTTTTTTAATTAGTTTTCTATGTTAATGAGTGAGAAGCATTTAGCGGGCTAATATTTAGTACCTGCTCCTCTGTGCATTGTATTCATTCGGTTAATTTAGTGTTTAACTTGTCCCTCTCCATACAGAGTTTGACTTGATGTGGTTTTGATAGGTAATGATTATTTTCCAACATGAAGCCTTTAGCGGTCAAGTGAATGTCTCTGCTGTAGCATTTTGTAAATGAATAATTTGCTTCTAGTGTCTAACAAATCAGCTTTAACTTGACTAGTGGAGGTCATTGTTGTGTTTCTGTAATAGCCTTTATCATCAAAGCAATTGTACAACCAGTGCCCTGTGTGACTCTTAATCTTAACAGGTTTCAGGCTGCTGCTCCACAAATGTGCTTCTCCTCTGTTGTTGATGTGTGTTTATTTCTGAGTTATAGCTGCACTTATTCTCAATGCATGGCGCACAAGGTGTTGGTCTGTTCGATAAGCATCTTTAGGTGCGCTTAAGACCGAGTCAGGTTTGCGGTGGTCTGTGTTGCCCTCTGCAGGACCCCCTGGACATTGCACGCTCCGTCATAGTAATTCGCTCCCTGGTCCCTGGGGGTGTGGCCGACAGGCATGGTGGAATTCTCCCAGGTGATCAGCTTGTGTATGTGAACGACACCCATTTGGACTCCTGTGACCTGGCCCAGGCAGTAGAGGTGCTAAAGGCCGTACCACCAGGCAAGGTCTACCTGGGCATCAAGAAGCCTCTGATGGTAAGTAGAGTGATCCAGCAGTGATTTATACCTGCTGCCCTTCAAGTAATGACAGCCCTACTTCAGCTCCGGTCTATTATGTTAGAACTCAGACTTTCAGTTATTTCCATGCATTTTTTTTTTCTTCCCAAAAATAGTTACTTTGGAGACTGTGGCAGTGTTAACTGCGTATTGATATGCAGTGCACATGCAGGGAACCTAGCTATAATGTGGTAAATCACACTGAAGCCATATAATGACATGCTTAGACCGGGTCGTAGCACAGCACCACTCTTATTCCAAATGAGTGAAATACATCTGTGAAACTCAGGTTGAGGCAACTGAGGTCAGCAAGCTGAGGGAGCTGGAAGTGGCTTCTGCTGTAGGACAGAAAGAAGAGACCACCTATGATGTAAACCTGAAAACCACCTATGAGGTAACACTGCCACACCCCTGCCAGTATTGTCTGTTAGCATTGTATTTAATATGGAGTGACTCTGCATAGTTTGTTCTTAAGAATGCTGTTGCTGGTAGTACTCACTTTTTGGTGAATGCATCATGCACCGGCACTTGGGCTAAAAGTATGCTGAAAAGTGAGGCTCGTGTGTAGTTTTCATTGTCAGTTGAATTTTAGGACCTGTCAGAGTATCATTGTGAATCATCTTGTTTTATGAGTGCACTTGCGTAAAGGAATTTTGATGATATGGTTACTCTTAGTGAACTAAAAACAATGAATCAGTTTTAGAGTAAGAGTAAAAACTCCACACTGAGGAAAAGAGCCATGCGTCAAAGCACAGCCCCTCAGATCGTTTGAGATGTACCAGATTATCCTTGAATTTTTGCAAAGATGTAATTGCTGCGTGGAGTCGAGTGCTGCCGTAAATCTACCCAAAGGGAGAGTAATTGTGCTATTAAGATTTTAGAGACGGCTCATTCTTCATGGCAGATTGGTTCCAGGCCCTGCGGACTGTCCAGCGTTAAGCCGCTGAGTCAGCCTCTTTGGGTAGTGAGCTTTTGAGGGCGGAGGTCAGTGTGGTCGGAGGGCCTTCCCCTTAGAGGGGACAGTAGCTTTGCCAGGTGTGAGACACCGCTCTTTCCACAAATCATGAGTTCCTGACCACTTTGACCTTCCAGAGTCTCATTTATAGTAGGGTTGGTTTGATGCGAAAAAGCTTTTGGCTATCTGGGCCAACTTAGTGAGCATTCAGGTGGTCTGTAGCCTGCAGGCCATTCTCATAAGAAATTAGCTTTACTGGAAAGGAGAGGTCTGGAGGTGCGATGCAGTGAGAAAATATATCTGACGTTCTGAAATTTTATGAAATGTTCAAAAATGCATGCTTTATTTTTTAAGGGAACCTCACTGTAAAACACTCCTGCCTACAGGTATATCAAGGCAAGGGAAGTGGCCACCCACTTGTTTAGCCAAGTTTAAAATGCTCCCTCAATATTTGTATCTCATTTGCAAACTATTATTAATATTTTTGGGCCCACAGGACATGATGAGTTTACTCTACTGCTGCTGTCACTACTCCTCTGGATTTGTATTATTGCTGTTTTTTGTAACATATTGCAGCTATTGGTGAGGACAGGTTCTGTTCCTCATGTTTGGATTTGTTTCCATCCTACTGCATGTTTAAACTCAGCATGATATTTCTGGTCCACTAGCTACCTGTTTATGCAGTAATTATAGTCTTATTTATTACTTTATTGTTGAAACAATTTCATTTATTATTTTACTGTGATAACAATGATAATGATGTTATCTACAGGTGGGTATCACTGTCAGATTGTGATTTTCTTCATTTGTAGGTTTGCTTTATTGTGTGTTGGGTGTGTTGCAATGTACAGGCGACCTTCATAGATGCTCTGGTGTTACCTGTCTTGGACAGGATGTGACTGAGGATCCTCCATTGCCCGAGGAGTTGGTTGATGAGCCAGAGCTGATCCTACACAGCTCCTTCTCCTTGCCACACTGCCCTGCTTCTGTGGGCCCAAGCCCTGTGATAGAGGAGCGAGAAATGGTCGTAGATGAGGAGCCTCAACAGCTTTTGGCAGATGACGAGAAACCCTTACCAATGTTCCCTAAACTACTTACCACCCAATGGCATGAGCCCATTGAGTTGATGCCACATGGGGTAACGTTTTTTCAAATTCCACAGCAGTGGAGTTTTCTTGTTCATGCTGTTAGACTGTGGTGTGAGATGGAGGTAAAGATCATGAGTAATAACACTTTTGAGTTAGTGAACAGCCCTTGTGTTCCTGGCAGAATCAAGAGGAGAATGCTTGTGCTTTGGAGGACCTACAGCAGGCTGCACGAGAGTCCAGAGCACCACTACAGAGGGAACTCAGTCTATCTTATGGTTTGTATGAAGGCTGACAAGAGAAATAAATCAAGGGTGTACTGGTGTCCCATGTGTATGTATGTGAGATAATTTGGTCTCCCATCAGGTCAGCCTGTAACAGAGTGGCCAGAGATCCAAGATAGTGACCTGTACTCCGATTCCAGAAACGGTGGCTCTGAACTCACTCTGACAGACACAGACACAGAGTAAGTTGTAAAGATGCACATGGATGGACACGGACACACACACAACTCTTAAGGACTTAATTGGAACTGAGAGTTGGTTCATTACTGAAAGTTTATAAGTTGAATGTAACATGGAGCAAGACAGGATCATCAATACCCATAGTATAATGTATACTGACACCTATAGCGGTATTGGACAAAGTGGCTGTACTTTGAAAATCATCTGTCTGTGTCTCTCCATTTTCATGAAATGCACTTTTATTTATTCTGAGCTGTATGTTGCGTTTCAGAAAAGTGTTTATTAAAGAAATAAATGTCATAAATCCAGAAAGCTTAAGAGACTGGGAGGCATCAGCAGAGATTTTCAGTGTGCCAGCAATTAACTGGCTGGCTGGCTGTCTGTCTCTGTGTTTGTTTCCCTCCACCCGCCCTCTGCTGAGATGGGATGCCTTATGCACCTGATTGCCCATTCTGAGTCCCCTGGCAAAAGTATTTATGACAGGGTGTAAATAAGAAAGCCCAATGAAGAACCTAGCTAAGAGCAAAATCAGGACCTTAATGCTTATCTGCAGCTCCAGGTTCACGTTCCTTACCCAGACCCACACAAAATCCACTTATGTCCAAGTGTAATAATAAGAAATAAAAGCATAATAAATAGAAAACAGCGCATTTCACCTTCTGTACTCTTTCAAAACATTTTGTGCAGTGCTTACTATTCCCGATCACTACTGGTTGACAGATCAGGTATCACTTTGCCATGGAATTCAATTTGGTTTGTAGGCAACAAATTGTAGAAAAAAATGAATGCTAAATATTTCTATCAAAGAAAATTTTGTCATTCAAATTCACAAGTTGGGGGACTCATTGTGTTGCTTCTTAAAAACATTTGTTAGACCATTCAGGTTAATGACATAATCATTGTACCTATGTGACCAATCTGTTGTCAGGTTATCAGGGATGAAGAACTACGTGGTGTACAAGGAGTTTACCATACAGGCCGATGTCCACTCGCGCACATATAATGTATTTTATTTAATGCATACTGGATTTACATCTCAGAGGAGTCGCAGCTACATCTGCTGGTGAAAAGGGGGAACAGTGCAGTCCAATGAAGTACTGTGCCATTAATCCTTTTGACATTGATAGACATGAACAATGGGTGATGCTGTGGAAAGGATATAGCCGTATTCTGAAGAGCGTCATTCGCATGTCCCAGAACGTAGGCCTGTTAGAGGCACTACCCCACATGCAGCACGGTGGACAAGCCCTTGTGTGCTTTAAAGATGGAAACAAATACCATTGCAAGAGAAGCTATAATTTGAAGTGGGATGTTTCTGAAACAAAGTACACCTTTGATATAAGTGCACTGTAGAAGTGTCATACTGTTACACAAGTTGCGTACTGTAACAACGCACCAGGTAGCCCCTTCACCCCCAGCCCCCGATTTATTAACATGTCAGATTGTTTTCCCTTCAGATGTGGTATTTAAGCTTGTGCTACATTAGAGCATCATGTGCCACAAACAGGATCAAGTGCTGTTGAGAGCCAAACATACTTTTGCATGAAAAGACCGTGATGGGATTAGGTGTGATGGAACGTATTAAGTCGCAAAAGTGCTTTCATGTGTTAAAGACAGTTATGTGTCTCATCTACAGTAAGGAAAGTCAGTAATTCAGACAAGGCAGTGATTACCTGAGTTAAATCCTTTCCTTACCCATGGAATTATCATATAGGGGTCATAGATTATTTCACGGGGGCTCGAAAATGGCTTTGCCCTTTCATGGGGCCTCAAAAGGCTTTGCCTTTTACAGATGTATTGTAACAAGAAAATATAATCAACACAACTGGATCTTGTGTTTCCCAGATCTGTTCATATGGTTTCCTCTGAGAGGTGGAGGAGCAGGAGTAAAAGTGGAGACTCACATGGTGTCCGAGGGGGGTACAGGTATAGTTACAGAACCTTCATCAACTGTTTTTGAATCCTTTGTGGTCATATAAATCTCCAAGCAGCTCTACAGTATTCAGGTTTCTATAGGAAGCAGGAGATGCTTTTAGTTTGCCAACAGTCTTCAAGGCATATAGAAGTCTACTAAAGATATTTTAATGTGTGCATAATTTTTTGAAGGACTACAGTGTTTATGGTTTTCAGGCATAGTTGTTTTCTGTGGGGATTTAATGAATTGAAAGTCTCAGACTTTTGTGAGCTGAGCTATGTGAGGAACTCCAGCCGTTGTTCCAGCTTTCAGTTCTTTCCGCCAGTGCTCTGCCTGAGAGAGAGGAAGGAGAGGGGGAGGAGACGCCTGCATTCAGTCACTGGGGTCCCCCGCGCAGGTACGTTCCAGGACATGTGTGCTCTCTTTTTGCCTAGACTGCACCTGTAGTTTTTTTGCTCCTCTATCTAATTTGGGAGATGGGTCTTGACATTACTGATTTTCATGTTTGTGTTTTATTTATTTATTAATTTTTTACATTTTTGTGAAGATACGATTAGAAAATAATTTGGGAGAAAAAGGCTGCGATTCAAAGATTTCTGTATAAAAATTAATATTGAGAGATCATGCTTCCTTACAGAACACACTTAGATGTGCGTACATCCCTTTGTACCTGTTTACCTCTGTTTCTTCTCGCCTGCATGCACCATCCTACCCTGCATCAGCGTGGAGGTGTGGCAGGAGCCACAGGAGTCTTTGGGCATCAGCATTGTGGGCGGCCGAGGAGTCATCAAACGCCTAAAGAACGGAGAGGAACTGAGGGGCATCTTCATCAAGCAGGTTCTGCCTGACAGCCCAGCTGGGCGCACAAAGTCTCTTAAGACTGGCGACAAAATCCTGCAGGTGAGGCTGCTCCCTCACACACCTGTGACCTGTGCAGTCAAAGTCAGGTTTAAGCATTTCCACACGACCTTTGACCCCTTCCACTCCAGGTGTCTGGGGTCGATCTGCAGAATGCCAGCCATGAGGAAGCCGTGCAGGCTATCAGATCTGCTCACAGTCCTGTGGTCTTCATTGTTCAAAGCCTGTCAACAACCCCACGGGTAACAGATCTGTCTCTGTATTTTTGTACTTACTTACATGCAGCTTCTGCTGTGCTTGTTTTTATATGCCTGTTTTGTTCCATTTACTGGTGTCAGTGTCTTGGGCTGTCTCCATCATATTATAAGAATTCATATAAACTCTGCTCAAAACACCTACATGCAAACCGGACAACTGCAGTAACTACTTTTTCCACACTGTGGTCATATGTACAGATTGGTATTTGAAATATTTATAGCACACCTTTTAAGGGCCATTAGCATCTCCCAATTCAGATTCAGATTAACTACAGCTGTGCTCAGTCACAGATGTGGATTAAACATGAAAAATGAGGGAGGGACATCTAATTTAATTATTTGTTAAACAGCCAGATGCATCTGCAGCTCTCAGATAGGCAAGTCAGCCATTAATTACGTTGGCTCAGACTTATCTTGCATTGCCACCTATCTTACATTTTCCTTTTTTTTTCTGTGTAGTCTCTATTGATCGTACCAGTTTTAGAATTGTACTCGGTGCCAAAAATGCATATTAATGCCAGATCTAACTTGAAGCGCTCCAGCCCTGAAGGAATGCGTATTAAATATGAATAGATACATGAAATTACCTTAAAGGGTGACAATAGAGTCAGAATGGAATCCCATCTGTTCCTGCGTATCAGGCAGCTTCAGCGATGGCCTGGAGCTGCTCACCACGTCTCTGATAAACCAACCGCTTGCTGGTGTTCTCAGTGCGACTTATTGCCGCGCGCCACATTTGCGCCTTGCGATTTGCATCAGTAACACCGTGTTAAAGCACCATCTCTGGAGCGCCTGGAACTTAGCCCTGTAGCTGCGTTCGTGGCCGCCATTTCTGCTGAGATAATTAGTTATGTTCTCCCAGTGCTTCATCCCATCAGTGCTTCCTCCACTTGCTCCAGTAGACTCAAAATTTTGCATGGCGGTTAGGGGAAGAACAGAGGGTATAAGTCCCCCCCCCCCCCCCTTTTTTTTTTTTTTTTTGTCATACACTGTTTTGTCTCTCCAGCCCGCTTCTGTGATGGCTCCCAGCTACAGCAAACACAAAGCCAAGACCAAAAGAAAGTCCACATCGGTAAGCACCCCTCCCCACCCCTGCCAAAAACACACATAGCCAATCTACTACACAAAAGTAATTTATATGGTAAATGTGTTCCAAAGCCTTATTTGTTTAACACTGCATGTTGTTGAAATAAAACAGAGGAAAAGTAATGAGCTCTTAATCCCCTGGATTAATAGACATTTTGGTTTGAGACCTTTTTCGGTGTTAGTGATGGCCAGCTAACTACATGGAACTTTACCAGTGGTGCGTCAAGTGTAGGTAATAATTATTAATGAGCTGTTAAATAGTCGATAACACGAGTGCTTTAACAAACGTAAGGTGCATGGCAGCAGGCCTGTGGGAAATGCAATAAAATGGAGGAAGAGGAATACATTATTAAACCCTTTGGTGACAAAAACAAGCATTTCAGCTTGCAGTTTTCAATCGTTTTACTAAGGACCAACTATCAAATTTTTTCCAGCTCCAGTACTACCCTATGGTAACTAATAACTTGAGAAGAAATGGTTATTAGTCACAACTCAGATGTTGTAGAAATGGAAATCCGTAATCCAAAGAGCACAGATTTATACAATTCTTCTGTTTTTAATCACTGTCCCACTATAACTGAGACTGAACTGAATTTCATCCTCTTACTACTCATCTTTTCAGCCCACAATTCAATACCTTTCTGCAGTCGAGACCTGTTTACTCTGTGCGTCAGACTCACAGGTAAACTGTGTGATTGTAAGCAGTCCTGCCCTTTTCACTGAAGATGGAGGACATAATCCTGTTAGGATTGATTTATCATAAAAGGACATTTGGAACTTGCTAGGCGGCTCCACGATGTCTTGCTCTGCAGGTGTGACCACACTTGTTCAAACACAGCCCACTCCTGTGCTCTCCATCATCCCTAGGCGCTGTCGTCTGTGTTATGGCTCATCCACAAGAGGGGAAAAAGAGTGAAATAGCTGCCTGTTCAGGTGTTCACTCAGAAAAAAACGATTGAATCTCATCTCTCCAGATGTGCACTGGAGTAAGGGTGGCTTTATGATTTTTTTTTTTCCTAGACACTTTTATCACACATCAATTGAAATTGTCATTTTTCTCAGTTGTACTTATTTCTATTTGCGTCACGTTCGGCTCTTGAGGGCCAAGAGATTGTTAACCACAATCGTGAAAAGGTTGTAATTACGGGGAGAAATTTAATTAAGATTTTAAGTAGTGTTCGAATAGGAAATTAATATCTCCGTTTGGATAGAAGAGAGACATGGGGCTGCCGTGGAGCAGCTTGGGGAAAACTCCGGGGCGCTAGATAATGAGAGAGGCTTTACAATTAAACACAGAAGTAAGGGGATTGTCTGGATGAAATAATCGTGGCGACTCATGTTTTCTCTTGAACAAACTTTGCAAGCTAGCTTATTTTTCAGCTGCCTTTTGGAAGCCCCAGGACAGAGCTGACAGTTCTGACGGAATGCATTACTGTTTTTCTTTTAATCTGCTGCTCCGAGGCGCTGAGAACCGCTTATATACATCCTAATATTCTCGTTTAAACTGTCAAAGCTGGATTGCACACCGATGTTTGTTCACAGAAAAGGAGTAAAGCGCTGGTCTTTCCAGGCCCCTTTGCCTTTGTGTTGAAAATGCAGTACCGCACACAAAAAAAGACAGGCGTTTGCTGTGTGGTGCTGTTGCTTCCTTGGGATAAGAGGTCCTCAGGGTGGCGTTCTTCTCAGGAACGCGATTGTTGGTTAATAGTAATGGATTACGCATGAGCCCAGATAGGCAGAGCTGTCTGCAGGCAGAGCTGAACAATGCAGGCGCAAGTGACACAGAGGCACGATTAGCCCTGATTAAACACGGCCGTGCTGTGATAAATACCCAGCAAATGGCTGTTATTATTGGTCCTCCATCATGACTGGGGGTGGGGGGGTGAAGAGCTTGTGGTGTAAACCGTACAGTGCGTTGTGCGTGACCGGACTGGAGATTCGCCCCATCTGGTGTGGCTGAGTCAGTCCACGCTGTTTTCTATCATTAGAGGAGCGGGAATTTGGAGGGGTCATGGTGTGAATGTGAATGGGGATAGAAGCCTTGAGAATGTGAATGTGTCAGTCAGATTATTATCATTATCTTTTTTTTTTTCTTTCTTTCTTTCTTTCTTTCTTCTATCGGTCCCTGGTCTGTTTGGATGTGGCCTCATCTTGCCTGGTTAGTAAAGCTGTGCAATCCCTTAGTATAGTGGAGACAAGAGAACACCTGAGCCCAAGCTGCCTACACAGATTACCTTCCCTTCCAATGCTTGTCCTTGAACCTGTAATATCCACTTTGCATTGAAGTGTTGCTGATGAATGCCTTAACTATACAAAAGTTTTATATAATTAAGTTCCGAACGTCAGAAATGTAGTTTGCATGCACACACAAATGCACAGCTGTGACACACCAGTATAACCTGCTATGTCACTCTGGCACTCCCATTTTTACTGTCCAGGTTAAATAAACACTTTATTTAATATTAAACTAGCTCCTTATGTTATGAAGGTTTGGGTGGTGAATTTTTTTTCATATTAACAAATTTCACTTAAATTTTATTTGCACTTTCTTCATGTTGCATTTTTGAAAAACATTTGTGTACTGCGAAGCAAAATCTGTATTTCAGCATCTTTCCATTAGTTGGCGGGGAAATTAAGTTTGGAAGAACAAAATCATAAAGGAAATGCTGAACAGCCTTAATTTAACCTTGCTTCCAAGGGACAGCTCTTCAAAGGAGAGATGGACCACCGATGTCCCCTTGTGTCCCTCCCTCTGCGTTTTCCCTTAGAGTGGTGTGTGCTGTGCTGAGTGGCACTGGTGATCGAAAGTACATCCTTTAGATCCTGAGGAGAACTTTGTGTGACATTTGTGCTCTATTTGATTTATGTGAAGCAGGAATCTTGTATGTTCTCATCTTCCATTCTTTCTTGCTCACCATGAGCTTTCCTTCCCCCAGCCTTCTATTTATGTGCCCATGTGTACTTCAGCCCCTCTTACTGTCATTGCTCTGTGGTTTGCCACTTGCAGAAGGTGGAGATGGGGACTGTGCCCCTGCCAGGGAGGCTGCCCCCACCGTACAGGCCGCCTGGTGGACTGCAGAAGGAGACGGGGGGTGAGCTGAAGGACGAACTGGAAAGTGCTAGAGGTGAGTCCTCTCTTTTGTGCTCCTCCCGCTGGCTTGGCAGACCATTCATTTTCCATGCTGGCTGCAGGACTGAGGCTCCCACAACTACTGGCTCAGACACAAGCACCAGTTAGATAACCAAGAAGTGCCCAGCTGCAGCAGACCCACAAAAAGAGCAAGCCCAGATGGCACAGCAGTGGATATATGAAAACTTTACAGCGGCTGGGCTGCTCAGCTTTTAGAGTACGGAGTCCAGCAGGTTTTTCATATTTCCCTGCTTTACTGTGAGCTCGGAAAACAAGTTAAATGTGTTCAGTCACTACAGCAAGTTGCACCAGAAAGGAGCATAAAATAACAGGACTGGAACCTCCTGGACAATATCCTCTGTAAGAAGCTCCTAGCACTTTTTTTGGTGAGAATCTGTAGCCATTTGAATCAGCTTATACCCCACAGATGCCAAGATTATAACAATAGGTTTTCCTGTCAACCAGCGTGGAAGGTGACCGTATGCCCATAGTGTGCCCGCAGTCAGCCATTTGGTGTTATTGCTTTATTTCTAAGGGGAGGGAACTGTATTCAGCCAAGCGAGCACTGCAGGTGTAGATGACAGAACTGTGCTTCTTTGTAAATCACCTCCATGCCATTATCTACCTGAACCAAGAAAATTAGGCCTCTTTTGCATTTAACGGATCATCCGTTAGAGTTCAGCATTTCACTTGCAGTGTTTGACTGTTCCTCCTGGAAAATGCCCCCTCCTCAGCATTTCCTGCAGAAGGGGATCACTGGCAGCATTTAAACTAGATAGTTTCCTTTGTGTTGCTGTGCTGCTGCTAGGAAAACCTGTGCATGAAACCTGAGGCAGGGCCATTATGGACAGAGCAGCTTGTTGAAAGCACCATGTTTCTGTTGATGTCCCTGTCGCGATTCGGGTGAACCCTGTTGGTTGAGGGCTGACGGTGCACAATCAGCAGTGTCTACGGATGTGGTTGGACCACACGCAGTTTGTCGCGTCTTTCACATTGATGGGTTAAAACGGTGTTTATGGACTTAATAACAGCATATATCATACAAGATTTTGTCAACCCTTTTCTGTTTTTAGTTGCCTGCTCAGTGATTTAGGTTTGTTGAGATGTACACCGGCATGATAAAAAGTTATCTTTTGTGGGTATCACTGTTTGGGTGTTTTTTTTTTTTTTTTTTTTTTTTTTAAACCAACCATAACTTTTCAAATAAGGGTCTTTTTAACCCTTTTATTTATTAAAAAAAAGTTTACTAGGAGACTAAGAATGTGAAAAGACATGAGCTGTTTCATTGGTGTAGCTTCATGCCCATTTGCTTGTTTGTTCTGTATTTTCTCTTTACTTTTTAAAAAATATTTCATTTGTATAATATAGAAATATAGTTAATAATAACTTATTTTAAGATATTTAAGTGGCAGTATCTTATTTAGGGACATTTTTAAATCAGCACTTTGCAATTTAACATTCTGGTACGGCTAAAAAAAGTAACATTCTGTTTTAACTTCTAAGCCAAAAGTGAAATTAAATAGCTGCAAGGAAGTCTGCTGCCCTGGATTATTCTGTCTGGGGCATTATAATAATAAATGCAATTTAGCATTTATGTGGTGAGATTTGGAATTAATACCACCATCTGCTCCAGTTTTGGGAAGGTACTGCAGAATTGGCTCTTTCTCCCAAAAAGCTGATCTGGGATCTACTGTGATGTTAGGCCTGCAGGGGACCGGTGGGCTGTTTACCTTGGTCAGAGTCCCCTCTAAATGATGGAGGCAGTACTGATGTGGTTTGGGGGACCTTGAGCTCAGTTAAGCACTCGGTCTAGATGTAAAGTGACTGTCAGCTCCTGATGCTATGTAGTCTTTTAGATTGCATGGTGGATCTGCCTCCTTATTTCTGCATCCAGCCTATGTGATGTAGAAAAAGAAAGATAACTCTGCAACTTGTTCATATGTTGCATCCAGGCTTCCCTGTTGTGATAGGCTGGAGTTGTGTGTTTTTGCCCTGCGGTAGGCTATGATGGACTGCCAGGTGGGCTGTGAGGAGTGTATCTCTGTCACTGGTGCAGAGGGGATGGGTGAGGGGAGATTCTGCGCAGTGCCTTAAAACAACAGGAAGGAACCGAAATACATGCAGCCTGTGAGAACACAATGCTGACCTCAGATACAGTTCACAGCACTGCCATTATTTACAACTCTGTTATTTTGGCAAGGTCATTACCCACTCTGTGTTCAAGTTCCCTCACACGCACACACATGCACAGCAGGTGCACACACTGCTGCAGCCTCTCGTTCCCCTGAGCTCTGTCTTGCTGGCTGTGCCACCTCTCCTGCCCATCAGCCAGGCAGCTCTGAGAAGGAAGAAGACTTTGTGGAAAACACACACATACACATACACACACACACACACACACACACACACACACACACACACACACACACACACACAGTACCCTTAGCCTTCATAGAAGGAGCAGTGGACCACTGTTCCTCTTGTGTGTGCTGACATGGTGCAGGGGAACTTCTCAGGTAAGGCAAAACCAAACGCACACAAATGTCATTTCTGGAGCCACACACATTGCTGTGTGAATAATAGTGTGTGTGTCTGCGTGTGTGTGATTTTTATAGTGGGGAATTTTTAATAGTAGTTTATGTATCTGGTGCCTTGTACGCATCTTATTCAGGGGAACTTTTTCCCCCTCCGCTGGGTGCTGCAGTTGCCAGCCGTGCATTTTATTGACTGCTCTTTCACAAGGAGGAGCTGCTGTTGAAGTGCCTGCATTTGAGCTGCACCAGTTGTCCGCATTCTTACCGAAGGTTTCATCATCAGAACACAAACCGTAAACACGGCGTGAGCTAGTCATCACCTAGGCTCCTAATGTGCTAGTCTGGGATTTTTTCTGAGATTGATAATGGCAACGTGGGGAAGTACGGACTACTTTTTGCACGGTAATTACAGTGGCAACGCAAAGCTGGTGGATGATGTGGTACAGTGCGGCGCTGCAGGGTGGAAAGTCGACCGTGAGTCCAGGAACAGCTGAAGTAGCAGAGCTGAAATAAGTTACTACTGCACTGTATTCAGTGGCAACCTCCTGCTTTCCACAGCCGTCGATCACTCCTTTATTTAAATTATTTTCATTCTGTGAGAAGAGAGGAAATACAGGTTTTAATATATATTTATTGATTCACTTAATCTGCATTGCAAGCACTTTTTGTTTGGGTCACCATGGAGCTGAAAAATGTACAAGTGATGTGCTTGCACTTTGTGAGAGGCAGCTCTGTTTACGTACGTCTGCACATGCAGGTTGTGTTTGTTTTGGTCCTGTGGGTCCACAGTTTGAATTTATCTTCACAGGATTTATAGTAATTCTGGGGTTCTTGAGACATTGGCTGTGTGCATGTGTGGAGCTCTTGCTTGTTTGTGTTAAAATTTAATTCTAATACCAGTCGAAAGTCAGTTTTTTGTTCGACAATCGCGCAAACCTGCGGCAGCCAAGTGCCACTAATTTTAAACTTGTTTTGTGGCATTATCCTCGGGGTAGTCTTTGTTCTAAACGTTCCCTTTTCAGCATGAAAATAGCCGGCATATGTGTGTTCTCTGTAGTTCAAGTCAGGTTTTCTCCTTCCCATGTGTCACTATCACACATCTAATGCCAGCTCTGCTCATAGAGCCAAGGCTGTCCGTTGCTTGCCAGGGCCATGTGTAGTCGAGATTGGTGGTTGTTCTCGGTGGTAGAGAGCAGTGGTGATCTGCTTTGGTGGTGGTGGTGGTGGTGGTGGTGGTAGTGGTGCACAGGGGGGTGTCTAACCCACAGAATTACTGTCCCTTTGCTATGACTGCTCTGAGGGACAGTGTTCTGACCAGCATGGTGGAGGGGCTTGACTCCAGTGTGTTTCTTTACCTGATATATTAAAAGACTGCACAATTGGTTTGTCACAATTTATTTATAACTGTGGGAAGATCAAGATATGCAGTGAAGACTTAACTGGACTGAGTTCAACAAATTCCAACACCTGTGTCTGTAATGTCTAAGCCTGAAGCTGCTGAAATATCATCTGCCCCCACTCCAAGAATGGAGTACTATAGTGACTGGTGGGATACATGTTCAACCCTTGGTGAGCTGTAATATCCATCCAGGAGAAGCACAGCAGTTAAAGGCTACTAGCATCCCTCAGTTTCTGGTGTCTCCAGTGTGCAGTGATGAAACTCTTAATTCTGTCAGCCACAGGCCATTACACACCTAATGGAATTCATTCTGCTGCCCATTCCTGCTATTATTCCTGGAGTTCCATTTTCTCAATTTAAACTGGAAAATTGGTCTTTAGGTGCTTTTCCTCATCAAATGCATAATGTCTTAAAGGTGGTGTTTGATCTGTTGATTTTTGTTCTACAAATAAGCAACTGAGCTATTCACAGAGCTCCACATTTCAAATGACATCTGTTGTCCTTTTTAAAATACTGTTGGCTGACACTTGGCTGTGTACAGACTTCTCATGCCAGAGTGGCAGATATATTTATACTGTAAATGCACTTCTTTGTGTTCTGCTCTTAGAAATGGTACCCCATTTCTATACTGTTTTGCAGGTATATTGCTTCCCACTACAAAACACTTAATACTCGTGGAAGGATCCATTTTAGACTGAAAGTTGCAGAAATGAGTGTTTTCGTATTTTTTATTTCAAGAAATGTCTTTAGGGACTGCAAAAGATGTTTTGGGGGAAAAAAAGTCACTGCACAAATATACAAGCTATATATGTACTGCACTTTACCAAAACAGGGAAATTTAGTGGTGCATTATAGGTTCATATTTTTTCCTGCTTCCAACATAAACATCTGAAGCTGAGGAGATTTGTATGCTTTTCAGTCATGTAATTGTCACTTTAATCCACATTAATAACATTTTCCTTTATTTCTTAGGAGAATATGTGCTTTTATGTCTATTCCAGTGTCCTAAAGGGGGACCCTTGTATCTTTTTTTGGTAGAGCACACAACTGTCAGTCAGTTACTGCACTTCTGTCCATGGTACACATTCCAATAATTAAGTCTTGTGGGAAGTAAAGAATAGCCAGCCTATGCTCTTGTTCTCATCATCTTGCTCATTTCAGTCAAGTAAAAAAACTTCATGTTATTTTGCCTGTGTAATGAACACATGGGCTGAAGTTGCAGGTTTACACTTTATATTTCTGAGGAAATGATGACTACTCCACATCTCTCCATTGCAGTGTTTATTTCAGCAGCTCCATCAACGACATGTACAGGCACGCATTTAAAACAAGATCACCCAGTTAAAATACAAGGTGACAAAGTCTAGAACCACCCAAATGTTTTTAAGAACCATCAACTCTTTACGGAGGGGCAGTGATGCCAGGACCACAAAATAACATCTCTCTTTTTCTTTGCAGGATATAATGGCTGACTGTTATTTGGCTGTGAGACAATGCTTTTGTCCAGGGGCTGCTGCTTCTAGTCAGTAGATCAACATGGAGCAAAGCATTATGAAGGACTATGATCTTACAATGTTTCTTACTACTGAATGACTGGTCTCCTGTTTGTTTGGATTTTTGTTGGTCAAAGGGATGATGGGTTATATTTCAGTTGTACTTTATGTGTGGCCTTCATTCTTTCATATTGAATGCTTTTTCAAGCTCTGGTGTTGGGTGAAATGACACCTTTGAATTCTTAGCATTGAATTCGTGCCATAGAGGCCTGTTAAATTGTTGCAGACCACTTCATTTATCTCTGTTTTGTCATCAAGGCATTCTTTTGCTCTTTTGTTTTTTGCAGTCAACAGAATAATTTCTATTCGTTGACTATGTAATTTTCAGAAACATCTGCCGTTCCTTCTTTGGCTGACTTGTATAGGGCTAATGGGAATACATTCTCTGATATCAGTCTGTCACACATCATGGGATGTGCAGATGAAGCTCCTGACAGGACTTTAGTGGCTATGGTACCCATCTGGATGGGGCCAGCTGACCTATATCTGACAAGCCATGTGGCTGAAAAGGGACATTCAGACCACACTAGCTCTGGCATCTGTTTGCACAAGGCTGTCGATCGCATATAGTAGCTCTGTTGATTGGCTGACAAAGGGCGTCTGGACCTCACTAGATCCGATGCCCAACTCTGCAGCTCAAGAATGTCTCTGAGGGTTTTATCAGTTATCTTATGTTGATGTGCTTAGTATCTTAAGACCTTTGCTTCTCTGTGGAAGTGGCATTGACCTCTGCAGTATGTTCCTGCTCTCTTTATGCTGCATATTGTGTTCATTATATGCAATGCTTCAAGCCACAAAACTCCACCTGTTTCCAGTCCATCAGTACCTTTATATTGTGTCTTGTTTTTTTTTTTTTTTTTTTTTTTTAAAGTGCAACCTGTTTGGAAAAGCAATTTCTGGCTCAAAATAAATTATGAAGTTCTTTTAGTGTGTTCGAGAGTTATTTGTGGTGGTGGTGAATGTCTGTCCACTTAAGAGTTAAACACTGTCATTTTCAGGTTTATAAAGTCTGTATTTTGCATGAATAGCAACGCGGAATAGGAACTTGCAGCATTTCTTTATTTGTATTCAGTTGTAGTTGACATGTGAGTGACAGGCTCCCTCTGGATGTGGTTTCTCTCAGAATCCAAGGGCAGCTTAAAGGAAAAGTTGCCATAAAATTTTTATTGTTGGCTGTTAATGAAGGCAAATTTATACCTCATGTGACATTTGTCCTGGCTTTGTGTCACTTGCTTCCAAAGATACTAGGTCTGTCTTAAGCAAGCTGTTCTTGTCCTTCCTGGCAAACTGACCCTCTGGAAAATGGTTGTTAATGAGGAAGGTGTGGTATATAGGTTCTGTCTTTTTACATGTACAAAAACCTAAATAACAAATTTGCCAGTGTTCAGCAGATTGTTCTACAGACGTCCATTAGTTTGCAGCAGAAAGCACCCAGATGGAGCCAGCATCTCAGAGGGATGAAATTCAACTGTCTTTTACAAAAGACCAACAGAATCTGTTTACCAGTACTTGATCAGAACAAGATAACACCTTACATGTTTATGTGCAACAATTGAATGAGTTCTTGGAAAAGTTTACATTTTGGTCTTCAAATTGGTCTCAATTTTACTGTAGCTCAAAGTTTATGCAAATGTTAAGAAGTCTTACAGCATACAGGTAGTCTTCAACTTACGTCATATGTGTCTTACAACAAACCGGATTTGTGATGGCTATCCTAGCAACCTGCTTATATTATTCTGATTGTCAGTGTTTGCTCATAATGTCTACTGCCAACCACTCCATCTGCTGGACTACAAGATCTATTGGCCACACTGCCACAACACACCAAATTTGTTATTAACTCAGCCAGTGTTTGGCTGTCTTATCAGCAGTAAAATTTAATTCAATAAAATGTTCTTTTTACAGAACTTTTTATTTGTTGTCTGTTTAAGTTAACTTTCATTCACAATGGCTTGCTAATGAAAAATTGAGTGCTGTAAGGCTGCTGAAAATTCAGAAAATAGTGAAAATAAGTAGCTGCCTGAAAATGTAATATAGTTTTGCATTTATCTTTGTTAGTATTTCAGAATAGTGCTGAAATGCATCAAAGTATGTAAAATGAGTGAAAAATATAGCAAAGCCCTGTTGCACAGTACTATATTACATTGACCTAAGGTAATTTTTATATATCCTTATAGTTTCTATAATGCGTTGTAAGGGGAATTTGTGACCCTTTCATAAATCGTGCATTCATAAATGCACTTTTTATTACAGCTGTTTCTAGGACTTTCACAGAACTACTGAGTGATTAAATCCAAGTACATACTTGTTTCTTTGGCTTTTTTTGATTGTATCAATTATTCCAAAGGGAAGGTGACCAGATGCTGAAGAATATGGTGACGTGATGAATTAGTCCCATCCTCATTGGCAATTTTCTTGTTTTCAGTTGCAAATGCTACATGCAGTGGGTTTTTAGGGTCAGATACAGTACCTTCAAATATGTTCTCCTGAAGTTATCTTCCATTCACACTCCTATGACACCTGTTATGAACACCGAACCCAGCTCTGTCTTCTATAAATAAAACTCAAAATGGCACAATAAATAGGAGATAGTGGACATAATGTATTTTTTTATTTTTGCTCATTGTTAAATTTTAAAGTTGCTTCAAGCTAATAAAAGATACTAAAGAAAATATCAGACAATTGATTGGTTTCCTATTTCCGGAGTTCTCTACCTCACCCCAATGTTTTCAGTATAGACTGGAACAGCAAGACCCTGCACTGGATTAAGCTGTTGATGAAAATAGAATAAACAAAGGCATCTAGCTATTTTTTTAGCTTGTGTTTTTACAGAAACCAACCCATAAATAAATTTGCTCATGTTGTGTTATTAGGCTTTTATTGATTGTGATGTAGTGGATGGACTTACAGACAATTCAAGCTACTATCAGAGTTCTGTTCCCGATTGCGTTTAGAAGTTAAGGGCCTAGGGCATGGTTCCCATTAAGGAAATAACCATTACTCTTAGAAATCACTCTTTTATTTGATTGTAGCCTACCATTGTACCATGCCTCCGGTTAATTGAAAATGAATCAGTGTGTGATGCAGCACTCACCCCTAACTAGATGGACATGTGTACCATTAGACTGCCATGCATATATGAAGCAGAAGTGGTGGATGAAGGACCAGGGGCGGCCCAATCCATCACTGATGCAGAGCCTGGCACTATGCCGGGGTTCATTTGTCTGTGACTATAGCTCCTGTACAGCCGGAGGGATCTGGCTGTAATTACAGGTAGCCCTGCCTAATACCAGAGTTATGAGTGCTGTTACCTTGGCCATTAATTTCCAACTCCATGTTTGCTACAGCGGTGTGACATTCCCTTTACAGCATGCTAAATCTCCATTGCATTATGCGCAACTCCATACCCCCATTCCACCACTCTTCTGTTTCTACTGCTTAGTGAGGAGTTGCGGTGCTGGCCTGCTCCTCTCTTCTGCAAAAGAGAAAATGGGTAACAGACCTACTCAGAATGGCTGGAAAGCATACCCCAGGATAACATTCATTCATTCATTCAGACTGCACGTCTACACCAGATAAAGATTGAGCACTTCAATTTCAGTCCTATGGAGGAAATACTGGATTTCCAGAGCTTAGATCATAACCCCCCCCCCACCCTCACCCTCCCCTTTTTATTGAATTTCTCTACCCCCCCCCTTTTTTTTTTGTTTTTTTTTTGTTTTGTTTTTTTTTTTTTTGTTATTTTGCTGTTGGGAAGGAGGTCCTTTCTCTGCAATGCAGTCTGTTTGTGTACCAGTTGCATTTTGGGTACTACCTTTTTGGACAATAGTATTGAGAAGATAGAATGCATTCCCATTATAGTTTGTTGGCAGTTTGAGCATATGCATCATCAGCATCAGAGGTAGGACAGTGGGCAGCATGTGTTGTTATGCACCTGAACACTTGTTTACCTCATGATCCATCCTAAACCACAAACTTACATGCTTCATAATACCATATTATAAAGATATTTTAGTTAGTTTTATGTGTATAAAAATAAGTTATATTATCACAGAATTGTAACTGAGATCTACGCCCATAATTAAAAGAATATAAAGAATGCTTACATAGATATGCTGATCCTTTTGTTATTATTGTACTTCAGCTGGTATTCATATCCAACAAGGATAATTTCCATTGATCAAATTATTGTAGAAGTATGAATGTATATTATTTAGGGTACACCTTGGGGTTTTTCCATGGTTCCATGGTGTGAGAATTATGACTCAGGTGCGCTTAACGTGAATTTGGGACAGCAGGCTGAAGTGTGGGGTTTCCTTTTGGCTCTGAGATCAAAGCCCTTAGGTTGTTGCCACTGTCCTCCATCCTCACTGGGTGGTTTTGTGAGCCTGTGTGAAGGAATAAGCACTGGAGTCTTTTATCTTGCCCTGCTCAAAAAGAATACACTAATGCAATCTCCCTTGCTCCATTCTCTCCTTTTCCCTTTATTTGCAGATGGAAGCTGATCAAAGTGGTGCTACCAATGACCCTGACAGTTTATTTGCCTCCTACTCTTATCCATTTACCAAACAACAAGGTACAGGGTAAAGGATACAACTCATGTCCCTTTCATAAAGGTGGCAGAATGAACAGCAGATAAAAATGAACACCAAAAACGGTCTCATCCCTCTCATAGATGCAGGATGTACCTGTGTTTTTGATCTATGCCACGTTTTACTTGCAAGTACTTGCTTTGTCTGACTCTGTCACTACAGCTTCCCACCCTTGCCAGGCTCACACAGATCGGCTCCCTTGTGGTCCAGCAGTCAAACTCTGCCGTGGATTTGCAGGCACACAGACCAGTTGCTGGTGATTTGGTTGCCCTTGAGTGCTGCACTTTTTTTCCCCTCTTTCATCTTCTGTTGCTCAGAGAGGCAGCTGTAATCCCTGCTATCACAGATGAAGAGGTTTGGACCTGCTTTGCTGTCTCCAGGGTCCCCACAGATGTCTCTGGCGTTGTGTATGTTGTGCGTGTGTGTATGTTGTGTGTGTGTGTGAGGGGAGGGCTTTTTGAAGCACATTAGTATTGTATTTTTTTTCTATTTTATTTTATTTATTATTGTGACACTTTTCATTTGTTCAGTGTATGCTGTAAGACTTCCAAGCAGCAGAATGATTAGGGGGCATTTTGCTATTGAATATTTAGACAAGTTTCTCAGGAATTGTGAGCTGTGTTCTTCATTATATGCCACCCTTATCTTTTAAATACCAAAAGTGATTATTTTAGGAATGCCTTTCATTATGCAGTGAACCTTATCTGCTGTGGTGATGACATCCTTGTGATTATTTGCCTTTTCTGAGGAATCCATTTTTAAAACATTAAATTATGCTGTGATAACCTAATTTGCTTTAGATTTATTATTGTAGTATAAAAATTAAATTAAATTCTGCACCTTGTTAGGCCAACATTGTATATGAATATACGGTATGTGAATGCAGTGATCAGATTTTTGCCCTGGAGTTTTTTGAAAGTGAGTTTTTTTAAAAGCATTCCTCTAGGTTGCAAGGAAATTGCATGTGTTCTTAGGGCCAAGTGAGCAGTGCAGAGAAACAACAGCAGACCCACAATCTGGCAACCCAAAACTGACTGGACAACCTACTCTTCTTTACCATGCAGTAAGCAGCAGAAGTAGCTCAGTGGCTTGACATATTTCAAAAAACTTTGTCCATCCATCTCTCTGCTATCCTCAACCTTTGTGGTCCTTGTCTGTATTTCCCCGATTTCTGCTGCCACCCCTGGGCTGTAAAGCAATACCATGCTGAGCTTCTAAAGTTACCAAGCTCTGGTACTAAACCAGCCTGCACAGTCTCGGAAATCTGCCCTTCTCCTGTAATTTCTGTCACAAATCCCACATCCAACTATAAAGAGAACCGTCCATGATCCATCCAAGGATTCTTGCATTTGTTCTTCCTGTCTTTCTTCTGTCACTTTCTTTGTTCTGTTGGATGTTGTATTAGAAAGTTAAATGAAACCTCCTGAGAATCATGCTATATTTTTTTTATAGCACCGTATGCTTCTCTATTGCTCAAGGTAAAATAAACCTTAACTAAGGACACACCTATGCAATGCAGCCCCCCCCCAGGACCTATGGTAGTAATAGTGGTCTCTTGACCTGATTTTCTTGGACAAGCATTCCCAGTATTCTATTAAACCAGTTTTTTATTGATTGTTTTCACCAGGACTTCATCATCCTATCACTGGCATGGACTCAGAAATTTTTTTCACTTGCAGATTCAATAGAGCAGGTTTTAAATTCAGACAGTGAATTCTAGGTACAAATTTTCAAGAGTCGTAAAAGCACATTTTTAAATAGAGAGATTACAGGACAGATGGCTGTATGTATTTAAAATTTGTTGAAGTGATTTGATTTTTGTTTGCTAGTCTATTCATCGATCTTTAGTAACTGCTTAAATGCATTTTCTCTGTACATCTTCAGTTGAATAATCTGATGTGGTTCTCAATTAAAACACTATTGCTTGTCAAAAAGCAACCGATATTTTCACTAAATGGAAAACATTTGTCAAAATTGTTGCATGTGTACTATTAAAGTATAACTACCTTTAATGCTAAAGATGTTACATTTGCATTTGCGGTTTTTGGACTTTAAGGCGATCCCCATGTATTTGTAGAATTTTATTATGAGAATATTGTCAGTGCGTATGATTCATTTTTAGGAGATTATTTATGTTGATGATAACTATGCTTAAAATTTTCAAATGATTGTAGATTAGCTCTTTGACTTTTTTTACAATCTAAACGTTGCCATTGCAGTCTTATGAATTTAAGATTGCTTTAGTAGGTTGAAGATCTGTTATCACTAGGTGGGGATGTATGGACCTTGTAAAAACAGCATCTGTGGGACCTGACTTTGGATCACTTAGTCTTACAGGCCGTCCAGTGTCCCCTGTGCCTTTTCGAAGCCATTTACTGTGCACCTATAAGCTCTGCATTAATGGAGAATGAAAAACGCTGGCGAGCTTCTGAGTGGTTTGATTTAAAGGATGTAAAAGGTTCTTTTATGCAATGAAAGGGACTAAATCTGAATTGTCTTTAAATCTTATACATTTGTGTTACTGTTTGAATGGAATCAAACATATATGGTCTTTCACACTCTGCTGTTAGTGTATATTTTTATTTGTGTATCAAACAGATACCTAGTACCAAAGTTCTGTTTGCAGTTGCCCTCCTTATGTAGCATTTGATTGTATTGTATTATAGGCACCATGTAGTAGCTTAAACTGCCACTGCTTCCCCCAGCCCTTTCTGTATGTGAGAAGATTGTGCGCTGATAGCGTGACTTGTGTGTCTCAGATGGTGGCTTGAGAATGCCCGCCTGTCATTTGCTTGAATGCAGCGAAACACATTGTGCAGCCATACGGTGATGCCAGAGAGCAGCCGATCAATATACCATTATCTGCATACAAGATAAAGGGTCTGTTTAATGACAAAGGGCCCCCTCCTGGGGGCATGCAGTTTACTCACCCTAAGCAGGTGACTTAATGAACTGTGCCTGTAATCCAGGTGACTCACCACTGTGTAGATGTGTAAAAGGTAAATGTGTCGATTACATTTGTATTTAATGCCTGTGTTCGAATGCGCTGCACATCCCTGGAGTAAAGCAGCGAGACACTTCACCCTCTGTCTTCACCCCCATCCTCCACTGTTCTGGGTTCCCTCAGTTGGTGAGCACCCCGTTCACAATCAGATCCCTATCACTCACAGAAGGAGAGAGAGAGATAATTGAGGGGACATTTCTGAGCCTGAGAAACACATCCTTATGCTTGGTACTGTGATTGAGATGCTGGGAAAATCCTAGGAGTTCTGGCTGTCTTCCTATGCATACACGCATATGTGGGGGAGAGGGGAGGGGGTGTGAGGGGGCACTGGCAAGGAGGGGAGGGAGGAGGAGAGAGTGTGCGCTCGTGTCCGTGTGTGTGCACACGCACTCAGCTGTGTGCCGTTGAGCACTCGCTGCAGCTGGCAGACACACGTCGCACTCCTCTCCACTCGCGACATCTCACTGCGAGCGCCCTCCAGCAGCCACGACAGCATGACTTCTCACTTCCAGCAGAGCTCCTGTGCAGCACCACAAGGTTGAGGGATCTCCCAGGGACACACACACACATGCACGCGTGCACACACTGGCGCAGAGTGCATGCACACTCCAAGCTAACGAAGACAGAAAGGTTGAAGCATGGGCTATGTTGCCAGGTTGGTGTTTAGTGCTTTTTCTCCGATCGGTCTCTCGGCGGAGGCATTTGTCTGTATATGTGTGTGATTAGAGTAAAATTGTTCTGTCATTGTCATTCCTCCATTATTTATAGCCACTGTGTGTGCGCAATTGTAATCATGTAGCGCCTGCCTCTGGATTGTAGCTGCACTTTGTTTCCCCTGTTGCACAGGAATGTCCAAGGACAGCAACAACCTGCTTCCAAGACTGCAGCTTGTCCGCGAGTCTCGATCACTCAGCGTTATGAAGTAAAGTAGAGGTCAGCAGGTTGCACAGTGGTTACACTAGCGGTTAGTCTAGCTGCCACCTCTGGACTGTAAGGTTGCGGGTCGAATCCCACGTCCTGCTATAGTACGCTTGAGCAAGTTGCTTCATCTTGAATTGCTACAGTAAAAAAATCATCCCGTTGCATAAACGAGTAGGTGAGTACTTTACCATTCAAAGTTGTTTTAATGAAAAATGTCCATTAAATGAATATATTTAAATGTAGCACAGAGTTGTATATAGGCAGACAGGAGTCATTGTACAGTTAGTCTGTCCTGTTTAGCACTGTTTCTGTTGCATCTTTGAAATCACTTCCTCTTATTAATGGTTGAGCTCACAGATTGGAGCAACTCTTGGGCACTGACTTTCTGTACTGGTACTGGGTTTAGCCATGTATCTCCAAACTCTTGGTTTCCTCTCTGGGGTCATGGTCATTAATGT
Organism: Heterotis niloticus; assembly: GCA_018136845.1. Classification (NCBI taxonomy): domain Eukaryota; kingdom Metazoa; phylum Chordata; class Actinopteri; order Osteoglossiformes; family Osteoglossidae; genus Heterotis; species Heterotis niloticus. The sequence continues at coordinate 9,636,486 of CM030899.1, read as the reverse complement.
GATTCAAGCAACAAGGCGAGTTTGTCTACGTAACCGAGCATGTAGTCAAATCTATGTTAGCAGGAGTGTGTGTGTGTGTGTGTGTGTGTGTGTGTGTGTGTGTGTGTGTGTGGTCTTGTTAGTGCCTGCACAGTTACAAGCATATTTTTGTGCTTTTTGTGTAATACTTTGTTGTGTGGCACATACCAACAAATGCATGTTTTTCCTTTTGCTGAGGGTTTCCACTGGTGATGGTTAGACCACATTTCCAACAAATTACCATAGCAAATGTGAATAACGGACTTCCCACAGAGGTATGAGGTCTGTTTCTGTCCTAGTCTGTTCAAGATGCTCAGTGTGATAATTTTTTAAATGTTACAAGAATGTAACAGAGGTAAAGATTTTAAGATGAAGCCCTTGCATTTCATTATTGTTTTACTACCCCTTTCCTTTTACAGCATGAATAAACTTACTTTTGGTTATCCGAAACTTCTTTATATACCTTGTAATCTGATATGTTCACAGATCTCTAACATACTGAGAGACAGCTGTACAAAAACAGGGCTGTTGACTCCACATTCAGTCACAAGACCTTGGTTTGAATTGTATGAGTGGGTTTGTGAGTGAGTTTGTGTGTCGAAAGCATGAGGAAAACATCAAGGGTGTCTATAAGCTGCAATGAGCTACAGTGACAAAGCAGACACCCATACAAGAGTGGGCCTCAACTCACAGCCTTCTGCTTCCTCAGTGGCAACCCTACTGTGCTCCATATCCTAGCTCAGTCATCACTCTCACCCCCACTATGCTTCCTACCTCCATCTTCACTCTCAGCCTCACTGCACAGTTTCTTGTACCTTAGTCCTCCACCCTGGCAACCCCACCATGCTGCATTGCCTACCTCCATCCTCCACACTGGCAACCCCACTGTGCTGCTTTAGTTTGCAATCTCTTATGTGTGCTGCATTATCCACCTGCATCTACATTTGCAGACCTGCTTTACTGCAGTATGCCTGCATTTTTGAAACCCTACTGTGCTGCATTATCTACCCCCACAGTGCAGACCTGCTGCATTGCATTGTATACATTTTTTTTTGTACTGAGAACCCCTCCTTGCCAAATGATCTTTTCTCACTTGCAAGCTTACTATACAGCACATCCACCTTAATAGGCAGCAAAAGATGACCGTATAGCAACATTTTCTGTTTACTGCACCTGTATGTGTATCGCTCTTTTCACTCTACTGTCTTTTCACTCTGGAACCACTGGTCATGTGACAAGATTCTCTTACCACGATAAATATTAGATTATGCTAAAATGCAACCTCCTGCCCTTCAATCTCCCCAATCCATTGAAAGTCTCCCAGGTGAAAAAATAAAAAATAAAAGTACTGATTGAAAAAATATTGCCTCTTGCCAGGAATGCACATGAAAAAGCTTTGATGATATCTCTGTCCACCTAAAAGGTGTTTGTTTAAATAGTTTTTCAGTGCTTCACTGACCTTTTTTTTTTTTTTTTTTTTTTTTTTAAACATCTAAAAGATTTCATTATTTTAATGTTTTGTCTTGTCTGTCATGTACAAGGCTTCCTTGTGAGTATATTTTTCTTTGCTTTGATGGTACTTTGGTACACCAGTGGGTTTTAGCAGTTATGGATGGACGTTGCACGTTATTAAAAAAGTGAAAAAATTGTATCCCTGCATAAAATATTCTACTATCTACCAGCGTTTTCCGCTTAGAATGGATTTGTTTATGCCATGTTTAATTCCCTGCTGTTTACAGTGAATCTGGACCACAAGGTTTTACAGCCACAGTCTGCTTTCAGCACCGAACAGAAGCAGGGATGTCCCGCTTTGGAGAAGGAGATTTTCCGAGTGCAGACATGAGCTGCGCTGTCAACACTAATGAGCAAGAGACCATGCTGGCTGCATGCTGATGTTGTCATTCTTCCCCCAGATAGCAGTATGCAGTTTCAGTGTATAAGGCTAAAAATATGCTCTGAATGAATAACTATCAGGGCCATCTGTAGGCACTCTCAGCATGGGTACCTACTGTATAGCTGCAAGCCAGAGCAATTTAATTTATAGGAGGAAATGCCAAGAATTAGGAGCAACCCCACCCTTTAACTTGCCCACTTTGGAAATGCTGTTCATAGGTGGCAATTTATTATGTGCATCCCTGTTTTGGCTCAGTTGTCTCCTGCAGATATGCTGCTTTGTTGGACAGGTGATGTAGAGGAGAACTTGGCAACATGTGGGGCTAAGGAGGGACATAGTTATGGGTCTGGTACAGGTCTGCAAGAGCATGAATCCCTCAAACACTTTTGTCCCTGCGAGCTACGGTTGGAACAGCACATATATGGAAATCTCTGAGCTTGTAGATTGAACATCTTCTGCATGGAGACAAAATAACGTTGTATGCTATTCAGTTTATCTTCCGGTCTGTGTTGAGCTGAACATTGCAGTTGTGAAATAGAGAAGCAAATGCATATGATCACTTTTTATGGCATGGGGAATTGTTGAACTTTTTTAAAGACAAGTTTTAGAGCTGTGTGGTTTTTCAGACACAGATTAAGTATAGTGTTGGACTGAATTGCACTGTCAGCAGAAAATGAAAATGCTTTTTTGCCTGGAAAACTGACCTATGCAATGTGAAGACAATCAGTCATCTCAGATTAATCTGTTGCTGCTACAAGTTACTGTATTGCCGTGTGTACAACCGTTTAAATTTTATTGTTGTAAAATTCCCTTATGTGCTACACTGTATCAGTGTTGCACCTGTGCTTGGACATGAGCATCCTTCAAGCCCGTGTCCACACTTGGCCACCAGGGCACCACCATTTGTGTTTCAGAGATGAGGTGTTGGTATGTGATGTGACTGGGTTAACCCAGGTCAGCTTATGGTAACGCCCTTCAGGCAACCTTGACTGTGCTGGAGGCCTGTGCTCCTCTGCTTGCATGATGCCTGGTGATAGGTTCCAGTGTAGGAGCCAATTTACTACCTGGGCTAGGCTGGGCTATGCCTCCGTGGCACAGCGGCACGCTTGACTGAGGTGCTGAAAGATGCTCTAATTAAACAACCACCATTCATATCTCTGTCTTCCAGATGTGGCCTTGGGAACAATGCTCCATTCTCTCAGCTTTTTATTACATCATAAAGAGGAGGTGGGAGCAGCTAGCTCTTTTGTACATGAAAACATTTGTACAAAATTCTTGCATACAGAACTTTTACAGTAATGGAACTTTTATTTTATTTGTTCCACTGATCTGTTTCTATCCTTAATACTTTAGACAAGAGCGGCTATACAGAACCATTCCGATGGGTATCCACTCCCTATGAAAGAGAAACCGACATTTTTCTCTTCATCTCAAAGATCACTAGCACTTGGGTCAAATTTGTTAAATTTTTGAAGAATAATTAATTTGACCTGTGCTGCAATTTTAAGGGAAATAGGATGACATGTCTGCAAACGCTGTACAACGTATTTTCTGTCCGTGCTTTTTTGGGAGATAGGAGTTCAGTGATTCACGCAGAAATGTTCACTTTGGAATTAATCTATAGGCTGTCTTTGAAAGGACAGCATTAAGTGAAGGTCTTACTGTTGCCTTGCCAGGATCTGCATATCAGAGCTCTGCTGTCACACAGCCCCTGGAAGCTGTTTTACGCTTCAGTTAACCAAAGAGACCAGGATCTTCATGGAATCCAAAGCTGCATTTACTTGATGGTTTTCTCCAAAGTCACTTACCTTGTTAAGTTCCTTACAATGATTTACCTATTTATACAGATTGGTAATTTTTCCTCAAACAATTTAGGGTAAGTATTTTACCCTAGGGTACTATAGTGGGAAGTGGGACTTGAACTTGCACCCTCCAACTATGCAGATAGTAGCTCTAAGCACTATGCTACCTACTGGTCTGGAATAAGCTAATAAACTTTATTTGCCCTTGTGTCTTCTTGAACCCCAGGTCAGAATTCAAAATCCATATTAATGCCTTTAAGGCGAAACGTTGCTTTATTATAAAACTTGTGTAGTGCAAATGCTTAAGGAGATTTGTAAAAGAAGCAAGACAATTTCCTCTATTGCTGCATAAATGTGTCCTAATAGGAAGGTTATAAGGATCTATGATGTAGGCTAAGCCTTTGCTCATCCAAATTTTAGATTTGGGGAAAAAAATTGCAAAAACCTTGTATGAAACTTAGTTTCACAATGTGATGTTTGATCAAACTTTTATTTGTCAGTTACACATGGAAATATGGCATTTTTTGGTTAGTATATTTGTCATGAATGTGTGTTTGACAAAGCATCCTCAAGTGGGATTGAGGATGCCTAAATGAAACAGTAAATTTCATTGAATTCATTGAATGAAGTGTCTTTCATATCTGCTAAAGGCATCGAGATGACGCAAAGAGTTATCACTGGGTCTTGCATCCAGTAAAAGCTGAAGCGCAAGACAGGGCTCCATGGCTACACCGTGACTCATACTAAACTGGTGATGAACCTCTTCACTGGTAGCAGCATCTTCAACAAAAACTGTGTTTTAGGGTGTTTGACAGCCTTAGCCTCCCCGTACCTTGTGTTCCTTAGTGGCAAAGGTGACACGTAAGGTAGCATCTACCAGCTGCCTGTAGGGTCTGGATTTCTTTGTGAGTGGAAGGTGATGAATGAGGCTCTTCAGCTAAGCCTGTCTGCTGGAACTCTGTAGACTGAGTCATACCTACAGCACAGCAACCTTTTAATGGGCATCACTCCATCTGTAATGGCAGCAGACCCACCACTGCCAGGTCTTCTCTACTGCTCTCTGTCCCAGCTCTGTCTGTCAGCTCTACACAGTGGCATATGTCTCTGGCATGTTATTTTGCCCTGCAGTTTCACTCCCGGTGTTCTTTTAACATCAGTACTGACTCCCATCTCTCTCACTGTCATTCTCCAATCTGCTTTCCCTGGAGGAAAGCATGGAGGAATAAATAAGTAGTTTTTAATTTTCATCACAGGTGTACGTGCGTGCATGCATGCATCTGTGGTCTCCAGTCTGTGAGGCAGCAAGAATGTGTTCTTCTGTTTAATGTTGAAACACCAACCTATGGTTTTTTTGAAGCCTTTACTGGCTTCTGGAAAGGAGAAGCAGAGATGCTTTAGACCATGGTTTTGTGTGTCTTGATATCTTTCATATACAGCCTGTCTGTAAGGATTTAAAGCTGCAAGATGTTGGCAGCTCAAACGCAGTTCTTTAGAATAACATGACTAGGATATGAACACGTGCTAAATGAATAATTGATTTGTAGCGCAAGTGGCTGGGAGTCTCTCTGCTCCATGGTCTTGTTCAGGTCTTGTATAACTTTTTCTGATTGCATCAGGTTTTATGCTATAAAATCTTCCCTTGGTATTATTTTAAAGCTATTCAGTGCTAGGACTATATTTATTCAGAGACAGAGCTCCATGAACCAGCATGTGATTAAAAATGCCATTGATGTGAAATTGAACTCCCTCCTGCCAGCGGTTACAGTACATGCATAAATGGTTCAGGTTTTAAATTACTTTCCATTTGGATCATCGTAACCAAAGCCTACAATTAAGCAATAAACCCTTCAGGCAAATAACAACAACAAAAAATGGGTAACAATATTTCTCTTCTTTTCTTCATGAGGTATAAAAGACCAGTTAATGGGAGGCAGTTTTTATCGGGCAAGAGCAGACAGCATTCTCACACCCGCGCCTCGCTGATTCTCCTTTCCCTCCGCACGTGGCATGTTCACATCTGTCGGCCTAAGAACGGGGGAATATCTACAATTTTTATTCACCAAGAATTTATGTACCTCTTAGGGGTTTTAATTTTCCCCCTTAATATTGCGCTCGTATTAATCAGTTCCCTGCTGTAAAGTTAAATTGAAAATAAAAACAGGAATGGCATGGTGCTCACAAGGGCTGAAGGACCCCCCCCCCAGCATCTGCAATAGTTATTTTCACAACCAGGCAGGTGGAGCTTTTAATCAAAGCGTGCTTGAAAATCCCAGGTCTCCATAAAACAACCATTTTGGGTGACAGGGTACACGACTCCAGTCACACCTGTTATGTGACTCAGTAATAGTGACTTACAGTGGGTCGTACAGTAGGTCGCTTGTCGTGTGTTAGTGGCTAAATGACCATAAATGAGTAGTAGTGATAGTATAGTGTTTAAGGATAGTCGGAGACATTTAAATCAACTTTTTTTTCATGAAATAGTATTTTTTTAAAAAAAGACTTACTGCCAACTATTAAATGCTTATTAAAATGATAGTATTTGAAATTAGATTAAAATTATTAAGCAATGCTAAGTAAAAATCATTGAAGTTGATAAAGGAGGCTGAGGCTCTGAGGTGCACCTTGTTAAAGCAAGTGGAGTTTGCTTTAATTGTTATGGGAATCTGTGTTCTTGTTATTTATGTACAGTGTGTGCATTATTTTTCATTCTTATTTGATAATAAACTGATAATAAGCAAAAAATGAAATGAACACTTGTAGAAGATTGTTGATATCTGCAGCCAAAAGGAAACGGTGACCTTTTTTAAGGTAAACTAGCAAACACACCCAGCACTGCCTGTGTCAAAAAGGGGTAGAGTTGGGGAAGAAAAACGTAATAGCACATTATATAATTATCAAACTGTTTTACCATTAAAGTGGTTGCATTTAGCACTTAAGTATTGTCAGAGTGATTTGCAAACCAGCCATAGCTAAATTGAAAGGGGGGGGAGAAATCAAAATATACAGTATGTGGTAAAACTGTATAACCCTTACATCCCTAATATGTGCAGCACCATGTGTGATGTACAATTTCTTTATGTGGTTCACATTCTCATTTGCTCACATCTAGCAGCAACTGACTCCTTTGATCAAACGCATTGATGGCACTGACAGCAACTTGTGCACCAGGTGTTGGGGCATGTCGCGTAGTAAGAAAATATGTATCACTAAATAGTAGTATGTTTGTGAGAAAGTGCGTGTGTGGCAGGAAAATCAGTCAGCATCATGTACGTGTGCAATTGGATGTGACATTACTACGTGCCTTGTATGATGTCTCTATGCCCACTTTTCCGAGCCTTGTCAGAGAATTTTAGATTATCTTAAATAATAAGTAGCTTTTTTTTGGAGTTTAATGAACTTCACTTTGCAAAAATCTAACTTGGGGGTGACAATTACCTGTGTGCCAAATATCAAGTCTGTGCCTTGAAAAACAAAGCCACAAAATGGCAAACTCAAACAAACAAATTGAAATTTGGTTCAGTAGAAATAGAGATTATAGCTTGTAATGGCAGTTTCCAGGACAGCAAGAACAAGGGTTCCTGGATGCATGAACGGCTCTGGTTGTGATCTGTAAACACTCCATTATGAATACCCCACAGAAGGTGGAACGGGTAGGGGATCGCACCTTATTCATATCTTAAGCCCGGCTGCCGTCTTGCCCCTCATGAGGAGCTGCAGCAAATGTCAGCCTCCTCCGGCCTTGAGAACCTCCTGTCTCTTGCAGAAAGGTCATGGCATCTGTGCAAATGGAACACCAGGGCTTGTGGTCAGTCATCCTGTCTATTCTCCTGCTGGGACTTGGCTGGACAGCTGTGCTCTTCAGACTTCCCCTGCGCCACAGGCCTAAGCTTTGGTTCAGTTGTGTTCTGTATTTCTGTTTGTCCCCTCGTTGCCACAGTTTTCTTGTTGAAAGGTCAGTGAGCAACCAGAGCAATGTCTGCAGTCTTGGGCAATTTGACTTGTTATTTTGAACCTCAAAATGCAAAACTTGAAACTCATTAGAATATGATTTCTGGGATTGCATCATTTGGGCTCCTTGGAGCTTTGCTTCACATACAGGAGTGCTGTGACTTATATTCCTTTATATCTTTATGCAGCTGTGTAATAACCATGTACTGTAGTATCTTATACACTTGTTTTGAGTGTGTATGTCTGAACGTGTCAGAACCCCAACCCTACAGTTTATTTACAGAAAAAACTGAAGAATAAGTTGTCTGGTTGCAGAAATTGTATGCAGACATTTTTAATTTGGATCTGTTTGTGAATTCCCTAATGACTCACTCAGCTTTTTCTATCTGTCTGTCTCTCTCGCTCTCTCTTTTCCTCTTTCTCTGTTCTGTTCCCGGCTGTGTCAGAGCGGATCAGGCAGAGATACGGGGAACTGCCAGGGGAGCTGCTGCTAGTGGAGCTGGAGAAGGACCGACAGGGATTGGGCCTCAGCCTGGCTGGCAACCGCGATCGCTCATGCATGAGCATCTTCGTGGTGGGCATTGCAGCCGGCGGGCCAGCTTGGCGAGACGGCCGCATCCGGGTTGGAGATGAGCTGCTAGAGGTGAGCTGCTGGTCATAATAAGGTGCTGCCCTCAGGGCTGTACCTATGGGTATTATACCATAAGAAGCACTAAAACCTGATGGTGTTGTACTCTGTAACAGTAACTCCAGGTTTCCTTGGCAGCAATAATACATATGAGTGTCTCGTGCAGAGCCTTGCTAACTGTAATGGTTATGACTCATTCAGTCAGTAGTAGAAACACTTTGGACTATTGTATGGGTATTAGTGACACATTCGCTCAGTAACAACAGTGCTACTGGCATAATATTTGTGATATCCTGGCTGGTGAGTAATTTTGCTCAACATGGCTGTCGGTGGTGACTGGCTGAAGACGTTTTTCTTTTCCAGCATCTTTCACTTTTTGCTAAGAGTCTCTTCCTGTCAAGCCCGATTTCATTCCTAAGGGAAATGAAGCATTTACATCACTGTCTCCCTTGTCTCACCAAGGATGTAGAACAGGCCTTGTTTAAACCAAGCTGTCTTCTTCTAGATTGATGGCAGCCAGCTCTGTCCTGTACTGAGGGAGAAAAACAAATTTACCTTTGTGTCTTTCACAAAGGATCACCAAGGATGCTGATCAGGAGAAAACTGGAAAATATTTTTCATTTTTTTATTTGTATATAAAGCCTTTTCTGTGGTATTTTAACATCGGTATGGTTGTATTTAAAAATGAAAAGCTGTGAATAGATGTCTGAGAAGCTTCATGGATTCAATATTTATTTTACTCTGCAAGAAGTGTTCAAGTTATAAAGGTACATTTAAAAAGCAAGAAGCTTATTCAAGTTCGGCCTGCATTCCTATATTCTTGTTTATTTCAGTCTCTATCTTTACATATCATACTGTGCTCTCTGGTCACTGACCCTTTGTCCTTTTTTGCACCTCCTGCTGTTGCAGCCATGTGTCAGTAACACTATAAAAACCCTGTAGAATAAGATGTTCTTACCATGCCAGGTATATTGGGTAACATTAAATAGTTTTGACACACTACACTGCACTCTGTTAACTGTCCTACCTGTCCAGCAGACCATTTGACAGAAGGCAAGGTCTTCAGCCTTTTCTCAATGGCAGTACATGACACATATTATTATTTATTTGATGCATTTCTGTCTGATCATGGAAATCACCAGATTGAATACTGACTTTACATTTCTGCTAGCCTCTGACTCTTGACTATTTCCTGTTATCGATCACGATTAAACTTGAATAGACTATAGTATTCCAATTACAACAGCTTCTTATGGATCAATATGCACCAGTATGTCTCCAGCATGGTTTTGCAAAGTCTCCTCTTTCCTGATGTTCTTCACTGACCAAGAGGTATAATTCTAACATCTGTCTGTTTCTAGATCAACAACCAAGTTCTGTATGGCAGAAGTCACCAGAATGCATCTGCCATCATAAAGAGCGCCCCTTCTAAGGTCAAACTGGTTCTCATCAGGTAAGATAAGCTGTCATGAAACTGAGACCATGTCTCAATTTTGGTAAGGTTTATCCTGAAGGCTACATCACCAATGTAAGGGTTAGTTATTCAGTGAGTCAAGTATAGCAAAATTGCAGGTTTCCAATTTTTGAGTTTTATTCAGAATGAAAGGAAAGGAGGTGGTAAATCATGTTAATTTTTGACAGCTCATCCAACTGTTTGTTTTTCAGCATATATTGTTTGCTTCAGTCAAACAGCTGTAGGATGCTATCCCTCGACAGCCCAAGTGCACAAGAGGGACAAAGCCGTGTGCTGCTCCTTTTTTCTAATTGTTAATTATTTCGAGCTCTGTTGATCTGGGGATGGATGGTACCTGGCTGGCATGAAGGCTTTTGTGTTACGTTTCTGCAGCGCATCACAGATGCTCAGCAGAGATATGTGTGCACAGTAAACTCCCGGTGAACTTTCTTGCCTTTATTGTATGCCGTGCTGTTAGCAGTGATGTGCAGCATGTTGCTGCTGACTACTGAGGGCAGTTTTTGTTCCGATATTTGGTTTGTCTGTTATCTGCAAGCAGTATTTAAAACTGCACTGTTTTTTTGCTCATTCAACTCTCTTAGGGGAAACCAAAACCTTGCTTCACACCCCTAGTGTCTGTTCTCTCTTTCTCTCGCTCTCTCTAACTGAAGGGGACTTACAGGGATGAATACGGACTCATTAGTTCAGATCCTCCCTATTTTTGCATCGACCAAAGGAGATCTAATTAAAAAGGTGAACGTAATGACCTTGTTATTTCGTAAGGGATCCTTTGGGTTGTAAAACTGATGTTTAAATATCGGTCCACACAGTCGTCACGAAATAAGGACCACAGTGTGCATTTATTTTCTTCCCACTACAATAATTTCCCCTGAAGGATAGACTTCAGTTCACCTGCTTCAAATATTCTCAAGACTCCTGGCAATTAAACACCGTTTGACAAATGTGAAGTTATCATGTAGGCTTTTGTTGAAATATGGCAGAGAAAGAGAAGTAAAGTGGAATTATCTGCTAAGGAGATGAGTGGACATTGTAAATTGTTCTCCTAGTGACTGTTGGTTTAGTGGCGCAGCAAGAACAAAGTCATTTCCACTAACTGAACACAGGGATTGTGGTATTTGTGATCTTGTATATTTAAGGAAATTAAATATGTTTTTCGATACCACTTGGTTTTTTGATAGGATAATAATTTCCCTAAAATTATACTATTTATATTCTATTTTGGCAAAATGTTTTAATGTTTCATAAATCCTAGCTACTGTGCACAACTATTTACTTATTTTGAAATTTGGTTTTATTTGAAAAATGTACTTTGGGATCATTTAAATAGTTGTGTTGCTACGTTCCATGTTATTTTCTCAAAAATTGCACATTGAGTTGTAAAGGTCAGTTGTAAGAAAAAGCGATCAAATGTGGCGGGAGATGGGCTCATAATCTATCACCATGGCAACCACAGTGGGAAACAAGAGGGAAGGAAAGGACCGCACCATTAAAACAAATCAATTAAGTGTCAGCGTGTCAACACCTGTAGTACCAGTGACCTGCCCATGAGTCAGTTGAGTGTTTCCTTGTGTGACAGCGGGTTAGCCAGCAAGTTCAGGTGCACCATACAGCCTTGCATAACACAACAATATGGTAACCTTCTCAGCTGGTTAGTGTCTTATTTTTCTTTGCCGGAGGTAATTCTGGTCAGGCAGCAAAAGATTGATAGATCTATAAATTCTCACTGTCCTCCCATTTGCCCTCCACCTTGATGGAGGGGGAAAAAAATTGCATTAACAGTAATTGGAAAGGGGTCACTGACTGGGCAAAGGAGATGGACGGAGGGCGGAGAAGAGGAAGGAAAACCTTCTTTTGTCAGCGACTCTTTCTGCCACCATGTACACTCTGAACTGGAAGGTGGTTTTGCTCTACCACCTCATCTGTGGTTGGGAACACTCGGCATCACAGTTTGCTTCGTCCTGAATGTGGCTTTGCATGCAGTGAGGAGCTCTGAGGATCACAGCGATGAACAAGTGGGTTTAATACAGAATCAGCCTGGATTCACATCACGGTCCACTGTGTGTTGAGTCGAACTGGCTTCCTCTTGGTACCTGGCAGAGTGAGACGAGGGGCCCGAAGACATGCCAGCGTTTGCCTTTTCTGTCTTCTGCTGTGTAAGGTGATGAGCCTTTATATCTTTTTTTCCTCGGTGCCGCTGCATCTTCTGTCAGTAGCTAACTTATTTGTGTGCAGTATTGTGTTTGGAGCTGTAACATAAACACAATACTGCACACAATATATAGATAATTGTGTGCAGGAAAATATATAGATAATTGTGTCTATATACAAAATTAATATATACTGTAGATAAAAAGTGCAAAATAACAGTGCTTATGTATATGAGCTTCTTTTTGTTTTTAGAAAGCTTCTTGTGCATTTTTCAAGCAGTGACAGCTACAATATAAAATAGCTAGCATATATTTCCTGTACTTTTAGCATGAACAAATGGCAGAATTTGCAGAAATTAAAAGTGTACTTGGTTTTCCAATACCAGACCCTTTTAACGAAGCTGTAAATTTATCCTTCGAAAGCAAAGACTAGGAATGTGCTTTCCAAAGGCATCATAATTTTTACCATGTTATGAACATCAGCTTGACTAACACCAGCATGAAATATTAAACTTTTTTTGTTTTTGAAAACTGTGGGTAGCAGCTTGAACCCTCCCTTGCCAGTGGCAGTTTCAGCAAGCAAACATCATTGTATTTATACTGTGGTTTAAACAGTTAAGAGTTCAGCTCCACTTTCTGTACACAGGCTTTAATGATGGAAAGCCGCAAGCCCAAGATTATTTAAGGTTAGCAAGAACTTTTCAAGCAGCAGCCGCATTAACTCCTTGCTTAGCAGCATGAATTCTAATTTTCTGTCAAAAAAAAATACATGCACATGTGATTTTGTTGTATTCTGACCTCCATCCAAAACAGTAAATCTTCCTGTGATGCAAAGAGATTAAAAATCACTTTCTCTTAGTAAAAAAAAAAATCTTTTGCTTTTGGAATTCAATAAATGTGGGTATCTTGAAAGGTAGATACCTGTAACTAAATTCCCTCCATGTCACTTTCTTTTTCTAACCATCGTGTGGAATTTGTGATTAGGAAAGAAATACTACACACATACAACACAAAAAATCAAGTTTCAGTGTCTTGGATGCATGCTTTTTAGACTTACCTTATCTGCAGGTGGAATGGGGAAGTTAGGAAATGTCAGGAAGGTGCGTTGCACAGCTAAACCCCTTACTGCTCACAGTAGTCTCTTGTGGTTCTTGGTGAAGCCGCCTCCCATGCACACATTGGTGCGACTGCCCTGTCCAGTCAATTCCTGTGTTTATTGTCTTATTACAGCTAATGTACATTTTATTTATAAGAACTCGATGAAGAACATTTGCACTTTCTGGAGCATGTGGATCACAGCAGCATGTGATGTGCAGTTACATAGTGGTCGGAGGGCTAATGTGGAGTATTGTGTGCATGTGCTTGTCCCAGGTTTTCGTCTTATAGATTTTCTCTCGGATTCTGTTCACTACACAGTCACCATGATAGGCAAGGTGTTGGAGGTGTGCTTGTCCAATTCACATCTTTGTAATGTGCTTTCTTTTTCTCCCGGGGCATCACATGCTCCAATGCAAGAAGCTGTGGCAACCAACCTTCAGCAGGTTCTGGACAGACTAGGACACTTTTTCAGTAGCTTTGAATCTCTGGCTATATTGTTGGGGAACTTCTCACCTCAAGCTGCTTGTGAAAGTGCACACTTCTAAGCGATGCTCCAAACTGTGTCAGCTACACTGCCTTTAATTTATCACCACCTTTCAGATAGATCTGCTCTGTTGCTTAGGAGCCATAATGAAGATTCAGCATTCTGCACTGCATCAGATTTTTCATTGTGCCTTCTGATTTGTTGTTGATTCAATGTTTTAATGTCTTCTGTAGTTTTGAATGCTTTTCTGATTTTCTTATTTTACTGTAGACATATACAACCTTCTATTGCATCTGAACATCTGCTACAGTTGGGCGGGTTTTTTACCTTAGCAGATGGAGTCAAGTATGATTTCATTGTATATAGGCACTGTACAAGTCTTTTCCTTATTTTACTATAACATGTGCAATCTCTGCAAATAGCGCTGTACTTTTTCCACCATGAAGTAAAGGCAAAGGGTAAGGGTCAAGAGATTAATATACTGTATATTGTGAATAGAAGAGTTGTTCCTCATTGGGAAACGGCTATTTTTTGCAGCAAAAGAGGAGTGGTTACCACCCCACGTGTCACATGCTAGCTGTCCTTCCACTTATTCTTTATTTAAATACACTTTCCTGTTCCCTGAACTTCTGTTTTTTTTTTAAAAAATAAATCACATTTTTTGATTAACACAAGAAAAACATATTTGAAGCGATCATAAGTGAAATTTTGTACCTTTGTGCTAATGTGTACTATCATGTTGAGCACTTTTGAAGCTATCGTTCATAACCTTCTTATACTTCTGAAAACATACCAGCCCTCCATCATTCTTAGTAAAATTTTTGTCAAAAACATTATAATTATTCATTATTTATGTGACCCCTTTTATCGTGACCTTTCTTTCCTATCATCTCCCTCTGTCTGTCTAACCCACTCTTGCTTTCTCTCTGCTTTCCTCTTCTTTCAGGAACGAAGATGCGATCAATCAGATGGCGGTCCCACCCTTTCCTGCCCCGCTACCATCACCCTCATTCAGCGAAGTATGTTTTCAGACTCTTCTTAGTATGTGGACAGCAGAGCCATTTAGGGTTTGCTTGTTTGCTAATTGACCCCAGGAAATGGAACGCGGCCCAGAAATCGAAAATCTGAATGTACCCAGTAGGCTTTGTCTCCATTGTGAAATATCATGGTTTTTTCCTGATTTCTTGTTGAAGTAAAAAACAGGTCAATATTTCAGCTCACAAATCAAATATATCTGTAAAGAAGCTGACATTTTTATGCATTTCTTGACAAGCAAGCATGCTTATTGATGATGGATCCTTAGTTGTTAGCGAGTAGCAAACCTGACGACCTGGTTTTCAGATTTTTATTTTAGATTAATAGAGGAAGGATGTTTTTTTTTTTTTTGGCAAATAGATGTTCACTCTTTTCATGCTAATGTGCTTCAGTCCCAACAAAATACTGGAGACATGCTGACACCTACAGAGAAACCACAAGCTCCAGAAAACCTTTTACTCACTCTGAACCTTCCGGAGACTCCTCCTGTCAAGGTGAGCATTTGCTGGCTTCCAGATAATCTGGCTACAGTCAAGCACATAGAGGGAGGGAGTGGGTCACCTGTATGCTCACTGAGGTGGAGAGATAATTGCATTAGTGTTTCTTCTGCAAATATATTATGTTCTGCTGAATGGGGAACATGATCTGCTTCTTTACTCTCACCTCTCACAGGAGAACACCAGTGTGGAACCAGGGATGACAGATGAGGTCTCTTCCAAGGAGCAAGCCTGTAAGATCCTCAGTGATGGAGAGTCTGCATCAAAGGTAAGCTCCTCAGCAGCAACTACTGAGAGGTGTTCTTCCCTCTGCTTCTCAAACCTCTGCATATCAGTCTAGTCTCCCTTACGTTGCCTTTTTTGTTCTTACAGAAACTGAAGTCATCTGAAAAAGGGGTGGAGTCTGTTACTGAACCCCCCACAAAGGAACCCCTTGAACAGGTAAGCAGCTTTTTACAACAGCAGGGCCAGGATACCATGACCTTAGGACTGATATGGTATCATCATGTTTAGTGAATTTCACTGGCTGTACAGCTAGGCTTTCTGTGTTCAATAACAATAATAACAAAGAACATTAACAAAGATAAGCTTGTAAAGCATTAAACGGAATTAAGAAAAGAGCCTAGCAGAGAGTTTCAGGTTAAAACCAAAGGGTAGGTATATTGCTAATTTATAATCTTTAAACCATTTGGTCAGAAACATCCTATTGTTCTCATATATGTGCAGATGAGGTGTAAACTATATCCTGTTTGTCAGTCCAAATAAGAGTGTTTCCTTGCTGAATAACTTAAAGTAATAAAAAGGAAGGCAGGTTAATCCCTAGTTTGGGATGCACTATAGCGTAACTCTGTTCTCTTCTGTTTTAGATAACCAGCACTGGCTCTAAAAATTTCCCGAGCCTCCACAAACTGCCTTCAGAGCGTTCCACGTCTCCTGCGACTGCTCCTCCTGCTGCGCTTCCTGTGTCTTGCACCACCCCAGACTTCGAATACTGCAGTCGAGGTGCGGGACAGCCCCAGGACCTTCTGTGTTTCTTAGGATGACATTGTATGAGGTGCTGAAGGATGAAAGTGGACTGCCGCAGTACTCACGACAGTTACCCGGTGCAGAAGTCATTATGAAGGAGAACCGTAAATAATAGCATTGCAAACATCTGCTGGTAGTGTAACAGATCATGGAATAAAAAAATCAATACATAAGGCAGCCCATCCCAATAGAGTAGAACACCATAGTGGTGTTAATAGTGACACAGATGGGTCCATCATTCACGCTACACATCTGTCTTTTTTCTTACCTGCCTTGTGCTTTATTAATACAGCAAAATATTTATTCCTGTTACTCTGAAATACAGTGCCTGTGCTTATGATGCATAACTTTTAAACAAGTTTTAAATCACAGTGCCTAATTGTCCTCCATTTATGAAAACTTCCTTTCTCATATCTGCCCCTGCAGACCCAGCCACCTGTCCCATTGTTCCTGGTCAGGAGACAGTCATTGAGATCTCCAAGGGCCGCTCGGGGCTGGGCCTAAGTATTGTTGGAGGCCGGGACACCCAGCTGGTGAGCTACGTCCCTGCTTACTCTGTACCTGCCCCTCTCTTTGTTACAGTCACACCTCCACCCTCGTGTCCCCGTGACTCTTCGTGTCATAGCACATCAATCACTGCCTCTGCACTCACCTGCTGTGTTACAGCATTGTTTCTTCATTCCCAATAGCACCACAATAGCATCCTGTTTCACAGGGGTTTTGAACTGTGCCAATCAAAACACTCACTGGATCTGTTTTGTCTTATACACTCAGTTGTCCTGGCATTGCACTGTTGTGCGATGGAGGTTGTATGTAAGATCCCTGTGTAACTATAGAGTGAAAGATGGAGTTCTCCCCAAGGAACTCATATGGGATAAAACTGGACATGAAGATTCAGTAGGGCCTGTGGCTGTAACAGCATGGTGAGAAAAATATTGAACATTTAAACAGTATGTCACAGGGAGGGTAACATGCAGTCTATGAATACCTCAGATACTTACAAGAGAAGTAGAAATATACCTTTGCTGTGTTTGTGTCCAGAGGTTTGGTTATTGTGGTTATGAAAACAGTGGCAACCCCTGCTTCCCATCTGAGCTGCTCTCAGTCACCACATCTGTGTTTCACTGCATAAGCCTAGGGTTGGACCCATTCCTACCTGCACGGGAAAGTTATTTACATTAATTGAATAAATAACAAATTGCATGACACATTACAGCACTGTTGAGTTTTATATATAAAAAGGTACAAAGGACAACAAAAAAGAAAATGAGGACAGAAAAAAGAAAAGGAGTGAATGTATGGATAATGTTTATCAGATCATTTAATAATCTAATTATTCTTTTAGTATGAATGTTGTGCCATTAGTGAGAGGAATGGAGGAGAACTGGGGGTTACTGATGCTCTGCACATCCCATACACATCATGGAGCGTCAGTTTCTGTCTGCGTGGACTTGTTTTGTTTTTTCTGTTTTTTTTTTTTTTTTTGCAGTGTGCAGATAAGTGCACCTCAGCTTTTCATATCTCCTCTATTTAGTCATCCTGAGTATCTTTAAAAGGGCCCCAGACAGAATGGAAAGTGCTCTAGTAAACAGATGGATAGGCCCACATGCATTTTCATCATTTTCTTGTCACATCGGTCCACATTAAATTGGCATTTTGCATTATTTCTTATAGGAAAGAATATCCCCACTATACCTTGTTTGCCAATAAGCAGTTTTGAATTCTGTTAATGCTGTATTGTGGGGATGGTCTGTATTGTGATGTTTTGGAAATGCCTTTGTGTAAAAGTGAAGACAGTTTTTATTTCTGTCCATTGCCTAGTGTGAGTGAGAAATGCAGTGAAATAAGCTTTCTTTTGTTCATAACTTTGTGTTTGGAGCTAAGACAGAAAAGCAGCTGTCACTGGAGAGGAGTGGCTAGTTTGCAGTGGCTTTAATCCAGGTGAAAATAGGTGTTAGATCAAAACGTATGGAGTGTCTGGCATCTGGTGATGCCGTCCTTGTACTTTTTCATCACCTCAGAACAACATGTGAGTAATGTAGTTTGTTAGTTCAAATATTTTATGTGGGAAAGTAGTATTTTGTGCACCCCACCAAGGCCTGTGCCATCCCCAGCTCAGTCCTTTACAGCATTTTACAAGTATGTTTGTAATAAACATTGGGATGACTGGAAGAGAGATGCCAGCATCAGAAGCTCCTCTGTGTCTCTTCTGGACATTACTTTTCTCAGCATCCCCATTTTGTGTCCTTTCTGACGTGTGTAGACAAAGGACAGGCGTTTGACCCAAAAATCTTATTCGATTTGTCAGAGACGCAGATGCCCAGATAAGTAAATTGATCTTGAGACACTTTGAAAGGCAGGGAATTGGGCAAAGAGCCTTGAGCTGCAGCACTGATGGGAACGCAGTGCTTTCATGCAGCTTCAGTTTATAAACCAGATTTTCTTTGCTTCCCGAAGCATGGGGCAGCGAGGCAGTGGGGTCAGAGATGACATTGACTGAATGGGATAGCTTAGGCTCAGTTTTACTCTGTTTCTAAATATGACAGTGATAAAGATACACTTTCTCGGTACCAGTTACAAACCAAAGGTGGGCTTAGAGCACTGATGAATTCGCAGAAATCATGTTTTTTTCAATCACACTCAGAAAAAGTGATGCTACTCTGTGCTCACACTGCCTGTGCTATGTTAGTAGTCAAAAAAATAAATTATAGCAAAATAGAAATAGTCTGTCCGTGCCTTTACTGCCTTTATGGACATGCCGTCTGGTTTCTATCTCAGAGACTCTGGGTCCCATCTAAGCAGTGAATGGAGCCTTGTCAGCTGCATTTTCCAATTTTAATGCAGAATAGCAGTAGTGTGTAAAGCAATTGCCAAATGACTTTGAACAGATGTGAATAAATGATTGGTTGAATCTGTTCAAAAAATGTTGTTACCTTTATTGGAGTCACACGAGGATGAGGGCATTTGTCAATCTGTATTTAAAGAGCTGCTTCCAAGGGAAAGCTCTCACAATAAAGCCGCACAGTAGGCAAACGGGTGGATTAGCAGCATAAATATTTGTAAGCATCATTGCAGTGGCATGTACTTTAGTTTTTGCACAAATGGACAGGTGAAGGCTTCGTAGTTAAATGCTTGTTGGGGAAAACTGTGGTTCCATTATGTGAGAAAGAAGCTGTTTTCTAACTGGCCAAAAATCAAGCAGCTGTCTTTCTGCCATTGCTGAAGGCTCTGCGATCAGCCCCTCAAGTGCATCAGGTCCCCCAAAAGCGGTGCTTGCATTCCTGTCGCCAACCCAACTAGGATTACACGGCACCAAGGATGACCAAGGAGAGCTGATGATGCACGAGCAGTAATTGCATTAAGCCTAATAACAACAGGGTCCTACTGCAATGTTTCTGGGCATCTTTACCCAGCACCTGCTTACCACCATCCAGACGTACCTGTCTGCGCCAACAAAGGCTGTTTTTTGTCAGCTGTGATTTAAAAATGATTGTAAAAAAAATGAAAAATACATTTTAAAAAACCCCAAGACTGAGACTCTAACATCCTGTCCATCCTCTCATTCTCCAGGATGCCATAGTGATCCACGAGGTGTATGAGGAGGGCGCTGCAGCTCGGGATGGTCGCCTCTGGGCTGGAGATCAGATTCTGGAGGTGAGACCCCACTAGCTGCTACTATGGATCGAGGCCTCGATGTAGCGGAACAGAGTCATCGCCCGAGCAGAGCACGTTCATCTAAGCTCTGAAGTGCTGGATGATCTGCCTGACTGCTCTCTAGCCTGGTCAGCAGAGGGGAAAATAGAATAGTGTTTCTTTTCTTGTGATCATACAGCAAAGCACTTTGGCTCCTCATGCAGCTAAAGTTGATGCAATATTGCCATCTCCTGTGCATGGAAAGTAGTGCAGTTCCCAAGTGCTGCACGTGGTTCTGTGTGGATTTGTGGCAGGTGAATGGTGTGGACCTGCGGGGTGCTGTGCATGAGGACGCTATCGCGGCATTGAGACAGACCCCAGCCAAGGTCCGCCTGACGGTGTTGCGGGATGAGAGCCAATACCGTGATGAGGAGAACCTGGACGTGTTCCGAGTGGAGCTCCAGAAGAAGGCTGGCCGAGGCTTGGGCCTCAGCATTGTGGGAAAGCGGTCAGTCCTGCGCTTCAGCATTGTGCCTCTATGATTACTGGTCATTTCCTTTTTGACTGTTAGAAACTTTAAAATATTGTTTTATGATTTTTCATGTAATCATGAGTTTAATTATGCTCAGCTGAATGAACCATGGCAAACATAGAATTCCAGTGATGCAATTTTAAAAATAACCAAAAAAGACCAAATTACAACTTATTAGTTAACCAGATGTGTTTGAAACACATCTTTATTTAAAAAATTAAAACATTTTTAAATTAAAACATTTTTATTGGTGCTATATTTTGAGTATACAACCAGCGTGGTGGAGAAGTGGATATAGTGGAGAAAACCTGTAGCAGTATTGCCTGCAGCTTCAGTACTAAGAGCTTCTCATTGCGAGCAGGCTGTTTGTGAGCAGAACCCATCACTCATTTCTCCTGCAGGGTCTGTAAACAGCAGCACAGCTTCCTCTACCTCAGTCTGATCCCAGGTGCAGGGCTGAGGTAAAACAGAGTACCAGAATGAAATGGCTCTGATTTCCCTCTGTCCTCTACAGCATGGCTTCCCAACCTGTTGGGTCCCCAGACTTTTCTTTAGCGGTCAGTCCTGCGCTTCAGCATTGTGCCTCTATGATTACTGGTCATTTCCTTTTTGACTGTTAGAAACTTTAAAATATTGTTTTATGATTTTTCATGTAATCATGAGTTTAATTATGCTCAGCTGAATGAACCATGGCAAACATAGAATTCCAGTGATGCAATTTTAAAAATAACCAAAAAAGACCAAATTACCTGGCACATTTGATTTTAGGGATTTTTTAAAGAATCTGGTCTGAATTATGTGTAAGTGAATTAATTAGTAATGTAGCTGCAGGTTTGCTTTAACACGTCCCCCTGGTTCGCGAGTTTTTATTGGAGGGGACCCCAGATACCAAAATCAGTTTTAAAAGTTGGCATGTGGAATATGGTAGGCTGGTGCAATATTTATAACATGTAAAACAAAGATTTTTGAAGAAAACTGTTGAGATCCTCTGCTGTAGAGATATACAGACATCTACATTGTTCCTGTGTTTTTTGTAACTTCATTTATTGGACATTTCTGGCCAGTTTCTTTAAAGGTTTGTATTTTTGATGTGGTTTGCAGCCAAGTGTGCACTTATGTTAATTCCATTTATTATTCTGCTTTTCATGCTTTTCCCTGTTCTTTCTGCTCCCAGTAACGGCACGGGCGTGTTCATCTCGGAAGTGGTGAAGGGTGGAGCTGCTGACCTCGATGGCCGTCTCATGCAAGGAGACCAGATCCTGTCGGTGAATGGGGAGGACATGAAGCAAGCCTCTCAGGAGACTGTGGCAGCCATTCTCAAGGTGCGAAAAGGAATGTTCCTTTCCTGGTGTGCAGCAGTGGCTCTGCAGCATTGGGTCTCCTCCTCCTCCTCCTCCAAAACGGCTGTCATTACAGTGCTTGTGCAAACATGAGGTTTCTCGTTTGCACCACCAGGTGGAGCCATTACACTTCTTTCCAAAAACTTCCTGAGCACTCATTGTGTTGTCTGAAGGAGACCTGGAACAGCTGTTAAGTGGAGTATGAAATGAAATTCTTGAATGAATAAATGAGCTTTCCTCAAAACTGCTTTATAGGAACATAGGTTTCATAGTATGCAGTTCAAATATATTGCTATATGCATTTGTTAAAGGTAAAAAATGATTTGTCAGAGACGCAGATGCCCAGATAAGTAAATTGATCTTGAGACACTTTGAAAGGCAGGTAATTGGGCAAAGCGCCTTGAGCTGCAGCACTGATGGGAACGCAGTGCTTTCATGCAGCTTCAGTTTATAAACCAGATTTTCTTTGCTTCCCGAAGCATGGGGCAGCGAGGCAGTGGGGTCAGAGATGACATTGACTGAATGGGATTGCTTAGGCTCAGTTTTACTCTGTTTCTAAATATGACAGTGATAAAGATACACTTTCTCGGTACCAGTTATAAACCAAAGGTGGGCTTAGAGCACTGATGAATTCGCAGAAATCATGTTTTTTTCAATCACACTCAGAAAAAGTGATGCTACTCTGTGCTCACACTGCCTGTGCTATGTTAGTAGTCAAAAAAATAAATTATAGCAAAATAGAATAGTCTGTCCATGCCTTTACTGCCTTTATGGACATGCCGTCTGGTTTCTATCTCAGAGACTCTGGGTCCCATCTAAGCAATGAATGGAGCCTTGTCAGCTGCATTTTCCAATTTTAATGCAGAATAGCAGTAGTGTGTAAAGCAATTGCCAAAAGCAATTCCCAAAAGGTAAAAAATGATAGCCCAACAGTGTAATTTGTGAGATAAAAATAAATACACAAATACAGTTTCTTCAATTTTCTGCTATTAGCCTTTGAGTCAGGAGAGTAATTTCTAATTTGAAGGTCACTAGCATTGTTATGCCCTCTGGCTCAGTTTTTAATCCAATTTTCTCTGTTTGGCAACTCCAGTGAACCACAACTCCATGTGAAACTCAGAACACTTAATTTCATCCTCCTCATCAACTAGACTTTTTTTTTTCCCCATTATCTGACTTTCCAACACTGTCTTTTTGCAGCGCTGTTTCACTGTAGCAGTGGCACGTCGAGCGATGGCTAAGCACGCGCATCAGGGGGTTGCAGGTTCTGATCTTGTGCTGAAACGAAAAATGCTGGGCCTGCAGTGACCATCAGGTGTTCGCAAGTTTCAAATTGCACAGTGTATTAGTATAATGACAATACGTATTACTCAGCTAAGAGATTATTTTTTTGCTTTTTTTTTTTAAACCAGTAGTATTTTAGATGCATTTTACAGTAGAAATTAAAGGTGAAATGGTATGCATTTGTTTTACGTCAAATTGCGTCCAGATAAGGACCGATAACTGGAGTAGTAATTGGCCTTGAGTTTTGCTGCATTTCAGGAAGATTTTTAGCAGATAGAAGAACCCAACAGAGATGCAGAAAGGTTAGTGTACCAGTGGGTTGTTGAATTGTAGGTGGCACTAAGCAGCAAGTAACTGGATAGGAGTTGTGAGTCATTTTCGTGACTACAGATGGATAAAAATGCTTAGTCAGCACGCTGTGAATACAGGTCTGTGTGTCCAATTTTAGAGTCTGTTTTGAGAAACACAAAATCCAGCTGAAAACATGGATTTATGAGCGCCATATCGGTACTGAATTGCAGGCAGGCTGCATTCAGACGTTGCAGTAAAGTGGCTGGGATTCTGTAGTCTTTGTGGGGTGTGATGGAGTTCTCTGTCACTACTTTTACGAGAGCAACATGCATCACAGTACCCAGAGCAGGACCTATCAACCGTCCCAGCGATGACCGCACTGATAACGTCTGCGCGTGCCGGCACTGTGTAAGATGGGTAGCATTGTAGTGACCCTGCTGCACGCTCTGCCCCTGACAGTGTGCCCGGGGAATGGTGCTGCTGGAGCTGGGACGGCTGAAGGCAGCCTCCTGGATTTCCTCCCGACGCAACTCCCAGGGAAGCCAGGTCCGTAAGTACAACCCTTTCGGGCCTTGCTGTATTGCGAAGATCAGCGTGCAGGGCGCAAATAGACATCTTTATCTCTTTAGCATGGCGCTTCTTTCCAGATGAGCCACACGAGTGCCAACAGCTACGGCGCAGCAGCACCTCTCCCAGGAACTCAAGGGCCTGCATCTCAACTGCTCAACAGCAGCAGAAGGCCTGCAGCAGAAGTCTCCAGCAAGAACACAGGTTACGCATCCCCCTCTTCTCTTTCCCCTCTGGCCGCATCCCGCTAATGCTGCAGTTACCCACAACTCTCACCCTGGACTGTAAATCTAATAGTGTGAGACACCATGAATGCTACCCCACACAGCTTCACTGCAGCCCTTTGCAGATAAAGCTTGCAGCAGGGCTGCTTCTAATCATCGGCGAAAGAATGTTTGTTAGGAAAGGAAAAGAAGGAATTAAGAGTAGATGTGCAGCAAAAGGGTTTTTATATTTGTGCTTAAAGAAGAAGGATCGGCCAGCTCTGTGGCAGCACTGTGCTGACAGCTCTGTCATATCTCTGTCTGTCCTTGTAGGAGCCGACGCAGGGATGCGCTGTGTGGAGATTACACGGGTACTGAAGGCTCTTATCGTCTCTGTTCTTGTCGCTGATGTTGTTAGGGGGTGATTACTGCTCCCTTTCAGCTTATATCTCCATTCTCAATGAGTCCTGAAGGTGTTTTCCTTAAGGCTTGGGCTATATTTTATTGGGGTCACCTGGCATTCAAAGCTTGGGTGTTAAGAGATGAATAGCTTCTCCTTGCCCATCTCTCAAGACCTTGCTTAAATCTAAATATAAGCACCACATTGTTATATTTATTGCAGCGGAGATATATGGGTTTTTTATATTTGATTCTGGATGCCATGTGATGCACTGGTCTGTTTTCAAGTCATGTCTTTTTTTTTTTTTTTTTTTTACATACTTTCATCTACTGTACTTTATCCTTTTTTTACTCATAGTTTCTTCATAAATATTGGTACTGACTAAGGAAATGATTGTGAATCTAACATGTGAGAGGTGTTAGGAATAATGCACCCCTCTCCTGTTTAGGGTCCCACTGATGCACTGGGCATCAGCATCGCAGGGGGCAAGGGCAGCCCTCTAGGTGACATCCCCATCTTCGTCGCCATGATCCAGGCCAACGGTGTTGCAGCTAGGACTCACAAGCTCAAGGTGGCCATCGGCTTCCTTTCCTCTCTTTTTGTCTCCTTTCCTCGTTGCCTTCCCAAGTACTTTCAGGAACAGCTTACAGGTTAATAGTCCCACAAGGAGCCTTGATATTGTGCCCTTTTGCAAGGCACCTGAGGAAGTGGGCTTTTGGGTAAACAGGTACAACATAGTACTCCTGTATAAGCTGCTTTGGATGATAGCATGTGTTACGCAGAAAGCACTCCAGTGGTTAGAATTGCTGCCTTGCAGTCGATGGCCCCAGGTATGAATCACACCTCATACTGTAGTACCTCTGAGCAAGGTAATTATCCTGAAGTGATGCAGTAAAAATTACCCTAGGTGCATAACTACAAGCTTCTTGGTGTATAAATCTAATGCTGTAAATAGCTTTGGAGAAAAGCATCGGCTAAATAATCATTATTAATAATAATAGTTCCTCATACCAGGTCCTCTTTTGCATCCCCTGTATTTCCTGCTCATACTAATTCGGTTTGGATTGTGTTTCAGCTGTTTTTCACCAAAGGAATCTTGTATGTCTGAGCGATGAGGAACTGTTTGTCCCGCTGTTCCAACCATCCTTGCCCAGTGTCTCTCTGAGGTGATCCAGTGCTGCTCTCCTCTCCCTCTGCAGGTGGGTGACCGGATCGTGAGCATCAACGGGCAGCTGCTGGATGGCCTGTCTCACGGGGAAGTGGTGAACATGCTGAAGAATGCATATGGGACCATCTCTCTGCAGGTGAGGAGTGAACACACACGCAAAACCTGCAGTCTCGTTTTTACCTTCACACACTGTGCTCACCCGAGCCCCATCTCTCATTGCTTTGAGATGAAATCGTTCCTCCCACACCATTACTCACCATCTTCTTATGCACGTTCATACACACTCATGTCACACATGTTCCTCCTCACTTTGTCACACTCACCCAGTCCTTCACTTAAAACACACGCAGAAGCACTGTGCATGTACGTGAATGAGCAGGGAACTGTCCCACAGACAAAGTGAAGAGCGCAGCTCCTAGAGCCTGGATGAGGCCACTCTGTAGGCCCCAGATGAGCTTCGTATTTTCAGTCTGTTTCAGTGGGTTGGACTGACTTGTCAGCGCGGGGGGGTCGTTTCCTTTCCTTTGCGCGGGATGTTGCCGTTTCTGTCAGCACAGTTTAAGCCCATATGAAAGGACTGCACAGAATTATTTGTGTCTTTCTCGTGTGCTTTTGTCATTCAGAATTAGTTATCTATCTGTCTGGTGGTTTTAATGGATTATCAACACAATTCTTTTTGAGTCTGTATCTGTGCAGAGACCCTTTAATGTGCGCTGTGTCTGTCTGCCTGCCTGCACTCACATGCGCAGTGTGGTTCATGTACCAGGAAAACCCAGATGATGTTTGTTCGCATGCCTGGAACGGCCCAGCTCTCGTGCTCTTGAGTATGACGCTGTAAATTTCTCCAATAAAATATCCAGCTGCGATGAATGGGTTCAGTTTATGTTCCACTTTGGAAAAAAGTGTTGACTAAGCCACATTAAAACACTTTAGACGTCCAAATGAGGATTTCTAAATATGGGTGTGTGTGTGTGCAGGGAGGCTTGTTGATGAGAGTGTCTGTTTTATTTGTCCATTTGGTTTCTGTGTGTGGGTGTGTGTGTGTGTGTGTGTGGGTGTGCACGCGTGTGCGCACGCGCACGCACGTGCACATCCAGCCCCGGTCAATAGTTGTATTTGGTTAGTGCTGTGTCACCAGGCTACCGCTGAGCTATACAGCTATCAGCTCCCTGCAGCTGGATGGCGGTTGGGCGCGCGCAGCCAGATAATCCCAGGCCTTTATGCAAATGAGCCTTTATCAGTGCTGCTCCAGGAGGGATGCACTGGGCTTTTAGACAGGGGAGCCGGGTCTGCCCGCTACTGATTATACCCCGGAGGAGAGCCAGTAATGTTTACTGCGCTCGCGCACACACACACACACACACACACACACACACACACACATACACACTCACACTCCCTCACTATTTTATATACACAGGTACACACTCTTCCGTACAACACAGAATCCAGCTTGGCTCTAAATAAACCCGGTGTGTGTACATATGCGCGCACACACACACACACTCATACTCTCTTGCAGACCATAAAATGCACAATTATCTGTTCACGCTTTAAAATGGTGTGTGTGTCTTTGTTTGTTGTGCGCCTACATTCTCCTCTGATTCCATCCCGACATATTCGTTGACTTGGGCAGGTGAATATCCCCTACTCTCCGTAGTGGGCTACAAAGCATGGTTTTGGGATCTCTCCCCTCCTGCTTCTCTTCCCCTCCACTGTCCCATACTGCCTGCCACCTCCTCTCTCTCATCCCTTTGCCGTTTGTTAATGCAGAAGGTGTGTCAGCAAGATAAGGCAGAGCGATGGCTGAAAGTCGGGTGTTTAGGTCGGCCACACACCCAGCCACCCGTTCACTAATAGGCCTCTGTTTTTTGTGGAGATGGTAGTGTTGTTTGTTGTTGTTGCTGTTCTTCTACTTTTAATTACATCTCTGTTCATTAAATATGAAAATTAATGTTTATTAATACTTCATGACCTCCTTTGTCCTCAAAGCTGAGTGACTGTGTGGTAAATGGAGAGGATGCAATAAAATGCACCAAACAAAATGGGGTTTTCTTATAAAGAAAGAAAAGGACTAAAATGAAAAACGAGTGCAGTGATTTTGGCTTTGTGTGGGCTTGTTGCTTTGAACTGCAATCTGTCTTTTTAACAATGGCTTTGGGTAATTCCTGTGGGCTTTCAGGACGTTAAAGCAATATGTACATCATGTAACCCCGTGGATGAAAAAGCAAAGTGTGAAGGCAGTTTGTTTGTGTCTGTGCTGACAGCCAGGGGTGTGAGTTCTGTTAAGATTGTGGGGAGTTTTTTGAGGTGCGTGTGCAAGATACGGAAAAAGGAGGAGAGAGTGGCTGAACATTTATGACTGTTTGTCTTTTCAGGTTATTGCCGACACAAATATCAGTGCCATCGCCAGTCAGGTGGAAAGCATGTCAACAGGCTGCCCAGATGCGCAAGCAGTCGAGCCAGAGTGAGTCTGTCCCTCACCCCAGTCCTACCTCAACTCCTCCCCAGTTCCTCAGTCCCACTTCATCTCCTACCAGTTCAACGTACCTTCCTGTCTCTCTCTTCTGGCCTCTCAGGACCCCTCAGCCCAAATCCATCATCCTGGAGAAGGGTTCTGAAGGCCTGGGCTTCAGTATCGTTGGGGGGTATGGAAGCCCCCATGGAGACCTGCCCATCTATGTCAAGACCGTCTTCAACAAGGTGTCTTCACTACCCATTTTCATATTTGTTAGTACGATGAATAAAATCAAATTGAAGGAGAGGAGAGGTGTCTTTCAGTGCAGTTCTGAGGTTTATCACCCATGAACAGCGGACACTAACAGTGACACAAGGGCTCCTCATTTTCATGTTTTCATGAACACATCATGGCCAAGTACACAGCAGTCGGTGACTTATCTTCAGTGCTGAAGTTGTAAAGGCAGTAAAAAGTATTTGTTTTTCTTTCGCCTTTACCTTCACTTGTCTCAGAATTTGGTGGTATCACACAACTCAAACAACTTGTTAAGCAACAGTTTCTTTTCCATGTCAGTTTGGATGAAAGGTTCATCTTTCTATTATTAACCTCATTCACTTCTTTTCAGGATAGCTATGAATAGTACACTGGCTGAGGACGTGTGAACATTTTTTTTAATTTGCTTTTTCCCTTGTACCCTGTCTAAAATTTCTGTGTTGTAAAGAGCATGAGCTGTTTTATCAGCTAACCGGATAGATGTCAGCATCCTGTTTAAAGTGAGAGGCAAACTCTTACCATACAAAGAAAATAATTTAATAATATTATGTAATGATACAATATAATGCCTCAGTAAATTTCTTTCAGTTTATTATAGCTATGTCTGAGGTTTTTGCCCTCACCAAAAGGTAAATTGAAGGATGTCTGTATTATTATTCTTCTACTGGTTGTGGATTATGAATAAAAGCAACTTGAAATTATGAGCAAACTTTGGTCTTTGGTTGCAAACTGTGGTTTCTTACCTTGGCAATCAGTGTATTTTGCCCATTTTTCTGTGCTCAGTTGTATTTTTTGCTTGTCCGCAGGGGGCAGCAGCCAAGGATGGCCGCCTGAAACGGGGGGACCAGATCCTGTCGGTGAACGGAGAGAGTTTGGAAGGGGCAACACATGAACAGGCAGTAGCAGTGCTGAAGCGCCAGCGGGGGTCGGTCACGCTGGTGGTTCTGTCATAACTTGCGCCGGCCCCTGGTACCCTGTGGGACCCTGATTTGTGGGGCCCGCCCAGTGCTGTGCGCAAAAACACGGGGGGACTTTTAGTGACTAAATCATTCCGAGGAAAGGTGGCGCTTGACTCGCTTGACTCACTTCTTGCCATCGCCTGCCTGCTCTTCCACAAGAGAAGTTTAATTTAGCTGAAGGGATTGTGGGAATTTGCTCCTCACTAAGGCTGCTGCGTAAATGTCATTGGGGGTGTCAAGGGGGAAGTGTGTCCTTGTCCTTTTTCTGTCATATTTTTTTATCTCCATGACTGCAAATGACACTGTCATCCTGACCCAGCGAGAGAACCGAAAATGGGGCTCATTTACTGCACTACCCCCCATTCCCCCCCACGTGCCTTCATTCTATGTGGAAGATGCTACACATTAGTGGGTTGCATGTGGTGTCAACACTAAAGGGAATCAAAAGATGTGAATGTAAAATCACAGCCATTTCAGCCCATTTTAACTTTACTTGCGCTGCTTAAAGTTTCCCTGCTGTCAGACCGTGTTTGGAGATGCCAGCCAAAGGACTCAGTGAGGGGGCAGAGCCTGGGTCTGCACCCAACATCTCACACCACCGCCACAGCAGAGGAGCACATAGGCAAGTGCTCTGGCACGTTCATCGCTCTGCATTTTGTAGAAAGTGGTCTCTCTTGGGATTCTCTCATCTGATGACGCTAAGGGGAAGGTGAGAGAGGGTCACAGCAGCCAGGTTCTTGGAAAGGGGGTGCAGAATTACCCTCACATCCCACGAGCAGAACTTTCTTTCTCATATAGTAGCTGTCAGAGAGCACAGGAGGTGCTGCTGTTTCCGGGGGAAAAATCCTACCGGTAGAACCAACTGGACACCAATAAGAATTCCAACCAGTCTGTGTGTTGAACTGTTCCATTTAATGGTGTTTGATGGCCAGGGGGTTAGGAAGGAGGTAAAGTCTGCTGTTTGTATGTAGCTGCGCACACATTCATTGCATTGAGTGTTTCAAATCCTAGAGCACGAGTCCGTATTTGATCACGATACCTTCAACTTGGTCACTAGTTGGCGCCTCCCACCCTCTTACCTAAAGTTGTAGGTCTAAAAAGTAGCCGAAGGAGGAGATAGATGTCGATATAAGCCTGTATTTACCAACTTTCAAGTAGCCTTTTGATGAGGAAACACAAGTCTGCATTTCAACTGAGCAGTGGTACTATTATTTTTATAGCCATATATTATTTTTCTAAAGTGTTTCAGCTGATATTTTTTGTAGAGATATTTTAATGTCTTGTTTCTAACAGCTGGTCATTGTTTTAAGTCGCTTCTTTATGCAAATGATGAGCGTAAGTGATGTGTTGCGTAAATTTTCCACATGCCTGAGTGCTCAAGCTGTTTGAAACTGTGCGACTGTGACAATGTGAGGAAATCCTGTCGGCGCCGTGGTCAGTGGCACAGGATGCTGTCAGAGTTTCCCACTGGATCCCCCGGGCTCCTGCCATTGGTTCTTGGAAGGCACCTGTACGCTCATCTACATGCAGAGGAGTGAAGAGGAGCACACCGATACAGAAGGGGTGTGAAACGCACCTAGGATCCCGTGTTTTGAACATACACGCGTTCAGTGGTATACATGTATGTGCTGTGACCTGCATTGTGCCTCTTGTCTCAGCCTTGTTGCCTTTCCATGGAAAACCACAGAAACCGATTGCGTCTTTCTTCCAGAATTGGCCTTTTCGAAAATCACGGGCCCTTACGGTCAGCGAGGTCATCCGCACACGTATGTTTGTGCGTGTCTGTACCTGTGGTTCCTTGTCACTTTCTTTTTCTTGTCTAGCAGTTTTACTCTCGCAGCATCGTCCTCCCATCACGAGCACATAGTTCTCCCTCCCGGGAATCTGTAGGCTGTTACGGTGCTGTGTTAGACTCCATGTTGCTGTCGCTCTTCTCTGGTTGTTAATGTGTGCTTTCTCGTTTCGCTTTGAGGACAAAAAGCAAGTAGCTGAGGCAGTACTGATGGTAATGTCATAACCTGCACACCGAACCCTGTAGAAGATACGGGTGTAGCAAAACACACAACTACTGACCACTATTCCTCTGTAGTTCCACAGAAAATGTCTTTTGTACATGTCCTTAATTCATGTAGATGTTTTCAAACCCAAAGAAATGATTGAAATCTTCTGTGATGATAAATGAAGCTGTAATAAAACAAAGGTGTATGACCGTAGCATTATTTATCATCTTCAAAGTGATTTTGTAATGCAGATATATTCAAATATACTGTATGACCAGAAGTGTGTGGACAACTGAGCATCACCCCTGTATGTGCTTGTGGAACTTCCCATTCCAAATCCATGGCCATTAATATAGAGTTGATCCCCCTTTGCTGCTATAACAGCCCCCACTTTTCTGGGAAGGCTTTCTACCAGATTATGGAGCACAGCTGTGGGAATTTGTGCCCATTCAGCCTTAAAAGCATCAGTGAGGTTGGGAGCGAAGTCCTGGCATTCCCGTTCATCCCAAAGGTATTCAGTGGGGTTGAGTTCAGGGCTCTGTGCAGCCACAAAGTTCTTCCATGCCAACCTGGGCAAAACGTGTTCATGAAGCTCACTTTGTGGCAGGGGGCGGGGGCACAGTCTTGATGGATCAGGAAAGGAGCTTCTTCCCCCAACTGTGGCCACAAAGCTGGAAGCACACAACTATCTTCAATGTGCTTGTATGCTGTGTGAGTGTGGCTGAAACAGCTCAGCTCAGTCATTAGAAGGGGGGTCCACATACCTTTGTCTATACAGTGTATGTTATCACACTGTGACAGTTAACATTTGTGTGACCTGTTAGCTTTTGTATGTTTTTACATGTCTGCGTGATACACATTCTGCAAGGAATTGGCTTGAACTGTGCATCAGAATTTCTTGCCAAGGAGCATTTTGTGGAATTATTAACTCATCAGTCCTTGTGCACCCGGGTGCTATTAGTTAATGTAAAATTTCACTGTTCAGCACTGTGTAGCCCCTACAATACAGCACAACATCCAAACTGTTCAATCCCACTTTAGACCCTTAAACCTTATGCTTAGCAGGAAAAACACATTAGTGCACTGTTTCTAAGCTGACATCATTTCCTCTTTTTTCCGTTTGCTTCTAGTTTCAAAGTCATGACATTTGTAGCAAAAAATAGAAAGGCAAAAAAAATTGTATGACAAATATTTTATGTACAATTTTAGGTTTTTTTTTAAAGACATCAGCGAGTTGATATTTGTACATTTTACTGATCAGGAAAAATGTTAGACAAGTAAACTGCTTATTTTAGATGTTAATTTTCTGTTGAATTCAGCAGGCAACACTGCCCATCTCAAAGTCATTTATTGCATAGCTTTTAACATTCTTGTTCAATGATGTTATGGATTTATTTTTCTTACGCTTTATTAATTCTCTGATTAGATTCATTTCCCTACCTTGGCACTGGGATTAAGGTCACATACGGCTGCAGGAAATCTATAACTTTCGCTCTCAGTCGAAGGTGCACATGACAAGGAGAAGGCATGCGCAGTTGGCACATGTTGGCATATACATGGCGCTCAGCAGGAAAACAAATCACATGGGAGTGACGATATTGTCTCGCTGCTCCATGTTATCCAGGGCCTTTTCATGGTCATCCATCCTGGAAGATACAGGAGAATTACACATAAGTGTACATACAAAGTGCAAACCCTGCTGAAGTCATTTGGTGAACAGCTGTGTTTCTATCATGGTCACCCATACAAAGCAGCAACAATAAATATTAAAGCACTATTTATGCATGCCTCCAACAAAACTGCGTAAATCATGGCGGACCTTACCTGACCATATCGAAGGAAGTGCTGTATGCGTTGTCCTTGGTCATGATGTGCTCATGGCTCCTTCCCGACTCCACCTTTAGCTCATTACTGCTCAACAATCGATTACAGAAATAAAACTTTCCAGCAAATTCTTGTTTCAATGGCACAGGCACACAAGCAATGCTCAACACCTGGGGAAAATGTGGTGAAATGCATCTACAGGTCTTTCTGGACTCATCCTCTACAAAGACAGATGTGCAAAGGACCGAAGACGCCAGGTGAGGACTTGCCTGGAATCGTTGCACCAAGCCTTGTTGACCAGAACGGCAATGAAAACAAGTAAGAGGAAGGCAACCATGGCAATAATGCCTGTCATCCAGGGCTCCAACGCTCTCTTGGTGTCACCTGAGAACCACAAGCACATGTATAGCACATTTTCTATACATGTTTTGCACATTCAGATATGTACTATTGTTCTGAAAATTGGCACTATAAATCAGCATTGGTGATGAATATATTGACACTGGAAAATCTGGACTGTGAATTTCCTAGAATGTTGGTTCCTGTTTCTCTGCATGCCTTCTACCTGTCAGCCCACAGGGACAAAACTGGCAAAGATGAGAAGTGCACGTTTCTCTGCGGTTCGGGGATGTATGTTTGCGAGGCCACTACAGGCGTACGTTAATCCGCGTCTCTGATTCACAAATGATTTGTTGAATCATGGTATGGCAGTCAAGAGGAGCAGGAAAATATGCCAGGAAAGTAGAAGTTCTCACCTTGCTGAGCTGTGACTGTCCCCAGCATAAGCAAAACCCACAGGAACACATGGCTGACTTTCTTCATTTTATCCCGATACGCAGGGAGGAAAGCCACAAAAGCAGAACCTGAGCAGCAAGACGAGCCGTCGCATGAAGAACCCAGAGTAGTGCTTTCCTGAGCACCACTTCTCCCAAGAATCTCACCCCACCGCCCTGTCAATAATTAACACATGGGGATCTGCTAACACATGGGGTTAACACATGGGGATCTGCTCAGCAGCAAACGCGGGTGAATATTTGTATTGAATCAATATTTTGTTTTCTATGAAGATGCACATTCAGGTTCCAGACAGAACCATTATTTTCTCAGTGCCAGCATAATTTACTTGTTTAGATGTAGTTTAGATGTAGGACAGCAATAAAGTGCTGTTTTTAGGTTTATAATATAATTTCATTTTATGAAGTGACTATAAATTGGAGGGACAGCCTTGCCTAAGCTGAGTTCAGGGCGCACATCCTGTGTGAGGACAGCGTCTGTTAATCTGTCACCACTGCGCTAACCTCACCAGCAATCTTCACGTTCTTTTTTTAAATCCTTGGTCCTCAGCAAAATTACGGTAAAGGTATCTTATTGTCGACAGACAACCGCTTCCTTGGGTTTTGCAAGAGCGCTGGTTTTCTGGTTTGCTTTTACACGAGTGGCATGAACCTAGTTAACCATTATTGTGAGGATCTCCGAATCCTGGTTGCACTCGAAGGTCCCAAGGTCCAAATTTTATAGTTGCGATCATGACTGCATAGTAAAAATTTACCTGCCATTTACAACAGGTCAGCTTAGTGATGATGTGGCTTGTTGCTCATGCATATATTTACATTTTATGATATAAGTTGCAATTTAATCCGTTTTAAAGCTTACTGTTCTTATCAAGAACATTTAGCTTTGAACAGTAAAGACCCATTGGTTAAACAATGACTTTAATGTGAATAGACAACGGCACGGAAGAAGTGCAGAGTGAGTTAAAACATTACATTTATTAGTCTTTAAAAACTAATAAATGTATTAGCTTGTATGTTCCATTTGTGTCTTTCCATGTGGAATTTAAGAAAATGCAATGCCTTTTCTATTAGTCCATAGGAGAGAAGGTTAAGGAGTCAGCGGCAAAAGTGGTTAAGGAGGGAAGAATGTGTGTGTCAGCGAAGTGATGAAGGGATGGGTGAAAGAGGGTCGATTAGTGCTCTGCTCTGAGGGAAACAGCAAGGCCAGGGGCCACACCCCCCTCTGGACCCCAGGGAGTCGTGAGCATCGCAGAGAGATGGGATCCAAGCTTTTCTCCGACACCGCGGGGTGGGGGTGGGGATGCTTGAGTGCCTGCAATTGTCCTGGTGGGGCATTGTTTTGCTAGCACTGAGCATCACAAGCCAAATTGGCAGCTTCTTTCACGCAGCCACACACACACACAACACACGCTATCAGCCCCCTTTTCATTAACACTCCCACCACAGCGTAATGTTCCTCAGGGGATCACTCAGTGATGAGATGCTCTGCCGTGGGGTCTTTCCAGTGCTCCCTGTGGGCGCTGAGAACCACCCAGCATCCAGGTTCACTGCAGCTCCCACAAACCCCCAATGGGCCATCTCACAGCCAAGAGGGAGGGTCCCCTTAATTGAATTCATTCTCCATCTCCTTATCTCACTTCTCAATAATGTTTTTATCGGGCTGCAAGCAGGTCTTATTTTTTGTGAAAGGTCCACTGAGATCTATCAAGGTTTGGGGCCAACCTTTTCTCACACCAGTTTCCTATGGGAAAATTGCTGAGTTATTCCAGTCAATTGAATTAAGGAAAACGACAGGGAGATTCTGTGCTAGTTTTACACACCAGGTTTCAATGCCTTGGAATCACCAAACTGGTTTAAAATTGGAGGCACAGACACAAATGAGTTGATAGATGGATCGTAGGCTGGATGATTCGGATGGGCGGATACACACACACACATTGACTCAAGCTGATATAGGATTACAGTGTTAATGATGGACATGTAGTTCATCCGTGTTCGTGTGTTCCTCCTTCTAATCTGCTCATCTTGCCAAGTGGCTCATCGCGAAACAAACTTTCTCCTCTTTATGAAGTTCTACTAATTCTGAATTTCTTTACTCATACAATAGAATATCAGTGTGATTATTTTGCATTTTCACACCTTTTCCCTAGCATGTGTCCTGCGTTCATTCGCACTGCACTTTTTTCTTTTTTCACCCGACTGCTGAGGTGTCCCTAAGCCACATTGTGCAGGAGGTAGGACCGTGTGGTCAAGCCGCCAGCCCATCTTTTTTCTGCTTCTCCATCCAAGGTGGAATGGCAGAATGGAAAGTGGCCGTGAAGAAGTGAGGGCGATGGTGGGAAGCCATTCACAGCCTGGGTTCCACTAGGATGATCTGTGCTTCACACCATTCTCCCATCCCATGGGACAACTGGACAGCCTGATTGCCTTTTCATGAGATGTTGTCAGCTATCAGGTTCATCTCCCTGATGGGCACAGTAGTGATTATGAAGATGAATGCCTCCAAACACAGACACAATACACAATCGGTTGGGATATGAGCACACGGTCAATCGTCTGCTCATCGTGGGAAAACGGGACAGTAAAGGTTCGGGTGAGCTGGACTTTTATTCGTACAAAAAGAATAGAAGACACTGAACCCTCAGTAAATCCCTCCGAAGGTTTTTAACAGTGTATTTACTTTGAAAATGAAACCAAGCTGCTGCATTGTTGTTGTTTACTTTAAATACTGCCAAATTATGGATGTGGTGCTGGTTGCTATCTGCTGGTCAGACCTGACATGACTTCCCTCTGTTACGAAAAACCACACATCTGCTGGAGAACACAGCCTCTTGGCACATTCTGCTTTTTCACTGCCATTAAAAAAGAAAGAGACTGAAAGGCCTAACTGCTCATCATCTGAACCCTCCATCTATCCATCACTGTGAACGGTTCAGTCCTGGTCGGAGTCACATGGGTCCAAACCATATTCCAGCATCACTGGGTGTTAAGCTATATATTGCCAGTCCATAGGAGTGGGCAACACACAACAGGCAACTTAAAGCTACCAGTTTGTTTGAGCTAGACGTCTTCAAGATGTGAGGGAGAAAACCACAGCACCCAAAGGAATCCCATGCAGACACGGGGAGAACATCCAAACTTCAAAGACTGAGCCACATTCAAACTCATGTGCAAACCTGCCAGGTTAAGCGAGACACCGTGCCACCTGCTAATCATTTTACTGGAACAATAATAAGAATCTTAATAAATTTTGAGCTTTTTGCTGTCATTTTGACAGAAAAAGTGCCTTGACATGCTGATCATCTGACAGCAAGAGATGTTTTGCCGCATTACAAATAAAGGAAACTCCAACAAAAGACAGATTTAAGTTCACCATGGGTTCAGTTACACGAATGCTGTATGGACACTGTTTTTGTTCTAGGTGCTAAGTACCTGTTTATTCTAGGTGACCAACCATCGTCGTAAATGCTGTCCATTGTTGACCAACACGTAATTGTGTTCAGTTAGCTGAAATATTCCGTATAGACTGGCAAATTATATATGTTCTTACATCTCTAAATATGCTGTATGTATGTATTAGTTTGCAATGTTAAATAAGCAGGTACTTCCCATAGTTACCATCAGGTAAATGAAATGAAAAAGTTCTTCTGATTCTTTAATAGAAAGTAAAAGAGACATTAAAATTATTCTACAGCTAAATTTATATTGAAAGTGTTGCTGATGTTACTAAAATATGTTTTTGCAATTGTATTTCACAGTCAGAGATCCAATAGCTCCGATGTCAGATTAAAATAAACTTGTTTCTGAATGTGTAGAACAGGGGTCCACAAAATAAGCATCCTGCCAAACTTCTGCATTAAATGTGGGCGCTAGAATTCAACACTACTTGACTTGTGAATTGCTTGATCTAAGCAGTGACTCGACTTTGATTGTTTGATTCTAAACACCGAAAGTTAAGGTTAAGATTTAAGACTTACTTGTGACTTGCATATGTGACTTACTCCCACCACTGCTGTTTAAACTAATTTTCTTGATGTGCTTTGTTCAAAGCAACATATAAACCCCAAATATGAGTCAAGAGTACAGTTTGAGAATTTAATCTGCCCACAAGCAGGTCTTACACTCTTAAGAAATAATGAAAAATTGTGTATCTGTAGATTTTGCCCTATGTATTCACCAGGGCAGGTAACAGTGGAGACATGAGGTAGGTCTGCAGATCTTTGTGTCAGTAATAGTCGTGCTGTACACTTATTTTTTCCACCCAATAAAATGGCCTCACTAATTCTCTTATGTACATATGTTTGTGCTTATTTTTGATCTTTGATATGAGATGCATTTCCAGATCTCTAGGGCCGTTCTGTATGACATTATAATATATAATGCACAATATATAATATCTGTATAACATGAGGATAAAGTCCTTATATTGTGGTTTCAAATTTTAAAAATGACAGCAATTTGCTATTCTTTTATAATCAAGCTTTTATCTGTTGTACAGTAATTCTTGGTGCCGATGCACAAAATAGTTTAAGCTAGTAGTGCATGTATGAGTTTCAGCATGGCTTAAAAACCAATAATTGAAATTAGCACTAGTATTTTTTTATTTATATTTAAAACGTTTCTATAATCTCTTTTTCAGTGGGGGAAAAAAATAGAATGCACTTCATTTGTTCTTACTTTTTATTACTTTTTTATAAATTCTGCAAGATATTCACATATAGTCATTTTACAACAACTGTTTCTTTTTTTACTAATAACACAGCAAATTTCTCTTTTCGTGTAATACATAAAAAGAATTGAAGGTAAGCAAATTTCTCTTTTCGTGTAATACATAAAAAGAATTGAAGGTACCAAAACTGGTTACTTAAATGCCTGCTTAAAAAGCAGAGATTAATTAAGTGAAAAACAGTGATAAAACACTTACTGAACAGGTGTGCAAATGTGGAAATTTATTCTGTATGGCCACAAAGTAAGGGGATCGAGAGAACGTTTACGCGGAGGTATAATGTACCATAATAAACCACAATAAAAAATATGTACAAAGAGACAGGTTTCGTGAACAAATGTGGATACACACCTCCATTTTATATATTTAAGGGTAGACCTTTTGTACCTCATTTTTCATTGCAAAACCATGTCTGTCAGCAACCAGCGGCAGATAGTACTCAGTCGCTATTGTAATATTTATACATCTTTCAGGAACACCATCATGTCTTCTTTATGAAGGAAAACAAGTAGAAGAGCTGGCATATTTTAGCCTCCGAAACGCTACTGATATTTAGAAATATTAATTTAGGTTGCAACTGTGCTGAAAAAAAAAAAACACAAGGAAGCGTTTATTTCTTCCCTCTGCTGAAATGTAGGGAACCAAATTTTGAGAAAAGGCTACCATTTGCTTCTAGTTTTGGGCAAAATGCACATTTTTATGCCGAAATGTTCTCGGTGATTCATGTTACCCAGAGTACAGCACATTCTGGCAGTGATTTCCTCATTTGTCGAGTACAGAGTACCTCGGGGAATTTCAGATGAAGGAAAAGGTACCGTTTTCAACTCGCGTTCTGGTTGTTTTTTCCACTTGTTGTCCGTACGGTTGTTAGTTTGTTTGTTCTTCCCTTTCTGAGCTGCGCTCACAAACTCCGTCGTGGTTGTCTGTTCACTCCGGGACAAAGGTCCTTCGCCTGCTTACAACAGCAGAAGGAAATTGGACCTACTTCAGGGTTACGTCACCAAAACGTATGTCGCGGTTGATCC
The DNA here is from genome assembly GCA_018136845.1 of Heterotis niloticus. Taxonomy (NCBI): domain Eukaryota; kingdom Metazoa; phylum Chordata; class Actinopteri; order Osteoglossiformes; family Osteoglossidae; genus Heterotis; species Heterotis niloticus. The sequence continues at coordinate 9,596,958 of CM030899.1, read as the reverse complement.
TTTGTACCAGTTTGGTGGAAATCCCCTTCTTATATTCACCAGGGGGGATGTGGGTGATAAACCAACGAAGGAAAATAATGGAGAGAAAAGTCAAAGGAAAAATAGACATTGCATGGTTAACGGTGGGTTGGAACAAAACATGCCTGGCCGAGTGCACGGCGCCCGTGTCCCTGGTGCATACGTAGCGCTTCCTTTCTGACCCGCGCTGTTTCACTCTACACAGGCAGAGGTCCATCACCGCTGATGGCTGGCATCCGATGGCAGCGCGTGGTGAACCAACCCCCTGGGGGCGGGCCTCAGCTCCGCCGAGGAATCCTGGTCCTCGGTGAAGCTCTCTGGGCTGCCGTCCCCATCCAGCAGGCTCCCACAGCTAGAATTGGGCGACAGCATGTCCTGCAGCAGGTCCTCCCTGGCCAGCCCGACCTCGTGGGCCTCCCGGGACCTCACACCGCCGTTCCCGCCGCCCACCACCTCATCCTGGTCATTGAGAAGCTTGGCCAGGAAGTTGATGTACTTCATGGCCAAACGAAGGATCTCGTTCTTGCTCAGCTTCTTGTCAGGCGGGTGCGTGGGGATGAGCTTACGCAGCTCCGCAAAGGCGCCGTTCACGTTCTGCTGGCGCCAGCGTTCCCGACTGTTGGTGAAGATGCGGCGGACCATCTTGGGCTGAGAGCCTAAGCAGAAGGGGGGCAAGCAGATGGGTCAGTATTCTTCCAAGAAGCCCTACTTTCTGCAATGAATCCTGTCAGCTGTCATCACTTGCTCTTAAATCAAAAGGCTCGGGAAGGTTGCAGTTTTACCTGTTTGTTGCAGGTAAATGCATGCCATTTACCGCAGTAACTGAAGGTTCATAGCCTTCCTTTGGGGGGTGAGTGTGGTATGTTTCCTAACCGGATCATAAATGTTGAAATGTTGAACGAATTTGAAGCAAACCCTTCTATCATTCAACAAAAATAAAACAAACATTCTAAACCTTAGTTTTCCTTCATGTGTTCGTAGCTTTAAATGAATCCCTGTCCCAAATCTATGAGTTTAAAGAGCTGTGCTAAGCAAAAAAATAAACAGTACGGGCGACCCTTTTAAACCTGTATCAGCATCTCCTTTCATAAATGTAGGTTTATAAATAATGCATGCGCAGCCTACTGGGTGCAAACTGTTTGTTGTTGCTGCTTCTCAACATGTGCAGTTCCACCTTCACCGTTTAATCCCGCAGCTCTTGACAGCGGCACCCGGGCCCTGTGCTGCTTATTAGCATTTTTATGGACATCCACCAGCTATCTGTGCAGGATGGGCTGAGCCTGGGGGTGCCTTACTGACAGGCTGCTTGCCGGCCGCCTCTCTCACCCTGCCCCCCTCCCAACCTCCAACTCTATGACAGCAATTTTTGAAGGTAAGTTGGGAGAAAATACGACAAAATAATAAGAAGCTAATAGGGCCCTAGGATCATTTTAAACAGAATTAGTTTCTTCCATTGCACACTACCACAATAATGTTTTTTCATTCAATCTATAAAACTTTTACACATACATACTGTATATAAATTTTTAAATATGCTCTGTGTGTATTATATACAGTATATATTTTACATATATGTATGTGTGTGTAAAATATATATACACATACGGAGCATATTTTAAAAAACAGCTTTTATGTAGACTAAAAAAATGAGCACGCAGTCTAAATGAACTAGTACAGTAATTCTGTTTGCTTATTTATTGAATGAAAACATTGTAATATACAACAGAACAAAATTATTTTTGGTTAAAATGGTTAAATGATACAAGTTTGTACAAACGTAGAACTCATTTACGTGAGTCGTGGAGTGTGGAAGTCAGGAGTTGTCAGGGAGACGTGACCTTCTAGTCACCGTAGAGCCACTAAGCAGTCGGTCGCTGTCGATAACTACTGTAGTCCAGTAAGCAGCGACTGCAAACCCAAGACAATCCAATACAAGTTTGGAATCCTTAATAAATGTAATTTTTTTAAACACGGTATTCCATTCTCACAGATCTCTGTCCTTAGTGCGGTCTTAAAGTGTAAAGAATGTGTAAGCTGAAGGCTGCCTTGCTTATGCCTGCTAATAGCTCAGTTTTCATACACAAACCACTAATAAAATAAATTAATTTTTGAAAAAATACAAGTGTCTGCAGTGATTATTGATTTTTTTTTTTTTTTTAGTTCAGAGGTGTGACTACATAGGAGGAGGAAGCGGAGGTGATGCAGGTGGACAGATGCACAGGTAAGAATCGCCTACCGTCGTTCAGCTCCACCTCATAAGGCGCGGGGCGCCGCTTCAGCCGGCTGCTGGGCAAAATCCCGTACTGCTCTGGTTCCCCGCCGAAGCCGCTGTGCGGGAAACGTGCGGGAAACAACGTGAGACACCGCGCCACCTGGCTCCCTCATTGTGTCACAACATAAAAGATGGAATTCAATCCGTTTTCTTTTACCAAGATGGAAAGTTGGCTCTTTTCAAATCTTCTTGTGTATATATATATATATATATGTGAAGATTTGAAAAGAGCCAACTTTCCAACATTAAATTGCAAAAAAAAAAATATATATGTGTGTGTGTGTGTGTGTGTGTGTATATATATATATTTTTTTTTTTTTGCAATTTAATGTTTCTTTTGCTGTTATTGGTGGCTCAGCCTTGAATATTCAAGGTTTGCAGTGATTTGTTTTGTGCGCCGGGAATGCAACTCTGCAAGATTCGCAGTCGCACTTTAGACCGTTATGCTTTAAATATTCTGAGCTTTCTTTGAAAGCAGGTTTCTCCCAAGTGCGAAGAATATAACTCTGTGCTCAGAAATATTTTAAACATGTTAAAGAAAAACGCTGCAGACCCTTTGTTAAGCTCCTGAATGTGTAATTAAGTTGCAGGAAATATGATTTTTTATATTTAGCTGAAGCCACCGTACACTGCTAGATAATCCACTTAAAACAAGAGACCGACCTCTAGAGCAGTTTTCTTTCCGAACCAGTCAGGGTCAATACGTCCCTCAAGATACTGCAGCAGCGGCGGGATTCGCTCACCTGTTCAGGTTCGTGAGCGGTTGCGTCACGTTGCTGTAGAGCATCGCTCTTGCCGGCAGCGGGAAGGCGGGCGGACTCAGCTGCACCATTCGAGTGTCGCTCGGCGGCACGGACACAGACACGGGTAGGGAGAGGGACAGGGGCAGCGGCAGGGACAGCGGCAGGGACAGCGGCAGCGGGCCCGGCGGTCTGCGCAGCTCCGTGGTCTGCACCTTGTGCTCGCCGTCTGCCTTGTTGTCCCCGCCCTTTATAGCAGCGGCGCCGCCCCCTCCCGCGGACAGCTCGATGAGCGCCACTTCCTTCTTCGGCTGCCTGGCGTCGTGATCCGTCTCCTTGGCAACGCCGTTAACGATGACAGTTCCGTCACGGCGCGCCCTCGGGGCCGCCTCGTCCTCGCGCTGACTCGGCGCGGGCCCCGCGCTCGTGCCTTCCTGCACCTCGGGGGGGGCGCTGGAGGCGTCGCGCGCCGCCCCCCCAGGACTTTCCTGTCCCAGCTCCGCTTTCAGTTTCTCCATCATTGCCTCGGGTCTGCGGCCGTCGTGGCGTAAACGTGCGGCGTTTTATGCGCAAAATGTCATCGGAAACTGGGGGGCTGAGGCGCGGTCCCTCGGGGCTCGCGTTCCGCCGCACGTCATCCGCAGCGGCCCCTGGAGAAAAAGAAAAAGGAAAAAAAAAAGGCAGAAAGTTGTGTGTAGCGAGCGTCTGTTCCTGGGAAACGGCGGAATAAACCGTGAGGTGCAAACAGGGCCGCTAGCACGACGCGCCATTTTATAGCACAGTACGTGCGTTGTCGTGTGAAAAAAGAACCCAAAACCACGTCACCACCGCCGATACAACCTTGAGGGGAATAACAGTCGCCGTGGGTGCTGTTTGGTTACAAACATGGGTCAGGTGTTGTTATAGGACAGACGTGTGGACACAGCGAGACACACGACGGGACAGGCCTGTCACTCTGTCCCCGCTCAGGTGAGAACGCGAGCTCAACGAACGTGTGTCAAAGAAAACGACATTTCTTCGAAGAGCGTGTGTGCGTGCTGTACAGCGCACCCGTGTCCCATACTGGGTGTAGTTTCATAGCCTGGAGCCCAGTGGTTCCGGAGTAGGCTCCGGACCGGCACGACCCTGACCAGGACGCACAAGTACAGGAGAATGGATGGGAGTTCGGTTAATGCCTCGTTTTTGGCGGCCATTTTCAGTGACGAACGACCATCCATTACGCTCCTACGTTACGTTGTAGCTGTGCATACGGTTGCACAACCCTGCTAAGGAAGTGGTGAGTAAACGAAACATTTTCTCTAAATTCCTTCAACTTTCACCTTGACCTTGGCCCATGTGCTTCGCCAACGCAAACTCTACGCCGAGCTGTGACGCGCCAAGTGACAGCGGGCTGCGACATCACCTGTCCAAAGTCGGGGAAGGAGCACGTGCGCAGCTCAGGTGGCGGTGCCACCACCTACAGGTGTGACACCCCCCCCGCCACCTCACGAACATCGCACACGGACTCGAATCGATGACCAAACACCCTTCTCTCTCATGGTCCACAAACAGTGCTCATCTCTTTTTTATTCTTTGCTTTTCCTACGAATTAGGGTGATTCTATCGTCCGTAAGTAAGCAGTACAGTAGCCTACAGTATCCGGCTTTAGTCACTAAAAATATAACCAGCCCCACAGAATTTTTTTAATAAAATGTAATTATTTTCTCTGCTATATTTAATGATATTAGCTGCAAAAATCCTCAGTATTTTTTGTAGTCCTCGATTTAAAAACAGCTCTCATATTGTTGCCCATAACGTTTGTTACGCAATTACGATTTAAAAAAATATATTTAATTAAATTGTCGAAAGTTACACAGCCAGGAAATTTCCTGGTGGGGATTAAGGTGAAGTACACAGAGGATTACCCACGGGTGTGAGTTTTTTCCCGAAGCTGCACCAAATTTTATACCAGCCCTACAGAAATACTGTTCCACTACATCGATTACCGCAAAGGGTTTACTTGGCGACAAAATATTATATTCGTCATCTATTATACTTATGCTATCCATAATGTTTGGCATACGTAGTTATTATTTAAATTGATGCATTTAATTGTTAAATTAAGAAATGGCTGAAAAGGGAGAAAATGGACACGGATTGTACACTGTAAATAAAATACGAATCTACACGAATTTCACTAAAATATTTTACTGGTTGCATAACATCTGCTTCCTGTTGTAAAACGTTGTGTACAATTTGTTCACATTTTTTTTCACTCTAAGCAAAAATAGGCGTCAAGCAATAATTTTATTTATTGTAAATTGTCCTTGCCCATTTGGACCAGTCTAAACTTAATGTACTATTCCATCGGTAATGTATACCTGAATAGCTTCAGCAGTGAGTAAAGTAGTTTGAAAGATCACGGGAAAATTAACGTAATGCTGACAAAAAAAAATCAAAATTTATTCGTGGTGAGGTGTAGCTTCTAACGCTGCGTCCCTGTCGTATCAATAATAGCAGCAATACACGAATAAAATAATGCATACATTTGTCGCACGATTCGCACATGCTAACCATCAATACCGCTTAATTTTGACCGATCATTTCTGAAATAATCGTAATTCCCTTAGACATATTACAGTAAACGTGCCCACATAATACTCCGTTTTTCATATTTCCGTGTACGCATCAAAAACAGTATTTTCCACATAAATGGTGCGAACTGCGGCGTCCGCTGCGCTGCTAAATCGTGTTTAAAACCCGTTTTGCGGAGTGATTGTAGGAACGGCGCTCGTACCGATTTGGATCCGTGTGGCCGAGACCCTCCAGCTGAACACTTTATTCCTTAATGGAAATTATGAACAAATATATTCGAATCGAAAGCGATCCCAGGACGAGGGATAGCGGCAATATTTTGTGTCCGAATGGTGAGCAAAATGTTTTCGGACTTACAGTGCGGGAAACGTGGGCCTCCTCATCCCGAACACGGAAACAACGACGAGCGCATTAACACCCGCGCTAATACTAGCACTAATACTAATACTAATACTAATAGTAATAAATGTCACCAAAGTAGATGTCGGTGTTTCGCTGCGCACTCGCCGTGAAATGGCGGTGGGCTCGCTTACCGTGTCGGCGCGGCGCTGTCGCCGTGGGCGCGTGGAGCCATTTTGTCGAGGGTCACCCGTGTCCGCAGCGCGAGACCCACTGAGGAGCGCAGCCCCACATGATCCCACATCGCGTCCAGCGCGCGACCACCCGCCCGCACGCCCGCGTGGGGAGCGGAGCGCAGCGCGGCGCAGCGCGGCGCGGCGCCCATGTGGCCGGCCCAGATAAGCGCCCCGCACCGGCCACGCAGCGCCCGATAAGCGCCTAAACGCGTTACTTATGAAATGATTCATTATTACGGAGGCTCCCATATTGTGCGTGGCTACGCATAGGAGCAGCCCCACGCGCCCGCCTCGCGCCTTGCCCTCCAAACATAAATATAAATATATATAATATGTATAATACAAATATGATATATAAAGAAATACAAAGCAGCCAATGCTGTGATGTTAAGCGCCCGCGGGTGAATATTAATTACTGTGGGTCATGAGACGAATTTCGTGCGATTTGGCTTGCGCCCTGGATTTTTTTTATATTTGCCCCCCCACACACACACCTAGTCAAACACGCATCCAGGTATGTGTAAGCGGGAGGTGACAACCTGTCCTGCACGTGGCTGGGGACAAGCGGGCGTGTGTGTGTGTCCCGTTTTTGACCTTAAAATTGATCTCATTTTAGGATTCGTATCGACACACCTGAAGCTACCTGACCGCAGGGGGCTTTGCAAAGTGTCACCGGTTTCCACTCCTCACACTGCTCACATAGTTCACAGTGACACAAAAACACACACACACACACACACACAAAAAACGTTATCTTGACACGCTAACTGTCAACGGTCACGCGTGTATTGTGAACGGGGACACAACGCTTCACCGAATTTGAGCGATGTTGTGTCAGTAACCTGGGCTGCTTGCTTGGGCTCGTAAAGTGGCCATTTTTAAGTAAAAAGCCAGGAAGATTCAGCATTTGCGCGGCAGAAGTCGCTCAAAGCTTTGGTCGTTTTGTACAGATGTGGCTCCCTATCGTTTATATCATTTATATACTGAACACTGCTAATTCACTACAAGAAAATACTCCATTGTGATCAGCTTGCTCAGTTTGACCAAGTTAGGAAGCTATAGAAATCCAAACTTTATATTTTATCTGTTTTACAGCTATTCCGCTGTTACGAGCATTTCGGTTATTTTGGCTCCCTGGTCCACTGCCATTTTTTTTATGGTAACTGAGTTCTCATTTGTCATTTGTATCATTTCTGTACGCGTGTGTCGATAATAAACTATTATGCTTATTAACACCTTTATTCATATATTTTAGTAGCAACCGTTCGTGGTCATGGCCGTTATTATTTATTTATCAACGTGATCTGAATGATGGCGCGGCATTGCGAGGAGGCTGCGGGTTTAACTGAGATTTGCGATGATCGCCGGGAGACTTTTCTCAGAATCTGATCGAAACCCCGCAGGAGCCCCGTGCGGGCTGAGATAAGACAGGAGACACGACCATGACCTTCGCTTCATCCGTCACGCAACGCCAAGGAGGGGGGTGGCAGTCAACCTGCATACGGAAAAACCTATGTCCTCGACCCTCCACCTCTTCTGCGTGGAAACGAGTTACAGTAGCCGGGTCCGAGTGGACGGAGCTGCCCGCTATTTACCCCGCTTATCATTTCTTTTAACACCGCAGTGGCTTTTATTTCTACACAACTGCTCATAACTGGGCTGTTGAAATATACATAAAATATTTTCACATTATACCATCCAGTGGCCTGGTTAACGATGTGTTTTGTGAGTTTTGTCCAGTGTTTTGTGTTCATGACAGCACAACTGACTTCTGTTTTGTACAGTTTGCAAACTCCACGTTTTTTGTGTGCTGCCTTTCCGTCTGCCACGTGTCTAATATGTACAAAATTTGCCTGAAAAAGAGGATATTTGTATACGCTTTAACCGTTTGTTTTGATTCATATTTATTATATCTTGCATTATGTTTTCATTTGATTTTTAGTTGAAAAAAGGTAAGGATATAATATAATGGAGGATGCAGTAACTCCTCAGCTTAACATCAAATGTGTGGCTGCAGGATTTGTACCGCACAGTCTGCCCTACCGAAAGGCGGCTCTGCTCTGTAAAAGTTATAGAGAAAAAGATAAACGAGTAGAAAGTAATGACGAGCAAATATGTCACGGCTTCGGGTGACCCAAATGCCGCCGCTGTGTCCGCTGCGCCCACCCAGAGGGTTTGGTTCAGAAGGGCGCCCCCTGCCCCCTGTCACGACGGCCACCGCTTCCTGTCACGACAGACCGATTCCTGGGCGGGAGGGTGGCGCCCAACAGCCGCCACGCACCGCTCCCCGAGCGCCCCGTGGCCGTGGCTGTCGGGAAACCGCCGTGAAGTTCGAAAAGCGCGGCAGTTTATGAAATATGAAATATCGTCCCCGCTCCTGCCAGTCGTGTCGTCTTGGAGCCTCAAAAGCCCAACGACCGTATAACGGCGCGGTGAAGGGAAACTGCTGCGGGGAAACCCTTCAAGTGTTTGCGCCCCCTAGCGGCCTTAATGCGTTCAGCGACTGCAACATTCATTAGATCTGCATATATTTTCTGGTAACTTTTCCTCCGTGTAAGCAGTAAGAATTACTGTTATTTTTATTGGAAAGCATGCTTGCAAATACTTTTCCCAGGGTAATTCTGTGAAATTTTTAAATTTAAGTGTAGTCCGGCCAAAACTTTTATTATAAACTTTTCTATATTTTCCGTGCTATATTTTCTTAGCTAAAATTCATTATTATATTTATAAAGTACAGTTGGTTGTGGACACTTCCAAAATCAGTGATCCGGCTGATTTCTTGTCTTTGTTCAGGCTCATTCCTCTCATCAATCACATAAATTATACAACACTACATATAAATTATAAATACTGTAATCATAAGCATGACCTGGGGCTGTTTCCCACCAGTACTTTATAATTATAAATTATAAAAATTTTGACCTGTTAGAATGACTTCTGGAATGACAGAAGTGAGAAGCAACACATGTAATTCATGTTTCTCTGGGGAGCCTGATCAATTAAAATATAAATATGAAACTGCATTATCACTGCTGTTGAATTTCAGCTTATCTGGCTGCATGTTTATATCTTATCATTTCTCCTAATTTAATTAGTTCAAATCTAATCGGGTTTTACTGGGAAGTAAAATTTATGTGCACTGAATTTTAAAAACCGTGTTACCTTTTGTAAATCTTGCACTAATTCTATAGCCTCCAGTAATATAATATAATATAATATAATATAATATAATATAATATAATATCATGTTATATCATGTTATATCATGTTATATCATGTTATATCATGTTATATCTGCAATGGATGGGAGTCCCATCCAGGGGCAGTTTCATAGCTTGTCACGCTCTACTTCAGGATAGGCTCTGGACCTCAATGACCCTGCTCAAAATAAGTAGTTAACAATGGATGGATGGATGGATGGATGGATGGATGGAATATAATGTAATATATGTGCAAGAGCTGTTCAGGTGCAGGTTTGAATTTGACTCAGGCTGTGTGGAGCTTCCAAGTTGTCCCTGTGACTGCATGGGTTTCCTCTGGGTGCTCTGATTTCCTCCCTTAGTCCAAATACATGTGTTTCAGGGTCATTGGTAACTCTTTACTGTAATGCATAACTGGATGTGGCCACTCTATACAGTTGTCTGGCCTCCTCTTCCAGGTGTAGTTTCATAGCCTAATGTCCAGTGATTCTGGGACTGGGCTCTGGACTGCTGTAACCCTGACCAGAATACACCAATTAAATACAGTATGATATAATACAGACTGTTATCGAGTTCTGACATACTTGACATATGGTGGAATCATATTTATGGCTGGCAGTAATGAATGAATGAATAAATGATGGTGATATGAGCTAAAATGAAATGAATGCAAACTGTAAAAATAAATGCATTTTAATTGTTTCTAACAAATGTGATATGGGAACAAGCATCTTATAATGAATTAAACATGTATACATGAACAGCTTGCAATGTACAATATACAGTATCTGTACAGTGCATGTACAACTTCTATATGCTATACTGTGGCCAGAAATAAAACAATACACTGTTAAATATCTGAAAAGAAGTTACTGTACGGTGGACAACAAACTTAGAAATATTCACTCTGACTTATGTTAGGTACGACTAACAACCTGGCCATAACCCGGTGTAATAATATAATATAATATAATATAATATAATATAATATAATATAATATAAGCACTATTAATGATAATATATCTTATTAATTTCCTTTCCTGTGATTTATTGTCTAGGGAAACGTTTTCAGCCTCTTCTGCACTGTGACGTTGTTGGCCTGAGGGCCTCAATGCTGCCACCTGCTGGCGCTACTGCGCAGCGGCCCGTAGTGAAGTGCTAGCAGTGTAGCGGTCAGTCAACCACAAGCAGACTTAAAACTTTCATTAAGCTAACGGCTCTTTTAACTGCCAAGCACGACTTCTGATCTTTTTTAAGACAGCAGTTCTGTTTTCTATAAATAGTTCATTAAAATACTCAACTGTATAAATAGGTCAAGCAATCTAAGTTAGTTTGGATCACTTAACTCTAGTAACTGCTGGATGGGCATGTGTTGAAAAATGAGACTTTCTTTTTTTCACAGTTTTATAGCCAAATTATCTGCTAATATATAAATGTATGAAGCGATAAGGAGGCAGAGAAAAATATAAAAAAATTTTTCAGAATCTGAGACAAAATCAGCCTGTTGATGTCAAATCAGATGCTTTGAATGAACGCAGACACCAGTTTAAGTTGGCAGCCCTGCTGTTCCTACAAAGGTCTCCCCTTCCTGTGTGGCTTGCTGTCCTCTGTGAGGAAGCAGCTACTGAGGGTCACTGATGGAGAACCTCACAGTTGTCTTTTCCTGTTTTGCTCCCCAGTGCTCCGGAAATTCTTCCCTTTACTAACTGCTTCCCTGGAATGGACAGATTTCAGTGTAACCCCTTCCTGTCCATTCACATTACATACAGTACAAAGCTGAGCCAGAGAGGCACGAGAGACAGTCGTACAGTATACAGCTCTGAGGTTTTAAACCAGAAATGTCGCTCTTTTAGACTTTCTCTTTAATGATCTTCATACTACCTCAGGGCCAAGCAAGCAGTGTTGTCATTAAAGTCACTATATTGCGCTTGAATGACTTGGGTTTCAATCCCACCTCCTGCCATAGTACCCTTGATAAAGGTGTTTACTCTTAACTGATAAACAGTAAAAATGACCCAGGTTCATAAAAGACAGAATAACTGTAAGTAGCTTTACCCCGTGTCCTCTTTTTGAGGAAAGGGCCATTGGAAAGAATTACTGAGCAATTCCAGCTGAGTTTACTCTCCTGTAAACAGCACAACCTTTCGTCTTCAACTGCCCACCTGAGCAATAGTTCATTCAAGTCACAGGAAGGTGACTACTATTTACACTTGAAATATAAAGTAATGTGACTTTGTCCCCAAATAATTCTTTCTGATAAACACAATATATTAACTCTTTCAATGAAGTTGTCAACAATGTTAAAAGATAACAACCAGAGGTTGAGGACTACAATCAATGTTAAATGTTAACAAATGTCTACAAAAATGTCCATTTTGGTTCACACACCAGATGGCTGAGTACCGAACTGCTGCAGTCACTGCTACACATTCTCAGAAGTGGACAGAAAGGGACCAGTGCATCAGGGACTTGGTTGAGGGCCACTTTCCACCCACATATGAAAATAATAAAATAAAAACACAAGCCTGGCTGTAGTGTGTGTTGCAATAGAACCTAATAGCAGCAGTGTTCTTACTGCAAAAAGTGTGTCTTACCCACCCCCACAGCCAGCTGTTTTCAGTAATATCATGCCATTTACAGTTATTCTCCATAAAGGCTTGACATTTCATTGTTTTGCTTTATTTTTTATACAATTTATAAATATCTAGAATTCCATGTATACAGTTTTCTCTTGCATTCTGTGTTCTATCATGTAAAACATTTAAAAAATTTTTAGTATTTCTAATAGGCTTTTGCAAAACGATATCTTTTTTCTAACAATTTAATGAATAACAAGAACATTTCACCACTTTCAAAAAATGTGATTTTTAACGAAAAATATTCCGCCTTCCGAAAAACCTAAAAACATTTCAGCCTCTATGGTTAAGGAAAAGGACTGACTGCCTGTACGTAATAATCATTAATAATTTCCCTATTAATTGTTGGTTAATGGTGGTCATGCTGTGATGCTTCCTGCCGCCGTCGTATCCCTGCTTGCAGTGAGCAGCAGCAACGCTGAAACGCAGTAACGCACGGGATCCAATTTTCCTCAAGGTGGCGCTGTTGCCTCACTTTTGGAACTGGGTCAGTACAGAAATTTCGTATACAAATCTGGGGGGGGATATCCATATCCAAAAGAAGTGCTATTTCTTGATGTATGTTTTGCATTTACTCCATCACTTCATGGTCTTCACGCAGCTCTTTATTTCCCGCAAAGTCCATAACGGGTGTCAGACAGGCAACGGGGGTGCGAGGGGCGGGGGTTAGAAATCACAGGTCTGGAGTCTTGAATGTGTAGCGCTATGGTGACCAGGTCAACACCATTATTATTATTATTATTATTATTATTATTATTATTATTATTATTATTATTATTATTATTATTATTATTATTATTATTATTATTGTTGTTGTTGTTGTTGTTGTTGTTGTTGTTGTTGTTGTTAGTACACTGCCCGACCAATAAAAAAGTCACCACCTGGATTTAACTTAGTGTTATGATGTGGGGTTGCTTCAGTTGGTCAGGTTTAGGTTCAGCAATGTTATGTGCCCAAAAAATGAGGTGAGCTGACTACCTGAATATACTGAATGACCAGGTTTTTCCATCAATGGATTTTTTCTTCATATTCCAAGATGACAATGCCAGGATTCATCGAGCTCAAATTGTGAAAGAGTGCTTCAGTGTGACATCATTTTCACACATGGATTGGCCACCGCAGAGTCCAGACCTTAACTCCATTGAGAATCTTTGGGATTTTGTGCTGGAGAAGACTTTACACGGTAGTCCGACTCTCCCATCAATGCAAGATCTTGGCGAAAAATGAACGCGACTCTGGACGGGAATAAATATGACATTGCATAAGCTTATTGAAACGATGCCATGGCGAATGCGTGCCATAACCAAAGCTAAAGGCGGTCTAACGAAATATGTATTAGTATTAGTATTAATATTAGTATTAGTATTAGTATTAGTATTAGTATGTAACTGGGCTAAAAGTGTTGACAGTGAAGCCATGTATTGTAAGGATGTTGAACCCGAAAGGTGTCATGGGGAAAGTCATTCATGTGCAGCTAATGTTACCCTGCCGTGCCCTTAATCGGAACCTACAAGTGAAAAACACAAGATTTCAAACAAAGTCCCAAAAGTTATTTTTTTTACACATTTGAATAATGAAGTAGATATTTAGGATCCACAGTGAAACGAACGCATTAGTGTCAGGAGGCAACAATAAATACTTCTTCTCGCTGGAGGAAAAATACATCATCGTAAGATATATGGGCCATAGATCTAGAGCATTCTTTTATATTTATCATTAAAAAGCAATAATTCATATAAACTTTTTTTTTATTTTGTTCTCTTCAGTTCTGAGTTAAAATGAATGCCATGATGCGTCATCCAGCGAGACTCGGTTGCGAACCCGGCGGGGGTCCGAATGCTGTGCGCGGTCAGTCGAATCATCCCGTGTCCGCTGTTCCATTGCGTGCCCAGCAGGGGGCGCCGCTGAGAGTCTTTTCCCAGAACTGTCAACGCGCCGTCATGGTTTTGTTGCCACTGAGCTTTGCATTACGACTGCAAGCTATTTTCACTCGGACACATTCTTTCCATTGGGATCAGGTCAGCCTTTAAGTAACAGATACCAGTGTGTTGCCTTTTTCACTTGTGATGTTTAAACAAACAAAAAACAAACAAACCCGAGACCCACATTACTGTTACTCTCTTTCTGTCAGAACCAAGATTTATTTTAACCTCCCTGAAAACCATGGTGGTGTATTTCTCTCCTGCTTCTAACCGTCGTGTAGAAAAGCATATTTAAAGCCACTGGTTTGTAATGAAGTCAGGCAGCAGTTAGTGTGGCGCTGACACACACCTGGAACCTGTAGGTTGGTGGTTCGAGTTCCAGACACGACCTGGCTGCAGGCTTTTGGTCTGAGCTGCTACTGCACCTAAAAAAGGTTGCAAGTAACTCTGAATAAAAGGCAATATTAATAAAGATGGTGTCTGATATGATTTTGCTTCGTTTCATGTCTGCAGAAATTTTCAGAGCAGCCTGGTTCCTGGCTTTCTCTATGGCGGCCTTTTTCTTACTGCTGACAGCAGATGAATCATTTACTTTGCTTCCAGCGAAGTGGCTCTGGTTTTTCTTTGCTTTGCAACCGTGTCACCCAGAGCTGCCACCCCCCCACGCCTCAAGTCTGACCACGTGAGCAAGAAGGAGGAGAAAAGCAACTGCTGGAGCTCACTTGGGCCCCAAGGACTTCTGATTCAAATGGTGAGCGCGTGTTATGAGTCAGGGTACGCGGAAAGCAATGGCAGTGATGTCATACGTGTCTTAACCAAAGGCCAACAATGGGGTCAGTGTGGTAATGCTGTGTGTATCTGTGTGTGCATGTGTGTGTTTTTAGAACCAAGACTAGGTGGTCTTGGTGGTAGTGGCAGAGATCAATCATGTTCTTCCCCACGTGAGGGAAGAACGCGATTCACAACATAACTGATGACACTGTGGCATAGAAACCACACACATGCACGCGCGCACACACACAGAGTCAAGCAAGCATCTCCCTTCATTTCTAAAGCATTCTTAAGAGTTACTCTCTGCTCCAGCGTTACTGTGTGGTGAAAAGAGTACAAGTTGAGTGAGCAGATGTGTACATTCACCAGTATTTCTCTACTTCCCTCCATGGGTCCTGTCCTGTTTCCTCTTTGGAATATTTATCTTCTGTTTGTTTCACTTCTGTCTCATCTGTGTGGAACTCCTGTTACACGAGTCTAGAATTCTACACGCTTTGCCCCAGTGTCACACTCTGCTTACTTAGATGCGTGTGTTTGTGAAGAAGGAAGCGAGAGGTGGACTGGGAAGCTGAGCAGCAGCCGTGAAGTTGCTTTTCACTTCACATCTCTCCAGGTTATTCGTGTGATTCATCCCCATCACAGCAGGCGATGAAGTCGGCTCCTCTCTGCTTCTATAAATACAGTACGCTGGGCTTGCTGTGCTGGGGTCCTGCTGCACTTCCCTCTGCAGCACCAGCCTCCTTCTGCTCAACTGTGTGGGGCCGTCCCGTTCGCGACTGTGGGCACGCGGGTACTGCGTGAAGGGGTGCGTACTGGCTGGGCAGCTGATGGCACAGCTCTCATCGTTCACTGTCTGACAGAGACGTTTGTGCTCATCCAGTGTTTCATCACACACTGGAACCTAAGGAGCAGCTTCACGTTCAGATGGTTTGGTTGTCAAGACTCCTGGGTTGATGTTTTTCTGCCGGAGTGTACGCGTGTGTGTGTCTATTTGTGTGCGTATACAAGTTGTCAGTGCATCTCAGAAGGAGGTGCCAGCTGGGAGAAGCTCCGGTACGTCCAGCAACACACAGAGCCCAACACACATTTCCTCTGAAGATGCACACCTGCATGCATGCGTGTGTTCATTCCTGTATGTGTGTGTGCACGCGTGTGTATGCCATCTGTATTATAACGTTGCAATGTATGTTTCAGCGTGTCATGGTTGTGTTTATATGCTTGGGCATTTCTGTGTTTGTGTGTGCACGCGCGCGTGCGTCGCAGCTCAGGTGTTCCGCTCTGACCCCTTGGCTCCATGTCCCGCCACCCTCGGGGGAATGTCTGATGCAGGCAGGGTGGGGGGTGGGCACTGTCTGCCTGCACTGTCTGTGCAAGATGAATGTGGGGAGGCTCTATTTTGACAGGCGTGTAGCTAACCTTCCAGAGAAACACACTTTCCTCTGCAGAACAGAGCGAGAAACCCAAGAGCCTGAGCGTCTTGGCATCCGTTTGGAGCTCAGCATCCTCATCTCGCAAACGCAGAGGAATTTTATCAGGGAATGCGTTCCTCTTTCATGTTGCGCATTAAGACCCTTATCGAAGCAGGAGGTCACCGGTGTGGGGCTGAAGCTGTGCACAGCCTTATGTCCTTCTCAGCCGCTGCACCGTACAGCTTGCTCACCGCTCTCACCAACACCGCATTCGTAATTTTCAACGAAACAAAACGTTTGTTACTTACACATTTATTCAGTTTTTGTTTAGCACATGGGGATAAAATTTAGGCTGATCTGTTAATAATCTTTTTTGGTTTAACTGACAAGGAGGTGCGTCTCCTTACGAGCGCAGACGGCTGTCGGCCCTGCGCTCCCAGCCGTCACCTGTGTGGATGAGGACAGAGTGTCACGCGAAGGGCTGTCCTGACTCGCGATGGAAGTGATCTGCTGAAACAGTGATTCGACAATTAAACGTGCACCGCGAACGGTTATAATTATGAAGTTCGAATAGGACCCGGTTTGAGCTCCAACAATAGGCTCGCCCCGGGGGCCTGGAGACAGGAGGGGGGGG